>CM075776.1:39522733-40722733 GCA_037974665.1 Ehretia macrophylla | reverse complement strand
TGTTAACTTAGCGGTTTCCTTTTGTCTATGGTTAAATTGTAGTTGTGTCTCAACTTACTTTTGAAATGTATGATAAAGTTGAGGTATTGTATGTCATGTTGGAACGGAGGCGTATAACGAGGATGTTTTATTGTATAATATGGTTGTGTTGTATGTTGTTGTTTATATTGAGGAAATACGGGATGTATGATGTTTTATGAGGTTGGTTTAGAACCTCGGAAATCTGTTTACTGTCGTTATGCCGCCGAAATTCCGTTGCGTCCTGACTGATCGTAGGTGGGGTCGAGTTGGGGCGTGACAGTTTAAGTGGTATCAGAGCTCATGTTAGTTGTCAGCCGGGGTATTCTCGGAATGTGGGTAATGGTCTTAGCATGAAATATGTATGAAAGAAAAGAAAAATGAAATATGTATTGGTATGATTAATTGATTAAGTGATTATGTGATTTAAGTGCTTATGTGATTATGTGATCAATTTGATTATGTGTTTTATATGAGTTTGTTATTTATGTGGTAATAGTTGTTTATAACCTGTCTACGTGCTATAACTGTGCTAACTCTTTGATTAGTAGAATGGCCGGTCGACCGAGAACCAGAGGTAGGCCTGAGTTGACTGATGAGACTCCGAGTAACGTGGCACCGGGCCGTGACGGGGGTGATGACCGATTTGGAGCCGCTATGGAGCGGATTGCAGAGTTAGTGGCTAGTCAGGCACAGTTATTAGCAGGGCAGGCTGCCCAGAATCAGGCTATGCAGGCTCAGCTTCTGAATATTCAGGGTGGTAACCACGGGCGTGGTACCCTGAAGGACTTTTTAGGATATCTACGCATTGTAAGGCCCTCTAATGTCCGGCGAGTTAGGTTGTCGTCCTTTTAACAGCTCACGACGTACGATCCGGGATGAAAAAATAGAACAAAAGAAGAAAAGTGGCCCGAAACTGATGAAAACGTTCAATTTTAGGGTCAAAAAATGGTCGTAACCGAGCAAGCTTGCTGCCCCAGTCGTAGAGCTCTCAGAGAGCTTTCCAACGGTATGCTTTGCGCTGCGTAACTCCTTACGGATGAAAAGTTATGGGCACCGGAGCGACGGAGACCGGGTCAAAAGCCCTACGCCCTCGGTTTGTGAGCCCAGCCTCTACGTGAAGCGAAGTGGTCTTGCCCAAGGTGCCGTGGGATTCGGTAATAGAAATGTGGCGGATAAATTGTCTTGGCAACCCTAACCGGGGAAAAATAATTGAAAAGGGGGGTGCAACACGAGGACTTCCCAAAGGGTCACCCATCCTAGTACTACTCTCGCCCAAGCACGCTTAACTTCGGAGTTCTTATGGGATCCAGTGCATTAGTACTGGTATGATCGCACCCGTCATGTTAAGGGCACAAATCCTTTATGTGTTGCCGGTTCACAGTCCCAGCCCAGAGAGATGGCCCATTCAAAAGGCCTAATGGGCTTAATGACAACCCATCCGCTTCAACAATGCAGCTTCCTTGCAAGACATAATATCGACGTATTGTAGGGCCATGTAATATCTCCCGAGTTTGGTTGTAGTCCTTTTAACAGCTCACGACGTACGAGCCAGGATGAAAAAACAGAGATAAAGAAGAAAAGTGCCCCGAAACTCATGAAAAGGTTCGATTTTGGGCCCCGAAAAAAGGCATAGCCGATTAGGCTTGCTGCTCGTGTTGTAGAGCTCTCGAATAGCTTTCCAACGGTATGCTGAGCGCCACGTAACTCCTTACGGAATAAAAGTTATGGGCACCGGAGCGACAGAGACCTGGTCCCAAGGCCCATGCATTTTGTTTGCAGGCCCAGCCACTACGTGAAGCGAAGTTGTCTTGCCCAAGGTGCCGTGGGATTCAGTAATAGAAATGTGGAGGATAAAGTATCTTGGCAACCCTAACCGGGGCAAAAAAAATTGAAAAAGGGGGGGTGCAACACAAGGACTTCCTACGGGGTCACCTATCTTAGTACTACTCTCGCCCAAGCACGCTTAGCTTCGTAGTGCTGATGGGATCCGGTGCATTAGTGCTGGTATGATCGCACCCGTCATGTTGTGAGCACAAATCCTTTATGTGTTGACGGTTCAAAGTCCCAGCCCAATGAGATGGCCCATTCAAAAGGCCCATTGGGCTTAACGACAACCTATCCACTTCAACAACATAGCATCCTCGTAAGATGTGATAGAGACGCATTGTAGATCCCAGCAATGTCCCGCGAGTTAGGTTGTCGTCCTTTTAACAGCTCACGACGTACGATCTGGGATGAAAAAATAGTGCAAAAGAAGAAAAGTGGCCCGAAAATGATGAAAACATTCGATTTTGGGATCCAAAAATGGGCACAGCTAAGTAGGCTTACTCCCCAGTCATAGAGCTCTCGGAGAGCTTTCCAACGGTATGCTGTGCGCTGCGTAACTCCTTACGGATCAAAAGTTATGGGCACCGGAGCGACGGAGACCTAGTCAAAAGCCCTACGCCCTCGGTTTGCGGGCCTAGCCTTTACGCGAGGCGATGTTGTCTTGCTCAAGGTGCCGTGGGATTATAATAGAAATATGGTGGATAAAGTATCTTGGCAACCCTAACCGGGACAAAAAAAATTGAAAAGGGGGGTGCAACACGAGGACATCCGAGGGGTTCACTCATCCTAGTACTACTCTCGCCCAAGCACGCTTAACTTCAGAGTTCTGATGGGATCCGGTGCATCAGTGCTGGTATGATCGCACCCATCACGTTGTGGGCACAAATTCTTTATGTGTTGACTGTTCACAGTCCCAGCCCAGAGAGATGGCCCAACAGCTCATGTCGTACGATCCGGGATGAAAAAATTGAGCAAAGTAGAAAAGTGGCCCGAAACTGAAGAAAACATTCGATTTTGGTATCCAAAAGCTGGTGCAGCCGAGCAGGCTTGTTTCCCCTAACGTAGAGCTCTCGGAGAGCTTTGTAACGGTATGTTGCGCGCCGCGTAACTCCTTACGGATCAAAAGTTATGGGCACCGGAGCGACGGAGACCTAGTCACAAGCCCTACGCCCTCGATTTGCAGGCCCAGCCTCTACGTGAAGCGAAGTTGTCTTGCCCAAGGTGCCGTGGGATTTGGTAATAGAAATGTGGAGCATAAAGTATCTTGGCAACCCTAACCGGGGCAAAACAAATTAAAAAGGGTGGGTGCAACACGAGCACTTCCCGGGGGGTCACCCATCCTAGTATTACTCTCGCCCAAGCACGCTAAACTTCATAGTTTTGATGGAATCCGGTGCATTATTGCTGGTATGATCGCACCAGTCATGTTATGGGCACAAATGCTTTATGTGTTGGCGGTTCAAAGTCCCAACCCAGAGAGATGGCCCATTCAAAAGACCCAATGGCCTTAACGACAACCCATCCGTTTCAACAACACAGCATCCTCGCAAGACGTGATATCGATGCATTTTAGGGCCCTCTAATTTCCCGCGAGCTAGGTTGTCTTCCTTTTAACAGCTCACGACGTATGATCCGGGTTGAAAAAATAGAGCAAAAGAATAAAAGTGGATCGAAATGGATGAAAACGTTTGATTTTGGGCTCCAAAAATGAGCGCAGCCGACCAAGCTTGCTGCCTCCGTTGTAGAGTTCTCGGAGAGCTTTCCAACGGTATGTTGTGCGCCGCGCAACTCCTTACAGATCAAAAGTTATGGGCACCGGAGCGACGGAGACCTGGTTACAAGCCCTACCCCTTCGGTTTGCGGGCCCAGCTTCTACGTGAAGCGAATTTGTCTTGCCCAAGGTGACGTGGGATTTGGTAATAGAATTGTGGAGGATAAAGTATCTTGGCAACCCTAACCGGGGCAAAAAAAATTGAAAAGGCGGGGTGCAACACGAGGACTTCCCAGGGGGTCACCTATCCTAGTACTACTCTTGCCCAAGCACGCTTAACTTCGGAGTTCTGATGGGATCCGGTGCATTAGTGCTGGAATGATCGAACCCATCATGTTGTGGGCACAAATCCTTATGTGTTGACGGTTCAAAGTCCCTGCCCAGAGAGATGGCCCATTCAAAAGGCCCAATAGGCTTAATGACAACCCATCCACTTCAACAACACAGCATCCTCACAAGATGTGATATTGACACATTGTAGAGCCCTCTAATGTCCCGCGAGTTAGGTTGTCGTCCTTTTAACAGCTCACGAAGTACAATCCGCGACGGAAAAACAGAGCAAAAGAAAAAAATTGGCCCTAAACTAATGAAAACGTTTGATTTTGAGCTCCAAAAATGGGGGCAGCCGAGCAGGCTTGCTGCCCACGTCGTAGAGCTCTCGGAGAGCTTTCCAACGGTATGTTGTTCGCCGCGTAACTCCATACGGATCAAAAGTTATGGGCACCGAAGTGACGGAGACCTAGTTAAAAGCCCTACGCCGTCGGTTTACGGGCCCAGCCTCTACGTGAAGCGAAGTTGTCTTGCCCAAGATGCTGTGGGATTCGGTAATATAAATGTGGTGGATAAAGTATCTTGGCAACCCTAACCGGGGCAAAAAAAATTGAAAAGGGGGGTGCAACACGAGGACTTCCAAGGGGGTCACCCATCCTAGTACTACGCTCGTCCAAGCATGCTTAACTTCGGAGTTCTGATGGGATCCGGTGCATTAGTGCTGGTATGATCGCACCTGTTTTGTTGAGGGTAGAAATCCTTTATGTGTTGACGGTTCATAGTCCCAACGCAGAGAGATGGCCCATTCAAAAGGTCCAATGGGCTTAACGACAACCCATCCGCTTCAACAACGCAGCATCCTCGTAAGACGTGATATCGACGCATTATAGGTACTTGTAATATACCGCTAGTTAGGTTGCCTTCCTTTTAACAGCTCACGATGTACGAGCCGGGACGAAAAAACAAAGCTAAAGATGAAAATTGGCCCGAAACTGATGAAAACGTTCAATTTTGGGCTCCGAAAACATGCATAGCTGATCAGGCTTGCTGCCTCCGTCATAGAGCTCTCGGAGAGCTTTCCAACTGTATGTTGTGCGCCACGTAACTCCTTACGGAATAAAAGTTATGGGCACCGGAGCAACGAAGACCTGGTCATAAGCCCCACGCCCTAGGTTTGCGGGCCCAGCCACTACGTGAAGCGAAGTTGTCTTGCCCAAGGTGCTGTGGGATTCGGTAATAGAAATGTGGAGGATAAAGTATCTTGGCAACCCTAATCGGGGCAAAAAAAATTGAAAAGCGGGGGTACAACACGAGGACTTCCCAGGGGGTCACCCATCCTAGTACTACTCTCGTCCAAGCACGCTAAACTTTGGGGTTCTGATGGGATCCAGTGCATTAGTGCTGTTATGATCACACCCGTCATATTGTGGGCACAAATCCTTTATGTGTTGACGGTTCAAAGTCCCAGGCCAGAGAGATGGCCCATTCAAAAGGACCAATGGGCTTAACGACAACCTATCCGCTTCAACAACATTGCAACCTCGTAAGACGTGATATCAACGCATTGTAGGGCCCTCTAATGTCCCATGAGTTAGGTTGTCGTCCTTTTAACAGCTCATGACGTATGATCCGGGACGGAAAAATAGAGAAAAAGAAGAAAAGTGGCCCGAAACTGATGAAAACGTTTGATTTTGGGCTCCAAAATGGGCGCAGCTGCTAGGCTTGCTGCCCCCGTCGTTGAGCTCTCGGAGAGCTTTCCAATGGTATGCTGTGCGCCGCGTAACTTCTAACGGATCAAAAGTTATTGGCACCAGAGCGACGGAGACCTGGCCAATAGCCCGACGCCCTAGGTTTGCGGGCCCAGACTCTACGTGAAGCGAAGTTGTCTTGCCCAAGGTACCGTGGGATTCAGTAATAGAAATATGGCGGATAAAGTAACTTGGCAACCCTAACCAGGGCAAAAAAAATTGAAAAGGGGGGTGCAACACGAGGATTTCCTAAGGGGTCACCCATCCTAGTTATACTATCGCCCAAGCACGCTTAACTTCAGAGTTCTGATGGGATCCGGCGCATTATTACTGGTATGATCACACCCATCATGTTGTGGGCACAAATCCTTTATGTGTTGGCGGTTCAAAGTCCCAGCCCAGAGAGATGGCCCATTCAAAAGGCCCAATGGACTTAACGACAACCCATCCGCTTCAACAACACAGCATCCTCGCAAGACGTGATATCGACGCGTTGTGGGGCCCTCTAATGTCCCGCATTGTAGGGCCCTCTAATGTACGATCCGAGACGAAAAAATAGAGCAAAAGAAGAAAAGTGGCCTGAAATTGATGAAAACGTTCGATTTTGGGATTTAAAAATGGCCGCAGCCGAGCATGCTTGCTTCTCCTGTCGTAGAGCTCTCGGAGAGCTTTCCAACAGCATGTTGTGCGCCGTGTAACTCCTCACGAATCAAAAGTTATGGGCACCGGAGCGACGGAGACCTGGTCAAAAGCCCTACGCCCTCGGTTTGCGGGCCCAACCTCTACGTGAAGCGAAGTTGTCTTGCCCAAGGTGCCGTGGGATTCGGTAATAGAAATGGGGTGGATAAAGTATCTTGGCAACCCTAACCAGAGAAAAAAAAATTGAAAACGGGGGTGCAACACGAGGACTTCCCAAGGGGTCACCTATCCTAGTAATACTCTCGCCCAAGCACGCTTAACTTCGGAGTTCTAATGGGATATGGTGCATTAGTGCTGGTATGATCGCACCCATCATGTTGAGGGCACAAATCCTGTATATGTTGATGATTCACAGTCCCAGCCCAGAGAGATGGCCCATTCAAAAGGCTCAATTGGCTTAACGACAACCCATCCGCTTCAACAACGCAGCTTCCTCGTAAGACGTGATATCGACGCATTGTAGGGCCTTGTAATATCCCGCGAGTCAGGTTGTCATCCTTTTAACAGCTCACGACGTACGAGCCAGAATGAAAAAACAGAGCTAAAGAAGAAAAGTGGCCCAAAACTCATTAAAACGTTAGATTTTGGGCTCCGAAAATAGGCACAGCTGATCATGCTAGCTGCACCATCGTAGAGCTCTCGGATAGCTTTCCAACGGTATGCTGTGCGCTGCGTAACTCCTTACAGATCAAAAGTTAGGGCACTGAAGCGACGGAGACCTGGTCAAAAGCCCTACGCCCTCGGTTTGCGGGCCCAGCCTTTACGCGAGGCGAAGTTGTCTTGCCCAAGGTGCTGTGGGATTCGGTAATATAAATGTGGAGGATAAAGTATCTTGGCAACCCTAACCGGGACAAAAAAAATTGAAAAGGGGGGTGCAACACGAGGACTTCCGAGGGGGTTACCCATCCTATTACTACTCTCGCCCAAGCACGCTTAACTTCGGAGTTCTGATGGGATCCGGTGCATCAGTGCTGGTATGATCGCACCCGTCACGTTGTGGGCACAAATTCTTTATGTGTTGACTGTTCACAGTCCCAGCCCAGAGAGATAGCCCATTCAAAAGGCCTAATGGGTTTAATGACAACCCATCCGCTTCAACAATGCAGCATCCTCGCAAGACGTGATATCGACACGTTGTAGGGCCCTCCAATGTCCCGCAATTTAGTTTGTCGTCCTTTTAACAGCTCATGTCGTACGATCCGGGATGAAAAAATTGAGCAAAGTAGAAAAGTGGCCCGAAACTGAAGAAAACTTTCGATTTTGGTATCCAAAAGCTGGCGCAGCTGAGCAGGCTTGTTTCCCCTGACGTAGAGCTTTCGGAGAGCTTTGCAACGGTATGTTGGCGTCACGTAACTCCTTACGGATCAAAAGTTATGGGCACCGGAGCGACGAAGACCTGGTCACAAGCCCTACGCCCTTGGTTTGCAGGCCCAGCCTCTACGTGAAGCGAAGTTGTCTTGCCCAAGGTGCTGTGGGATTTGGTAATAGAAATATGGAGCATAAAGTATCTTGGCAACCCTAACCAGGGCAAAAACAATTGAAAAGGGTGGGTGCAACACGAGCACTTCCCAGGGGGTCACCCATCCTAGTACTACTCTCGTCCAAGCACACTTAACTTCAGAGTTTTGATGGGATCTAGTGCATTATTGCTGGTATGATCGCACCCGTCATGTTGTGGGCACAAATCCTTTATGTGTTGACGGTTCAAAGTCCCGTCCCAGAGAGATGGCCCATTCAAAAGGCCCAATGGGCTTAACGACAACCCATCCACTTTAACAACACAACATCCTTGCAAGACGTGATATCGACACATTTTAGGGCCCTCTAATGTCCCGCGAGTTAGGTTGTCTTCCTTTTAACAGCTCACGACATATGATCCGGGAAAACAAAATAGAGCAAAAGAATAAAAGTGGCCCGAGACAGATGAAAATGTTCGATTTTGGGCACCAAAAATTGGCGCAGTCGAGCAAGCTTGCTGCCTCTGTCGTAGAGCTCTCGAAGAGCTTTCTAACGGTATGCTGTGCGCCACATAACTCCTCACGGATCAAAAGTTATGGGCACCGGAGCGATGGAGACCAGGTCACAAGCCCTACGCCTTTGGTTTGTGGGCCCAGCCTCTACGTGAAGCGAATTTGTCTTGCCCAAGGTGACGTGGGATTCGGTAATAGAAATGTGGAGGATAAAGTATCTTGGCAACCCTAACCGAGGCAAAAAAAAATTGAAAATGCGGGGTGCAACACGAGAACTTCTAAGGGGGTCACCCATCCAAGTACTACTCTCGCCCAAGCACGCTTAACTTCGGAGTTCTGATGGGATCTGGTGCAATAGTGCTGGAATGATCGAACCCATCATGTTGTGGGCACAAATCCTTTATGTGTTGACGGTTCAAAGTCCCAGCCCAGAGAGATGACCTATTCAAAAGGCCCAATGAGCTTAATGACAACCCATCCGCTTCAACAACACAGCATCCTCGCAAGACGTGATATTGACGCATTGTAGAGCCCTCTAATGTCCCGCGAGTTAGGTTGTCGTCCTTTTAACAGCTCACGAAGTACGATCCGCGACGGAAAAATAGAGCAAAAGAAGAAAAGTGGCCCGAAACTAATGAAAACGTTAGATTTGGGGCTCCAAAAATGGGCGCAGCCTAGCAGGCTTGCTGCCCCCGTCGTAGAGCTCTCGGAGAGCTTTCCAACGGTATGTTGTGCACCGCGTAACTCTATACGGATCAAAAGTTATGGGCGCCGAAGCGACGGAGACCTAGTCAAAAGCCCTGCGCCCTTGGTTTACGGGCCCAGCCTCTACATGAAGCGAAGTTGTCTTGCCCAAGATGCTGTGGGATTCGGTAATAGAAATGTGGTGGATAAAGTATCTTGGCAACCCTAACCGGGGCAAAAAAAATTGAAAAGGGGGGTGCAACACGAGGACTCCCAAGGGGGTCACCCATCCTAGTACTACGCTCGCTCAAGCATGCTTAACTTCGGAGTTCTGATGGGATCTGGTGCATTAGTGCTGGTATGATCGCACCCGTAATGTTGAGGGTAGAAATCCTTTATGTGTTGACGGTTCACAGTCCCAACCCAGAGAGATGGCCCATTCAAAAGGCCCAATGGGCTTAACGATAACCCATCTGCTTCAACAACGCAGCATCCTCATAAGACGTGATATCGACGCATTGTAGGTACTTGTAATATACCGCTAGTTAGGCTGTCGTCCTTTTAACAGCTAACGATGTACGAGCCGGGATGAAAAAAAAGAGCTAAAGATGAAAATTGGCCTGAAACTGATGAAGACATTCGATTTTGGGCTTCGAAAACATGCACAGCCGATCAGGCTTGCTGCCCCCGTCGTAGAGCTCTCGGAGAGCTTTCCAACGGTATGTTGTGTGCCACGTAACTCCTTACGGAATATAAGTTATGGACATTGGAGCGACGGAGACCTGGTCACAAGCCCCACGCCCTAGGTTTGCGAGCCCAGCCACTACGTGAAGCGAAGTTGTCTAGCCCAAGGGGCCGTGGGATTCAGTAATAGAAATGTGGAGGATAAACTATCTTCGCAACCCTAATCGGTGCAAAAAAAATTGAAAAGCGGGGGTGCAACACGAGGACTTCCTAGGGGGTCACCCATCCTAGTACTACTCTCGCCCAAGCACTCTAAACTTCGGGGTTCTGATGGGATCCAGTGCATTTGTGCTGGTATGATCACACCCGTCATGTTGTGGGCACAAATCCTTTATGTGTTGACGGTTCAAAGTCCCAGTCCAGAGAGATGGCCCATTCAAAAGGCCCAATGGGCTTAACGACAACCTATCCGCTTCAACAACATTGCAACCTCATAAGACGTGATATCAACGCGTTGTAGGGTCCTCTAATGTCCCACGAGTTAGGTTGTCGTCCTTTTAACAACTCATGACGTACGATCTGGGACGGAAAAATAGAGAAAAAGAAGAAAAGTGGCCCAAAACTGATGAAAACGTTTGATTTTGGCCTCTAAAAATGGGCGCAGCTGACCAGGCTTGCTGCCCCAGTCGTTCAGCTCTCGGAGAGCTTTCCAACAGTATGCTGTACGCCGCGTAACTTCTAGCAGATCAAAAGTTATTGGCACCGGAGCTACGGAGACCTGGTCAAAAGCCCGTCACCCTAGGTTTGCGGGCCCAGACTCTACGTGAAGCGAAGTTGTCTTGCCCAAGGTACCGTGGGATTTAGTAATGGAAATGTGGCGGATAAAGTATCTTGGCAACCCTAACCGGGGCAAAAAAATTGAAAAGGGGGTGCAACACGAGGACTTCCCAAGGGGTCACCCATCCAAATTATACTATCGCCCAAGCACGTTTAACTTCAGAGTTCTGATGGGATCCGACACATTATTGCTGCTATGATCACACCCATCATGTTGTGGGCACAAATCCTTTATGTGTTGACGGTTCAAAGTCCCAGCCCAGAGAGATGGCCCATTCAAAAGGCCCAATGGACTTAACGACAACCCATCCACTTCAACAACACAGCATCCTCGCAAGACGTGATATCGACGCGTTGTAGGGCCTTCTAATGTCCCGCAAGTTAGGTTGTCGTCCTTTTAACAGCTCATGACGTACGATCCGAGATGAAAAAACTAGAGCAATAGAAGAAAAGTGGCCTGAAACTGATGAAAACATTCGATTTTGCGATTTAAAAATGTACGTAGCCGAGCATGCTTGCTTCCCCCGTCGTAGAGCTCTCGGAGAGATTTCCAACGGCATGTTGTACGCCGTGTAACTCCTTACGGATCAAAAGTTATGGGCACCGGAGCGACGGAGACCTGGTCAAAAGCCCTACGCCCTCTGTTTGCGGGCCCAACCTCTACGTGAAGCGAAGTGTCTTACCCAAGGTGCTGTGGGATTCAGTAATAGAAATGTAGTGGATAAAGTATCTTGGCAACCCTAACCGGGGAAAAAATATTTGAAAACGGGGATGCAACACGAGGACTTCCCAAGGGGTCACCTATCCTAGTACTACTCTCGCCCAAGCACGCTTAACTTCGAAGTTCTAATGGGATATGGTGCATTAGTGTTAGTATGATCGCACCCGTCATGTTGAGGGCACAAATCCTTTATGTGTTGACGGTTCACAATCCCAGCCCAGAGAGATGGCCCATTCAGAAGGCTCAATTGGCATAACGACAACCCATCCACTTCAACAACATAGCTTCCTCGTAAGACGTGATATCGACGCATTGTAGGGCCTTCTAATATCCCGCGAGTCAGGTTGTCGTCCTTTTAAAATCTCACGACGTACGAGCCAGGACCAAAAAATAGAGCTAAAGAAGAAAAGTGGCCCAAAACTCATGAAAACGTTAGATATTGGGCTCTGAAAACAGGCACAGTCGATCAGGCTTGCTGCCCCTATCGTAGAGCTCTCGGATAGCTTTCCAACGGTATGCTGAGCGCCACGTAACGCCTTACAGAATAAATGTTATGGGCACCGGAGCGACAGAGACCTGGTCACAAGCCCCACGGCTTAGGTTTGTGGGCCCAGCCAATACGTGAAGCGAAGTTGTCTTGCCCAAGGTGCCGTGGGATTCGGTAATAGAAATGTGGAGGATAAAGTATCTTGGCAACCCTAACCGGGGCAAAAAAAATTGAAAAGGGGCGGTGCAACACGAGGACTTCCCAAGGGGTCACCCATACTAGTACTACTCTCACCCAAGCACGCTTAGCTTCGTAGTTCTGATGGGATCCGGTGCATTAATGCTGGTATGATAGTACCCGTCATGTTGTGGGCACAAATCCTTTATGTGTTGACGGTTCAAAGTCCCAGCCCAGAGAGATGGCCCATTCAAAAGGCCCATTGGGCTTAACGACAACCTATCTACTTCAACCACATAGCATCCTCGCAAGACGTGATATCGACGCATTGTAGGTCCCACTAATGTCCCGCGAGTTAGGTTGTTGTCCTTTTAACAGCTCACGACGTATGATCCGGGACAAAAAAATAGACCAAAAGATGCAAAGTAGACCGAAACTGATGAAAATATTCAATTTTGGACTCCATAAACGGGTGTAGCCAAGCAAGCTTGCTACCCCCGTTGTAGAGCTCTCGGAGAGCTTTCCAACGTTATGTTGTGCGCTGTGTAACTCCTTACGGGTCAAAAGTTAGGGGCACTAGAGCGACAGAGAGTTGGTCAATTGCCCTACGCCCTCGGTTTACGGGCCCAGCCACTACGTGAAGAGAAGCTGTCTTTCCCAAGAAGCCGTGGGATTCGGTAATAGAAATGTGGTGGATATAGTATCTTGCCAACCATAACCGGGGCAAAAAAAATTGAAAAACGGGATGCAACACGAGGACTTCCAAGGGGGTCAGCCATTCTCGTACTATTCTCGCCTAAGCACGCTTAACTTCGGAGTTCTGATAGGATCCGGTGCATCAGTGCTGGTATGATCATTCATGTCATGTTGAGGGCAGAAATCCTTTATGTGTTGACGGTTCACAGTCCCAGCCAGAGATATGGCCCATTCAAAAGGCCTAATGGGCTTAACGAAAACCCATCCGCTTCAACAACACAGCATCCTCGCAAGACGTGATATCGATGCATTGTAGGGCCCTCAAATGTCCCGCGAGTCAGGTTATTGTCCATTTAAGAGCTCACGACGTACGATTCGGGATGGAAAAATAGAGTAAATGAAGAAAAGTGGCCCGAAACTGATGAAAACATTCAATTTAGGGCTCCGAAAACAGGTGCAGCAGAGCAGGATTGCTACCTCCGTCATAGAGGTCTCGGAGAGCTTTCCAACGGTATGCTGTGCGCCGTGTAACTCCTTACGGATTAAAAGTTATGGTCATCGGAGCGACGAAGACCTGGTCACAAGCCCAATGCCCTCGGTTTACGGGCCCTGCCTCTACGTGAAGCACAGTTGTCTTGTCCAAGGTGCCGTGGGATTCGTTAATAGAAATGTGGTGGATAAAGTATCTTGGCAACCCTAACCGAGGCAAAAAAAATTGAAAAGGCGGGGTGCAACACGAGGACTTCCCAAGTGGTCACCCATCCTAGTACTACTCTCATCCAAGCACGCTTAACTTCAGAGTTCTGATGGGATCCAGTGCATTAGTGCTGGTATGATCGCACCCGTCATGTTGTGGGCACAAATCCATTATGTGTTGATGGTTCAAAGTCCCAGCCCAGAGAGATGGCCTATTCAAAAGGCCCAATGGGCTTAATGACAACCCATGCACGTCAACAACACAGCATCCTCGCAAGACATGATATCAACGCATTGTAGGGCCCTATAATATCCCGTGAGTTATGTTGTCGTCCTTTTAACAGCTCACGTGGTACAATCCGTGACGGAAAAACAGAGCAAAAGAAGAAAAGTGGCCCGAAACTGATAAAAACGTTCGATGTTAGGCTCCAAAAATGGGCACTGCTGAGCAAGCTCACTACCGCCGTCGTAGAGCTCTCGGAGAGCTTTTCAACAGTATGTTGTGTGGCGCGTAATTCCTTACAGATCAAAAGTAATACGCACCGGAGCGACGAGGACTTGGTCAAAAGCCCGACGCCCTCGGTTTGCGGGCCCAGCCTCTACGTGAAGTGAAGCTGTCTTTCCCAAGGTGCCGTGGGATTCGGTAATAGAGATGTGGAGGATAAAGTATCTTGGCAACCCTAAACGGGGAAAAAAAATTGAAAAGGAGGGGTGCAACACGAGGACTTCCCAGGGGGTCACCCATCCTAGTACTACTCTCGCCCAAGCACGCTTAACTTCAGAGTTCTGATGGGATCCGGTGCATTAGTGCTGGTATGATCGTACCAGTCATGTTCTGGACACAAATCCTTTATGTGTCGACGGTTCAAAGTCCCAGCCCAGAGAGATAGCCCATTCAAGAGGCCCAATAGGCTTAACGACAACCCATCCGCTTCAACAACACAACATCCTCGCAAGACGTCCTATCGACGCATTGTAGGGCCCCCTAATGTCCTGCGAGTTAGGTTGTCATCCTTTTAACATATCACGACGTACGATTCGGGACAAAAAAATAGAGCAAAAGAAGAAAAGTGGCTTGAAACTGATGAAAACGTTCGATTTTGGTCTCCATAAACGGGCACAGTTGAGCAAGCTTGCTATCCCCGTCGTAGAGCTCTCGGAGAGCTTTCCAACGGTATGCTGTGCGCCGCGTAACTCCTTACGGATCAAAAGTTATGGGCACCGGAGAGACGAAGACTTGGTCAAAAGCCCTACACCTTCGGTTTACGGGCCCAGCCACTACGCGAAGAGAAGCTATCTTGCCCAAGATACTGTGGGATTCGATAATAGAAATGTGGTGGATACAGTATCTTGGCAACCATAACCGGGGCAAAAAAAATTGAAAAGGGGGGTGCAACACGAGGACTTCCTAGGGGGTCACCCATCCTAGTACTACTCTTGCCCAAGCACGCTTAACTTCAGAGTTCTGATTGGATCCGGTGCATCAGTGCTGGTATGATCGTACCCGTCATGTTGAGGGTAAAAATCCTTTACGTGTTGACGGTTCATAGTCCCAGCCCAGAGAGATGGCCCATTCAAAAGGCCCAATGGGCTTAACGACAAACCATCTGCTTCAACAACACAACAACCTCGCAACACGTGATATCGACGCATTGTAGGGCCTTCTCATGTCCCACGAGTTAGGTTGTCGTCCTTTTAACAGCTCACGACATACGATATGAGATGGAAAAATAGTGTGAAGGAAGAAAAGTGGCCCGAAACTAATAAAAACGTTCGATTTAGGGCTTCAAAAACAGGTGCAGCTGAGCAAGCTGGTTGCCCCCGACATAGAGCTCTCGGAGAGCTTTCCAACGCTATGCTGTGCGCCGCGTAACTCCTTACGGATTAAAAGTTATGGGCACCGGAGCGACAGAGACCAAGTCACAAGCCCCACGCCCTCGGTTTTTGGGCCCAGCCTCAACATGAAGCGCAGTTGTCTTGTCCCAGGAGTCGTGCGATTCGGTAATAGAAATGTGGTGGATAAAGTATCCTGGCAACCCTAACCGGGCCAAAAAAAATTGAAAATGGGGTGCAACACTAGGACTTCCCAAGGGTCACCCATCCTAGTACTACTCTCGCCCAAGCACACTTAACTTCGGAGTTCTAATGGGATTCGGTGCATCAGTACTGGTATGATCGCACCAGTCATGTTGAGGGCATAAATCCTTTATGTGTTGACGGTTCACAGTCCCATCCCAGAGAGATGGCCCATTCAAAAGGCCCAATGGGCTTAACGACAAGCCATCCACTTCAACAACATAGCATCCTTACAAGATGTGATATCGACGCGTTGTTGGGCCCTCTAATGTCTCGTGAGTTATGTTGTAGTCCTTTTAACAACTCACGTGGCACAATCCAGGATGGAAAAACAGAGCAAAAGAAGAAAAGTGGCCCGAAACTGATGAAAACGTTCGATTTTGGGCTCCAAAAACAGGCACAGCCGAGCAAGTTTGTTGCCCCCATCGTAGAGCTCTTGGAGAGCTTTTCAACGGTATGCTATGCGCCGCGTAACTCCTTACAGATCAAAAGTTATGGGACCGGAGCGACGGAGACTTGGTCAAAAGCCCTTCGCCCTCGGTTTGCAGGCCCAGTCTCTACGTGAAGCGAAGCTGTCTTGCCTAAGATGCCATGGGGTTCGGTAATAGAAATGTGGTGGATAAAGTATCTTGGCAACCCTAACCGGGGCAAACAAAATTGAAAATGGGGGGTACAACACGAGAACTTCCCAGGGGGTTACCCATCCTAGTACTACTGTCGCCCAAGCACGCTTAACTTCGGAGTTCTGATAGGATCTAGTGCATCAGTGCTGGTATGATCGTACCCGTCATGTTGAGGGCAGAAATCCTTTATGTGTTGACGGTTGATAGTCCCAGCCTAGAGAGATGGCCCATTCAAAAGGCCCAATGGGCTTAACAACAGCCCATCCGCTTCAACAACGCAGCATCCTCGCAAGACGTGATATCGATGAGTTGTAGGGCTCTCTAATGTCCTGCGAGTTAGGTTGTCATCCTTTTAACTGCTCACGACGTACGAGCCGGGACGGAAAAACAGAGCTAAAGAAGAAATGTGGCCCGAACCTGATGGAAACATTCGATTTTGGGCTCCAAAAATAGGCACAGCCGATCAGGCTTGCTGCCCCCGTCGTAAATCTCTCGTAGAGCTTCCCAATGGTATGCTATGTGCCACGTAACTCCTTATGGAATAAAAGTTATGGGCACCGGAGCGACGGAGACCTGGTCACAAGCCTTACGCTCTAGGTTTGCGGGCCCCGCCTCTACGTGAAGTGAAGTTGTCTTGCCCAAGGTGCCGTGGGATTTGGTAATAGAAATGTGGAGGATAAAGTATCTTGGCAACCCTAAACGGGGCAAAAAAAATTGAAAATGGGGGGTGCAACACGAGGACTTCCTAGGGGGTCACCCATCCTAGTACTACTCTCGCCCAAGCACGCTTAACTTCGGAGTTCTGATTGGATTCGGTGGATTAGTGCTGGTATGATCTCAACGGTCATTTTATGGGAACAAATCCTTTATGTGTTGACGGTTTACAGTCCCAGCCCAGTGAGATAGCTCATTCAAAAGGCCCAATGGGCTTAACGACAACCCATCCGCTTCAACAATACAGCATCCTCGCAAAACGTGATATCGTCGCGTTGTAGAGCCCTCTAATGTCCGGCGAGTTAGGTTGTCGTCCTTTTAACATCTCACGACTTACGATCTGGGAAGAAAAAATTGAGCAAAAGAAGAAAAGTGGCCCGAAACTGATGAAAACGTTCGATTTTGGGCTCCAAAAATGTGCGAAGCTGAGCAGGCTTGCTGCCCTCGTCGTAGAGCTCTCGGAGAGCTTTCCAACGGCATGCTGTGCAACGCGTATCTTCTTACGGATATAAAGTTATGGGCACCAGAGCGACGGAGACCTGGTCACAAGCCCTACGCCCTCGGTTTGCGGGCCCAGCCTCTACGTGAAGTAAAGTTGTCTTGTCCAAGGTGCCGTGGGATTCGTCAATAGAAATGTGGAGGATAAAGTATCTTGGCAACCCTAACCAGGGCAAAAAAAATTGAAAAGGAGGTGTGCAACACTAGGACTTCCCAGGGGATCGCACATCCTAGTACTACTCCCGCCCAAGCACGCTTAACTTCGGGGTTCTAATGGGATCCGGTGCATTAGTGCAGGTATGATCGCACCTGTCATGTCGTGGGCACAAATCCTTTATGTGTTGACGGTTCAATGTCCTAGCCCAAAGAGATGGCCCATTCCAAAGGCCCCAGGGGGCTTAACGACAACTCATCCGCTTCAACAACATAGCATCCTCGCAAAACGTGATATCGTCGTGTTGTAGGGCCCTCTAATATCCTACGAGTTAGGTTGTCATCCTTTTAACAGCTCATGACGTACGATCCGAGACTAAAAAACAGAGCAAAAGAAGAAAAGTGACCCAAAACTAATGAAAAAGTTCGATTTTGCTGCCCCTGTCATAGAGCTCCCGGAGAGCTTTCCAACGGTATGCCGTGCGCCGCGTAACTCCTTACGGATTAAAAGTTTTGGGCACAGAAGCGACAGAGACTTGGCCACAAGCCCCACACCCTCGGTTTGCGGGCCCAGTCTCTACGTGAAGCGAAGTTGTCCTGCCCAAGGTGCCGTGGGATTCGATAATAGAAATGTGGTGGATAAAGTATTTTGGCAACCCTAACCGGGGCAAAAAAAATTGAAAAAGGGGTGCAACACGAGGACTTCCCAGGGGGTCACCCATCCTAGTACTACTCTCGTCCAAGAACGCTTAACTTCGAAGTTCTGATGGGATCCGGTGCATTAGTGCTGGTATGATCGCACCCGTCATGTTGTGGGCACAAATCCTTTATGTGTTGACGGTTCAATGTCGTCGCCCAATGTGCTTAACGACAACCCATCTGCTTTAACAACGTAGCAACCTCGTAAGACGTGATATCGACGCATTGTAGGGCCTTGTAATATACCGCAAGTTAGGTTGTCGTCTTTTTAACTGCTCACGACGTACGAGCCAGGATGAAAAAATAGAGCTAAATATGAAATATTGCCCGAAACTGATAAAAATGTTCGATTTTGGGATCCGAAAATAGGCACAGCCGAGCAGGCTTGCTGCCCACGTCGTAGAGCTCTTGAAAAGCTTTCCAACGGTATGTTGTGCACCACGTAACTCCTTACGGAATAAAAGTTATGGGCACCGAAGCGACGGAAACCTGGTCACAAGCCCCACGCCCTAGGTTTGCTGGCCCAGCCTTTACGTGAAGCGAAGTTTTCTTGCCCAAGGTGCCTTGGGATTCGGTAATAGAAATATGGAGGATAAAGTATCTTGGCAACCCCAACCGGGGCAAAAAAAATTTAAAAGGGGGGGTACAACACAAGGACTTCCCAGGGGGTCACCCATCCTAGTACTACTCTCGTCCAAGCACGCTTAACTTCGGAGTTCAGATGGGATCCGGTGCATTAGTGCTGGTATGATCACACCCGTCATGTTGTGGGCACAAATCATTTATGTGTTGACTGTTCAAAGTCCCCGCCCAGAGAGATGGCCTATTCAAAAGGCCCAATGGGCTTAACGACAACCCATCCGCTTCAACAACATAACATCCTTGCAAGACGTGATATCGACGCATTGTAGGGCCCTCTAATGTCTCGCGAGTAAGGTTGTCGTCCTTTTAACAGCTCACGACGTACGATCCGGGACGGAAAAATAGAGGGAAAGAAGAAAAGTGGCCCGAAATTGTTGGAAACGTTCAATTTTGGGCTCCAAAAATAGGCACAGTCGAGCAGGCTTGTTGTACCCGTCGTAAAGCTCTCGGAGACCTTTCAACGGTATGCTGTGTGCTGCGTAACTCCTTACGGATCAAAAGTTATGGGCACCGGAGCGACGGAGACCTGGTCAAAAGCCCTACGCCCTTGGTTTGCAGGCCCAACCTCTACGTGAAGCGAATTTGTCTTGCCCAAGATGCCGTGGGATTGGATAATAGAAATGTGGCGGATAAAGTATCTTGGCAACCCTAACCGGGGCAAAAAAAATTGAAATGGGGGGTGCAACACGGGGACTTCTTAGGGTGTCACCCATTCTAGTACTACTCTCGCCCAAGCACGCTTAACTTTGGAGTTCTGATGGGATCCAGTGCATCAGTGCAGGTATGATCGTACCCATCATGTTGAGTGCATAAATCCTTTATGTGTTGACGGTTCACAGTCCATTCCCAGAGAGATGACCCATTCAAAAGGCCCAATGGGCTTAACGATAACCCATCCACATCAACAACGTAGCATCTGCATAAGACGTGATATCGACACGTTATAGGACCCTGTAATATCCCTCGAGTTAGGTTGTCGTCCTTTTAACAGCTCACAACGTACGATCCGAGACGGAAAAACAGAGCAAAAGAAGAAAAGTGTTATAAAACTGATAAAAATGTTCAATTTTGGGCACGGAAAATAGGCACAACCGAGCATGCTTGTTGCCCCCGTTATAGAGCTCTCGGAGAGCTTTCCAACGGTATGTTGTGCGCCACGTAACTCCTTACGGATTAAAAGTTATGGGCACCGGAACGACGGAGACCTGTTCACAAGCCCCACGCCTGCAGTTTTCGGGCCCAGCCTCTATGTGAAGCGAAGTTGTCTTGCCCAAGGTGCCGTGGGATTCGATAATAGAAATGTGGTGGATAAAGTATCATGCCAACCCTAACCGGGGCAAAGAAATTGAAAAGGGGGGTGCAACACGAGGACTTCTCAGGGGGTCACCCATCCTAGTACTACTCTCAACCAAGCACGCTTAACTTCGGAGTTCTGATGGGATCCAGTGCTTTAGAGCTGGTATGATCCCACTCGTCATGTTGAGGGCACAAATCCTTTATGTGTTGACGGTTCACAGACCCAGCCCAGAGAGATGGCCCATTCAAAACGCCCAAAGGGCTTAACGACAACCCATCCGCTTCAACAATGCAGCATCCGCGTAAGACATGATATCTACGCATTGTAGGGCCCTGTCATATCCCGCGGGTGAGGTTGTCGTCCTTTTAACAGCTCACAACGTACAAGCCGGGATGGAAAAATAGAGCTAAAGAAGAAATGTGGCCCGAAACTGATGAAAATGTTCAATTTTGGGCTCCAAAAATTGGCACAGCCGATCAGGCTTGCTACCCCCATCGTAGAGCTCTTAGAGAGCTTTCCAACGGTATGCTGTGCGCCACGTAACTCCTTACGAAATAAAAGTTATGGGCACCGGAGTGATAGAGACTTGGTCACAAGCCCCACGCCCTAGGTTTGCGGGCCCAACCTCTACGTGTAGCGAAGTTGTCTTGCCTAAGGTGCTGCGGGATTCGGTAATGGAAATATGGTGGATAAAGTATCCTAGGAACCCTAACCGTGGTAAAAAAAATTGAAAATTGGGGGTGCAACACGAAGACTTCCCAGGGGGTCACCCATCCTAGTACTACTCTCGCCCAAGCACGCTTAACTTAAAAGTTCTGATGGGATCCGGTGCATTAGTGCTGGAATGATCGCACCCATCATGTTGTGGGCACAAATCCTTTATGTGTTGACGGTTCAAAGTCCCAGCCTAGAGAGATGGCCCATTCAAAAGGCCCAATGGGCTTAACAACAACCCATCCGCTTTAACAACATAGCATCCTCGCAAGACGTGATATCGACGCATTGTAGGGCCCTCTAATGTCCCACAAGTTTGGTTGTCATCCTCTTAACAGCTCACGACGTACGATCCGAGATTAAAAAATAGAGCATATGTAGATAGTGGCCTGAAACTGATGAAAACGTTCGATTTTGGGCTCCAAAAATGGGCGCAACTGAGCAGGCTTATTGCACTGTCGTACAACTTTCCAATTGTATGTTGTGCCCCACGTAACTTCTTACGTATCAAAATTTATAGGCACCGGAGCGACAGAGACTTGGTCACAAGCCCTACGCCCTCGGTTTGCGGGCCCATCCTCTACGTGAAGCGGAGTTGTCTTGCCCAAGGTGCCGTGGGATTCGGTAATAGAAATGTGGAGGATAAAGTATCTTGCCAACCCTAACCGGGGCAAAAAAAAAATTGAAAAGGGGGGGTGCAACACGAGGACTTCCCAGGGGGTCACCCATCCTATTACTACTCTCGCCAAAGCACGCTTAACTTCGGATTTCTGAATGGATCCGGTGCATTAGTGCTGGTATGATCCCACCCATCATGTTGTGGGTACAAATCCTTTATGTATTGATGGTTCACAGTCCCAGCCTAGAGAGATGGCGCATTCAAAAGGCCCAATGGGCTTAACGACAACCAATCCGCTTCAACAAAGCAGCATCCTCATAAGAAGTGATATCGACGCATTGTAGGGCCCTATAATATCTCGCGAGTTTGGTTGTCGTCCTTTTAACAGCTCACGACGTATGAGCCGAGATGGAAAAACAGAGCTAAAGAAGAAATGTGGACCAAAACTGATGAAAATGTTCAATTTTGGGCTCTGAAAAAGGGCCCAGTCAATCAGGCTTGCTGCCCTCGTCGTAGAGCTCTTGGAGAGCTTTCCAACGGTATGCTGTGCAACACGTGACTCCTTACCGAATAAAAGTTATGGGCACCGGAGCGACGGAGACCTGGTCAAAAACCCCACGCCCAAGGTTTGTGGGTCCAGCCTCTACGTGAAGCCAAGTTGTCTTGTCCAAGGTGCCATGGGATTTGGTATTAGAAATGTGGTGGATAAAGTATCTAGGCAACCCTAACCAGGGTAAGAAAAATTGAAAAAGGGGGTGCAACACGAGGACTTCCGATGGGGTCACCCATCCTAGTACTACTCTCATCCAAGCATGCTTAACTTCAGAGTTCTGATGGGATCTGGTGCATCAATACTGGTATGATCGCACCCGTGATGTTGTGGGCATAAATCCTTTATGTGTTGACGGTTCACAGTCCCTGCCAAAGAGATGGCCCATTCAAAAGGCCCAATGGGCTTAATGATAGCCCATCCGCTTCAACAATGCAGCATCCTCGCAAGATGTGATATCAACGCATTGTAGGGCCCTCTAATGTCCCGCGAGTTAGGTTGTCGTCCTTTTAACAGCTCATGTCGTACGATCAGAGACGGAAAAACAGAGCAAAACAACAAAAGTGGCCAAAACTGATGAAAACGTTCGATTTTGGGATTCAAAAATGGGCGCAGCCAAGCAGGCTATTTGCCCCTATCGTAGAGCTCTCGGAGAGCTTTTCGACGGTATGTTGTGCGCCATGTAACTCCTTACGGATCAAAAGTTATGGGATCGGAGCAACGGAGTCTTGGTCAGAAGCCCTTCGCCCTCGGTTTGTGGGCCCAGCCTCTACGTGAAGCGAAGCTGTTTTGCCCAAGATGCCGTGGGATTCGGTAATAGAAATGTGGTGGATAAAGTATCTTGGCAACCCTAACCGGGGCAAACAAAGTTGAAAAGGAGGGGTGCAACACAAGAACTTCCCAGGGGGTCACCCATCCTAGTGCTACTGTCGCCCAAGCACGCTTAACTTCGGAGTTCTGATAGGATCCAGTGCATCAGTGCTGGTATGATCGTACCCCTCATGTTGAGGGCAGAAATCCTTTATGTGTTGACGGTTCATAGTCCCAGCCCAGAGAGATGGCCCATTCAAAAGGACCAATGGGCTTAACGACAGCCCATCCGCTTCAACAACGCAGCATCCTTGAAAGACGAGATATCGATGAGTTGTAAGGCCCTATAATGTCCGGCGAGTTAGGTTGTCGTCCTTTTAACTGCTCACGACGTACGAGCCAGGACGGAAAAACAGAGCTAAAGAATAAATGTGGCCCGAAACTTATGAAAACATTTGATTTTGGGCTCCAAAAATAGGCACAGCCAATTGCGCTTGCTGCCCCCGTCGTAGAGCTCTCGTAGAGTTTCCCAACGGTATGCTGTATGCCATGTAACTCCTTACGGAATAAAAGTTATGGGCACCGGAGCGACGGAGACCTAGTCACAAGCCCTATGCTCTAGGTTTGCGGGCCCAGCCTCTACGTGAAGCGAAGTTGTCTTGCCCAACGTGCCGTGGGATTCGGTAATAGAAATGTGGAGGATAAAGTATCTTGGCAACCCTAAACGGGGAAAAAAAAATTGAAAAGGGGGGTGCAACACGAGGACTTCCTAGGGGGTCACCCATCCTTGTACTACTCTCGCCCAAGCACGCTTAACTTCAGAGTTCTGATGGGATCCGGTGGATTAGTGCTGGTATGATCGTAATGGTCATTTTATGGGCACAAATCATTTATGTGTTGACGGTTCACAGTCCCAGCCCAGAGAGATGGCCCATTCAAAAGGCCCAATGGGCTTAACGACAACCCATCCGCTTCAACAACATAGCATCCTCGTAAGACGTGATATCGACGTATTGTAGGGCCCTCTAATGTCCCGCGAGTTAAGTTGTCATCCTTTTAACATCTCACGACGTACGATCTGGGACAAAAAAATAGAGCAAAAGAAAAAAAGTAGCCAGAAACTGATGATAACGTTCGATTTTGGGCTCCAAAAATGTGCGAAGCTGAGCAGGCTTGCTACCCTCGTCGTAGAGCTCTCGGAGAGCTTTCCAACGGTACGCTGTGTGACGCGTATCTCCTTACAGATAAAAAGTTATAGGCACCGGAGCGACGGAGACTTGGTCACCAGCCCTACGTCCTCGGTTTGTGGGCCCAGCCTCTACGTGAAGCAAAGTTGTCTTGCCCAAGGTGCCGTGGGATTCGGCATTAGAAATATGGAGGATAAAGTACCTTGGCAACCCTAACTGGGGCAAAAAAAATTCAAAAGCGAGGGTGCAACACTAGGACTTCCCAAGGGGTCACCCATCCTTGTACAACTCTCGCCCAAGCACGCTTAACTTCGGAGTTCTAATGGGATCCGGTGCATTAGTGCAGGTATGATCGCACCCGACATGTTGTGAGCACAAATCCTTTATGTGTTGACGGTTCAATGTCCTAGCCCAGAGAGATGGCCCATTCAAAAGGCCCAATGGGCTTAACGACAACCCATCTGCTTCAACAACACAGCATCCTCACAAGACGTGATATCATTGCATTGTAGGGCCCTCTAATCTCCCGCGAGTTAGGTTGTTGTCCTTTTAACAACTCATGACGTACGATCCGAGACTAAAAAACAGAGCAAAAGAAGAAAAGTGATGCTAAACTAAAAAAAATGTTCGATTTTGGGCTCTAAAAATAGGCGCAGCCGAGTAGTCTTGCTGCCCCCGTCATAGAGCTCCCGGAGAGCTTTCCAACGGTATGCCGTACGCCGCGTAACTCCTTATAGATTAAAAGTTATGGGCACAGAGTGATAAAGACCTGGCCGCAAGCCCCACGCCCTAGGTTTGCGGGCCCAGCCTCTACGTGAAGTGAAGTTGTCTTGCCCAAGGTGCCGTAGGATTCAATAATAGAAATATGGTGGATAAAGTATTTTGGCAACCCTAACCGGGGAAAAAAAAATTGAAAAGGGGGTGCAACACGAGGACTTACCAAGGGGTCACCCATCCTAGTACTACTTTCGCCCAAGCACGCTTAACTTCGGAGTTCTGATGGGATCCGGTGCATTAGTGCTGGTATGATCGCACCCGTCATGTTGTGGGCACAAATCCTTTATGTGTTGACGGTTCAATGTCCTAGCCTTGAGAGATGGCCCATTCAAAAGGCCCAATGGGCTTAACGACAACCCATCCGCTTCAACAACGCAGCATCCTCACAAGACGTGATATCATCGCATTGTAGGGCCCTCTAACGTCCCGCGAGTTAGGTTGTCGTCCTTTTAACAACTCATGACGTACGATCCGACACAAAAAAACAGAGCAAAAGGAAAAAAGTGGTCCAAAACTGATGAAAACGTTCG
The DNA here is from genome assembly GCA_037974665.1 of Ehretia macrophylla. Taxonomy (NCBI): domain Eukaryota; kingdom Viridiplantae; phylum Streptophyta; class Magnoliopsida; order Boraginales; family Ehretiaceae; genus Ehretia; species Ehretia macrophylla. Next base: position 40,697,556 of record CM075776.1, on the reverse strand, counting down.
ATTTTGGATCCAAAAATGGGTGCAACCGAGAAGGATTGCTACCCCCATGGTAGAGCTCTCGGAGAGCTTTCCAACAGTATGCTTTGCGCCGCGTAACTCTTTACGAATTAAAAGTTATGGGCACATAATTGATAGAGACCTGGACACAAGCCCCACGCCCTCGGTTTGCGGGCCCAGCCTCTACGTGAAGCGAAGTTGTCTTGCCCAAGGTGCGGTGGGATTCGATAATAGAAATTTGGTGGATAAAGTATTTTGGCAACCCTAACCGGGGCAAAAAAAATTAAAAAGGGGTGCAACACGAGGACTTCCCAGGGTATTACCCATCCTAATACTAGTCTCGCCCAAGCACGCTTAACTTCGGATTTCCGATAGGATCCGGTGCATTGGTGCTGGTATGATTGTACCCGTCATGTTGTGGGCACAAATCCTTTATGTGTCGACAGTTCACAGTCCCAGCCCAGAGTGATGGCCCATTCAAAAGGCCCAATGGGCTTAACGACAACCCATCCGCTTCAACAACGCAGCATCCTCGTAAGACGTGATATCGACGCATTGTAGGGCCCTGTAATATACTGCGAGTTAGGTTGTCATCATTTTAACTGCTAATGACGTACGAGCTAGGACCGAAAAATAGAGCTAAAGAAGAAATGTGGCCCGAAACTGATGAAAATGTTCGATTTTGGGCTCCAAAAACAGGCATAGCTGATCAGGCTTGCTGCCCCAGTCGTAGAGCTCTCCGAGAGATTTCTAACTGTATGTTGTGCACCACATAACTCCTTACGGAATAAAAGTTATGGGCACCGAAGCGACGGAGACCTGGTCACAAGCCCCACGCCCTAGGTTTGCGGGCCCAGCCTTTATGTGAAGCGAAGTTGTCTTGCCCAAGGTGCCGTGGGATTCGGTAATAGAAATATGGAGGATAAAGTATCTTGGCAACCCCACCCGGGGCAAAAAAAATTGAGAAGGTGGGGTGCAACACGAGGACTTCCCAGGGGGTCACCCATCCTAGTACTACTCTCGTCCAAGCACGCTTAACTTCGGAGTTCAGATGGGATTCGGTGCATTAGTGCCAGAATGATCGCACCCGTCATGTTGTGGACACAAATCCTTTATGTGTTGACGGTTCAAAGTCCAGGCCTAGAGAGATGGCCTATTCAAAAGGCCTAACGGGCTTAACGACAACCCATCCGCTTCAACAACAAAGCACCCTCTAATGTCCCACGAGTTAGGTTGTCGTCCTTTTAACAGCTCACGACGTACGATCCGGGACGAAAAAATAGAGGAAAAGAAGAAAAGTGGCCTGAAACTGATCGAAACGTTCAATTTTGGGCTCCAAAAATAGGCGCAGTCGAGTAGGCTTGTTGCACCCATTGTAAAGCTCTCGGAGAGCTTTCCAACGGTATGCTGGCGCCGCGTAACTCCTTACGGATCAAAAGTTATGGGAATCAGAGTGACGGAGACTTGGTCAAAAGCCCTTCACCCTCGGTTTGCGAGCCCAGCCTCTACGTTAAGCGAAGCTGTCTTGCCCAAGATGCCGTGGGATTCGGTAATACAAATGTGGTGGATACAGTATCTTGGCAACCCTAACCAGGGCAAACAAAATTGAAAAGGGGGGGTGCAACACGAGAACTTCCTAGGGGGTCACCCATCCTAGCACTACTGTCGCCCATGCACGCTTAACTTCGGAGTTCCGATAGGATCCGGTGCATCAGTGCTGGTATGATCGTAGCCTTCATGTTGAGGGCAGAAATCCTTTATGTGTTGACGGTTCATAGTCCCAGCCCAAAGAGATGGCCCATTCAAAAGTTCGCTCCAACAACGTAGCATCCTGGCAAGACGTGATATCGATGAGTTATAGGGCCCTCAAATATCCCGCGAGTTAGGTTGTCGTCCTTTTAACTACTGACGACGTACGAGCCGGGATGGAAAAATAGAGCTAAAGAAGAAATGTGGCCCGAAACTTATGAAAGCATTCGATTTTAGGCCCCAAAAACAGGCGCAGCCGAGCAAGCTTGTTGACCTCATCGTAAAGCTCTCTGAGAGCTTTCCAACGGTATGGAGTGCGCTGCGTGACTCCTTACGGATCAAAAGTTATGGGCACCGGAGCGACGGAGACCTGGTCAAAAGCCCTACGCCCTCGGTTTGTGGGCCCAGCCTCTACGTGAAGCGAATTTGTCTTGCCCAAGATGCCGTGTAATTGGGTAATAGAAATATGATGGATAAAGTATCTTGGCAACCCTAACCGGGGAAAAAAAAATTGAAAAGGGGGGTGCAACACGAGGACTTCCTAGGGTGTCACCCATTCTAGTACTACTCTTGCCCAAGCACGCTTAACTTTGGAGTTCTGATGGGATCCGGTGCATCAGTGCAGGTATGATCGTACCCGTCATGTTGAGGGCATAAATCCTTTAGGTGTTGATGGTTCACAGTCCATGCGCAGAGAGATGGCCCATTCAAAAAGCCCAATAGGATTAACGATAACCCATCCGCATCAACTACGCAGCATCCTCGTAGGACGTGATATCGACACATTGTAGGACCCTGTAATATCCAGCGAGTTAGGTTGTCGTCCTTTTAACAGCTCACGACGTACGATTCGAGACGGAAAAACAGAGCAAAAGAACAAAAGTAGTACAAACTTGATAAAAACATTCGATTTTGGGCTCCGAAATCAGGCACAGCCGAGCAGGCTTGCTGCCCCCGGCATAGAGCTCTCGGAGAGCTTTCCGAAGGTATGCTGTGCGCTGCGTAACTCCTTACGGATTAAAAGTTATGGGCACCGGAACGGCGGAGACTGTTCATAAGCCCCACGCCCGCAGTTTGCGGGCCCAGCCTCTACGTGAAGCGAAGTTGTCTTGCCCAAGGCGCCGTGGGATTCGGTAATAGAAATGTGGTGGATAATGTATCTTGCCAACCCTAACCGAGGCAAAAAAAATTGAAAAGGGGGGTGCAACACGAGGACTTCTCAAGGGGTCACCTATCCTAGTACTACTCTCGCCCAAGCACGCTTAACTTCAGAGTTTTGATGGGATCCGGTGCATTAGAGCTGGTATGATCGCACTCATCATGTTGAGGGCACAAATCCTTTATGTGTTGATGGTTCACAGTCCCAGCCCAGAGAGATGGCCCATTCAAAAGGCCCAAGGGCCTTAACGACAACCCATCCACTTCAACAATGCAGCATCCGCGTAAGACGTGATATCGACACGTTGTAGGGCCTTGTAATATTCCGCAAGTTAGGTTGTCATCCTTTTAACAGCTCATGACGTACAAGCCAGGACGGAAAAACAGAGCTAACGAAGAAATGTGGACCGAAACTAATGGAAATGTTCGATTTTGGGTTCTGAAAATTGGCACAGTCGATCAGCCTTACTGCCCCCGTCGTAGAGCTCTCAGAGAGCTTTCCAATGGTATGCTGTGCACCACGCAACTCCTTACGGAATTAAAGTTATGGGCACTGGAGCGATAAAGACCTGGTCACAAGCCCCACGCCTTAGGTTTGCGGGCCCAACCTCTACGTGAAGCGAAGTTGTCTTGCCCAAGGTAATGCGGGATTCGGTAATAGAAATATGGTGGATAAATTATCTTGGCAACCCTAACCGTGGTAAAAAAAATTAAAAAGGGGGGGTGCAACATGAAGACTTCTCAGGGGGTCACCCATCCTAGTACTACTTTCGTCCAAGCACGCTTAACTTCAGAGTTCTGATGGGATCTGGTGAATTTGTGCTGGAATGATCGCACCCATCACGTTGTGGGCACAAATCCTTTATGTGTTGACGGTTCAAAGTCCCAACCTAGAGAGATGGCCCATTCAAAAGGCCCAATGGGCTTAACAACAACCAATCCGCTTCAACAACATAGCATCCGCCCAAGACGTGATATCGACGCATTGTAGGGCCCTCTAATGTCCCGCGAGTTAGGTTGTCATCCTTTTAACAGCTCATGTCATACGATCCAGGATGGAAAAACAGAGCAAAAGAAGAAAAGTGGCCCGAAACTGATGAAAATGTTCGATTTTGGGCTCCAAAAAGGGCGCAGCCGATTAGGCTTTCTGCCCCGTCGTAGAGCTCTCGGAGAGCTTACCAACGGTATGCTGTGCTCTGCGTAACTCCTTACGAATCAAAAGTTATGGGCACCGGAGCGACAGAGACCTAGTCAAAAGCCCTACGCCCTCGGTTTGCGGGCCCAGCCTCTACAAGAAGCGAAGTTGTCTTGCCCAAGATGCCGTGGGATTCGGTAATAGAAATGTGGTGGATAAAGTATCTTGGCAACCCTAACTGTGGTAAAAAAAATTAAAAAGCGGGGTACAACACGTGGACTTCCTAGGGGGTCACCCATCCAAGTACTACTCTCGCCCAAGCACGCTTAACTTCAGAGTTCTGATGGGATCCGGTGCATCAGTGCTGGTATGATTGCACCTGTCAAGTTGAGGGCACAAATCCTTTAGGTATTGACGGTTCACGGTCCCAGCCCAGAGAGATGGCCGATTCAAAAGGCCCAATGGCCTTAATGACAACCCATCCACTTCAACAACGCAGCATTCTCGTAGGACGTGATATTGACGTGTTGTAGGGTCCTGTAATATCCTGCGAGTTAGGTTGTCATCCTTTTAACAGCTCACGACGTACGATCCGGGACAAAAAGATAGTTTAAAAGAAGAATAGTGGCCCAAAATTGATGAAAACGTTCGATTTTGGGCTCCGAAAATAGGCACTGCAAAGCAGGCTTGCTGCCCCCATCGTAGAGCTCTCGGATAGCTTTCCAACTGTATGTTGTATGCCACGTAACTCCTTACGAAATAAAAGTTATGGGCACCAGAGCGACGGAGACTTGGTCATAAGCCCCACGCCCTCGGTTTAAGGGCCCAGCCTCTACGTGTAGGGAAGTTGTCTTGCCCAAGGTGTCGTGGGATTCGGTAATAGAAATGTGGAGGATAAAGTATCTTGGCAACCATAACCAGGGCAAAAAAAATTTGAAAAGAGTGGGTGCAACACGAGGACCTCCTAGGGGGTCAGTCATCCTAGTACTACTCTCGCCCAAGCATGCTTAACTTCGGAGTTCTAATGGGATCCGATGTATTAGCGCTGGTATGATCGCACCCATCATGTTGTGGGCACAAATCCTTTATGTGTTGACGGTTCAAAGTCCCAGGCCAGAGAGATGGCCCATTCAAAAGTCCTAATAGGCTTAACGACAACCCATCCGCTTCAACAACATAGCATCCTCGCAAGACGTGATATCAACGCGTTGTAGGGCCATGTAATATCCCACGAGTTAGGTTATCGTCCTTTTAACAACTCACGACATACGAGCTGGGACAAAAAAACATAGCTAAAGAAGAAAAGTGACCCGAAACTAATGAAAACATTCAATTTTGTGCTCCGAAAGCAGGCACAGTTGATCAGGCTTGCTACCCTTGTCGTAGAGCCCTCGAAGAGCTTTCCAACAGTATGCTGTGCGCCACGTAACTACTTACAGAATAAAAGTTATGGGACGGAGACCTGGTCACAATCCCCACGCCCTAGGTTTGCAAGCCTAGCCTCTATGTGAAGCGAAGTTGTCTTGCCCAAGGTGCCATGGGATTCGGTAATAGAAATGCGGAGGATAAAGTATCTTGGCAACCCTAATCGGGGAAAAAAAAATTGAAAAGGGGGGTGCAACACGAGGACTTCCAAGGGGGTCACCAATCCTAGTACTACTCTCGCCCAAGCACGCTTAACTTCGGAGTTCTGATGGGCTCCGGTGCATCAGTGCTAGTATGATCGCACCCATCATGTTGAGGGCATAAATTCTTTATGTGTTGACGGTTCACAGTCCCAGCCCAGAGAGATGACCCATTCAAATGGCCCAATGGGCTTAACGACAACCCATCCGCTTCAACAACGCAGCATCCTTGCAAGACGTGATATCGACGTACTATAGGGCCCACTAATGTCCTGCGAGTTAGGTTGTCGTCCTTTTAACAGCTAATGTCGTACGATCCGAGACGGAAAAACAGAGCAAAAGAAGAAAAGTGGCCCGAAATTGATGAAAATGTTCAATTTTGGGATCCGAAAATGGGCGCAGCCAAGAAAGCTTGTTGCCCCCATTGTAGAGCTCTCGAGAAGCTTTCCAACGGTATGCTGTAAGCCGCGTAACTCCTTACGAATCAAAAATTATAGGCACCGGAGCGACGGAGACCTGGTCACAAGCCCTACGCCTCCGGTTTGCGGGCCCAGCCTCTACGTGAAACGAAGTTGTCTTGCCCAAGATGCCGTGGGATTCGGGAATAGAAATGTGGTGGATAAAGTATCTTGGCAACCCTAACTAGGGCAAAAAAAATTAAAAAGGGGGGTGCAACACGAGGACTTCCCTGGGGTTACCTATCCTAGTACTACTCTCGCCCAAGCACGCTTAACTTCGGAGTTCTGATGGGATCCGGTGCATCGGTGCTGGTATGATCGCACTCGTCATGTTGAGGACATAAATCATTTATGTGTTGACGGTTCACAGTCCCAGCCCAGAGAGATGGCCCATTCAAAAGGCCCAATGGGCTTAACGACAACCCATCCGCTTCAACAATAGAGCATCCTCGCAATACGTGATATCGACGCATTGTAGGGCCCTCTAATGTCCCGCGTGTTAGGTTGCCGTCCTTTTAACAGCTCATGAGGTACGATCCGGGATCGAAAAACCGAGCAAAAGAAGAAAAGTGGCCCAAAACTGATGAAAACGTTCGATTTTGGGCTCCAAAAATGGGCGCAGCTGAGTAGGCTTGCTGCCCCCGTCGTAAAGCTCTTGCAGAGCTTTCCAACGATATGCTGTGCGCCGCGTAACTCCTTACAGATCAAAAGTTATGGGCACCGGAGCGACGGAGATCTGGTCAAAAGCCCTACACCCTCGGTTTGCAGGCCCACCCTCTACCTGAAGCGAAATTGTCTCGCCCAAGGTGGCGTGGGATTCGGCAATAGAAATCTGGTAAATAAAGTAACTTGGCAACCATAACCGGGGCAAAAAAAATTGAAAAGGGGGGTACAGCATGAGGACTTCCCTGGGGGTCACCTATCCTAGTACTACTCTCACCCAAGCACGCTTAACTTCGGAGTTCTGATGGGATTCGGTGCGTTAGTGCCTATATGATTGCACCCGTCATGTTGAGGGCATAAATCCTTTATGTGTTGATGGTTCACAGTCCCAGCCCAGAGATATGGCCCATTCAAAAGGCCCAATGGGTTTAACGACAACCCATCCGCTTCAACAACGCAGCATCCTCGTAAGACGTTATATTAACGCATTGTAAGGCCCTGAAATATCCCGCGAGTTAGGTTGTGGTCCTTTTAACAACTCGCGACGTACGATTTGGGACGAAAAAACATAGCAAAAGAAGAAAAGTGGCCCAAAACTGATGAAAACATTTGAATTTGGGCTCCAGAAATAGGCACAGCCTAGCAGGCTTGCTGCCCCCATCGTAGAGCTCTGAAAGAGCTTTCCAACAGTATGTTGTGCGCAGCGTAACTCCTTACGGATTAAAAGTTATGGGCACCAGAGCGACGGAGACTTAGTCGCATGCCCCGCGCCCTCAGTTTGTGGGCCCAGTGTCTACGTGAAGCGAAATTGTCTTGCCCAAGGTGTTGTGGGATTCGGTAATAGAAATGTGGTGGATAATGTATCTTGGCCACCCTAACCAGGGCAAAAAAAATTGAAAAGGGGGGGTGCAACACGGGGACTTCCAAGGGGGTCACCCATCCTAGTATTACTCTCGCCCAAGCACGCTTATCTTTGGAGTTCTGATGGGATCCGGTACATCAGTGCTGGTATGATCGCACCCGTCATGTTGTGGGCAAAAATCCTTTATGTGTTGACGGTTCACCGTCCCAGCCCAGAGAGATGCCTATTCAAAAGGCCCAATGGGCTTAATGACAACCCATCCGCTTTAACAACGCTGCATCCTCGCAAGACGTGATATTGACGCATTGTAAGCCCTCTAACGTCTCACGATTTAGGTTATCGTCCTTTTAATAGCTCACGACGTACGATCCGAGACGGAAAAACATAGCAAAAGAAGAAAAGTGGCCCCAAACTCATGAAAATGTTCGATTTTGGGCTCCAAAAAGGGGCACAGCCGAGCAGGTTTGCTGCCCTCCTCGTAGAGCTATCGAAGAGCCTTCCAACAGTATGTTGTGCGCTACGTAACTCCTTACGGATCAAAAGTTATGGGCACAGGAGTGACGGAGATCTGGTCACAAGGCCTACGCCCTCGGTTTACGGGCCAAGCCTCTACGTGAAGCGAAGTTGTCTTGCCCAAGGTCCCGTGGGATTCGGTAATAGAAATGTGGAGGATAAAGTTTCTTGGCAACCCTAACCGGGGCAAAAAAAATTAAAAATGGGGGTGCAACATGAGGACTTCCCAGGGGGTCACCCATCCATGTACTACTCTTGCCCAAGCACGAATAACTTCGGAGTTAAGATGGAATCCGGTGCATCAGTGCTGGTATGATCACACCCGTCATGTTGAGGGCATAAATCCTTTATGTGTTGACGGTTCACAGTCCCAGCCCAGAGAGATGGCCCATTCAAACGGCCAATGGGCTTAACGATAACCCATCCGCTTCAACAACGAAGCATCCTCGTAAGACATGATATCAACGTGTTGTAGGACCCTGTAATATCCAACAAGTTAGGTTGTCGTCCTTTTAACAGCTCACGACGTACGATCCGAGATGAAAAAATAGAGCAAAAGAAGAAAAGTGGCCCGAAACTGATGAAAACGTTCAATTTTGGGCTCCCAAAATTGGCACAGCCGAGCATGCTTGCTACCTCCATCGTAGAGCTCTCGAAGAGCTTTTCAACAGTATACTGTGCGCCGCGTAACTCCTTACGGATCAAAAGTTATGGGCACCGGAGTGACGGAGACCTGGTCAAAAGCCCTATGCCCTTAGTTTGCGGACCCAGCCTCTACGTGAAGCGAAGTTGTCTTGCCCAAGGTGCCGTGGGATTCGGTAATAGAAATGTGATGGATAAAGTATCTTGGCAACCCTAACCGAGGTAAAAGAAATTGAAAAGTGGGGTGCAACACGAGGGCTTCTCAGGGGGTCACCCATCCTAGTTCTACTCTCCCCCAAACACACTTATCTTCGAAGTTCTGATGGGATCCGGTGCATTAGTGCTGGTATGATCGCACCTGTCATGTTGGGGGCATTAATCCTTTATGTGTTGGCAGTTCACAATCCCAGCCCAGAGAGATGGCCCATTCAAAAGTTCCAATGCGCTTAACGATAACCCATCCACTTCAACAACGTAGCATCCTCCTAAGACAAGATATCGACTCGTTGTAGGACCCTATAATATCCTACTAGTTAGGTTGTCATCCTTTTAACATCTCACGACGTACGATCTGAGACGGAAAAACATAGCAAAAGAAGAAAAGTGGCCTGAAACTAATGAAAATGTTTGATTTTGGGCTCCAAAAATGGGCGCAACCGAGCAGGCTTGCTACCCCCATCGTAAAGCTCTCGGTGAGATTTCCAATAGTAAGTTGTGCGCCGCGTAACTCCTTACGGATCAAAAGTTATGGGCACTAGAGCGACGGAGACCTGGTCAAAAGCCCTACGCCCTCAGTTTGTAGGCCCAGCCTCTACATGAAGCGAAGTTTTCGTGCCCAAGATGCCGTGGGATTTGGTAATAGAAATTTGGTGGATAAAATATCTTGGCCACCCTAACCGGGGCAAAAAAAATTGAAAAATAGGGTGCAACACGAGGGCTTCCTAGGGGGTCACCCATCCTAGTACTACTCTCCCCCAAGCATACTTATCTTCGGAGTTCTGATGGGATCCAGTGCATTAGTGCTGGTATGATCGCACCCGTCATGTTGAGAGCACTAATCCTTTATGTGTTGACAGTTCACAATCGCAGCCCAGAGAGATGGCCCATTGAAAAGGCCCAATGGGCTTAACGACAACCCATCCGCTTCAACAACGCAGCATCCTAGTAAGACATGATATCGACAAGTTGTAGGGCCCTGAAATATCATTCGAGTTAGGCCGTTGTCCTTTTAACAGGTCACGACGTGCGATTCGGGGCGAAAAAACAGAGCAAAAGATGAAAAGTGGCCCGAAACTGATGAAAACGTTCGATTAAAGGCTCCGAAAACTATCGCAGCCGAGCAGTCTTGCTGCCCCCGTCGTAGAGCTCTTCGAGAGCTTTCTAAAGCATCGCTGTGAGCTGCGTAACGCCTTACGGATCAAAAGTTATGGGTACCGAAGTGATGTAGACTTGGTCACATGCCCCACGCCCTCTGTTTGTTGGCCTAGTCTCTACATGAAGCGAAGTTGTCTTGCCCAAGGTGCCGTGGGATTCGGTAATAGAAATGTGGTGGATAAAGTTTCTTGGCAACCCTAACCGGTGCAAAAAAAATTGAAAAGAGGGGTGCAACACGAGGACTTCTAAGGGGGTCACCCATCCTAGTACTACTCTCGCCCAAGCACGCTTAACTACGGAGTTCTAATGCGATCCGGTGCATTAGTACTGGTATGATTGCACCCGTCATGTTGTGGGCATAAATCCTTTATGTGTTGACGGTTCAAAGTCCCAGCCCAGAGAGATGGCCCATTCAAAAGGCCCAATGGGCTTAACGATAACTCATCCGCTTCAACAACGCAACTTCCTCGTAAGACATGATATCAACAAGTTATAGGACCCTGTAATATCCCGCAAGTTAGGTTGCCGTCCTTTTAACAGCTCACGACATATGATCCGAGATGAAAAAATAGGGCAAAAGAATAAAAGTGCCCCGAAACTGATGAAAGTGTTCGATTTTGGGCTTCGGAAATAGGCGCAGCCAAGCAAGCTTGCTGCCCCTGTCATAGAGCTCTCTGAGAGCTTTTCAACGGTATGTTGTGTGCCGCGTAACTCCTTACCGATTAAAAGTTATGGGCACCGGAGTGACGGAGACCTAATCACAAGCCCCACGTCCTCGGTTTACGGGCCCAGCCTCTACGTGAAGCGAAGTTGTCTTGCCCAAGGTGCCGTGGGATTCGGTAATAGAAATGTGGTGGATAAATTATCTTGGCACCCTTAACCGAGGAAAAAAATTAAAAAGGGGGGTACAACATGAGGACTTCCAAGGGGGTTACCCATCCTAGTATTACTCTTGTCCAAACACACTTAACTGCGGAGTTCTGATGGGATCCGGTGCATCAATGCTGGTATGATCTCACCCGTCAAGTTGAGGGCATCAATCCTTTATGTGTTAACGGTTCACAGTCCCAGCCCAAAGAGATGGCCCATTCAAAAGGCCCAATGGGCTTAACGATAACCCATCCACTTCAACAACGTAGCATCCTCATAAGATGTGATATCTACGCGTTGTAGGACAGTGTAATATCCTGCGAGTTAGGTTGTCGTCCTTTTAATTGCTCACGACGTATGATCCGACACGAAAAAATAGAGCAAAAGAATAAAAGTAGCCCAAAACTGATGAAAGTGTTCAATTTTGGGCTCCGAAAACAGGCGCAGCCAAGCAGGCGTGCTTGCCCTGTGATAGAGCTCTCGGAGAGCTTTCCAACGGTATGCTGTGCGCCGTGTAACTCCTTACCGATTAAAAGTTATGGGCACCGGAGCGACGGAGACCTGGTCACAAGCACCACGCCATCGGTTTGCGGGCCCAGCCTCTACGTGAAGTGAAGTTGTCTTGCCCAAGGTACCATGGGATTCGGTAATAGAAATGTGGTGGATAAAGTATCTTGGCAACCCTAACCGAGGAAAAAAAATTGAAAAAGGGGTGCAACACGAGGACTGCCCAGGGGGTCACCTATCCTAGTACTACTCTCTCCCAAAGATGCTTAACTGCGGAGTTCTGATGGGATCTGGTGCATCAATGCTGGTATGATCGCACCCATCATGTTGAGTGCATAAATCTTTTATGTGTTGACGGTTCACAGTCCCAACCCAGAGGGATGGCCTATTCAAAAGGCCCAATGGGCTTAATGACAACCCATCTGCTTCAACAACACAACATCCTCGCAAGACGTGATATCAACGCATTGTAAGGTCCTCTAATGTCCCGCGAGTTAGGTTGTCGTCCTTGTAACAACTCACGAGGTACGATCTAGGAACGAAAAACAGAGCAAAAGAAGAAAAGTGGCCTGAAACTGATGAGAACATTCGATTTGGGCTCCAAAATTAGGTGCAGCCGAGCCGGCTTACTGCCCCCGTCGTAGAGCTCTCGGAGAGCTTTCCCACGGTATGCTGTGTGCCGCGTAACTCCTTACGGATCAAAAGTTATGGGCACCGGAGCGACGGAGACCTGGTCAAAAGCCCTACGCCCTCAGTTTGCGAGCCCAGCATCTACGTGAAGCGAAGTTGTCTTGCCCAAGATGCTGTGGGATTCGGTAATAGAAATGTGGTGGATAAAGTATCTTGGCAACCCTAACCGGGGCAAAAAAATTTAAAAGGGGGTGCAACACAAGGACTTCCCAGGGGGTCACCCATCCTAGTACTACTCTCGCCCAACACGCTTAACATCGGAGTTCTGATGGGATCGGTGCATTAGTGCTGGTATGACCACACCCATCATGTTGAGGGTAGAAATCCTTTAGGTGTTGACGGTTCACAGTCCCAGCCCAGTGACATGGCCCATTCAAAAGGCCCAATGGGCCTAACAACTACCTATCCACTTCTACAACACAGTATCCTCGTAAGACGCGATATCGACGCGTTGTAGGGCCTTGAAATATCCCGCGAGTTAGGTTGTCGTCCTTTGAACAGCTCATGACGTACGATCCGGGATGGACAAACAGAGCAAAAGAAGAAAAGTGGCCCAAAACTGATAAAAACATTCAATTTTGGGCTCCGAAAATAGACACAGCCTAGCAGACAAGCAGCCCCCGTCGTAGAACTCTCGGAGAGCTTTCCAACAGTATGCTGTGCGCCGCATAACGCCTTACGGATTACAAGTTATGGGCACAAGAGCGACGGAGACCTTGTCACATGCCCCGCGCCCTCGATTTGCGGGCCCAGCCTCTACGTGAAGCGAAATTGTCTTGCCGAAGGTGGCATGGGATTCGGTAATAGAAATATGGTGGATAAAGTATCTTGGCCACCTTAACCGGGGCAAAAAAAATTGAAAAGGGGGGGTGCAACATGAGGACTTCCCAGGGGGTCACCCATCCTAGTACTACTCTCTTCCAAGCACGCTTATCATCGGAGTTCTGATGGGATCCGGTACATTAGTGCTGGTCTGATCGTACCCGTCATGTTGTGGGCACACATATCCTTTATGTGTTGACGGTTCACAGTCCCAGCCCAGAGAGATGGCCCATTCAAAAGGCCCAATAGACTTAACAACAATCCATCCGCTTCAACAACGCTACATCCTCGCAAGACGTGATATCGATGCATTGTAGGGCCCTCTAATGTCCCACGAGTAAGGTTGTCATCCTTTTAACAGCTCATGACGTACGATCAAAGACGGAAAAACATAGCAAAAGAAGAAAAGTGGCCCGAAACTGATGAAAATGTTCAATTTTGGGCTCCCAAAATGGGAGCACCCGAGCAGGTTTGCTGCCCTCGTCTTATAGCTCTCGAAGATCCTTCCAACGGTATGCTGTGCACTGCATAACTCCTTACAGAACAAAAGTTATGGGCACCGGAGTGACAGAGACCTGGTCACAAGCCCTACGCCATCGGTTTGCGGGCCCAGCCTCTACGTGAAGCGAAGTTGTCTTGCCCAAGGTGCCGTGGGATTTGGTAATAGAAATGTGGAGGATAAAGTTTCTTGGCAACCCTAACCGGAGCAAAAAAAATTGAAAAGGGGGGTGCAACACGATGACTTCCCAGGGGGTCACCCATCCTAGTACTACTCTTGCCTAAGCACGCTTAACTTCGGAGTTTTGATGGGATCCAGTGCATCAGTGCTGGTATGATCGCACCTGTCATGTTGAGGGCATAAATTCGTTATGTGTTGACGGTTCACAGTCCCAGCCCAGAGAGATGGCCCATTCAAAAGGCCCAATGGGCTTAACGATAACCCATCCGCTTTAACAACGCAGCATCCTCGTAAGACGTGATATCGACGTATTGTAGGACCCTGTAATATCGCACGAGTTAGGTTGTCGTCCTTTTAACAACTCAGGAAGTACGATCCGAGAAAGAAAAATAGAGCAAAAGAAGAAAAGTGGCCCGAAACTGATGAAAACATTCGAATTTAGGCTCCAAAACTGGGCGCTGTTAAGCAGGCTTGCTATCCCCATCGTAGAGCTCTCGGATAGCTTTCCAACGGTATGCAGTACGCGGCGTAACTCCTTAAAGATTAAAAGTTATGGGCACCGGAGCGACGGAGACCTGGTCACAAGCCCCATGCCCTCGGTTTGCGGGCCCAGCCTCTATGTGAAGCAAAGTTGTCATGTCCAAGGTGCCGTGGGATTCGGTAATAGAAATGTGGCGGATAAAGTATCTTGGCTACCCTAACCGGGGCAAAAAATATTGAAAAGAGGGTGCAACACGAGGACTTCCTAGGGGGTCACCATCCTAGTGCTACTCTCGCCCAAGCACGCTTAACTTCGGAGTTTTGATGGGATCCGGTGCATCAATGCTGGTATGATCGCACCCGCCATGTTGAAGGCATAAATCCTTTATATGTTGACGGTTCACAGTCCCAGCCCAGAGAGATGGCCGATTCAAAAAGTACAATGGGCTTAACGACAACCCATCCACTTCAACAACAAAGCATCCTCGCAAGATGTGATATCAAAGCATTGTAGGGCCCTCTAATGTCCCGCGAGTTAGGTTGTCGTCCTTCTAACAATTCACGAGGTACGATCCAGGACCGTAAAACAGAGCAAAATAAGAAAAGTGGCCCGAAACTGATGAAAACGTTCGATTTTGGGCTCCAAAAATAGGCATTGTTGAGCACGCTTGCCACCCACGTTGTAGAGCTCTCGAAGAGCTTTCCAACGGTATGCTGTACGTCGCGTAACTCCTTACGGATCAAAAGTTATGGGCACTGGAGCAACGGAGACCTGGTCAAAATCCTTACGCCCTCGATTTCCGGGCCCAGCCTCTACGTGAAGTGAAGTTGTCTTGCCCAAGATGCCGTGGGATTCGGCAATAGAAATGTGGTGGATAAAGTTTCTTGGCAACCCTAACTGGGGCAAAAAAAATTAAATAGGGGGGTGCAACACGAGGACTTCCCAGGGGGTCACCCATCCTAGTACTATTCTCGCCCAACACGCTTAACTTCGGAGTTCTGATGGGATCCGGTGCATTAGTGCTGGTATGATCGCACCCATCATGTTGAGGGCACAAATCCTATAGGTGTTGACGGTTCACTGTCCCAACCTAGAGAGATGGCCCATTCAAAAGGCCCAATGGGCTTAACGACAACCCATCCGCATCAACAACGCAGCATCCTCGTAAGACATGATCTCGACGGGTTGTAGGGCCCCGAAATATCCTGCGAGTTAGGTTGTCATCCTTTTAACAGCTCACAACATACGATCCAAGACAGAAAAACAGAGCAAAAGAAGAAAAGTGGCCCAAAACTGATGAAAACATTCAATTTTGGGCTCCGAAAATTGGCACAATTGAGTAGGCTTACTGCCCCCGTCGTAGAGCTCTCGGAGTGCTTTCCAACGGTATGCTGTACACCGCGTAACTCTTTACGGATTAAATGTTATGGGCACCAGAGTGGCGGAGACCTGGTCACATGCCCCGCGCCCTCGATTTGCGGTCCCAACCTCTACGTGAAGCGAAGTTGTCTTGCCCAAGGTGCCGTGGGATTCGGTAATAGAAATGTGGTGGATAAAGTATCTTAGCCACCCTAACCGGGGCAAAAAAAATTGAAAAGGGTGGGAGCAACACGAGGACTTCCCAGGGGGTCACCCATACTAGTACTACTCTCGCCAAGCACGCTTAACTTCGGAGTTCTGATGGGATCCGGTACATTAGTGCTGGTATGATCGCACCCGTCATGTTGTGGGCACAAATCCTTTATGTGTTGACGGCTCACAGTCCCAGCCTAGAGAGATGGCCCATTCAAAAGGCCCAATGGGCTTAACGACAACCCATCCACTTCAACAACGCTGCATCCTCGCAAGACGTGATATCGGCACGTTGTAGGGCCCTCTAATGTCCCGCGAGTTAGGTTGTCGTCCTTTTCACAGCTCACGATGTACGATCCGAGACAGAAAAATATAGCAAAAGAAGAAAAGTGGCCTAAAACTGATGAAAACATTTGATTTTGGGATCCAAAAACGGGCGCAGCCGAGCAGATTTGCTGCCCTCGTCATAGAGCTCTCGAAGAGCCATCCAACGGTATGTTGTGCGCTGCGTAACTCCTTGCGGATCAAAAGTTATGGGCACCGGAGTGACGGAGACCTGGTCATAAGCCCTACGCCCTCGGTTTGCGGGCCCAGCCTCTACATGAAGCGAAGTTGTCTTGCCCAAGGTGCCATGGGATTTGGTAATACAAATGCGGAGGATAAAGTTCCTTGGCAACCCTAACCGGGGCAAAAAAAATTGAAAAGGGAGGAGCAACATGTGGTCTTCCCAGGGGGTCACCCTTCCTAGTACTACTCTCGTCCAAGCACGCTTAACTTCGGATTTCTGATAGGCTCCTGTGCATCATTGCTGGTATGATCGCACCCGTCATGTTGAGGGCATAAATATACTTTATGTGTTGACGTTTCACAGTCCCAGCCCATAGAGATGGCCCATTGAAAAGGCCGAATGGGCTTAACGATAACCCATCCGCTTCAACAACGCAGCATCCTTATAAGACGTGATATCGACGCGTTGTAGGACCCTGTAATATCCCACGAGTTAGGTTGTCATCCTTTTAACAGCTCACGACGTACGATCCGAGATGGAAAAACATAGCAAAAGAAGAAAAGTGGCTCGAAACTGATGCAAATGTTCAATTTTGGGTTCCAAAAACAGGCGCAATTGAACAGTCTTGCTGCCCCCATCGTAGAGCTATTGGAGAGCTTTCCAACAGTATGCTGTGCGCCGCGTAACTCCTTACGGATCAAAAGTTATGGGCACCGGAGCGACGGAGACCTGGTCATAAGCCCTACGCCCTCGGATTGCGGGCCAAGCCTCTACGCGAAGCGAAGTTGCCTTACCCAAGATGCCGTGGGATTCGGTAATAGAAATGTGGTGGATAAAGTATCTTGGCCACCCTAACCGGGGCAAAAAAAATTGAAAAGAGGGGTGCAACACTAGGGCTTCCTACGGGGTCACCCATCCTAGTACTACTCTCCCCCAAGCACACTTATCTTCGGAGTTCTGATGGGATCTGGTGCATTAGTGCTGGTATGATCGCACCCGTCATGTTGAGGGCATAAATCCTTTATGTGTTGACGGTTCATAGTCCCTGCTCAGAGAGATGGCCCATTCAAAAGGCCCAATGGGCTTAACGATAGCCCATCCACTTCAACAACGTTGCATCATCGTAAGACGTGATATCGACGTATTGTAGGACTGTGTGGCCCGACCCCGAATAATGTGTCATACCTCGATTTGCATGTCATAGACCCCTAATTATATGACCGACCTTGGATTACGTGTCTTGTCTTGGTTTTCGTGCATACCTCGTCATACGTGCCTTGACCTAGAATAGGGTGCCCTAATCCCCGACTGACGTGCAATACCTAGATATACGTGCCCGACCTCAATTTGCATGCATTGTCTCGTTTCGTGTGCCCTAACCTTGAACTGCATACCTTAACCTAGATTTAGAGTCGTGCCTTGATTTGCATGCATTGAATTGAATTACGTGCATTCATTTAGGATTGTGTGCATTTACTAGAAAAACGTGCGTCCGTCTCGTAGTTCGTGTCCTACCTCGTAGTGCGTGCCCTAGACCTAGGAAAACGTGCCCTCACGCTAATTAAGAAAGCATCTTACACAAAGCACTAGACTATTAAACAATCCTACAAAATTCACTATCAATATTATAATCCTAATTCAACTCACTAAAAGACAAAAGTTCACTAAACACTAAACATTCTTCATTCTTTATTCCTTATTCTTTTTGCATTTTCAAGACACAATTAAAATAATGCTCAAAGATGACAAAAATTCAGATTTTGTATAGCCTTGGCCAACCACTAGGAGATGTTTTGCATGCATGTTTAATTCAAAATGATTCTAGACAAGTCATGACACAAAAACACTTATCAATGCATAAAAAATTGCCCAAAACCACCTCAATTTCCTCTCATTGTTCAACCAACCCACCATTGCCCATGCTATCATTTTAAAATCACAACTTGAAGACACAAAATCAGGAATTTTGCAAGCCCAAGGCCGAACATGCTTAGCAAACTCCAAGGCCTTTGTTTTATTTTTTGTCATTTCTTCATTCTCCTCTCATCTTCTTTCTCTCCCTCTCATATTCTCTCTCTTTCTCGGCCCTATCTGAACAATATTGCCTCCATATCTTATCTTCATCACACCTTAGTTGAACAAGGTAAGCAATCATCAAAGAAACTCAAGCAAACAAGCTACAATGCAAAAATCACACATGCATGCCCTTTGAAGCCTTCATTTCGGCCCTAGGTGAGTTTTAAGCTTCCATTTCTTTTCTTCTTGTACTAACCTCATGCATGGACTAAGAGATTGGTCACTAGGCTAGGAAAAATAGAGAAAACCAAGTTGGAATCTCGGCTAAGCAAGAAGAAGAAGAGATTTAAGCTTCGATAAGTTTTTGTGTATCTTCTTGGTTGATTGCTAAGGTGAGGGCTAAAACCTTTTGAAAATCCTTCAAAAATCCACATGCATGCTCATAAATGTATGTCTTTGCTTCTGTAGTTGAGTTATATGTTCGTTCATAAGCTTTTGCAACCATGCATGGCAAGATCTTGGCTTGAAAGTGATGATAGGTGAAGTCGGATTGTTGACAGCTCTCTGACCAGTTTGTTTCGAGGTAAGTTTTGCTAGGAAAATGATGTTGAAAATGAATTAAATTGGTAGGTGACTAGTTTTTCCGGTTTTGAACATTTTTTGCAGAAATATACCAAAGCTAATTTCGACTCCAAGGTCCTCAAAATGACAAATCTTTAAAATGTGTCCAAATCTGGAAATCTGGAAAAATGAAGCAGGTTTTGGCAGATGCACTGACCTTGTAGAAAAAACCAGATTTGACTTAGTAAATAATGTCCAAAATGCATTTAATTTGGTGTGCGGCTATATTTTTCAGTTCTGGACATTTTTGTCAGAAATGGACTAAGGCTAAATCCGACCCTAAGGACCTCAAAAACGTCAATTATCGAAATGTGTGCAAATCTTGACAGTTTTGTGCTATCCCACTGTTTCGGCTATATCTAATGATCCCGAACTCCAATTAATGCAAGGTTTGTTTCTGATTTTAGTTAACTTCTTAAGCTTTAATTTGATATCTTATTCACTGGATTTGGATATTATTGTCTTATCCTATTGATTGTGAGAAAACAGCCTATTGCAGTAAGGGTTTCACTTAATGTTGTGCTTAGAAAGATCGTTGTGACTCCTCTTGTTGAATTAAATGCTTGGGATTGTAGCTTTGGGATGTTGTGTGGACTGTTTTGAATGTTTGAGGATGTTGAATTAAATGATGCATGGCTTGAGATTGACTTTGAGTTGGTTTGAGGTTCAAATTGCACAAATAATGCACGAAATGGAAACCCTAATGACTAGGTAGGCGTGCTAAGTGTTGACCATTTGGATATTGTGTGGAATTATATGTTTAGTAGGCTGCCCGTAGTTGCCTTATAGCCTTAAATGTGGTTTTGATCATTGCATGTTGACAAATAGGCTTTTCTTGCATCCAAACCCACGTAGATGTTGTTGCATGTTGAATAATCCTATCACTTGATTATGTGGACTTCGAAATGAGTTATATGGCTTGATTTACATGTGTTACATGGCTGCCAGTTTAATGTTCATATAACTCTATATGCCTTTCAAGTGAAATTACATGTTTTATCGTGCCCTGCTTGTTTACTTGTCAATGTGCAATCTTATGACTGTCCGGAGGCAACCTACTTTGTTGTCCTCCTAACGTGATATGTTAATGTCATAAATGTGCACTGCATATAAGGTTGCAACCTTTCTTGTCGGCGTGGTAGCGATCACACACACCGGGCGGTATCGGGCTTGCCGGTGCACCTGTGACTACCACGGTTCCATTCCCTCTCTCGCTTGGGGGCTAGACTTCCTTGGAGAGTTGGGTCGTAGGATTTCGGGGTACATCCGGAGTACACCCACTTGGCGTGTTTTGGGGTTATTTGAAGTCAGCCGCAACATCTGATTCTGAAACTGATCTGAGAGCAAAAGCTCACTGTATCTTTTTTACTATGTGTATAAGTACTCTCGCTTGGTTCCTAGAGAACCTCGGGGAGGAAAGACTGGTATTTCTGTTTCTGTACTTGTATTATTGTTATATTCATGCTTGCAAAAGGATTTCATAAGTTGAACTAGAAAATGAGTTTCAAAACCTATTTCTCGTTCCCCCTCACTGAGTTCATAAGGACTCACCCTCTTTTATCATCTCAGGTGATGAAGATCCAGAACAGGTACCTGAGGATAGTGTGCCTCATGATGAATCCCTGGAGTGATTGCCTATTTGTGTGATTTGCGTGATTATGGCTACTTGTGAACTTTATGCTACTTGAAGACTATTTCCTTTTATGTTGCTCGATGTTGTAATGTAAAGACCCCCGTTGTAATTTGGGGTCTGATTTTGGTTTGTATTGATATTGCTAGACAGACACTAGATACTACCATGATCGTTTTGCTATTTATCACTGCTAGTATCTATCATAGGTTATGACGTATTAGTTAAGGACTAAGTAAATGAACTTATCTAATCTTAAACAGGTACTCGCTATTAAGCTAATCAACAGGAACTTTTGTAACGAGGATAAACAAACGAACGAGACATAGTATCATGCTAGGTTATAAATCAAACGAGACATCAAGATAACCAATAGGCATTTCAATTGATGATAAATAGCAATGTTAGTTGGAAATGAATTTGAGATAGTAAATTTTGAGGCGTTTAGAGAATTAGGTTAAACCAAAGAGCCCAATTACAGCCGTTATGCTGCCGATTTTTCGAAAAACTTTGGAGTTTAGGCCAAAAACATTAAGTGTGTAATCTTCATAAACGGTTAACTATGTGATATGTCCTAAACGTTTAGATCACACCCTAGTCTAACCTTATAGGCCGGGTTAGGGCATGACAAGGACCTTGTAATATCCCACGAGTTAGGTTGTTATACTTTTAACATCTCACGACGTACGATCCGAGACGGAAAAACATAGCAAAAGAAGAAATGTGGCCCGAAATTGATGAAAACATTCGATTTTGGGCTTCAAAAATAGGCGCAGTCGAGCAGGCTTGCTGCCCCCGTCGTAGAGCTCTCGAAGAGCTTTCCAACGGTATGCTATGCGTCACGTAACTCCTTATGAATTAAAAGTTATGGGCACCGGAGCGACAGAGATCAGGTAACAAGCCCCATGCCCTCGGTTTACGGGCCCAGCCTCTACGTGAAGCAAAATTGTCTTGCCCAAGGTGCCGTGGGATTCGATAATAGAAATTTTGTGGATAAAGTTTCTTGCCAACCCTAACCGGGGCAAAAAAAATTGAAAAGGGGGGTGCAACACGAGGGCTTCCCACGGGGTCACCCATCCTAGTACAACTCTCACCCAAGCACCCTTAACTTCGGAGTTCTGATGGGATCCGGTGCATTGGTGCTGGTATGATCGCACCCGTCATGTTGAGGGTGCAAATCCTTTATGTGTCGACGGTTCACAGTCCCAGCCCAAAGAGATGGCCCATTCAAAAGGTCCAATGGGCTTAACGATAACCCATCTGCTTAAAAAACGTAGCATTCTAGTAAGACGTGATATTGATGAGTTGTAGGGCCTCAAAATATCATGCGAGTTAGGTTGTCATCTTTTTAACAGCTCACGACGTACGATCCAAGATGGAAAAATAGAGCAAAAGAAGAAAAGTGGCCCAAAACTGATGAAAACATTCAATTTTGGGCTCTGAAAATAGGTACAGTCGAGCAGGCTAGCTACCCCCATCATAGAGCTTTCGAAGATCTTTCCAACGGTATGTTGTGGGCTGTATAACTCCTTACGGATTAAAAGTTATGGGCACCGGAGCGACGGAGACTTGGTCACAAGCCCCACACCCTCGGTTTGCGGGCCTAGCCTTTACGTGAAGCGAAGTTGTCTTGCCCAAGGTGCGGTGGGATTCAGTAATAGAAATGTGGAGGATAAAGTATCTTGGCAACCTTAACCGGGGCAAAAAAAATTGAAAAGGGAAGGTGCAAAACGAGGACTTCCCAGGGGGTCACCAATCCTAGTACTACTCACGCCCAAGCACGCATAACTTCGGAGTTCTGATGGGATCTGGTGCATCAGTGCTGGTATGATCGCATCCGTCATGTTGTGGGCACAAATCCTTTATGTGTTGACGGTTCAAAGTCCCAGCCCAGAGAGATGGCCTATTCAAAAGGCCCTATGGCCTTAACGACAACCCATCCGCTTCAACAACACAGCATCCTCGCAAGATGTGAGATTGACGCGTTGTAGGGCCCTCTAATGTCCCGCGAGTTAGGTTGTCGTCCTTTTAACAGCTCACGACGTACGGTCTGGGATGGAAAAACAGAGCAAAAGAAAAAAAGTGACCCAAAACTGATTAAAACGTTTGATTTTGGGCTCCAAAAACAGGCTCAGCTGAGCAAGCTAGCTGCGCCCGTCATAGAGCTCTCGGAGAGCTTTCTAACGGTATGCTGTGCGCCGCGTAACTCCTTACGGATTAAAAGTTATGGGTACCGGAGCGACAGAGACCTGGTCAAAAGCCCTATGCCCTCAGTTTGTGGGCCCAGCCTCTACGTGAAGTGAAATTGTCTGGCCCAAGATACCGTGGGATTCGGTAATAGAAATATGGTGGATAAAGTATCTTGGCAACCCAAACCGGGGCAAAAAAAATTAAAAATAGGGGTGCAACACGAGGACTTCCCCGGGGGTCACCCATCCTAGTACTACTCTCACCTAAACATGCTTAACTTCGGAGTTTTGATGGGATCCAGTGCATTAGTGCTGGTATGATCATACCCGACAAGTTGAGGGCACAAATCCTTTATGTGTTGACGGTTCACAGTCCCAGCCCAGAGTGATGGCCTATTCAAAAGGCCCGATGGGCTTAACAACAACCCATCCACTTCAACAACGCAGCATCGTCATAAGATGTGATATCGATGCGTTGTTAGGCCCTGTAATATCCCGCGAGTTAGGTTGTTGTCATTTTAATAACTCACGACGTATGATCCGGGATGGAAAACCAGGGAAAAAGAGGAAAAGTGGCCCAAAACTGATGAAAACATTCAATTTTGGGCTCCAAAAATAGGCACATCCGAGCGGGCTTGCTACACCCGTCGTAGAGCTCTCGAAGAGCTTTCCAACGGTATGTTGTGCGCCACGTAACTCCTTACGAAATAAAATTTATGGGTGCCGGAGCGACAGAGACCTAGTCACAAGCCCCACGCCCTTCGTTTGCGGGCCCAGCCTCTACGTGAAGCAAAGTGGTCTTGCCCAAGGTGCCGTGGGATTTGGTAATAGAAATGTGTATGATAAAGTATCTTGGCAACCCTAACAGGGGTAAAAAAATTTGAAAATGGGGGGTGCAACACGAGGACTTCCCAGGGGGTCACCCATCCTAGTACTACTCTCGCACAAGCACGCTTAGCTTTGGAGTCCTAATGGGATCCGGTGCATTAGTACTGGTATGATCTTACCCGTCATGTTGTGGGCACAAATCCTTTTTGTGTTGAGGGTTCAAACTCCCAGCCCAGAGAGATGGCCCATTCAAAAGGCCCAATGGCCTTCACAACAACCCATCCATTTCAACAACACAGCATCCTCGCAATACGTGATATCGACTCATGGTAGGGCCCTGTAATGTCCCGCGAGTTAGGTTGTCATCCATTTATTAGCTCAAGATGTACGATCTAGGATGGAAAAACAGTGCAAAAGAAGAAAAGTGGCCGAAAACTTATGAAAACGTTTGATTTTAGGCTCCAAAAATGGGCACTGCCGAGCAGGCTTGCTGCCCTCATCGTAGAGCTCTCCAACTATATGCTATGCGTCGTGTAACTCCTTACGGATCAAAAGTTATGTGCACCGGAGCGACGGAGACCTGGTCAAAAGCCCTACGCCCTTGGTTTGCGGACCCAGCCTCTAAGTGAAGCGAAGTTGTCTTGCCCAAGATGCCGTGGGATTCAAAAATAGCATTGTGGTGGATAAAGTATCTTGGCAACCATAACCGGGGCAAAAAAAATTGAAAAAAGGGGTGCAACACGAGGACTTCCCAGGGGGTCACCTATCCTAGTACTACTCTCGCCCAAGCACACTTAAATTCGGAGTTCTAATGGATTTCGGTGCATTAGTGCTGGTATGATCGCAGCCGTCATGTTAAGGGCACAAATCGTTAATGTGTTGATGGTTCCCAGTCCCAGCCCAGAGAGATGGCCCATTGAAAAGGCCCAATGGGGTTAACGACAACCCATCCACTTCAACAACGCAGCATCCTCATAAGACGTGATATCGATGCATTGTAGGGCCTTGTAATAACCCGCGAGTTAGGTTTTCGTCCTTTTAACAGCTCACGACATACGATCCAGGACAGAAAAACAGAACAGAAGTAGAAAAGTGGCGCAAAATTAATGAAAAAATTCGACTTTGGACTCCAAAAAGGGTCGCAGCCGAGCAGGCTTGCTGCCCCCGTCGTAGAGCTCTCGGAGAGCTTTTCAACGGCATGCTATGCACCACATAACTCCTTATGGAATAAAAGTTATAGGCACCGGAGCGACGGAGACCTGGTTAAAAGGCCTACGCCCTCGGTTTGCAGGCCCAGCCACTACGTGAAGTGAAGTTGTATTGTCCAAGGTGCCGTGGGATTCGGTAATAGAAATGGGGAGGATAAAGTATCTTGGCAACCCTAACCAGGGCAAAAAAAATTGAAAAAGAGGGGTGCAACACGAGGACTTCCCAGGGGGTCACGCATCCTAGTACAACTCTCGACCAAGCATGCTTAACTTCAGTGCATTAGTGCTGGTATGATCGCACCCGTCATGTTGTGGGCACAAATCCTTCATGTGTTGACGGTTCAAAATCCCAGCCCAGAGAGATGGCCCATTCAAAAGGCCCAATGGGCTTAACGACAACCCATCCGCTTCAACAACACAGCATCCTCGCAAAACATGATATCGAAGCGTTGTAGGGCCCTCTAATGTCATGCGAGTTAGGTTGTCGTCCATTTAACAGCTCACGACGTTAGATTCGGGATGGAAAAACATACCAGAAGAAGAAAAGTGGCCTGAAACTGATGAAAACGTTTGATTTTGCGCTCCAAAAATAGGCACAGCCGTGCAGGCTTATTGCCCCTGTCATAGAGATCTCGGAGAGCTTTCCAACGGTTTGCTGTGCGCCGCGTAACTCCTTAGAGATCAAAAGTTATGGGCACCGGAGCCACGGAGACCTGGTCAAAAGCCCTATGCCCTCGGTTTGCGAGCGTAGCCTCTACGTGAAGTGAAGTTGTCTTGCCCAATGTGCCGTGGGATTCGGTAATAGAAATGTGGTGAATAAAGTATCTTGGCAACCTTAACCGGGACAAAAAAATATTGAAAAGGGGGGTGCAAAACGAGGACTTCCCAAGGGGTCACCCATCCTAGTATTACTCTCGCCCAAGAACGCTTAACTTCGGAGTTCTGATGGGATCCGGTGCGTTAGTGCTTGTATGATCGTACCCATTATTTTGTGGCACAAATCCTTTATGTGTTGACGGTTTAGAGTCCCAGCTAGAGAGATGGCCTATTCAAAAGGCCCGATAGCTTTAACGACAACCCATCCGCTTCAACAACGCAATATCCTCGTAAAAGAAGAAAATTGATATCGACGCATTGTAGGGCCCTCAAATGTCCCACGAGTTAGGTTGTCGTCCTTTTAACAACTCATGTCAAATTGAGCAAAAGAAGAAACGTGGCCCGAAACTGATGAAAATGTTCAATTTTTGTCTCCAAAAATGGTTGCAGCCGAGCAGGCTTGTTACCCCCGTCGTAGAGCTCTCGGAGGGCTTTCCAACGGTATGCTGTGCGTCGTGTAACTCCTTACGGATCAAAAGTTATGGGCATCGGAGCGACGTAGACCTGGTCAAAAGCCCTACGCCCTCGGTTTGCGGGCCCAGCCTCTACGTGAAGCGAAGTTGTCTTGCCCAAGGTGCTGTGGGATTCAGTAATAGAAATGTGGTGGATAAAGTATCTTGGCAACCCTAACTGGGGCAAAAAAACTTGAAAAGTGGGGTACAACACGAGGACTTCCAAGGGGGTCACCCATCCTTGTACTACTCTCGCCCAAGCACGCTTAACTTCAGAGTTCTGATGGGATCCGGTGCATCAGTGCTGGTATGATCGCACCCATCATGTTGAGGGCATAAATCCTTTATGTGTTGACGGTTCACAGTCCCAACCTAGAGAGATGGCCCATTCAAAAGGCCCAATGGGCTTAACGACAACCCATCCGCTTCAGCAATGCAGCATCCTCGGAAGACATAATATCGACGAGTTGTAGGACCCTCTAATGTCCCACGAGTTAGGTTGTCGTCCTTTTAACATTTCACGAGGTACGATCCTACAAGGTCAGTGCATCTACCAAAACCTGCTTCATTTTTCCAGATTTCCAGATTTGGACACATTTTAATGATTTTCCATTTTGAGGACCTTAGAGTCAAAATTAGCTTTGGACTATTTATGCGAAAAAATGTTCAAAACTTACAAAACTAGTTAGCTACAAATTTTTATGCATTTGCAACATCATTTGCCTAGCCAAACTCACCTCGCAACAACAAGATAGAGAGCTGTCACCAAACCTGATTTCATCTATCATCATCCTCAAGCCGAAATCTTGCCATGCATGGTTGTAAAAGCTTATGAACACACATATAGCTCAAGTACAGAAGCAAATACATACATTTAAGAACATGCATGTGGATTTTTGAAGGATTTTTAAGAGGTTTGAGCCCTCACCTTAGCAAATCAACAAGAAGATGCACAAAACTTGATGAAGCACAAATTTCTTCTTCTTCCTTGCTTAGCCAAGACACCACCCGATTTCTCTCTATTTTTCCTAGCTTAGTGACCAAGTTCTTAGTAGATACATGTGGTTAGAACAAGAAGAAAAGAAATGGAAGCTAGCAAACTCACCAAGGCCGAAATGGTTGTTCAAAAAGCTTGCATGTGTGATTCTTGCATCCTAGCTAGCTTGGGCGAGTTTTATTGCTTGTTGCTTGTCTTGATTAACTATGGTGTGATGAAGATGAGCTATGAAGTGAAGGAACTCAGCCAAAACCAAGATTGAGAGAGAAGAATGAGAGGGAGAGAGAGAAATGTGAGGAGAGTGAGAGAAATGAGAGAAAATAGCAGCTTTTGCTATTGTTGATGCAAATGTTGGCCTTGGGCATGCAAAAATCAGATTTGTGTCTCCAAGAAGGACAATTTGAATCATCCTAGCAAGGGCATATGCATGTGTCGAGATTTTGGGTGCATTGGGTAGGGTTTTGGGTTAATTTTTATGCATTTGTGTCATAGAATTGTCATAGGAATGTTGGGAATTTAGGGAATCTAGGTAGAATAAAATATAGGAATGTTTGTTGATGAGTTGAATTATGAATAGAATAATAGATAGTGGGAAATGTAGGAATAGTTTAGTATTATTTTATTATTAGTGGAGTTTATTTTATTATGTGTTGATGGTTCACAGTCCCAGCCCAGAGAGATGGCCCATTCAAAAGACCCAATGGGCTTAACGACAACCCATCCGCTTCAGCAACGTAGCATCCTCGTAAGACGTGATATCGACACGTTGTAGGACCCTATAATATCCCGTGAGTTAAGTTGTCATCCTTTTAACGGCTCACGACGTACGATTCGGGATGAAAAAATAGAGCAAAAGCAGAAAAGTGGCCCAAAATTGATGAAAACATTCAATTTTGGTCTCTGAAAATAGACGCAGCTAAGCGGGCTTGTTGCCCCAGTGGTAGAGCTCTCAGAGAGCTTTCCAACGGTATGTTGTGCGTCGCGTAACTCCTTACGGATTAAAAGCTATGGGCACCGCAGCGACGGAGACCTAGTCACATGCCCCACGCCCTCGGTTTACTGGCCCGGCCTCTACGTGAAGCGAAGTTGTCTTACCCAAGGTGCTGCGGGATTTGGTAATAGAAATGTGGTGGATAAAGTATCTTGGCAACCCAAACCGGGGCAAAAAAAATTGAAAATGAGGGGTGCAACACGAGGACTTCCCAAGGGGTCACCCATCCTAGTACTACTCTCGCCCAAGCTCGCTTAACTTCGGAGTTCTGACGGGATCCGGTGTATTAGTGCTGGTATGATCGCACCCATCATGTGTTGAAGGTTCACAATCCCAATCCAGAGAGATGGCCCATTCAAAAGGCCCATTGGGCTTAACGACAACCCATCCGCTTCAACAACTCAGCATCCTCGCAAGACGTGATATCGAGGCATTGTAGGGCCCTCTAATGTCCAGCGAGTTAGGCTGTCATCCTTTTAATAGCTCACGACATACGATCCGGGACGAAAAAATATAGCAAAAGAAGAAAAGTTGCGCGAAACTGATAAAGACGTTCGATTTTGGGATCCAAAAAGGCCGGAGCGGAGCAGGCTTGCAGCCCACGTCGTAGAGCTCTCGGAGTGCTTTTCAACGGTATGCTGTGCGCCGCGTAACTCCTTACGAATCAAAATTTATGGGCACCGGAGCGACGGAGACCTGGTCAAAAGCCCTACGCATTCGGTTTGCCAGCCCAACCTCCACGTGAAGCGAAGTTGTCTTGCCCAAGGTGCCGTGGGATTCGGTAATAGAAATGTGGAGGATAAAGTATCTTGGCAACCCTAACCGATGCAAAAAAATTGAAAAGGGGGGGGCAACACGAGGACTTCCCAGGGAGTCAACCATCCTAGTACTACTCTCGCCCAAGCACGCTTAACTTCGG
The DNA here is from genome assembly GCA_037974665.1 of Ehretia macrophylla. Lineage (NCBI taxonomy): Eukaryota > Viridiplantae > Streptophyta > Magnoliopsida > Boraginales > Ehretiaceae > Ehretia > Ehretia macrophylla. The sequence continues at coordinate 40,668,524 of CM075776.1, read as the reverse complement.
AGTTCTTATGGGATCCGGTATATTAATGCTGGTATGATTGCACCCGTCATGTTTAGGGGACAAATTCTTTATGCGTTGATGGTTCACAGTCCCAACCCAGTGAGATGGCCCATTCAAAAGGCCCATTGGGCTTAACAACAACACATCCGCTTCAACAATGCAGCATCCTAGTAAGACGTGACATCGATGTGTTGTAGGGCCTTGTAATATCCTACAAGTTAGGTTGTCGTCCTTTTAACAGGTCACGACGTACGATCCGGAAAGAAAAAATTGAGCAAAATTAGAAAAATGGCCCAAAATTGATGAAAACGTTCGATTTTGGGATCCAAAAATGGGCGTAGTCGAGCAGGCTTGCTGCCCCCGAAGTAGAGCTCTCGGAGAGCTTTCCAACGGTATGCTGTTCACCGCGTAACTCCTTACGGATTAAGAGTTATGGGAACCGGAGCGACGGAGACCTGGTCACATAGCCCACGCACTCGGTTTGCGGGCCCAGCCTCTACGTGAAGCGAAGTTGTCTTGCCCAAGGTGTGGTGGGATTCGGTAATTGAAATGTGGCGTATAAAGTATTTTGGCAACCCTAACCGGGGAAAAAAAATTGAAAAGGGGGGGTGCAACACGAGGACTTCGCAGGGGGTCACCCATCCTAGTACTACTCTCGTCCAAGCACGCTTATCTTCGGAGTTCTGATGGTATCCCGTACATTAGTGCTGGTATGATCGCACCCGTCATGTTGTGGGTACAAATCCTTTATGTGTTGGCGGTTCACAGTCCCAACCCATAAAGATGGCCCATTCAAAAGGCCTAATAGGCTTAACGACAACCCATCCGCTTCAACAACATAGCATCCTCGCAAGACGGGATATCGACGCGTTGTAGGGCCCTCTAATATCCAGCGAGGTAGGTTGTCATCCTTTTAACAGCTCATGTCGTACGATCCGGGATGGAAAAACAGAGCAAAAGAAGAAAAGTGGCCCGAAACTGATGAAAACGTTCGAATTTAGAGTCCAAAAATGGGCGGAGCCAAGCAGGCTTGCTACCCCCGTTGTAGAGCTCTCGAAGAGCTTTCCTACAGTATGTTGTGCGCCGGTAACTCCTTACGAATGAAAAGTTATGGGCACCGAAGCGAGGGAGACTTGGTCACATGCCCCACGCCCTCGGTTTGCGAGCCCAGCCTCTACGTGAAGCGAAGTTGTCTTGCCCAAGGTGCTGTGGAATTCGGTAATAGAAATGTGGTGTATAAAGTATCTTGGCAACCCTAACTGGGAAAAAAAAATTGAAAAGTGGGGGTGCAACACGAGGACTTCGCAGGGGGTCACCCATCCTAGTACTAATCTCGCCCAAGCACGCTTATCTTCGGAGTTCTGTTGGGATCCTGTACATTAGTGCTGGTATGATCGCACCCATCATGTTGTAGGTACAAATCCTTTATGTGTTGGCGGTTCATAGTCCCAACCCAGAAAGATGGCCCATTCAAAAGGCCAAATGAGCTTAACGACAACCCATCCGCTTTAACAACGTAGCATCCTCGTAAGACGGGATATCGACGCGTTGTAGGGCCCTCTAATGTCCAGCAAGTTAGGTTGTCGTCCTTTTAACAGCTCATGTCGTACGATCCGGGACGGAAAACCAGAGCAAAAGAAGAAATGTGGCCCGAAACTAATGAAAACGTTCGATTTTAGAGTCCAAAAATGGGCGCAGCCAAGCAAGCTTGCTGCCCCCGTTGTAGAGCTCTCGAAGAGCTTTCCTACAGTATGTTGTGCGCCGCGTAACTCCTTACGAATGAAAAGTTATGGGCAGCGAAGCGAGGGAGACTTGGTCACATGCCCCACGCCCTCGGTTAGCGGACCCAGCCTCTACGTGAAGCGAAGTTGTCTTGCCCAAGGTGCCGTGGGATTCGGTAATAGAAATGTGACGTATAAAGTATCTTGGCAACCCTAACCAGGGAAAAAAAAATTGAAAAGGGGGGGTGCAACACGAGGACTTCGCAGGGGGTCACCCATCCTAGTACTAATCTCGCCCAAGCACGCTTATCTTCGGAGTTCTGATAGGATCCAGTGCATTAGTGCTGGTAGGATCGCACCTGTCATGTTGTGGGTACATGTCCTTTATGTGTTGATGGTTCACAGTCCCAGCCCAGAGTGATGGCCCATTCAAAAGGCCCAATGGTCTTAACTACAACCCATCTGCTTCAACAACGCATCATCCTTGTAAGACGTGATATTGACACGTTGTAGGACCCTGTAATATCCCGTGAGTTAGGTTGTCATCCTTTTAACATCTCACGACATACGATCCGGGACGAAAACACAGAGCAAAAGAAGAAAAGTAGCCCGAAACTGTTGAAAACGTTCGATTTTGGTCTCTGAAAACAGGCACCGCTAAGCAGGATTACTGCCCCCATCGTAGAGCTCTCGGAGAGCTTTCTAACGGTATGATGTGCATCGTGTAACTCCTAACGGATTAAAAGTTACGGGCACCGGAGCGACGGAGACCTAGTCATAAGCCCCACGCCCTCAGTTTGCGGGCCCAGCCTCTACGTGAAGCGAAGTTGTCTTGCCCAAGTTGCCGTGGGATTCGGTAATAGAAATGTAGAGGATAAAGTATCTTGGCAACCCTAACTGGGGCAAAAAAAATTGAAAAGCTGGGATGCAACACGAGGACTTCCCAAGGGGTCACCCATCCTAGTACTACTCTCGCCCAAGCACGCTTAACTTCGAAGTTCTTATGGGATCCGGTGCATTAGTGCAGGTATGATCGCACCCGTCATGTTGTAGGCACAAATCCATTATGTGTTGACGGTTCACAGTCCCAACCCAGAGAGATGGCCCATTCAAAAGGCCCAATGGGCTTAACGACAACCTATCCGCTTCAACAACGCAGCATCCTCACAAGACGTGATATCGACGCATTGTAGGGCCCTCTAATGTCCCTCGAGTTAGGTTGTCGTCCTTTTAATAGCTCACAACGTATGATCCGGGATAGAAAAACCGAGCAAAAGAAGAAATGTGGCCCGAAATTGATGAAAACATTCGATTTTGGGCTTCAAAAATGGATGCAGTCGAGCAGGCTTGCTGCCCCCGTCGTAGAGCTCTCGAAGAGCTTTCCAACGGTATGTTGTGCGCCACGTAACTCCTTATGAATTAAAAGTTATGGGCACCGGAGCGACGGAGATATGTTAATAAGCCCCACGCCCTCGATTTACGGGCCTAGCCTCTACGTGAAGCGAAATTGTCTTGCCCAAGGAGCCGTGGGATTCGGTAATAGAAATGTTGTGGATAAAGTTTCTTGGCAACCTTAACCGGGGCAAAAAAAATTGAAAAGGGGGGTGCAACACGGGGGCTTCCCAAGGGGTCACCCATCCTAGTACAACTCTCCCCCAAGCACCCTTAACTTCGGAGTTCTGATGGGATCCGGTGCATTGGTGTTGGTACGATCGCACCCGTCATGTTGAGGGCCTAAATCCTTTATGTGTTGACGGTTCACAGTCCCAGCCCAAAGAGATGGCCCATTCAAAAGGTCCAATGGGCTTAACGATAACCCATCCGCTTCAAAAACGTAGCATCCTAGTAAGACGTGATATCGATGAGTTGTAGGGCCCCAAAATATCGTGCGAGTTAGGTTGCCGTCCTTTTAACAGCTCACGACGTACGATCCGAGATGGAAAAACATAGCAAAAGAAGAAAAGTGGCCTAAAACTGATGAAAACATTCGATTTTGGGCTCTGAAAATAGGTAGAGTCGAGCAGGCTAGCTGCCCCCATCATAGAGCTCTCGAAGAGCTTTCCAACGGTATGTTGTGCTCCACATAACTCCTTACGGATTAAAAGTTATAGGCACCAGAGCGACGGAGACCTGGTCACAAGCCCTACGCCCTCCATTTGCGGTTCCAACCTCTACGTGAAGCGAATTTGTCTTGCCCAAGGTGCCGTGAGATTCAGTAATAGAAATGTGGAGGACAAAGTATCTTGGCTACCTTAACCGGGGCAAAAAAAATTAAAAAGGGAAGGTGCAACACGAGGACTTCCCAAGGGGTCACCCATCCTAGTACTACTCTCGCCCAAGCACGCATAACTTCGGAGTTCTGATGGGATCCGGTGCATCAGTGCTAGTATGATCGCACCCGTCATGTTGTGGGCACAAATCCTTTATGTGTTAACGGTTCAAAGTCCCAGCCCAGAGAGATGGCCCATTCAAAAGGCCCAATGGCCTTAACGACAACCCATCCGCTTCAACAACACAGCATCCTCGCAAGACGTGAGATCAACGTGTTGTAGGTCCCTCTAATGTCCCGCGAGTTAGGTTGTCGTCCTTTTAACAGCTCACAACGTACGATCCGGGATGAAAAAACAGAGCAAAAGAAGAAAAGTGGCCCAAAACTGATGAAAACGTTTGATTTTGGGATCCTAAACTTGGCGTAGTTGAGCAGGCTTGCTGCCCCCATCGTAGTGCTTTCAAATAGCTTTCCAACGGTATGTTGTGCGTCGCATAACTCCTTACGGATCAAAAGTTATGGGCATCGGAGTGACGGAGACCTGGTAAAAAGCCCTACGCCCTCGGTTTGTGGCCCAGCCTCTACGTGAAGCGAAATTGTCTTGCCCAAGATAACGTGGGATTCGATAATAGAAATATGGTGGATAAAGTATCTTGGCAACCCAAACCGGGGTAAAATAAAATTAAAAATGGGGGTGCAACACGAGGACTTCCCTGGGGGTCACCCATTCTAGTACTACTCTCGCCGCTTAACTTCGGAGTTTTGATGGGAACCGGTGCATTAGTGCTGGTATGATCGCACCCGATAAGTTGAGTGAACAAATCCTTTATGTGTTGACGGTTCACAGTCCCAGCCTAGAGAGATGACCTATTCAAAAGGCTCGATGGGGTTAACGACAACCCATCCGCTTCAACAACGCAGCATCCTCGTAAGACGTGATATCGACACGTTGTAAGGCCCTGTAATATCCCGCGAGTTAGGTTGTCGTCCTTTTAACAGCTTACGACATACGATCTGAGATGGAAAAACATAGCAAAAGAAGAAAAGTGGCCCAAAACTAATGAAAACATTCAATTTTTGGCTCTGAAAACAAGCGTAGTCAAGCAGGCTAGCTACCCCCGTCATAGAGCTGTCGGAGAGCTTTCCAACGGTATGCTATGCGCCGCGTAACTCCTTACAGATTAAAAGTTATGGGCACCGGACCGACGGAGACCTGGTCATAAGCCCCACGCCCTCGGTTTGCGGGCCCAGCCTCTACGTGAAGCAAAGTTGTCTTGCCCAAGGTGCCGTGGGATTCAGTAATAGAAATGTGGAGGATAAAGTATCTTGGAAACCTTAACCAGGTCAAAAAAAATTGAAAAGGGAAGGTACAACACGAGGACTTCCCAGGGGGTCACCCATCCTAGTACTATTCTCGCCCAAGCACGCATAACTTCGGAGTTCTGATGAGATCCGGTGCATCAGTGATGGTATGATCGCATCCGTCATGTTGTAGGCACAAATCCTTTATGTGTTGACAGTTCAAAGTCCCAGCCCAGAGAGATGGCCTATTCAAAAGGCCCTATGGCCTTAACGACAACCCATCCGCTTCAACAACACAGCATCCTCGCAAGATATGAGATTGACGCGTTGTAGGGCCCTCTAATGTCCCGCGAGTTGGGTTGTCGTCCTTTTAACAGCTCACGACGTACGATCCAGGATGGAAAAATAGAGTAAAAGAAGAAAAGTGACCCAAAACTGATTAAAACGTTTGATTTTGGGCTCCAAAAACTGGCTCAGCTGAGCAAGCTAGCTACCCCCGTCATAGAGCTCTCGGAGAGCTTTCCAGTGATATGCTGTGCGCCGCGTAACTCCTTACGGATTAAAAGTTATGGGCACCGGAGCGACGGAGACCTGGTCAAAAGCCCTATGCCCTCGGTTTGCAGGCCCAGCCTCTACGTGAAGCGAAATTGTCTGGCCCAAGATACCGTGGGATTCGGTAATAGAAATATGGTGGATAAAGTATCTTGGCAACCCAAACCGGGGCAAAAAAAATTAAAAAGGGGGGTGCAACACGAGGACTTCCCCGGGGGTCACCCATCCTAGTACTACTCTCGCCTAAACACGCTTAACTTCGGAGTTTTGATGGGATCCGAAGCATTAGTGCTGGTATGATCGCACCCGACAAGTTGAGGGCACAAATCCTTTATGTGTTGACGGTTCACAGTCCTAGCCTAGAGAGATGGCCTATTCAAAAGGCCCGATGGGCTTAACGACAACCTATCCGCTTCAACAACGCAGCATCGTCGTAAGACGTGATATCGATGTGTTGTTAGGCCCTGTAATATCCTGCGAGTTAGGTTGTCGTCCTTTTAACAGCTTACGACGTATGATCCGGGACGGAAAACCATGGCAAAAGAGGAAAAGTGGCCCAAAACTGATGAAAACGTTCAATTTTGGGCTCTGAAAATAGGCACATCTGAGCGGGCTTGCTACACCCGTCGTAGAGCTCTCGAAGAGATTTCCAACGATATACTGTGCGCCACGTAACTCCTTATGAAATAAAATTTATGGGTGCCGGAGCGACAGAGACCTGGTCACAAGCCCCACGCCCTTCGTTTGTAGGCCCAGCCTCTACGTGAAGCGAAGTGGTCTTGCCCAAGGTGCTGTGGGATTTGGTAATAGAAATGTGTAGGATAAAGTATCTTGGCAACCCTAACCAGGGTAAAAAAATTTGAAAATGGGGGGTGCAACACGAGGACTTCCCAGGGGGTCACCATCCTAGTACTACTCTCGCACAAGCACGCTTAGCTTCGGAGTTCTGATGGGATCCGGTGCATTAGTGCTGGTATGATTGCACCGGTCATGTTGTCGGCACAAATCCTTTTTGTGTTGAGGGTTCAAAGTCCCAACCCAGAGAGATGGCCCATTCAAAAGGCCCAATGGCCTTAACAACAACCCATCCATTTCAACAATACAGCATCCTCACAATACATGATATCGACCCGTGGTAGGGCCCTGTAATGTCCCATGAGTTAGGTTGTCGTCCATTTATTAGCTCATGACGTACGATATGGGATGGAAATATAGTGCAAAAGAAGAAAAGTGGCTGAAAACTGATGAAAACGTTTGATTTTAGGCTCCAAAAATGGGCGCTGCCGAGCAGGCTTGCTGCCCTCGTCGTAGAGCTCTCCAACTATATGCTGTGCGCCGCGTAACTCCTTACGGATAAAAAGTTATGTGCACCGGAGCGACGGAGACCTGGTCAAAAGCCCTACGCCCTCGATTTGCGAACCCAGCCTCTACGTGAAGCGAAGTTGTCTTGCCCAAGATGCCGTGGGATTCGAAAATAGAATTGTGGTGGATAAAGTATCTTGGCAACCATAACCGGGGCAAAAAAAATTGAAAAAAGGGGTGGAACACGAGGACTTCCCAGGGGGTCACCTATCCTAGTACTACTCTCGCCCAAGCACACTTAACTTCGGAGTTCTGATGTATTCTGGTGCATTAGTGCTGGTATGATCGCAGCCGTCATGTTAAGGGCACAAATCCTTTATGTGTTGACGGTTCCCAGTCCCAACCTAGAGAGATGGCCCATTCAAAAGGCCCAGTGGGGTTAACGATAACCCATCCGCTTCAACAACGCAGTATCCTCGTAAGACGTGATATCGACGCGTTGTAGGGCCCTGTAATATCCCGCGAGTTAGGTTTTCGTCCTTTTAACAGCTCACAACGTACGATCCGGGACAGAAAAACAGAACAGAAGAAGAAAAGTGGCACAAAACTGATGAAAAAGTTTGACTTTGGGCTCCAAAAAGGGGCCCAGCCAAGCAGGCTTGCTGCGCCCGTCGTAGAGCTCTCGGAGAGCTTTCCAACGATATGCTATGTGCCACATAACTCCGTATGGAATAAAAGTTATAGGCACCGGAGCGACGGAGACCTGGTTAAAAGGCCTATGCCCTCGGTTTGTAGGCCCAACCACTACGTGAAGTGAAGTTGTATTGCCCAAGGTGCCGTGGGATTCGGTAATAGAAATGGGGAGGATAAAGTATCTTGGCAACCCTAACCAGGGCAAAAAAAATTGAAAAAAAGGGGTGCAACACGAGGACTTCCCAGGGGGTCACGCATCCTAGTACAACTCTCGCCCAAGCATGCTTAACTTCGGTGCATTAGTGCTGGTATGATCGCACCCGTCATGTTGTGGGCACAAATCCTTCATGTGTTGACGGTTCAAAATCCCAGCCCAGAGAGATGGCCCATTCAAAAGGCCCAATGGGCTTAACGACAACCCATCCGCTTCAACAACACAGCATCATCACAAAACATGATATCGAAGCATTGTAGGGCCCTCTAATGTCACGCGAGTTAGGTTGTCGTCCTTTTAACAGCTCACGACGTTAGATCTGGGATGGAAAAACAGAGCAGAAGAAGAAAAGTGGCCAGAAACTGATGAAAACATTTGATTTTGCGCTCCAAAAATAGGCACAGCCGAGCAGGCTTACTGCCCCCGTCATAGAGATCTCGGAGAGCTTTCCAACGGTTTGCTGTGCGCCGCGTAACTCCTTACGGATCAAAAGTTATGGGCACCGGAGCGACGGAGACCTGGTCAAAAGCCCTATGCCCTCGGTTTGCGAGTGCAGCCTCTACGTGAAGTGAAGTTGTCTTGCCCAATGTGCCATGGGATTCGGTAATAGAAATGTGGTGAATAAAGTATCTTGGCAACCTTAACCGAGACAAAAAAATAATTGAAAAGGGGGGTGCAAAACGAGGACTTCCCAGGGGGTTACCCATTCTAGTATTACTCTCGCCCAAGAACGCTTAACTTCGGAGTTCTGATGGGATCCGGTGCATTAGTGCTGGTATGGTCGTACCCGTCATTTTGTGGCACAAATCCTTTATGTGTTGACGGTTCAGAGTCCCAGCCAGAGAGATGGCCTATTCAAACGGGCCGATGGCTTTAACGACAACCCATCCGCTTCAACAACGCAGCATCCTCGCAAAAGAAGAAAAGTGATATCGACTCGTTGTAGGGCCCTCAAATGTCCCGCGAGTTAAGTTGTCGTCCTTTGAACAACTCATGTCAAATAGAGCAAAAGAAGAAAAGTGGCCCGAAACGGATGAAAACGTTCAATTTTTTGCTCCAAAAACGGGCGGAGTCGAGCAAGCTTGTTACCCCCGTCGTAGAGCTCTCGGAAGGCTTTCCAACGGTATGCTGTGCGTCGTGTAACTCCTTACGGATCAAAAGTTATGGGCGTCGGAGCGACGTAGACTTGGTCAAAAACCCTACGCCCTCGGTTTGCGGGCCCAGCCTCTACGTGAAGCGAAGTTGTCTTGCCCAAGGTTCCGTGGGATTCAGTAATAGAAATGTGGTGGATAAAGTATCTTGGCAACCCTAACCGGGGCAAAAAAAATTGAAAAGGGGGGGTGCAACACGAGGACTTCCAAGGGGGTCACCCATCTTTGTACTACTCTCGCCCAAGCACGCTTAACTTCAGACTTCTGATGGGATCCGGTGCATCAGTGCTGGTATGATCGCACCCGTCATGTTGAGGGCATAAATCCTTTATGTGTTGACGGTTCACAGTCCCAACCCAGAGAGATGGCCCATTCAGAAGGCCCAATGGGCTTAACGACTACCCATCCGCTTCAACAATGCAGCATCCTCGGAAGACATGATATCGACGAGTTGTAAGACCCTCTAATGTCCGGCGAGTTAGGTTGTCGTCCTTTTAACAGCTCACGAGGTACGATCCGAGATGGAAAAATAGAGCAAAAGAAGAAAAGTGGCCCGAAACTGATGAAAATGTTCGATTTTGGGCTCCAAAAATAGGCACAACCGAGCAGGCTTGCTGCTGTTGTTGTAGATCTCTCAGAAAGCTTTCCAATGGTATGTTGTGCGCCACGTAACTCCTTACGAAATAAAAGTTATGGGCACCGGAGCGACGGAGACCTGGTCACAAGCCCCACGCCTTCGGTTTGCGGGCCAAGCCTCTGTGTGAAGCGAAGTTGTCTTGCCCAAGATGCCGTGGGATTCGGTAATAGAAATGTGGAGGATAAAGTATCTTGGCAACCCTAACCGGGGCAAAAAAAATTGAAAAGAGGGGTGCAAAACGACGACTTCCCAGGGGGTCACCCATCCTAGTACTACTCTCGCCCAAACACGCTTAACTTCGGAGTCCTAATGGGATCCGGTGCATTAGTGCTGGTATGATCGCACCTATCTTGTTGAGGGCACAAATCCTTTATGTGTTGACGGTTCACAGTCCTAGCAAAGAGAGATGGTCCATTCTAAAGGCCCAATGGGCTTAATGACAACCCATCTGCTTCAACAACCCAGCATCCTCGTAAGACGTGATATCGACGCGTTGTAGGGCCCTGTAATATCCTGCGAGTTAGGTTGTTGTTCTTTTAACAGCTCACGACATAGGATCCGGGATAGAAAAACAGCGCAAAAGAAGAAAAGTGGCACAAAATTGATGAAAACGTTCGATTTTGGGATCTGAAAACTGGCACAGCCGAGCAGGCTTGTAGCCCCGTCGTAGAGCTCTCGGAGAGCTTTCCAACGGTATGCTGTGCGCCACGTAACTCCTTACGAAAAAAAAGTTATGGGCACCGGAGCGACGGAGACCTGGTCACAAGTGCCACGCCCTCGGTTTGCGGGCCCAGCCTCTACGTTAGGCGAAGTTGTCTTGCCCAAGGTGCCATGGGATTCGGTAATACAAATGTGGAGGATAAAGTATCTTGGCAACCCTAACCCGGGCAAAAAAAAATTGAAAAGGGGGGGTGCAACACGAGGACTTCCCACGGGGTCACCCATCCTAGTACTCCTCTTGCCCAAGCACGCTTAACTTTGGAGTTCTGATGGGATCCGGTGCACTAGTGCTGGTATGATCGCACCCGTCATGTTGTGGACACAAATCCTTTATGTGTTGACGGTTCAAAGTCCCAGCCCAGAGAGATGGCCCAATCAAAAGGCCCAATGGCCTAAACAATAACCCATCCGCTTCAACAACATAACATCCTCACAAGACGTGATATCGACGCGTTGTAGGGCCCTCTAATGTCCCGCGAGTTTGGTTTTCGTCCTTTTAACAGCTCACGATGTACGATCCGGGATGGAAAAACAGAGCAAAAGAAGAAAAGTGGCATGAAAGTGATGAAAACGTTCGATTTTGTGCTCCAAAAATAGGCACAACCGAGCAGGCTTGCAGCCCCCGTCGTAGAGCTCTCGGAGAGCTTTCCAACGGTATGACGTGTGACATGTAACTTCTTACGAAAAAAAAGTTATGGGCACCGGAGTGACGGAGACCTGGTCACAAGTACCACGCCCTCGGTTTGCAGGCCCAACCTTTACGTTAAGCGAAATTGTCTTGCCCAAGGTGACGTGGCATTCGGTAATAGAAATGTGGAGGATAAAGTATCTTGGCAACCCTAACCGGGGCAAAAAAAATTGAAAAGGGGGGGTGCAACACGAGGACTTCCCAGGAGGTCACCCATTGTATTACTCCTCTCGTCCAAGCACGCTTAACTTCGGAGTTCTGATGGGATCCGGTGCATTAGTTCTGGTATGATCGCACCCGTCATGTTGTGGGCATAAATCCTTTATGTGTTGACGGTTCAATGCCCCAGCCCAGAGAGATGGCCCATTCAAAAGGCCCAATGGGCTTAACGACAACCCATCTGCTTTAACAACACAGCATCCTCGCAAGACGTTATATCAATGCGTTGTAGGGCCCTCTAATGTCCCACGAGTTAGGCTGTCGACCTTTTAACAGCTCACGATGTACGATCCGGGATGAAAAAACTGAGCAAAAGTAGAAAAGTGGCCCGAAACTAATCAAAATGTTTGATTTTAGGCTCCAAAAACGGGCGCAGCTGAGAAGGCTTGCTGCCCCCGTCGTAGAGCTCTCGGAGAGCTTTCCAACGGTATGTTGTACACCGCGTAACTTGTCACACCCCAACCCGACCTATAGAGGTTAGACTAGGGTATGATCTAAACGTTCATATCATTTCACGTACTTAATCGTTCATTAAGGTTTAACGCTTAAAATTAGCCTAGAACTCCAAAATTTTTTGGAAAACCGGCAGCATAATGGCTGTAATTGGCTCCTTAGTTTGACCTAATTTCTAAAAGCCTTAATTATTCCAATCATTAATCCAATTCCATTAAGGACTCCTATTTTGTCACCAACCGATTTGCCTACTAGTTTATCTTGAAAGTCTCGTTTGGTTAATAAGCCTAACATGATAACTATGTCCTGTTTATTTGTCAATTTCCTATCTTGCAAGTACCTATTATCCTTTAGCTTGTGCATGATCACTAGGTGAAATTAAGTAGAGTTACATTATTTACTTCTTCACATAGCGGTTCAAACGCCTACGATAACTACTAATTAAATGACGAAAGTAAACAACCAAATAAAGAGTTCGTTCGGCTACAATCAGTACAAGCCAAAATTAGACCCAAATTACAACGGGGTCATTTACATCAATAAAATGAACAGTTTGCAATCAAACATAATATCCATATAGCAACCACTTTCAGGCAAAGCACAAAAGTGCGTAGTCACTCCAAAGAATCATCAACAAGCACATTTACTTTGGGTACTTGTTCCAAATCTGCTGCACCTGTGACAAAAAGAGGGTGAGTCCTTATGAACTCAGCGAGGGGGAACGAGAAATAGGTTTTGAAACTCATTTTTCCGGTTCAACTTATGAAAAATCCTTTTTGCAAGCATGAATATGTCACAAGTAAGTACATAACGTAATGTAACAGTAAAGGAACACAATTATCCGTCTTTCTTCCCCGAGGTCCTCTAGGAACCAAGCGAGAGTACTTATACACATAGTAAAAAGGATACGGTGAGCTTTTGCTCTCAATTGTTGCGGCCGACTTCAAATCATCCCCTTAACACGCCAAGTGGGTGTACTCCAGATGTACCCCGAAATCCTACGACCCAACTCTCCGAGGAAGTCTAGCCCCCAAGCGAGAAAGGGAATTGGACAATGGTAGTCACAGTTGCACCGGCAAGCCCGATGCCGCCCGGTGTGCGTGAACGCTACCATGCCAGAATGAAAGGTTACAACCTTGTATGCAATGCACATTTATGACATTTAATATATCACATTAGGAGGACAACAAAGTAGGTTGCCTCCAGACAGTCATAAGATTGCACATTGACAAGTAAACAAGCGAGGCATGAATAGACAAGTAATTTCACTTGAAAAGCATATGGAGTTATATGAACATTAAACAGGCAGCCATGTAACACATGTAAATCAAGTCATATAACTCATTTCAACGTCCACGAAATCAAATAATAAGGTTATTCAACATGCAACAACAATCGACGTGGTTCGGATGCAAGAAAGGCCTATTTGTCAACATGCAACGAATCAAAATCACATTTAGGGCTATAAGGCAACTACGGGCAGCCTACTAAACATATAATTACACTCAATATTCAAAGGATCAATACTTAGCAAGTTCGCCTAGTCACTAGGGTTTCCATTTTGTGCTTACCCGTGCGATTAAGCCCCAAGTCAACTCAAAGTCAATCTCAAGCCATACATCAATTAATTCAACATCCCCAAGTACTCAAAACAGTCCACACAACATCTCAAAGCCACAATCCCAAGCATTTAATTCAACAAGAGAAGTTACAACAATTTTTCTAAGCATAACACTAAGTGAAACCCTTACTGCAATAGGCTGTTTTCTCACAATCATTAAGACAAGCAAACAATCTCCAATTCTAGTGAATAAGATGTCAAATTAAATCTTAAGAAGTGAACTAAAATCAGAAAGAAACTTTGCTTCATTTGAAGTTCGAGATCAATAGTTATAGCCAAAACAGTGGGATTGCACAAAACTGTCCAGATTTGCACACATTTAGATAATTGTCGTTTTTGAGGTCCTTAGGGTTAGATTTAGCCTTAGTCCATTTCTGACAAAACTGTCCAGAACTGAAAAACCTAGCAGCACACCAAGTTTCATCCATTTTTGACATCATTTACTAAGTCAAAACTGGTTTGTTCTACAAGGTCAGTGCATCTACCAAAACCTGCTTCATTTTTCCAGATTTCCAGATTTGGAAACATTTTAATGATTTGCCATTTTGAGGACCTTAGATTCAAAATTAGCTTTGGACTATTTCTGCGAAAAAATGTTCAAAACTGATAAAACTAGTTAGCTACAAATTTTCATGCATTTGCAACATCATTTGCCTAGCCAAACTCACCTCGCAACAACAAGACAGAGAGCTGTCACCAAACCCGATTTCATCTATCATCATCCTCAAGCCGAAATCTTGCCATGCATGGTTGTACAAGCTTATGAACACACATATAGCTCAAGTACAGAAGAAAATACATACATTTAAGAACATGCATGTGGATTTTTGAAGGATTTTCAAGAAGTTTTAGCCCTCACCTTAGCAAATCAACAAGAAGATGCACAAAACTTGATGAAGCACAAATTTCTTCTTCTTCCTTGCTTAGCCAAGACACCACCTGATTTCTCTCTATTTTTCCTAGCTTAGTGACCAAGTTCTTAGTAGATGCATGTGGTTAGAGCAAGAAGAAAAGAAATGGAAGCTAGCAAACTCACCAAGGCCGAAATGGTTGTTCAAAAAGCTTGCATGTGTGATTCTTGCATCCTAGCTAGCTTGGGCGAGTTTCATTGCTTGTTGCTTGTCTCGATTAACTATGGTGTGATGAAGATGAGCTATGAAGTGAAGGAACTCAGTCAAAACCGAGATTGAGAGAGAAGAATGAGAGGGAGAGAGAGAAATGTGAGGAGAGTGAGAGAAATGAGATAAAATAGAAGCTTTTGCTATTGTTGATGCAAATGTTGGCCTTGGGCATGCAAAAATCCGATTTGTGTCTCCAAGAAGCACAATTTGAATCATCCTAGCTTGGGCATATGCATGTGTCGAGATTTTGGGTGCATTGGTTAGGGTTTTGGGTTAATTTTTATGCATTTGTGTCATAGAATTGTCATAGGAATGTTGGGAATTTAGGGAATCTAGGTAGAATAAAATATAGGAATGTTTGTTGATGAGTTGAATTATGAATAGAATAATAGATAGTGGGAAATGTAGGAATAGTTTAGTATTATTTTATTATTAGTGGAGTTTATTTTATTATGTGTCGATAGTTCACAGTCCCAGCCCAGAGAGATGGCCCATTCAAAAGACCCAATGGGCTTAACGACAACCCATCCGCTTCAGCAACGTAGCATCCTCGTAAGACGTGATATCGACACATTGTAGGACCCTATAATATCCTGTGAGTTAAGTTGTCGTCCTTTTAACAGCTCACGACGTACGATCCGGGATGAAAAAACAGAGCAAAAGCAGAAAAGTGGACTAAAACTGATGAAAACATTCGATTTTGGTCTCTGAAAATAGGCGCAGCTAAGCAGGCTTGTTGCCACCATGGTAGAGCTCTCAGAGAGCTTTCCAACGGTATGATGTGCGTCGCGTAACTCCTTACGTATTAAAAGTTATGGGCACCTGAGCGACGGAGACCTAGTCACATGCCCCACGCCCTCGGTTTACTGGCCCAGCCTCTACGTGAAGCGAAGTTGTCTTACCCAAGGTGCTGTGGGATTCGGTAATAGAAATGTGGTGGATAAAGTATATTGGCAACCCTAACCGGGGCAAAAAAAATTGAAAATGAGGGGTGCAACACGAGGACTTCCAAAGGGGTCACCCATCCTAGTACTACTCTCGCCCAAGCACGCTTAACTTCGGAGTTCTGATGGGATCCGGTGCATTAGTGCTGGTATGATCGCACCTATGATGTTGTGGGCAGAAATCCTTAATGTGTTGAAGGTTCACAATCCTAATCCAGAGAGATGGCCCATTCAAAAGGCCCATTGGGCTTAACGACAACCCATCCGCTTTAACAATTCAGCATCCTCGCAAGACGTGATATCGAGGCATTGTAGGGCCCTCTAATGTCCCGCGAGTTAGGCTGTCATCCTTTTAATAGCTCACGACATACGATCCGGGACAGAAAAATTGAGCAAAAGAAGAAAAGTTGCCCGAAATTGATAAAGACGTTCGATTTTGGGATCCAAAAAGGCCGCAGCCGAGCAGTCTTGCTGCCCACGTCGTAGAGCTCTTGGAGAGCTTTCCAACGGTATGTTGTGCGCCACGTAACTCCTTACGGATCAAAAGTTATGGGCACCGGAGCAATGGAAACCTGGTCAAAAGCCCTACGCCTTCGGTTTGCCAGCCCAACCTCCACGTGAAGCAAATTTGTCTTGCCCAAGGTGCCGTGGGATTCGATAATAGAAATTTGGAGGATAAAGTATCTTGGCAACCCTAACCGGTGCAAAAAAAATTGAAAATGGGGGTGCAACACGAGGACTTCCCAGGGAGTCAACCATCCTAGTACTATTCTCGCCCAAGCACGCTTAACTTCGGAGTTCTGATGGGATCCGGTACATTAGTGCAGGTATGATTGCACCCGTCATGTTTAGGGCACAAATTCTTTATGCGTTGACGGTTCACAGTCCCAACCCAGTGAGATGGCCCATTCAAAAGACCCAATGGGCTTAACAACAATACATCTGCTTCAACAATGCAGCATCCTAGTAAGACGTGACATCGACGAGTTGCAGGGCCCTGTAATATCCCGCGAGTTAGGTTGTCGTCCTTTTAACAGGTCACGACGTACGATCCGGAAAGGAAAAACAGAGCAAAATCAGAAAAGTGACCCAAAATTGATGAAAACGTTCAATTTTGGTATCCAAAAACGGGCGCAGCCGAGTAGGCTTGCTCCCCCCGATGTAGAGCTCTCGGAGAGCTTTCTAACAGTATGCCGTTCGCCTCGTAACTTCTTACGGATTAAGAGTTATGGGAACCGGAGCGACGGAGACCTGGTCACATACCCCAAGCACTCGGTTTGCGGGCCCAGCCTCTACGTGAAGCGAAGTTGTCTTGCCCAAGGTGCCGTGGGATTCGGTAATTGAAATGTGGTGTATAAAGTATCTTGGCAACCCTAACCGGGGAAAAAAAATTGAAAATGGGGGGTACAACACGAGGACTTCGCAGGGGGTCACCCATCCTAGTACTACTCTCGCCCAAGCATGCTTATCTTCGGAGTTCTGATAGGATCCCGTACATTAGTGCTGGTATGATCGCACCCGTCATGTTGTGGGTACAAATCCTTTATGTGTTGGCGGTTCACAGTCCCAACCCAGAAAGATGGCCCATTCAAAAGGCCAAATGGGCTTAACGACAACCCATCCACTTCAACAACGTAGCATCCTCGTAAGACGGGATATCGATGCGTTGTAGGGCCCTCTAATGTCCAGCGAATTAGGTTGTCGTCCTTTTAACAACTCATGTCGTACAATCCGGGATGGAAAAACAGAGCAAAAGAAGAAAAGTGGCCCGAAACTGATGAAAACGTTCGATTTTAGAGTCCAAAAATGGGCGCAGCCAAGCAAGCTTGCTGCCCCCGTTGTAGCGCTCTCGAAGAGCTTTCCTACAGTATGTTGTGCGCCGCGTAACTCCTTACGAATGAAAAGTTATGGGCACCGAAGCGAGGGAGACTTGGTCACATGCCCCACGCCCTCGGTTTGCGGGCCCAGCCTCTACGTGAAGCGAAGTTGTCTTGCCCAAGGTGCCGTGGGATTCGGTAATTGAAATGTGGCGTATAAAGTATCTTGGCAACCCTAACCGGGGAAAAAAAATTGAAAAGGGGGGGTGCAACACGAGGACTTCGCAGGGGGTCACCCATCCTAGTACTAATCTCGCCCAAGCACGCTTATCGTCGGAGTTCTGATGGGATCCAGTGCATTAGTGCTGGTAGGATCGCACCCGTCATGTTGTGGGTACAAGTCCTTTATGTGTTGATGGTTCACAGTCCCAGCCCAGAGTGATGGCCAATTCAAAAGGCCCAATGGGCTTAACTACAACCCATCTGCTTCAACAACGCATCATCCTCGTAAGACGTGATATCGACGCGTTGTAGGACCCTGTAATATCTCATGAGTTAGGTTGTCATCCTTTTAACAGCTCACGACATACGATCCGGGACGAAAACACAGAGCAAAAGAAGAAAAGTAGCCCAAAACTGTTGAAAACGTTCGATTTTGGTCTCTTAAAACAGGCGCCGCGAAGCAGGATTGCTGCCCCTATCGTAGAGCTCTCAGAGAGCTTTCTAATGGTATGTTGTGCATCGTGTAACTCCTAACGGATTAAAAGGTATGGGCACCGGAGCGACGGAGACCTGGTCATAAGCCCCATGCCCTCAGTTTGCGGGCCCAGCCTCTACGTGAAGCGAAGTTGTCTTGCCCAAGTTACCGTGGGATTCGGTAATAGAAATGTAGAGGATAAAGTATCTTGGCAACCCTAACCGGGGCAAAAAAAATTGAAAAGCGGGGATGCAACACGAGGACTTCCCAAGGGGTCACCCATCCTAGTACTACTCTCGCCCAAGCATGCTTAACTTCGGAGTTCTGATGGGATCCGGTGCATTAGTGCAGGTATGATCGCACCCGTCATGTTGTAGGCACAAATCCTTTATGTGTTGACGATTCACAGTCCCAGCCTAGAGAGATGGCCCATTCAAAAGGCCCAATAGGCTTAACGACAACCTATCCGCTTCAACAAAGCAGCATCCTCACAAGACGTGATATCGACGCATTGTAGGGCCCTCTAATGTCCCTCGAGTTAGGTTGTCGTCCTTTTAACAGCTCACAACGTATGATCCGGGACAGAAAAATAGAGCAAAAGAAGAAAAGTGGTCCGAAACTGATTAAAATGTTTGATTTTGACCTCCAAAAACTGGTGAAACCGAGCAGGCTGGGTGCCCCCGTTGTAGAGCTCTCGGAGGGCTTTCCAACGGTATGTTGTGCACCGCGTAACACCTTACGGATCAAAAGTTATGGGAACCGGAGCGATAGAGACCTGGTCACAAGCCCTATGCCCTCGGTTTGCGGGCCCAGCTTCTACGTGAAGCGAAGTTTTCTTGCCCATGCTGTGGGATTAGGTAATAGAAATGTGGTGGATAAAGTATCTTGGCAACCTTAACCGGGGCAAAAAAAATTTAAAAGGGGGGTGCAACACGAGGACTTCCCAGGGGGTCACCCATCCTAGTACTACTCTCGCCCAAGCACGCTTAACTTCGGAGTTCTGATGGGATCCGGTGGATTAGTGCTGGTATGATCGCACCCGTCATGTTGAGGGCACAAATCCTTTATGTGTTGACGGTTCGCAGTCCCAGCCCAGAGAGATGGCCTATTCAAAAGGCCCAATGGGCTTAACGACAACCTATCAGCTTCAACAACGCAGTATCCTTGTAAGACGTGATATCGACGCATTGTAGGGCCCTGTAATATCTGGCGAGTTAGGTTGTCGTCCTTTTAACACCTCACAACGTACGATCCGGGACGAAAATACAGAGCAAAAGAAGAAATATGGCCCGAAACTAATGAAAACGTTCGATTTTGGGCTCTGAAAATAGGCGCCACCGAGCAGGCTTGCTGGCCGCTCGTAGATCTCTGGGAGACCTTTCCAACGGTATGCTGTGCGTCGTGTAACTCCTTACGGATTAAAAGTTATGGGCACCGGAGCAACGGAGACCTGGTCACAAGCCCCAAGCCCTCGATTTGTGGGCCCTGCCTCTACGTGAAGCGAAGTTGTCGCGCCCCGACCCTGACCTATCGCTAAGCTAAGGCCGAAACTTGACATTCGTAACTCTTATTCTTGAGGTTAACACTTAATAGCTTTAAAACCTGTGGTTTATAGATTAACAACCTGAACATCCATTAAAAGAATATCACAAGTAGTTTGAAAAGACTTTCAAAATTCTCCCAAAGCATCGGCCCTAAAAGGTTACAACACCTTGTTACAAATTATCCAAACCAAGAACCACTTGTTCATCATCCTAATTATAGGTCTCAAAAGCATAAAGATCAATCCTAGTTAGGTATCTAGTTAACCAAAATAATATTACAACATAATAAATTGATCAATTATAAACATGTTCTTCATAGCAAGAAGTAAATCTTCAACCAAGCACGTGAATCACAGAAGCAAGAATCCATCTCATCAACTCAACAATGCTTGCAACGACGTGGGAGCTTGTTCGGCTAAACCTCACCTGAAATTGTTAAAAGAGGGTGAGCTAGATCCTCGCATTTAGCTCAGTGAGGATGGAATAGGAAGGTTTTCACAAAGGTTTTATGTTTTCGTAAACGATTTGATAAAGCATGTCATGCACATAAGAATGCACATGTAAATAAATAACAGGTGAACAGGTAACAAGATTCAAGATTAAACATGATCAATAAGCAAGTAACCCTACCCACCGTGGACCTTGAGAGTCTAAACGGGGGTAGGAACCACATAGTAAAAAGGATACAATGATTGCTGATGTTGACAGCTTCTGACTTGAATCAAATAATGATAACCCCACACCACAACCGAGGATCAAGTCCTCAAAGAAAACCCCACACCAACTCCATCCACCACTGAGGGTTCCGGATAGCTCCCCTCAAAGGTAAAGAATAGGTCCTTTGGTGGTTATGACTAAACCGGCAAGCCCGCTGCTGCTCGAGGGCCATCGATCGCACCAAGGCCTTTAAAAGGTTGCAACCTTGATAACATATAAATATACATATATAATACCCAACTCTCCAAGGGACGTCACCAAGAGAGAGAGGGACTAGGATAGCAACAAAGTATGTAGGTTGCTTCTGTCACAATAGTAATATATAAAAGATAAGGCAAGTAAGTATGTAAACCTCTTGTGGTAATAAATGATTAGGCAATGGCATGTCAAGCAAGCATATAATAATCATACATATATAGCAATTTTAAAGCCTCAAAAATTTCCAAGTACCACAAAATAGCTAGAAGATATCAAAAGATTACTTAAAACCACAAGAAAATGCAAACACAAATGAAGCCATGAAGCAAACTTATCTCATTTGCAATAGCCTAATTAAGGAGGTACATTCGCCTAATTTTACAAACTCCAATTAATCTGATTTCAGTCTAAAATTGAAGCTTATCGAAAGTAGATAACTCTAGAATCAAACGGAATGCAATTCGGAGTTGAAACGAATGAGATATGGCCTCCGAAAAATCATTGCGCAGAGTTGACAAACATCCTGCCGATATTGCCTTCATCAGGTCGACTGGATGAAGTAGGTAACGCCTGGATCGAAGCTTTCTGCCGGGCATTGTGGCCTCTATCCGGGCGACCGGATAAGGGCAGTAACGCCCGGATAGCTGGACGGGAAATGTATATTTTCAACAAAAATCATCCAAACAATCCCCACAACCTCCTACCATCAACCAAGCATGTTCAATGTAGTTTATGGGCATCATATAAGGGTTCAAACTCCACCCAAATCACCTCTCCTCAACAAACCACAACACCCAACATACATTTTCAATTCTTAGATCTACAACACCTATACACAAACTTTTCATCATCCAAGCTTAGAAATTTAAGCCAAAGCAATATAAACACCAATGAACATTAATAAACTTGAATGCATCCTTCAAAAACCATTTATGGAAAATTCCCTCACCTTTGAATGCAAGAATAAGTACAAGTAGAAGATTGAAAACACCCAAATGCTTGGTGAGATAGCTTGAGAATGCCCTAGAATCCTTGTTTTCTTCCCTCTTTTTCCCTTTCTCCTTCTTTCTTCTTCTTTCTCTCTCTTTCCTCTCTTGATCGTATGGGTGTGTATGTTTTCTGAGGTGTGTGAGAGTGTGCTACAGTATTTTGTGTGTGTGTGTGGTGTATTGTGTTTGTTTTAGTTTATAGGAAATATCTAAAGGCCCAAAAGACCACCTTGCCCCTCAACTAACTTGTGTATTATTAGTTTGCCATCCTAGTGTTAATTCTAAGTGTTTTAGTTCTAGTTTAGTTACTCAAACTAGCTATTGAACTTGATAGGTTTTAATTACTAGCTACGTTATATTAATTACTCAAATACACGTTAATCGATGCAAGTGCACGTAAAACGATACAAATACACCTAATCCAAGATAACCGTACGTAAACCAATTTTAAAAACATGTAAAATGATTTAATTATTATTTACGTTACCTAAATTACTCAAGGACACGTAATTGAATCTAAATGCACGTTAAACAAGATATATGCACGTAAAATGAGACGAATGCACGTTAAATGATGAAAATGCACATTAATTGATATTAAGCATATTAAATGATGTAAAGTTATATGAAATGCATATGGGCTCTGTACGGCTTGGTACGGGGTCTCATAGAAGTTGTCTTGCCCAAGGTGTCGTGGGATTCAGTAATTGAAATGTGGTGGATAAAGTATCTTGGCAACCCTAACCGGGGCAAAAAAAATTTAAAAGGGGGGGTGCAACACGACGACTTCCCAGGGGGTCACTTATCCTAGTACTATTCTCGCCCAAGCACGCTTAACTTCAGAGTTCTGATGGGATCCGGTGCATCAGTGCTGGTATGATGGTACCCTTCATGTTGAGGGCATAAATCCTTTATGTGTTGACGGTTCACAGTCCCAGTCCCGAGAGATGGCCCATTCAAAAGGCCCAAAGGCTTAACGACAACCCATCTGCTTCAACAATCCAGCATCCTCGTAAGACGTGATATCGACGCGATGTAGGACCTTGTAATATCCCGTGAGTTAGACTGTCGTCCCTTTAACAGCTCACGATGTACGATCCGAGACCGAAAAAAAGAGCAAAAGAAGAAAAGTAGCCCAAAACTGATGAAAACTTTAGATTTTGCTCTCCAAAAATTGGCATAGCTGAGTAGGCTTCCTGCCCCCATCGTAGAGCTCTCAGAGAGCTTTCCAACGGTATGCTGTGCGCCGCATAACTCCTTACAGATCAAAAGTTATGGGCACTGGAGCGATGGAGACCTGGTCACAAGCCCCAAGCCCTCGGTTTACGGGCCCAGCCTCTACGTGAAGTGAAGTTGTCTTGCCCAAGGTGCCGTGAGATTCAATAATAGAAATGTGGAGGATAAAGTATCTTGGCAACCCTAACCGGGGCAAAAAAAATAGAAAATGGGGGGTGCAACACAAGGACTTCCCAGGGGGTCACCCATCCTAGTACTACTCTCGCACAAGCACGCTTAACTTCGGAGTTCTGATGGGATCCGGTGCATTAGTGCTAGTATGATCGCACCCGTCATGTTTTGGGCACAAATCCTTTATGTTTTGACGGTTCACAATCCCAGCCCAGAGAGATGGCCAATTCAAAAGGCCCAACGGGCTTAACGACAACCCAACCACTTCAACAACGCAGCATCCTCGCAAGACGTGATATTGTGGCATTGTAGGGCCCTCTAATATCCCGCGAGTTAGGTTGTCATCCATTTAATAGCTCACGATGTACGATCCGGGATGGAAAAATAGAGCTAAAGAAGAAAAGTTGCCCAAAACTGATGAAAACATTTGATTTTGGGCTCCAAAAATGGCTGCAGCCAAGCATGCTTGCTGCCCTCGTTGTAGAGCTCTCGGAGTGCTTTCTAACGGTATGTTGTGCGCTGCGTAACTCCTTACGGATCAAAAGTTATGGGCACCGGAGCGACGGAGACCTAGTCACAAGCCCTACACCCTCAGTTTGCAGGCCCAGCCTCTACATGAATTGAAGTTGTCTTGCCCAAGGTGCCGTGGGATTCGGTAATAGAAATATTGTGGATAAAGTATCTTGGCAACCCTAACCGGAGTAAAAAAATTTGAAAAAGAGGGTGCAACACGAGGTTTTCCCAGGGGGTCACCCATCCTAGTACTACTCTCGCCCAAGCATGCTTAACTTCAGAGTTCTGATTGGATCCGGTGCATTAGTGCTGGTATGATCGCACCCGTCAGGTGGAGGGCACATATCCTTTATGTGTTGACGGATCACAGTCCCAGCCTAGAGAGATGGTCCATTCAAAAGGACCAATGGGCTTAACGACAACCCATCCGCTTCAACAACGTAGTATCCTCGTCAGACGTGATATCGACGCGTTGTAGGGCCCTATAATATCTTGCGAGTTAGGTTGTCGGCCTTTTAACAGCTCATGACGTATGATCCGTGAAGAAAAAACAGAGCAAAAGAAGAAAAGTGGTTCGAAACTGATGAAAACATTCGATTTTGGGCTCCAAAAAAGGGCGCAGCCGAGCAGGATTGATGCCCCCATCGTAGAGCTCTCGGAGGGCTTTCCAACCATTTGCTGTGCGCTGCGTAACTCCTTACGGATCAAAAGTTATGGGCACCGGAGCGACGGAGAACTGGTCACAAGCCTTACGCCCTCGGTTTGCGAGCCCAGCCTCTACGTGAAGCGAAGTTGTCTTGCCCAAGGTGCCGTGGGATTCGGTAATAGAAATGTGGAGGATAAAGTATCTTGGCAACCCTAACCGGGGTAAAAAAAATTGAAAAGGGGAGGTGCAACACGAGGACTTCCTAGGGGGTCGCCCATCCTAGTAGTACTCTCGCCCAATCACGCTTAACTTCGGAGTTCTGATGGGATTCGGTGTATCAGTGCTGGTATGATCACACCCGTCATGTTGAGGGCACAAATCCTTTATGTGTTGACGGTTCACAGCCCCAGCCTAGAGAGATGACCCATTCAAAAGGCCCAATGGGCTTAACGACAACCTATCCGCTTCAAAAACCCAGCATCCTCATAAGACGTGATATCGACGAGTTGTAGGGCCCTTTAATATCCCGCGAGTTAGGTTGTCGTCCTTTTAACAGCTCACAACGTACGATCCGGGACGAAAAAATAGAGCAAAAGAAGAAATATGGCCCTAAACTGATGAAAACATTCGATTTTGGGCTCTAAAAATGGGCGCAGCCGAGCAGGCTTGTTGTCCCCATCGTAGAGCTCTCGGAGAGCTTTCCAACGGTATGATGTGCGCCGTGTAACTCCTTAAGGATTAAAAGTTATGGGCACCGGAGCGACAGAGACCTGGTCACAAGCCCCATGCCATCGGTTTGCGGGCCCAGCCTCTACGGGAAGCTAAGTTGTCTTGCCCAAGTTGCCGTGGGATTTGGTAATAGAAATGTGGAGGATAAAGTATCTTGGCAACCCTAACCGGGGCAAAAAAAATTGAAAAGCGGGGGTACAACACGAGGACTTCCCAAGGGGTCACCTATCCTAGTACTACTCTCGCCCAAGCATGCTTAACTTTGGAGTTCTGATGGGATCCGGTGCATTAGTGCTGGTATGATCGCACCCGTCATGTTGTGGGCACAAATCCTTTATGTGTTGATGGTTCATAGCCCCAGCCCAGAGAGATGGCCCATTCAAAAGGCCCAATGGGCTTAACGACAACCGATCCGCTTTAACAACGCAGCATCCTAGCAAGACGTGATATCGTCGTGTTGTAGGGCCATCTAATGTCCCGCGAGTTAGGTTGTCGGCCTTTTAACAGTTCACGACGTACGATCCGGGACAGAAAAACTGAGGAAAAGAAGAAAAGAGGCCCAAAATTGATTAAAACGTTCGATTTTGGGCTCCAATAATGGGCACAGCTAAGCAAGCTTGCTGCCCCCGTTGTAGAGCTCTCGAAGAGCTTTCCAACGGTATGTTGTGTGTCGCGTAACTCCTTACGGATCAAAAGTTATGGGCACCGGAGCGACGGAGACCTGGTCACAAGCCCCACGCCATCGGTTTGTGGGCTCAGCCTCTACGGGAAGCTACGTTTTCTTGCCCAAGTTGCCGTAGGATTCGGTAATAGAAATGTGGAGGATAAGTATCTTGGCAACCCTAACCGGGGCAAAAAAAATTGAAAAGCGGGGGTGCAACACGAGGACTTCCCAAGGGGTCACCCATCCTAGTACTACTCTCGCCCAAGCACGCTTAACTTCGGAGTTCTGATGGGATCCGGTGCATTAGGGCTGGTATGATTGCACCCGTCATGTTGTGGGCACAAATCCTTTATGTGTTGACGGTTCATAGTTCCAGCCCAGAGAGATGGCCCATTCAAAAGGCCCAATGGGCTTAACGACAACCCATATGCTCCAACAACTTAGCATCCGCACAAGACGTGATATCGAAGCATTGTAGGGCCCTTTAATGTCCTGCGAGTTAGGTTGTCGACCTTTTAACAGCTCACGACGTAAGATCCGGGACAGAAAAACTGAGGAAAAGAAGAAAAGAGGCCCGAAACTGATTAAAACGTTCGAATTTGGGCTCCAATAATGGGCACAGCTAAGCAGGCTTGCTGCCCCCATTGTAGAGCTCTCGGAGAGCTTTGCAACGGTATGTTGTGCGTCGCGTAACTCCTTACGGATCAAAAGTTATGGGCACCGGAGTGACGGAGACCTGGTCACTAGCCCTACGCCCTCGATTTGCGGGCCCAACCTCTACGTTAATCGAAGTTGTCTTGCCCAAGGTGCCGTGGAATTTGGTAATAGAAATGTGGTGGATAAAGTATCTTGGCAACCCTAACCGGGGCAAAAAAAATTGAAAAGGGGGGTGCAACATGAGGACTTCCTAGGGGGTCACCCATCTTAGTACTACTCTCACCCAAGCACGCTTAACTTCGGAGTTCTGATGGGATCTGGTGCATTAGTGCTGGTATGATCGCACCCGTCATGTTGACGGCACAAATCCTTTATGTGTTGACGGTTCGCAGTCCCAGCCCAGAGAGATGGCCCATTCAAAAGGCCCAATGGGTTTAACTACAACCTATCTGCTTCAACAATGCAGCATCCTCGTAAGACGTGATATCGACGCATTGTAGGGCCCTGTAATATCCCACAAGTTAGGTTGTCGTCCTTTTAACAACTCACAACATACGATCCGTGACGGAAAAACATAGCAAAAGAAGAAAGTTGGACCGTACTAATGAAAACGTTCAATTTTGGGCTCCGAAAATAGGCGCAGCCGAGCAGGCTTGCTGCCCCGTCGTAGAGCTCTTGGAGAGCTTTCCAACGGTATGTTGTGCGTCGCGTAACTCCCTACGGATTAAAAGTTATGGACACCGGAGCGACGGAGACCTGGTCACAAGCCCCATGCCCTCGGTTTGCGGGCCCAGCCTCAACGTGAAGCGAAGTTGTCACGCCCCGACCCCGACCTATCACTAAGCTAAGGCCGAAACTTGACATTCGTAACTCTTATTCTTGAGGTTAACACTTAATAGCTTTAAAACCTGTGGTTTATAGATTAACAACCTGAACATCCATTAAAAGAATATCATAAGTAGTTTGAAAAGACTTTCAGCATTCTCCCAAAGCATCGGCCCTAAAAGGTTACAACACCTTGTTACAAATTAACCAAATCAAGAACCACTTGTTCATCATCCTAATTATTGGTCTCAAAAACATAAAGATCAATCCTAGTTAGGTATCTAGTTAACCAAAATAATATTACAACATAATAAATTGATCAATTATAAACATGTTCTTCATAGCAAGAAGTAAATCTTCAACCAAGCATGTGAATCACAGAAGCAAGAATCCATCTCATCAACTCAACAATGCTTGAAACCACGTGGGAGCTTGTTTGGCTAAACCTCACCTGAAATTGTTAAAAGGGGGTGAGCTAGATCCTCGCATTTAGCTCAGTGAGGATGGAATAGGAAGGTTTTCACAAAGGTTTTATCTTTTCATAAACGATTTGATAAAACATGTCATGCACATAAGAATGCACATGTAAATAAATAACAGGTGAACAGGTAACAAGATTCAAGATTAAACATGATCAATAAGCAAGTAACCCTACCTACCGTGGACCTTGAGAGTCTAAACGGGGGTAGGAACCACATAGTAAAAAGGATACAATGATTGCGGATGTTGACAGCTTTTGACTTGAATCAAATAATGATAACCCCACACTACAACCGAGGATCAAGTCCTCAAAGAAAACCCCACACCAATTCCATCCACAACCGAGGGTTCCGGATAGCTCCCCTCAAAGATAAAGAATAGGTCCTTTGGTGGTCATGACTAAACTAGCAAGCCCGTTGCTACCCGGGGGCCATCGATCACACCAAGGCCTTTAGAAGGTTGCTACCTTGATAACATATACATATACATATATAATACCCAACTCTCCAAGGGACGTCACCAAGAGAGAAAGGGACTAGGATGACAACAAAGTATGTAGGTTGCTTCCGTCACAACAGTATTATATAAAAGATAAGGCAAGTAAGTATGTAAACCTCTTGCGGTAATAAATGATTTGGCAATGGCATGTCAAGCAAGCATATAATATGTGAGGCCCGACCCCGAATAACGTGTCATACCTCGATTTACGTGCCATAGACCCAGAATTATATGACCGACCTTGGATTATATGCCCTGTCTTGGTTTTCGTGCATGCCTCGTCATATGTGCCTTGACCTAGAATAGTGTGCCCTAATCACCGATTGATGTGCGATACCTAAATATACGTGCCCTGACCTCAAAGTACATGTATTACCTCGTTTCGTGTGCCCCAACCTTGAACTGCGTACCTTAACCTAGATATAGAGTCGTGCCTTGATTTGTGTGCATTGCATTGAATTACGTGCCTTGCATTGATTTATGTGCATTCACCTAGGATTGCGTGCATTAGTCTTGAAATACGTGCATTAATCTTGAAGTTCGTGTCTACCTCGTAGTTCGTGTCTACCTCGTAATTCGTGCCCTAGACCTAGGAATCTGTGCCACCACGTTAATCAAGAAAGAATCCTACACAAAGCACTAGACATTAAAATAATCCTACACAATCCACTAACCAATATTATATTTCTAATTCAAATTCTCTACAAACTCCACTAACAATAAAATAATACTAAACTATTCCTACATTTCCCACTATCTATTATTCTATTCATAATTCAAACTCAACAACAAACATTCCTATATTTTATTCTACCTAGATTCCCTAATTTCCCAACATTCCTATGACAACACAAGACACTATGCTACCTAGGATAGACAAACAAAAACAATCATATTTTAAACACTCAATATTCCTCACAAAGCACAAGAATGCATAAAAAATACACACCACACACTACCCTAACCCTCATTTTCGACCAAGGCACCCAAATACAATTAAAATTCAGATTTTTACATCAAAAACATCTCACACATGCTCTCTCAACTCACAAAAACCGAGCACACACACACACACACATACACACTAAAACTTCACTTTTTCTCACAAACTCTCTCATTCTCTCTCCTTCTCTCTCATTTTCGACCATGGCAGCCCCTTGAGCATTCAAGACTCCTAAAAATTCTCTAAGGCTCTCCCAAGCTCGGCCATAGCAAGCACAAGCAAGGCAAGTAGCTCAAAAACGCACACAAGCTCACAAAACTCATCATTTTTGGCCTAAGGTAAGTCTTGATATTTTTCTTCCATTTCTTTTTGTTCTAGTCACATGCACACACTAATCATAAGCTAACTAAGCTGGGATTTAAAGGAAATCAAGATATCTCTCGGCCAAAGCAAGGAAGAAGCTCCCTTTGTGCATTTTGAAAAGTGTTTGTGCATCATTAACCATCAATAGGCTAAGGTGAGGGTTAAACTCTTTTGAAAAGCTTTCAAAAACCACATGCATGCCTTTAAATGTCTATTTTTACCTCTGTACTTGTGATATATGTGTGTAAATGAGCTTTTGTAAACATGCATGGCAAGATATTTGGCTAGAATGTGAAGATAGGTGAAATCGTATAATTGGCAGTTTTCTGACTAGTTGGAGAGAAGTGAATTTGACCAGGTAAATGGAGTTAAAAATCCGTGAAAATTGGTAGGTGACTAGTTTTGCCAGTTCTGAGCATTTGTCATAGAAATAGGCCAAAGCCAATTTTGAATCTATGGTCCCCAAAATGGCAAAACATCGAAAGGTGTCCAAATCTGGAAAATCTGGGAAAATGAACCAGGTTTTGGTAGATTCACTGTCCTTGTAGAACGAACCAGTTTTGACTTAGTAAATTATATCCAAAATGTATGAAATTTGGTATGCTGCTATATTTTTCAGCTCTGGACATTTTTGTCAGAAATAGACCAAGGCTAAATCTGAACCTAAGGTCCTCAAAAATGATAAGTATTGAAATGTGTGTAAATCTGGACAGTTTTGCGTAGTCTCACGGTTTTGGCTATAACTCTTGAATCCGAACTCCAAATGATGTAAGGTTTGTTTCTGGATTTATTTCACTCCTTAATCTTTAATTTGAAATTTTGCTCACGAGAAATTGGAGATTGTTTTCTTGTCTCAATGATTGTGAGAAAACATACTTTTGCAGTGAGGTTTTCATCTAGTGATTTGCTTTGAAAATTATTGTAACTTCTCTTGTTGTATTAAATGCTTGGGATTGTGGCACTTGGATGTTGTGTGGACTGTTTTGAATGCTTGAGGGTGTTTTAATTAATCAATGCATGGCTTGAGTTTAATTACGTGACAACTTGTGGCTTAAATCGCACGTGTAAGCATGAATTGGAACCCTATTGACTATGAAACCTTGCTAAGTGTTGATCCTATGGTTATTGTGTTTAATTGTGTGATTCATGGGCTGCCTAATAAATGTTAAGTATGCTTGAAATGGTTTAAGAGTTTCTTGTGGTGCTTAGCAAACGGAACCGACCCCGAGCATGGCCTAGTAAACCCGAATGGCCCCGTAGGTTCACGAGTCATAAACCATTCTTTTGTGAATTATAAATGACGTTGAGGAATATTAATAGGCTGCCCGTAATTGTCCATATAGCTCTAAACATGACTCCCGATGATTGCATATTGATACGTGAACTATTCTTGCACCCGGTCTTGTACAAGTGTCGTTGCATGCTCGTATGATCTCAACACTTAATATGTGAACTAAAATGAGCTATATGACTTGTTTTATATGGTGATTCTTGGCTGTCCGTTAAATGTTCACATGCTCCTAAGTGTTTTATAAAGTGAATGTACATGTCAAAGCATGCCTTGTAAGTTTACTTATCGATATGCGATCTTATAATTGCTTGGAGGCAACCTACTTTGTTGACCTCCTAATGTGAATTGTTAAAACACTTGCTATGGCATATTTGAACATGGTTACTTGGCTTCCCGTGAGAGTTTAATTGCTTTCGAATTGATATATGAAATTATTACATGTTCTTACAATGCCTTATATGCCAATATGTCAAAATGTGATCATATACTTGCTCGGAGGCAACCTACTTTGTTGACCTCCCAATGTGAAATGTTAAATGGCATACATGTGCATTGCATACAAGGTTGCAACCTTTCATTCTGGCGTGGTAGCGTTTCACGCACACCGGGCAGCATCGGGCTTGCCGGTGCAACTGTGACTACCATTGTCCAATTCCTTCTCTCGCTTGGGGGCTAGACTTCCTCGGAGAGTTGGGTCGTAGGATTTCGGGGTACATCCGGGGTACACCCATTTGGCATGATAAGTAGATGATTGAAGCCGGCCGCAACAACTGTTATCCGAAATCATCTTGAGAGCGAAAGCTCACCGTATCATTTTCACTATGTGTTTAAGTACTCTCGCTTGGTTCCTAGAGGACCTCGGGGAGGAAAGACGGGTAAATGTGTTTATTTATATTTATATTATGTTATAAACTTACTTGTGTTATATGTCATGCTTTCAAAAGGGTTTTTCATAAGTTTAACCGGAAAAGGATTTCAAAACGTTATCTCTCGTTCCCCTTCGCTGAGTTCATAAGGACTCACCCTCTTTTTTGTCACAAGTGCAGCAGATTTGGAACAAGTACCCAAAGTAAATGTGCTTGTTGATGATTCCTTGGAGTGACTACGTGCTTTTGTGCTTTGCCTGAAAGTGGTTGCTATATGGATGTTGTGTTTGATTGCAAACTGTTCATTTTATTGATGTAAATGACCCCGTTGTAATTTGGGTCTAATTTTGGCTTGTACTGATTATAACCGGACGAACTCTTTATTTGGTTGTTTACTTTCGTCATTTAATTAGTAGTTATCGTAGGCATTTGAACCGCTTGGTGAAGAAGTAAATAATGTAATTTTACTTAATCTCACCTAGTGATCATGCGCAAGCTAAAGGATAATAGGTACTTGCATGATAGGAAATTGACAAATAAATAGGACATAGTTATCATGTTAGGCTTATTAACCAAACGAGACTTTCAAGATAAACTAGTAGGCACATCGGTTGATGACAAAATAGGAGTCCTTAATGGAATTGGATTAATTATTGGAATAATTGAGGCGTTTAGAAATTAGATCAAACTAAAAGGTCCTAACTACAGTCGTTATGCTGCCGATTTTTTTTAAAAAAAATATTTTGGGGTTCTAGACCAACGTTAAGTGTTAAATCATAACAAATGACTAAGTACGTGAAATAGTATAAATGATTTAGGTCATACCCTAGTCTAGCCTCCATAGGTCGGGTTAGGGCATGACACCCTATATTAGAATGGTATCAGAGCTTTGTTTAGTAACTAGGCATTAGTCAGGTTCAACTCTCGGATCATGGGTAGAAGCCCTAAGGTAATTATGATGTCTTGTTTATATGTGTTAATGTGTGCTAATGTGCTTTAATTGCTTTGAGCATTGAATATTATGTGCTTTTGAGGACCATATGTATTATGTGTCATGCACACCGACACGTTAGTGACCTTGATAATGCATGCATGCTTTTATACTCCTTCCTTGATACATGTGCATGTTATATAACCATGAATAACTGTTTATATACATAGATAGTTAGGGTTAGGACTTTCAGGGAAGTGAATTGTGCAAGACGAACGAAAAGGCTCGGTTAGAGATTTCTCGCATCTTCACAGGTACTCGATGGATCATATGTATTATTGGATATGCATATATATAAAATGCGTAGCACATGTATAAATGTTGAGGTAAAGTTATCCCCTTATCTTTGGAATACCCATACCTATGATTAAGTTATCAATTTTATGGCTATGAAGTTTTGATTCCGTTAAACCGTTCTTCTCATTGTGGTTCAAGTATAAAGGTTAAAGACATGCTACTTCCTTAGATATAAGGGTATACTATTAAATATGTAGAGTAGTATATATTCTCATGTGCTGATAGTGGAAGTTGACTTGGAGGTTTCTTTGAATCCATTTCCCACATCTTAAAATTGGCTTGATAGACTAACTAAGAAGTTAGCAATATACTCGTACAATTGAATCATTACTTGATTGGAATTAAGCATTGATGAATCTGATATGGTGTATACTAGCGAGTTTCAAGTTCACTAAATGTTGAGATCATGACCTAGAAATTAAAAGATGAATTCGTGAAAGTTGACGATAGTTACTTTTAGGGGTAGATTATTAAGTCATGAATAGCGTATTTAAGTGAGTTAACAATGGATAACCTCAAGACATGTAGGCAACTATAGAGACTGAGTTTAACAAGGTTGATGATTCTTTAGTATAACAAGGTATAGGAATGTTGGAATCGAGGAATTCACGTAGCTAGAACTTGTGTTCGGAAGACTATACCTAAAATGTTAGGTCGAATAGAAGTGTAAGGTATAGAATTATGCATTAGATGACTAACGTTGCTAAGGTCCTAAGTTGGATATTGGTGATATTAAGAATCATGGTAATAAATTGGTGCCCCTCGGATTTAGTTGTGACTATGCAAAGTAAGTCAATCTATGCACTCATTGTTTGGATACCCTAGAGGATGTTAGAAAGCATATATCCTTAAGTAAGACCGATGGACCTAGTATGTAAACCATGGAAATGAGATTAAAGCACCCAGTTGCAAGTGGAGTTGTTAGGGTATGAATAGTAATCCTAAATAGCTAATAGTAAGTATGCATGATGATTCGTGGTAAAGCCTAGGACCTAAGGTCGATGAGTCTTGATGTTCTTAGCTAGTTGAACATGTAAATGAGGAGAGTAAGATTTCATATAGCTAAGATGGAAATGAATTAGAGTCATGATAACCCGAGAGACTGCTGTTAGACAACCATGTTTATGTGCACCGTTTCACGTCTAGAAACTAGCGGTTGGTAGACTTGTAATCATGGTCGTTGAATAGAGGGTGGATTTTGTAGTGATAGTTAAATGAGTGGTTGATTACTTTTGAAATTCTATTAGATTATATTGTAGGATGATTGTGGTTATAATTCTTATGATGACATAGCCTTGAAGTTATTTTGTGTAACAAGCTACTTGGATTAGCATGGTAAGTATCTTATGAGCTACATAATTTCGGTACCTATTTATAGTCCTAGGATTGATGTTGTACGGCCGGTAACCTAGTGGAACATTGATCTCACTTACATGGCTATGAACCTAGCTTAGTAACATTAATGTTGAAGATATATTGGCGGACATTAAGTGTTCGAATGAATGACTAGGTCGCTAAGTGAGTAGGACCATTGCCTTCTTAAGTATGACGTAACCTTGGATTGAGGTGAGTGGAATTTATTTGAGGTTGAAACTCTTCACCTTAGGAGTCTTGGTTAAGATTGAAAGAAATTCTAAAGCCTCGAGACATGAAAATAGAGATTTGAATAAGGAAATAGATTGTGGATCATAAGCTGATGAAATTTACTTGTAAGAGTTGAACTAGTGCAACATGATTAGTTTACCCATGCAATTTCAATGACAATTTGTTGGTGGTACCTAATAAACCTTAGGATTCGAGTTCAATGAATCTCAACGGTCTTTCTCCTCGATTACGAGCGTGAAGGTTAACGAAGTTGGGAAAGGATGTTAGTGAATAAGAGCCTGTAACCGGGAGACTAGTCATTAGAAGATTTACTAATCCAATGTACCTTCAAGATAAGAACTATGATACTA
This sequence comes from Ehretia macrophylla, assembly GCA_037974665.1. Lineage (NCBI taxonomy): Eukaryota > Viridiplantae > Streptophyta > Magnoliopsida > Boraginales > Ehretiaceae > Ehretia > Ehretia macrophylla. Next base: position 40,633,830 of record CM075776.1, on the reverse strand, counting down.
CTGATAGATGACGACTTGAGATGGATTAGTTTGTTTGGTGAGTTCAACCTGAAAATATGGTCGTATTGTGGAAATAATCCATAACATGTGTATGTCCTACGTGTTAACAATTTTGAAACTAGTAGGTAGGATATATAAATCGGATATAGACCTATCATCTTGAAATTGGTGTATGACACCATAGGATCATGGTATTATTGTGATATTCCTTTTGAGGTATGAATGCAAGATTGACACAACATGAGTCATGATTTTGGAGTTATAGTTATATAGTTAGAATACCGATGCAGCTTTGATGACTATATATGGAGATTTTAACCTTAATTAATGAACATGACCTTAAGATCAAATGGAGAATAGAGTCGTTCAAAGGAACGAACTATAAATGCAGGGGTCACTCCGAATTAAATGATTGGAGAAACGTAGGAAGTGAATTGGTTGTGGTAAGAGAGATCACAGAACGTGGGACAAAACTGAATGGGAAAATAACAAAGGTCAGAATCCATCTAAATGAAATCAACAAGTAAGAATGAATTTCGGGACGAAATTCTTTTAAGGAGGGGAGGATGTAAGGCCCGACCCCGAATAATGTGTCATACCTCGATTTGCGTGCCATAGACCCAGAATTATATGACTGACCTTGGATTACGTGCCCTGTCTTGGTTTTCGTGCATGCCTCATCATATGTGCCTTGACCTAGAATAGTGTGCCCTAATCCCTGACTGATGTGTGATACCTAAATATACGTGCCCTGACCTCGAAGTACCTGTGTTACCTCGTTTCGTGTGCCCTAACCTTGAACTGCGTACCTTAACCTAGATATAGAGTTGTGCCTTGATTTGCGGGCATTGCATTGAATTACGTGCCTTGCATTGGTTTACGTGCATTCACCTAGGATTGCGTGTATTAGTCTTGAAATACGTGCATTAGTCTTGAAGTTCGTGTCTTACCTCGTAGTTCGTGTCTACCTTGTAATTCGTGCCCTAGACCTAGGAATCCGTGCCTCCACGTTAATCAAGAAAGAATCTTACACAAAGCACTAGACACTAAAATAATCCTACACAATCCACTAACCAATATTATATTCTAATTCAAATTCTCTACAAACTCCATTAACAATAAAATAATACTAAACTATTCCTACATTTTCCACTATCTATTATTCTATTCATAATTCAAACTCATTAACAAACATTCCTATATTTTATTCTACCTAGATTCCCTAATTTCCCAACATTCCTATGACAACACAAGACACTATGCTACCTAGGATAGACAAACAAAAACAATCATATTTTCACCACTCAATATTCCTCACATAGCACAAGAATGCATAAAAAATACACACCACACACTACCCTAACCCTCATTTTCGACCAAGGCACCAAAATACAATTAAAATTCAGATTTTAACATCAAAAACATCTCACACATGCTCTCTCAACTCACCAAAACCGAGCACACACATACACACACACTAAAACTTCACTTTTCCTCACAAACTCTCTCATTCTCTCTCATTTTCGACCATGGCAGCCCCTTGGGCATTCAAGACTCCTTAAAACTCTCTAAGGCTCTCCCAAGCTCGGCCATAGCAAGCACAAGCAAGGCAAGTAGCTCAAAAATGCACACAAGCTCACAAAACTCATCATTTTTGGCCTAAGGTAAGTCTTGATAGTTTTCTTCCATTTCTTTTTGTTCTAGTTACATGCACACACTAATCATAAGCTAACTAAGCTGGGATTTAAAGTAAATCAAGATATCTCTCGGCCAAAGAGAGGAAGAAGCTCCCTGTGTGCATTTTGAAGAGTATTTGTGCATCATTAACCATCAATAGGCTAAGGTCAGGGTTAAACTCTTTTGAAAAGCTTTCAAAAACCACATGCATGCCTTTAAATGTCTATTTTTACCTCTGTACTTGTGATATATGTGTGTACATGAGCTTTTGTAAACATGCATGGCAAGATATTTGGCTAGAATGTGAATATAGGTGAAATCATATAATTGGCAGTTTTCTGACTTGTTGGAGCGAAGTGAATTTGACCAGGTAAATGGTGTTGAAAATGCGTGTAAATTGGTAGGTGACTAATTTTGCTAGTTCTGAGCATTTTTTTGTAGAACTAGGCCAAAGCCAATTTTGACTCTAAGGTCCCCAAAATAGCAAAATATCGAAAGGTGTCCAAATCTGGAAAATCTGGGAAAATGAAGTAGGTTTTGGCAGTTCACTGTCCTTGTAGAACGAACCAGTTTTGACTTAGTAAATGATATCCAAAATGCATGTAATTTGGTCTGAAGCTATATTTTTCAGTTATGGACATTTTTTTCAATAGACTAAGGCTAAATCTTACCCTAAGGTCCTCAAAAACGACAAGTATTGAAATGTGTGCAAATCTGGACAGTTTTGCGTAGTCTCACGGTTTTGGCTATAACTCTTGAATCCGAACTCCAAATGATGCGAGGTTTGTTTCTGCATTTAGTTCACTCCTTAAGATTTAATTTGACATTTTGCTCACTGGAATTGGAGATTGTTTTCTTGTCTCAATGATTGCGAGAAAACAGACCATTGCAGTGAGGTTTTCATCTAGTGTTATGCTTTGAAAATTATTGTAACTTCTCTTGTTGTATTAAATGCTTGGTATTGTGGCACTTGGATGTTGTGTGGACTGTTTTGAATGCTTGAGGGTGTTTTAATTAATCAATGCATGTCTTGAGTTTAATTACGTGACAACTTGTGGCTTAAATCGCACGTGTAAGCATGAATTGAAACCCTATTGACTATCAAAACTCGCTAAGTGTTGATCCTATGGTTATTGTGTTTAATTGTGTGATTCGTTGGCTGCCTAATAAATGTTAAGGATGCTTGAAATGGTTTAAGAGTTGCTTGTGGTGCTTAGCAAACGGAACCGACCCCGAGCACGACCTAGTAAACCCGAATGGCCCCGTAGGTTCCCGAGTCATAAACCATTCTTTTGTGAATTATAAATGATGTTGATGAAGATTAATTGGCTGCCCGTAATTGTCCATATAGCTCTAAACATGACTCCAGATGATTGCATATTGATACGTGAACTATTCTTACACCCGGTCTTGTACAAGTGTCATTGCATGCTCGTATGATCTCAACACTTAATATGTGAACTAAAATGAGCTATATGACTTGTTTTATATGGTGATACTTGGCTGTCCGTTAAATTTTCACATGCTCCTAAGTGTTTTACAAAGTGAATGTACATGTCAAAGCATGCCTTGTAAGTTTACTTATCGATATGCGATCTTATAATTGCTCGGAGGCAACCTACTTTGTTGACCTCCTAATGTGAATTGTTAAAAGACATGCTATGGCTTATTTGAACATGGTTACTTGGCTGCCCGTGAGAGTTTATTTGCTTTCGAATTTATATATGAAATAATTACATGTTCTTACAATGCCTTATATGCCAATATGTCAAAATGTGATCATATACTTGCTCGGAGGCAACCTACTTTGTTGACCTCCCAATGTGAAATGTTAAATGACATACATGTGCATTGCATACAAGGTTGCAACCTTTCATTCTGGCGTGGTAGTGTTTCACGCACACCGGGCGGCATCGGGCTTGCCGGTGCAACCGTGACTACCATTGTCCAATTCCCTCTCTCGCTTGGGGGCTAGACTTCCTCGGAGAGTTGGGTTGTAGGATTTCAGGGTACATCCGGAGTACACCCATTTGGCGTGATAAGTGGATGATTGAAGCCGGCCGCAACAACTGTTATCAGAAATGATCTTGATAGCGAAAGCTCACCGTATCCTTTTTCACTATGTGTTTAAGTACTCTCGCTTGGTTCCTAGAGGACCCCATGGAGAAAAGACGGGTAAATGTGTTCATTTACATTTATATTATGTTATAAACTTACTTGTGTTATATGTCATGCTTTCAAAAGGGTTTTTCATAAGTTTAACAGGAAAAGGATTTCAAAACGTTATCTCTCGTTCCCCCTCGCTGAGTTCATAAGGACTCACCCTTTTTTTTGTCACAAGTGCAGCAGATTTGGAACAAGTACCCAAAGTAAATGTGCTTGTTGATGATTCCTTAGAGTGACTACGTGCTTTTGTGCTTTGCCTGAAAGTGGTTGTTATATGGATGTTGTTTTTGATTGCAAACTGTTCATTTTATTGATGTAAATGACCCCGTTGTAATTTGGGTCTAATTTTGGCTTGTACTGATTATAATCGGACGAACTCTTTATTTGGTTGTTTACTTTCATCGTTTAATTAGTAGTTATCATAGGCGTTTGAATCGCTTGGTGAAGAAGTAAATAATGTAACTCTACTTAATCTCACCTAGTGATCATGCGCAAGCTAAAGGATAATAGGTACTTGTATGATAGGAAATTGACAAATAAACAGGACATAGTTATCATGTTGGGCTTATTGACCGAACGAGACTTTCAAGATAAACTAGTAGGCATATCGGTTGATGACAAAATAGGAGTCCTTAATGGAATTGGATTAATGATTGGAATAATTGAGACGTTTAGAAATTAGGTCAAACTAAAAGGTCCTAACTACAGCCGTTATGCTGCCGATTTTTTTTTGAACAATCTTTTGGGGTTCTAGACCAACGTTAAGTGTTAAATCATATAAATGACTAAGTACGTGAAATAACATAAATGATTTAGGTCATACCCTAGTATAGCCTCTTTAAGTCGGGTTGGGGCGTGACATAATAATCATACATATATATCAATTTTAAAGCGTCAAGAATTTCCAAGTACCACAAAATAGCTAGAAGATATCAAAAGATTACTTAAAACGACAAGAAAATGCAAATACAAATGAAGCTATGAAGCAAACTCGTAGATAACTCTAGAATCAAATAGCCTAATTAAGGAGGTACATTTGCCTAATTTTACAAACTCCAATTAATCTGATTTCAGTCTAAAATCGAAGCTTATCGAAAGTAGATAACTCTAGAATCAAATGGAATGCAATTCGGAGTTGAAACGAATGAGATATGGCCTCCGAAAAATCACTACGCAGAGCTGACAAACATCCGGGCGATACTGCCTTCATCAGGTCGACCGGATGAAGCAGGTAATGCCCGGATCGAAGCTTTCTACCGGGCATTGTGGCCTCTATCCGAGCGACCGGATAAGGGCTGTAACGCCCGGATAGCAGGACGGGAAATGCATATTTTCAACAAAAATCATCCAAACAATCCCCACAACCTCCTACCATTAGCCAAGCATGTTCAATGTAGTTTATGGGCATCATATAAGGGTTCAAACTCCACCCAAATCACCTATCCTCAACAAACCACAACACCCAACATACATTTTCAATTCTTAGATCTACAACACTTATACACAAACTTTTCATCATCCAAGCTTAGAAATTTAAGCCAAAGCAATATAAACACCAATGAACATTAATAAACTTGAATGCATCCTTCAAAAACCATTTATGGAAAATTCCCTCACCTTTGAATGCAAGAATAAGTGCAAGTAGAAGATTGAAAACACCCAATGCTTGGTGAGATAGCTTGAGAATGACCTAGAATCTTTGTTTTCTTCCCCCTTTTTCCCTTTATCCTTCTTTCTTCTTCTTTCTCTCTCTTTCCTCTCTTGATCGTGTGGGTGTGTATGTTTTCTGAGGTGTGTGAGTGTGTACTGCAGTATTTTTTGTGTGTGTGTGGTGTATTGTGTGTGTTTTAGTTGATAGGAAATATCTAAAGGCCCAAAAGACCACCTTGCCCCTCAACTAATTTGTGTATTACTAGTTTGTCATCCTAGTGTTAATTCTAAGTGTTTTAGTTCTAATTTAGTTACTCTAACTAGCTATTGAACTTGATAGGTTTTAATTACTAGCTACGCTATATTAATTACTCAAATACACATTAATCGATGCAAGTGCACGTAAAACGATACAAATACACCTAATCCAAGATAACCGTACGTAAACCAATTTTTAAAAACTTGTAAAATGATTTAATTATTATTTACGTTACCTAAATTATACAAGGACACGTAATTGAATCTAAATGCACGTTAAACGAGATATATGCATGTAAAACGAGATGAATGCACGTTAAATGATGAAAATGCACATTAATTGATATTAAGCATATTAAATGATGTAAAATTATATGAAATGCATATGGGCTATGTACGGCTCGGTACGGGGTCTCACAAAAGTTGTCTTGCCAAATGTGTTGTGGGATTCGGTAATAGAAATGTGGTGGATAAAGTATCTTGGCAACCCTAACCGGGGCAAAAAAAATTGAAAAAGGGGGGTGCAACACAAGGACTTCCCAGGGGGTCACCCATCCTAGTACTACTCTCGCCCAAGCACGCTTAACTTCAGAGTTCTGATGGGATCCGGTGCATCAGTGCTGGTATGATCGCACCCGTCATGTTGAGGGCATAAATCCTTTATGTGTTGACGGTTCACAGTCCCAACCCCGAGAGATGGCCCATTCAAAAGGCCCAATGGGCTTAACAACAACCCATCCACTTTAACAACGCAGCATCCTCATAAGATGTGATATTGACATGTTGTAGGACCCTGTAATATCCTGCGAGTCAGGTTGTCGTCCTTTTAACAGCTCACAACATACGATCCAGGACGAAAAAACAAAGCAAAAGAAGAAAAGTAGCCCGAAACTAATGAAAACGTTCGATTTTGGGCTCCGAAAATAGGCACAGCCAAGCTGGCTTACTGCCTTCGTCGTAGAGCTCTCGAAGAGCTTTCCAACGGTATGCTGTGCGCTGCATAACTCCTTGCGGATTAAAAGTTATGGACACCGGAGCGACGGAGACCTGGTCAGAAGCCCCACGCCCTCGGTTTGCGGGCCCAGCCTCTACGTGAAGCGAAGTTGTCTTTCCCAAGGTGTCGTGGGATTCGATAATAGAAATGTGGTGGATGAAGTATCTTGGCAACCCTAATCGGGGCAAAAAAAATTGAAAAGGGAGGGTGCAACACGAGGACTTCACACGGGTCACCCATCCTAGTACAACTCTTGCCCAAGCACGCTTAACTTCGGAGTTCTGATGGGATCCGGTGCATTAGTGCTGGTATATTCGCACCCCTCATGTTGTGGGCAAAAATCATTTATGTGTTGACGGTTCACAGTCCCAGCCTAGAAAGATGGCCTATTCAAAAGGCCCAATAGGCTTAACGACAACCCATCCGCTTCAACAACGTAGCATTATCGCAAGACGTGATATCGACACATTGTAGGGCCCCGTAATATCCCATGAGTTAGGTTGTCATCCTTTTAACAGCTTACGACGTACGATCCGGGACAAAAAAATAGAGCAAAAGAAGAAAAATAGATCGAAACTGATGAAAACATTTGATATTGTGCTCCGAAAATAGGCGCAGCAGAGCAGGCTTGCTACCCAGGTCGTAGAGCTCTCAGAGAGGTTTCCAACGGTATGTTGTGTGTCACATAACTCCTTACGGATTAAAAGTTATGGGTACCGGAGCGATGGAGACCTGGTCACAAGCCCCGTGCCCTCGGTTTACAGGCCCAACGTCCACGTGAAGCGACGTTGTCTTGCCCAAGGTGCTGTGGGATTCGGTAATAGAAATGTGGTGGATATAGTATCTTGGCAACCCTAATCGGGGCAAAAAAACTTGAAAAGGGGGGGTGCAACACGAGGACTTCCCAAGGGGTCACCCGTCCTTGTACTACTCTCGCCCAAGCACGCTTAACTTCGGAGTTCTGATGGGATCCGGTACATTAGTACTGGCATGATCGCACCCGTCATGTTGTGGGCACAAAGCCTTTATGTGTTGATGGTTCACAGTTCCATGCCTAGAGAGATGGCCCATTCAAAAGGCCCAATAGGCTTAATAACAACCCATATGCTTCAACAACGCAGCATCCTCGCAAGACGTGATATCGACTCATTGTAGTACCCTCTAATGTGCTGCGAGTTAGGTTGTCGTCCGTTTAACAGCTCACGACATACGATCTGGGACGGAAAAACAGAGCAAAAGAAAAAAAGTGACCCGAAAGTGATGAAAACGTTCGATTTTGTGCTCCAAAAATGGTTGTAGTTTGCACGCTTGCTGCACCCGTCGTAGAGATCTCAGAGAGCTTTCCAACGATATGCTGTGTGTCACGTAACTCCTTACGGATCAAAAGTTATGGGCACCGGAGCGACGGAGACCTGGTCACAAGCCCTACACCCTCGGTTTGCTGGCCCAGCCTCTACGTGAAGCGAAGTTGTCTTGCCCAAGTTGCCGTGGGATTCGGTAACAGAAATGTGGTGGATAAAGTATCTTGGCAACCCTAACCGGGGCAAAAAAAATTGAAAAAGGGGTACAACACGAGGACTTCCTAGGGGGTCACCCATCATAGTACTACTCTCACCCAAGAACGCTTAACTTCGGAGTTCTAATGGGATCCAATGCATTAGTGCTGGTATGATCACATCCATCATGTAGAGGGCACAAATCCTTTATGTGTCGACGGTTCACAGTACCAGCCCAGAGAGATGGCCCATTCAAAAGGCCCAATGGGCTTAACAACAACCCATCTGCTTCAACAATGCAACATCCTCATAAGACGTGATATCAATGCATTGTAGGGCCTTATAATATCCGGCGAGTTAGGTTGTTGTCCCTTTAATAGCTCACAACGTACGATCCGGGATGAAAAAACTGAGCAAAAGGAGAAATGTGGCTCGAAACTGATGAAAACATTCGATTTTGTGCTCCGAAAATAGGCGCAGTTGAGCAGGCTTACTGCCCCCGTCGTAGAGCTCTCGAATAACTTTCCAACGGTGTGCTGTGCGTCACGTAACTCCTGATGGATTAAAAGTTATGGGTACCGGAGCGACGGAGACCTAGTCACAAGCCCCGCGCCCTCGGTTTGAGGGCTTAGCGCCTACGTGAAGCGAATTTGTCTTGCCCAAGGTGCCGTGGGATTTGGTAATAGAAATGTGGTGGATAAAGTATCTTGGCAACCCTAACCGGGGCAAAAAACATTGAAAAGGGGGGGTACAACACGAGGACTTCCCAGGGGAAAACCCATCCTAGTACTACTCTCGCCCAAGCGCGCTTAACTTCGGAGTTCTGATGGGATCTGGTGCATTAGTGCTGGTATAATCGTACCCGTCATGTTGTGGGCACAAATCCTTTATGTGTTGACGGTTCACAGTCCTAGCCCAGAGAGATGGCCTATTCAAAAGGGCCAATGGGCTTAACGAGAACCCATCCGCTTTAACAATGCAGCATCCTTGCAAGACGTGATATCGATGCGTCATAGGGCCCTCTAATGTCCCGCGAGTTAGGTTGTCGTCCTTTTAACAGCTCACGACGTACGATCCCGGACGAAAAAACAAGGCAAGAGAAGAAATGTAGCCCAAAATTGATAAAAACATTCGATTTTGGGATCAAAAAATAGGAGCAGCCGAGCAGGCTTGCTGCCCCCGTCGTAGAGCTCTCGGAAAGCTTTCCAACGGTATGCTGTGCGCCGCATAACTCTTTACGGATCAAAAGTTATCTGCACCGGAGCGACGGTGACCTGGCCACAAGCCCTACGCCCTCGGTTTGGAAGCCCAGCCTCTACGTGAAGCAAAGTTGTCTTGCCAAAGGTGTTGTGGGATTCGGTAATAGAAACGTGGTGGACAAAGTATCTTGGCAACCCTAACCGGGGCAAAAAAAATTGAAAATGGGGGGTGCAACACGAGGACTTCCCAAGGGGTCACCCATCCTAGTACTACTCTCGTCCAAGCACGCTTAGCTTTGGAGTTCTGATGGGATCCGGAGCATTAGTGCTGGTATGATCTCACCCGTCTTGTTGTGGGCACAAATCCTTTATATGTGGACGGTTCACAGTCTCAGCCCACAGAGATGGCCCATTGAAAATGCCCAATGGGCTTAACAACAACCCATCTGCTTCAACAACGTAGCATCCTCGCAAGACGTGATATCGACGCATTGTAGGGCCCTCTAATATCCCGGGAGTTAGGTTGTCGTCCTTTTAACAGCTCACAGCGTACGATCCGGGATGGAAAATTGATCAAAAGAAGAAAAGTGGCCTAAAACTAATAAAAACGTTCAATTTTGGGCTCCAAAAATGGGTGCAACCGAGTAGCCTTGCTGCCCCTGTCGTAGAGCTCTCGGAGAGCTTTCCAATGGTATGCTGTGCGCCGCGTAACTCCTTACGGATCAAAAGTTACGGGCACCAGAGCGACGGAGACCTGGTCACAAGCCCTATGCCCTCGGTTTGCGGGTCCAGCCTCTACGTGAAGCAAAGTTGTCTTGCCCAAGGTGCCATAGGATTCGGTAATAGAAATGTGGTGGATAAAGTATCTTGGCAACCCTAACCGGGGCAAAAAAAATTGAAAAAGAGGGTGTAACACGAGGACTTCCTAGGGAGTCACCCATCCTAGTACTACTCTCGCCCAAGCACGCTTAACTTCGGAGTTCTGATGGGATCTGGTGCATTAGTGCTGGTATGATCGCACTCGTCATGTTGAGGGCACAAATCCTTAATGTGTTGATGCTTCACAGTCCTAGTCTAGAGAGATGGCCTATTCGAAAGGCCCAATGGGCTTAACTACAACCCATCCGCTTCAACAATGTAGCATTCTCGTAAGACGTGATATCAGCACATTGTAAGGCCCTGTAATATCCCACGAGTTAGGTTGTCGTCCTTTTAACAGCTCACGACGTACCATCCTGGACTGAAAAATAGAGCAAAAGAAGGAAAGTGGCCCGAAATTGATGAAAATGTCCAATTTTGGGCTCCGAAAATAGGTGCTGTCGGGCAGGCTTGCTTCCCCCGTCGTAGAACTCTCGGTGAGCTTTCCAACTGTATGTTGTACGCCGCGTGACTCCTTACAGATTAAAAGTTATCGGCACCAGAGCGACGGAGACCCGGTCACAAGCCCCACGCCCTTGGTTTGCAAGCCCAGCCTCTACGTGAAGCGAAGTTGTCTTGCCTAAGGTGCCGTGGGATTCAGTAATAGAAATGTGGAGGATAAAGTATCTTGGCAACCCTAACCGGGGAAAAAAAATAGAAACGGGGGGTGAAACACGAGGACTTCCTAGGGGGTCACCCATCCATGTACTACTCTTACCCAAGCACGCTTAACTTCGGAGTTCTGATGGGATCTGGTGCATTAGTGCTGGTATGATCGCACCTGTCATGTTGTGGGCACAAATCCTTTATGTGTTGACGGTGCACAGTCCCAGCCCAGAGAGATGGCCCTTTCAAAAGGCCCAATGGGCTTAACAACAACCAGTCCGCTTCAACAACTCTACATCCTCGCAAGACGTGATATCGACGCTTTGTAAGGCCCTCTAATGTTCCGCGAGTTAGGTTGTCGTCCTTTTAACAGCTCATGACATACGATCTGGGACGAAAAAATAGGCCAAAAGAAGAAAAGTGGCCCAGAACTGATGAAAACGTTCAATTTTGGGCTCCGAAAATAGGCACAGCTGTATAGGCTTACTACCCGTGTCGTAGAGCTCTCAAAGATCTTTCCAACGGTATGCTGTGCACCGCGTAACTCCTTACGGATTAAAAGTTATGGGTACCGGAGCGACGGAGACCTGGTCACAACACCCTCTGTTTGCGCGCCCAACCTCTACGTGAAGTGAAGTTTTCTTGCCCAAGGTGCCGTGGGATTCGGTAATAGAAATGTGGTGGTTAAAGTATCTTGGCAACCCTAACCGGGGCAAAAAAAATTGAAAAGGGATGGTGCAACACGAGGACTTCCTAGGGGTCACCCATCCTAGTACTACTCTCACCCAAGCACGTATAACTTCGGTGTTCTGATGGGATCTGGTGCATTAGTGCTGGTATGATCGCACCTGTCATGTTGTGGGCAAAAATCCTTTATGTGTTGACAGTTCACAGTCCCAGCTTAGAGAGATCGCCCATTCAAAAGGCCAAATGGGCTTAACGACAACCCATCCGCTTCAACAACACAGCATTATCGCAAGACGTGATATCGACGCGTTGTAGGGCCCCGTAATATCCCTCAAGTTAGGTTGTCGTCCTTTTAACAGCTCATAACGTACGATACGTGATGAAAAAATAGAGCAAAAGTAGAAAAATGGCCCAAACCAAATAAAAACGTTCAATTTTGTGCTCCGAAAACAGGCGCATCTGACCAGGCTTGCTACTCCTGTCGTAGAGCTCTCGGCGAGCTTTCCAACGATATGCTGTGCGCCGTGTAACTCCTTACAGATCAAAAGTTACGGGCACCAGTGCGACAGAGACTTGGTCACAAGCTCTACGCCCTCAGTTTGCTGGCCCAGCCTCAATGTGAAGCGAAGTTGTCTTGCCCAAGGTGCCGTGAGATTCGGTAATAGAAATGTGATGGATAAAGCATCTTGGCAATGCTAGCCGGGGCGAAAAAAATTTAAAAGTTGGGTGCAACACAAGGACTTCCCAGGGGGTCACCCATCCTAGTACTACTCTCGCCTACACACACTTAACTTCGGGGTTCTGATGGGATCTGGTGCAATAGTGCTGGTATGATCATACTCGTCATGTTGAGGGCACAAATCCTTTATGTGTTGACGGTTCACAGTCCCAGCCCACAGAAATGGCCTATTCAAAAGGCCCAATGGGATTAACGACAACCCATCCGCTTCAACAACGTAGCATCCTCGTAAGACGTGATATCGACGCGTTGTAGGGCCCGGTAATATCCCATGAGTTAGGTTGTCGTCCTTTTAACAGCTCACGACATACCATCCAGGACTGAAAAATAGAGCAAAAGAAGGAAAGTGGCCCGAAACTGATGAAAACGTTCAAGTTTGGGCTCCAAAAAAAGGTGTTGCTGGGTAGGCTTGCTTCCCCCGTCGTAGAGCTCTCGAAGAGCTTTCCAATGGTGTGTTGTACGTCGCGTAACTCCTTACGAATTAAAAGTTATCGGCATCAGAGCGACGGAGACCTGGTCATAAGCCTATGCCCTTGGTTTGCGGGCCCAGCCTCTACGTGAAGCGAAGTTGTCTTGCCCAAGGTGCCGTGGGATTCAGTAATAAAAATGTGGAGGATAAAGTATCTTGGCAACCCTAACCGGCGAAAAGAAAAATGGAAACGGGGGGTGCAACACGAGGACTTCCTAGGGGGTCACCCATCCTAGTACTACTCTCACCCAAGCACGCTTAACTTCGGAGTTCTGATGGGATATGGTGTATTAGTGCTGGTATGATCGCACCCGTCATGTGGTGGGCACAAATCCTTTATGTGTTGACGGTTCAAAGTCCCAGCCCAAAGAGATAGCCCATTCAAAAGGCCCAATGGGCTTAACGACAACCCATCCACTTCAACAACGCAGCATCCTCACAAGACGTGATATCGACGCATTGTAGGGCCCTCTAATGTTCCGCGAGTTAAGTTGATGTCCTTTTAACAGCTCACGACATACGATCCGGGATGAAAAAATAGAGCAATAGAAGAAAAGTGGCTCAGAATTGATGAAAACGTTCGATTTTGGGCTCTGAAAATAGGCACAGCCGAGCAGGATTACTGCCCCCATCATAGAGCTCTCCAAGATCTTTCCAACGGTATGCTATGCACTGCGTAACACCTTACTGATTAAAAGTATTGGGCACCGGAGCGACGGAGACCTGGTCACAAGCCCCACGCCCTCGGTTTGCCAGCCTAGCCTCTACGTGAAGCGAAGTTGTCTTGCCCAAGGTGCTGTGGGATTCGGTAATAGAAATGTGGTGGATAAAGTATCTTGGCAACCCTAACCGGGGCAAAAAAAAATTGAAAACGGTGGCTGCAACACGAGGACTTCCCAAGGGTCACCTATCCTAGTACTACTCTCGCCCAAGCATGCTTAACTTCAGAGTTCTGATGGGATCCGGTGCATTTGTGCTGGTATATTCGTACCCCTCATGTTGTGGGCAAAAATCCTTTATGTGTTGACGGTTCACAGTCCCAGCCTAGAGAGATGGCCCAATCAAAAGGCCCAATGGGCTTAACGACAACCCATCTGCTTCAACAACGTTGCATTATCGCACGACGTGATTTCGACGCGTTGTAGGGCCTCGTAATATCGTTCGAGTTAGGTTGTCGTCCTTTTAACAGCTCACGACGTATGATCTGGGACGAAAAAACAGAGTAAAAGAAGAAAAATGGCCCGAAACTGATGAAAACGTTCGATTTTGTGCTCCGAAAATAGGTGCAGCCGAGCAGGCTTGCTCTACCCGTCGTAGAGCTCCCGGAGAGCTTTCCAACGGTATGCTGTGCATCGCGTAACTTCTTACGAATTAAAAGTTATGGGCACCGGAGCGACGGAGATCTGGTCACAAGCCCCACGCCTTCGGTTTACGGGCCCAGCGTCTATGTAAAGCGAAGTTGTCTTGCCCAAGGTATCATGGGATTCGGTAATAGAAATGTGGTGGATAAAGTATCTTGAAAACCTTAACCGGGGCAAAAAATTTTGAAAATGGGGGGTGCAACACGAGGACTTCCCAGGCGGTCACCCATTCAAGTACTACTCTCGCCCAAGCGCGCTTAACTTCGGAGTTCTGATGGGATCTTGTGCATTAGTGCTGGTATGACCGCACCCGTCATGTTGTGGGCACAAATCCTTTATGTGTTGACGGTTCACATTCCTAGCCCAGAGAGATGGCCCATTCAAAAGGGCCAATGGGCTTAACGACAACCCATCCGCTTCAACAACGCAGTATCCTCGTAAGACATGATATCGACGTGTCGTAGGGATCTTTAATGTCCCACGAGTTAGGTTTTCGTCCTTTTAACTGCTCATGACGTACGATCCGGGATGAAAAAATAGAGCAAAAGAATAAAAGTGGCCCGAAACAGATGAAAACGTTCGATTTTGTGCTCCAAAAAATGGTGCAGCAAAGTTGGCTTACGGCCCCCATCGTAGAGCTCTCGGAGAGCTTTCCAACGGTATGCTGTGCGCCGCGTAACTCCTTACGGATCAAAAGTTATGGGCACCGGAGCGACGGAGACTTGGCCACAAGCCCTATGCCCTCAGTTTGCGGGCCCAGCCTCTACGTGAAGCAAAGTTTTCTTGCCCAACGTGCCGTGGGATTCATTAGTAGAAATGTGGTGGATAAAGTATCTTGCCAACCCTAACCAGGGCAAAACAAATTGAAAAGGGGGGGGTGCAACACGAGGACTTCCCAGGGGGTCATCCATCCCTGAACTACTCTCGTCCAAGCACGCTTAACTTCAGAGTTCTTATGGGATCCGGTGCATTAGTGCTGGTATGATCACACCCATCTTGTTGTGGGCACAAATCCTTTATGTGTTGACGGTTCACAGTCCCAGCGCACAGAGATGGCCCATTGAAAAGGCCCAATGGGCTTAACGACAACCCATCCGCTTCAAGAATGCAGCATCCTCGCAAGACGTGATATCGACGCGTTGTAGGGCCCTATAATATCCCGCGAGTTAGGTTTTCGTCCTTTTAACAGCTCACGACGTACCATCCGCGACGGAAAACCAGAGCAAAAGATGGAAAGTAGTCTGAAACTAATGAAAACTTTTGATTTTGGGCCCCGAAAACAGGAGCTGCTGGGCAGGCTTACTTCCCCTGTCGTAGAGCTCTCGGAGAGCTTTCCAACGGTATGCTGTGCACTGCGTAACTCCTTATGGATTAAAAGTTATCGACACCAGAGCGATAGATACCTGGTCACAAGCGCCACGCCCTCGGTTTACGAGCCCAACGTCTACGTGAAGCGAAGTTGTCTTGCCCAATGTGCCGTGGGATTCGGTAATAGAAATATGGAGGATAAAGTATCTTGGCAACCTTAACCGTGGAAAAAAAATTGAAAAGGGGGGGTGCAACACGAGGACTTCCCAAGGGGTCACCCATCCTAGTACTACTCTCACCCAAGCACGTTTAACTTTGGAGTTCAGATGGGATCCGGTGCATTAGTGTTGGTATGATCGCACCCATCATGTTGTGGGCATAAATCCTTTATGTGTTGACGGTTCACAGTCCCACCCCAGAGAGATGGCCCATTCAAAAGGCCCAATGGGCTTAACGACAACCCATCCGCTTCAACAACGCAGCATCCTCGCAAGACGTCATATCGACGGATTGTAGGACCCTCTAATGTTCCGCGAGTTAGGTTTTCATCCTTTTAACAGCTCATGACGTACGATCCGGGACGAAAAAACAGAGTAAATGAAGAAAAGTAGCCCATAACTGATGAAAATGTTCGATTTTGGACTCTGAAAACAGGCGCAGCTGAGTAGGCTTGATGCCCCTGTCGTAGAGCTCTCAGAGTGCTTTCCAACGGCATGCAGTGTGTGACGCCCGAGAACTTCAACGTACATTTATTTACTGTTGCATCTACTATTTGCGCATTTTTTCTGTGCTTTACTTGTTACTTTAAGTGGCTACTATTCATTCCATTTTTCAACTACTTAATTATTTTGAATTAGCATTTTTCTTAAATCATATTAATTGTTTTAGGAATGAGAAAAATATGCTTTTGAGCTAAGAGCGATAGAAGCACTCGTTTAGAAAATGTTTTGTCAATCTAATGAATAGTATTATGTAACTTAACTTAGTGTTTCAATTAGCTAGCACTCATCTTGCACCTTAGACTCGTTTTAAAGCTTATTAGACTCATTTTAGAAGACCATATATGCCCCAACTTAAACCCAACTTAATATATATCCAACCAAACACAACATAAGCTCATAACTTAGCAAAAACAAAAACAAAAAAGTGCAGGAATTACTGTTCAAAATCCGAACAGCCCTTAGCAGCCAAGAGGGAGATCTTTTGCTCATCAAATCCTCATTCCAAGCCAAGCCAAGCTAGGTGCAAGTGTTTTAGGGTGTTTACTAGCCTCCTAGGTGCTCCTACGCGCATTGGTGAGGGATTTCATGGCTTATTTTCGCATTTCTAAATAGTTGCCATTTTCTTGATTTGTTGAGAATGTGATCAAATGCTATTGTATTAATTATCTATGCTATTATGGGTATATGAATGCTAGAGAACATATTTGAGCCATCGTTTCACTTTTTAAACGGTTGGAATCGTTAGTTTGATTCATGAGGTGAATAGTGACGGAAATTTTAAGGTTTTGTGAAATTGCGCATTTTAACTTGATTCAATGTTCCTAATAGATGCCTTAGGTGCTAATGAAGGTAGTCTAATAGCCCCGTGCACTTGCATTGCTCTAGAATCGCATAAAACGCAAAATAGCCGACTTTAACAAAGGGCTTTCGGGGTTAATGCAATCCGGGTGGATTCGGGCTTCACTTCTAGTATTCTTAGGCTACCTAGGTGCTATAGAAGCTTTGATAACCCTTGTTTGAAGCCTGGATAAGGTATGTGTAGTTTAAAGCCATAAGAGGGAATTTGGGGCTTTTGGGGTAATTGCTGGCGTTTGAATGAGTTAGAGGGTTGGAAGGATTCCTTGAGGGTTAGTTAGAAGGTCGGGAGAGTTTCCCTTGAAAATTGAATCATTAACTTTGGTTTGGAAGATAAATAGTGTGAAAAACAAAAGGGTTTAGGTGCAATTTTGGTTGACTCATGCTTCTAAACCCATGGCATGACTTCTTGGGTGTTTATATGTGGTTTCAAGTTGATTTGGAGCCTTTGGTACGATTCTATGCTCATCTTGTATATGTCCCTTTGTAAAACTGCTTATTTGCTTATATAATTGTTTCTATTCTAACTGCATCGAGGTCAACCTACTTTGTTGATCCTCCTATGTGTTATTGCTTATATTATTGATATTAACTTGCCATTGTTAAGTGCATTGCATAGTGGTTGCGCAACCATAGTGTTAGGGGCGGATGTGCTGAATATTGGCTGGGCGGCAGAGGGCTTGCCCGTGGATATTCAAACTCCGTGCCCTAGTCCCTCATTCGCATGGTCCGGAGATTGCCAAGGGATGTTGGGTCGTAGGATTTGGGGTACATCCGGAGTACACCCACTGGAGTTTTGTGGTTATGCTGGCTTATCGTTATCGTGATCGTGATCGTGGTTCGTGGATCGTGAATGAAGACCAGTGAAGATTGGTGTATAAGGGTTATATGAAATGTATCGTTTTACATGTGTGGTTATTTAAGCTATCATTGGTTCTTTAAATTGTCTAATTGTTATTGTTGTTTAACTATATTACCTGTTGCATTGCACGCCCCGGGACTATATCCCTCACTTGGCAACAGTGGTTGCTCATACCTCGCTAACATGT
This sequence comes from Ehretia macrophylla, assembly GCA_037974665.1. Taxonomy (NCBI): domain Eukaryota; kingdom Viridiplantae; phylum Streptophyta; class Magnoliopsida; order Boraginales; family Ehretiaceae; genus Ehretia; species Ehretia macrophylla. Next base: position 40,615,676 of record CM075776.1, on the reverse strand, counting down.
TTCAGGTGACCCTGGGGTTGAACCCCAACTTGTTTTTGTTGAAGGTGAAAAGCTGGAGGTCCAGGCAGATCAGTTACCTTAGTGGCAGTGTCTAATTGCGTGAGGTGGATTTATGGTTCTTGCTGTTATGTAGAGATCTTGTTTGCTTTACCTTATTTTCTATTTTGTAGCCTAAGTGGTTATGTACATGTTTGAGTGATTGTAAGCTAAATGCTAGTTGATTGTAGTAGGAGATATGAACTATGGCATGTAATAACTTATATTTCTGCTCTTAGCTTCTTTGCATGCTTGGGAGTGAATGACTTGTTGTTTTCAATTTCTAAGAATGATTAAAAGCTATCATGGAATGGCATGATAAGCGGTTTTGTAAAAAGGTTAAGTTATGAATGCATGCTTGTGTGTATCTAAACTGTTTGTATGTCTTAAGGCTCGGATGGCCTTAAAGTTAGGATCTTTATTTTGGAAATGGCTTTATTGTTGTTCTATATCTTATTGAATGATTTCAGGTTTTCAGAATGTCCACAGTACAGGGGAAACTCTGTCCGTTTTTTCCTAAAATTTTGAGACTGGGTTGGAATTGGGTTGAGAATAGCTTGGTTATTAGAGCTTCCAGTCTCGTGAGGGATCGGGGCGTTACAGGTGGTATCAGAGCTTAGTTAGCTCTAAGTCGGGATAGGGTCCTCGGCCTGTCGGGTAGTAACACCTTGAGTGTGTGCTTGTTAAGTGTGTGTCTTGAAAGTGTATGCCTGCATGTGTGATTGTGTGTCTTGTATCTAATGTTTGCACCTATATGATATAATTATGTGTTACGTGCTAAATGTGTGCTAAGTGAAGTAAAGTGGCTAGTTATGCATCAAATTGACCTCATGAATTGTTAATTGCTTGAATTGTTGCTTGTAATGTGTGTATTTGAATGTCTTGGATTGAGTTGTGTTATGATTGACTTGATTGTTGTCCTTGAATGACTTTGATGATTACACTATGTCATAAACTCTTATATAAACATGTTTGCATAATAGTTTAAAACATATATGTGTAAATGTGATATATTGGCATTCATACATGTCCCGTTGAATTGGTAAGAAAGACTTCATCCTCCCCCCTGAATGGAGGTGATTAGTGGCTAGCCTTTCAAGTTATATGGATTAGTAGGAACGTGAAGCAGTTGATCAGCCCTTTTATTTGAGAGTTGGTGTTGTGGGCAGAACTTAGTTATTAGGATTTCTTCCAAGGCATTTTTCTATGCTCATTAGTCAGAAATGAATGGCGTCCCTTGGGATTTCTATATGACTGTTCTCTAAGGCATTCTCTTTGTATTTTCTTATTTAGCATTCTTCTGGTATTTTCTTATTGGCATTTCTCTGAAGATTTGGTATTTGGAATTCTATTTAGCCATATTATATGGTATTATCTACAGTATTTATGCTCCAATCTTTTATTGGTATTTTCTAGCGACTTTTAGTTGGGATTATATTATTCTACAGTGTTCGTGCCAACGGGATTCTTATTTGGATTTCTATGTAGTATTTCTATTGGAGCCTTTATTTGGCCTTATTACTTGGAGATTCGCTGGGAGTACTACTGGGATTTCTTAATGGGTTCTTACGAGAATTCGTATACGGTATTCATGCTCAGTAACTGAGGAAGAGTAATTGAAGTTGGTTTTCAGTTGATGCGGAGTTCTCTTGGAAGAAGAATTGCGTGGACGCAATTAGTTTAAGGGGGAGAGGATGTGACGCCCGAGAACTTCAATGTACATTTATTTACTGTTGCATCTACTATTTGCGCATTTCTTCTGTGCTTTACTTGTTACTTTAAGTGGCTACTATTCATTCCAATTTTCAACTACTTAATTATTTTGAATTAGCATTTTTCTTAAATCATATTAATTGTTTTAGGAATGAGAAAAATATGCTTTTGAGCTAAGAGCGATAGAAGCACTCGTTTAGAAAATGTTTTGTCAATCTAATGAATAGTGTTACGTAACTTAACTTAGTGTTTTAATTAGCTAGCACTCATCTTGCACCTTAGACTCGTTTTAAAGCTTATTAGACTCATTTTAGAAGACCATATATGCCCCAACTTAAACCCAACTTAATATATATCCAACCAAACACAACATAAGCTCATAACTTAGCAAAAACAAAAAAAAAAGTGCAGGAATTACTGTTCAAAATCCGAACAGCCCTTAGCAGCCAAGAGGGAGATCTTTTGCTCATCAAATCCTCATTCCAAGCCAAGCCAAGCTAGGTGCAAGTGGTTTAGGGTGTTTACTAGCCTCCTAGGTGCTCCTACGCGCATTGGTGAGGGATTTCATGGCTTATTTTCGCATTTCTAAATAGTTGCCATTTTCTTGATTTGTTGAGAATGTGATCAAATGATATTGTATTAATTATCTATGCTATTATACCTTGTATATGAATGCTAGAGAACATATTTGAGCCATCGTTTCGCTTTTTAAACGGTTGGAATCGTTAGTTTGATTCATGAGGTGAATAATGACGGAAATTTTAGGGTTTTGTGAAATTGCGCATTTTAACTTGATTCAATGCTCCTAATAGATGCCTTAGGTGCTAATGAAGGTAGTCTAATAGCCCCGTGCACTTGCATTGCTCTAGAATCGCATAAAACGCAAAATAGCCGACTTTAACAAAGGGCTTTCGGGGTTAATGCGAATTCGGGTGGATTCGGGCTTCACTTCTAGTATTCTTAGGCTACCTAGGTGCTATAGAAGCTTTGATAACCCTTGTTTGAAGCCCGGATAAGGTATGTGTAGTTTAAAGCCATAAGAGAGAATTTGGGGCTTTTGGGGTAATTGCTGGCGTTTGAATGAGTTAGAGGGTTGGAAGGGTTCCTTGAGGGTTAGTTAGAAGGTCGGGAGAGTTTCCCTTGAAAATTGAATCATTAACTTTGGTTTGGAAGATAAATAGTGTGAAAAACAAAAGGGTTTAGGTGCAATTTCGGTTGACTCACGCTTCTAAAACCATGGCATGACTTCTTGGGTGTTTATATGTGGTTTCAAGTTGATTTGGAGCCTTTGGTACGATTCTATGCTCATCTTGTATATGTCCCTTTGTAAAACTGCTTATTTGCTTATATAATTGTTTCTATTCTAACTGCATCGAGGTCAACCTACTTTGTTGATCCTCCTATGTGTTATTGCTTATATTATTGATATTAACTTGCCATTGTTAAGTGCATTGCATAGTGGTTGCGCAACCATAGTGTCAGGGGCGGATGTGTTGAATATTGGTTGGGCGGCAGAGGGCTTGCCGGTAGATATTCAAACTCTGTGCCCTAGTCCCTCAATCGCCTAGTCCGAAGATTGCCAGGGGATGTTGGGTCGTAGGATTCGGGGTACATCCGGAGTACACCCACTGGAGTGTTTGGGGTTATGCCGACTTATCGTTATCGTGATCGTGATCGTGGTTCGTGGATCGTGAATGAAGACCAGTGAAGATTGGTGTATAGGGGTTATATGAAATGTATCCTTTTAAATGTGTGGTTATTTAAGCTATCATTGGTTCTTTTAATTGTCTAATTGTTATTGTTGTTTAACTATATTACCTGTTGCATTGCACGCCCCGGGACTATATCCCTCACTGGGCAACAGTGGTTGCTCATACCTCGCTAACATGTTTCAGGAGACCCTGGGGTTGAACCCCAACTTGTTTTTGTTGAAGGTGAAAAGCTGGAGGTCCAGGCAGATCAGTTACCTTAGTGGTAGTGTCTAATTGCGTGAGGTGGATTTATGGTTCTTGCTGTTATGTAGAGATCTTGTTTGCTTTACCTTATTTTCTATTTTGTAGCCTAAGTGGTTATGTACATGTTTGAGTGATTGTAAGCTAAATGCTAGTTGATTGTAGTAGGAGATATGAACTATGGCATGTAATACCTTATATTTCTGCTCTTAGCTTCTTTGCATGCTTAGGAGTGAATGACTGGTTGTTTTCAATTTCTAAGAATGATTAAAAGCTATCATGGAATGGCATGATAAGCGGTTTTGTAAAAAAGTTAAGTTATGAATGCATGCTTGTGTGTATCTAAACTGTTTGTATGTCTTAAGGCTCGGATGGCCTTAAAGTTAGGATCTTTATTTTGAAAATGGCTTTATTGTTGTTCTATATCTTATTGAATGTTTTCAGGTTTTCAGAATGTCCACAGTACAGGGGAAACTCTGTCTGTTTTTCCCTAAAATTTTGAGACTAGGTTGGAATTAGGTTGAGAATAGCGTGGTTATTAGAGCTTCCGGTCTCGTGAGGGATCAGGGCGTTACACAGTGTGCCACGTAACTCTTTACAGATCAAAAGTTATGGGCACCGGCGCGATGGAGACCTGGTCACAAGCCCTACGCCCTCGGTTTGCGGGCCCAGCCTCTACGTGAAGCAAAATTGTCTTGCCCAAGGTGCCGTGGGATTCGGTAATAGAAATGTGGTGGATAAAGTATTTTGCCAATCCTAACCGGGGCAAAAAAAATTGAAAAGGGGAGGGGGTGCAACACGAGGAGTTCCCAAGGGGTCACCCATCCTAGTACTACTCTCACCCAAGCACGCTTAATTTCGGAGTTCCGATGGGATCCGGTGCATTAGTACTGGTATAATCGCACCTGTCTTGTTGTGGGCGTAAATCCTTTATGTGTTGACCGTTCATAGTCCCAGCCCAGAGAGATGGCCATTTCAAAACGCCCAATGGGCTTAACGACAACCCATCCGCTTCAACAACACAGAATTCTCGCAAGACGTGATATCGACGCGTTGTAGGGTCCTATAATATCCCACGAGTTAGGTTGTCGTCCTTTTAACAGCTCACGACATACGATCCGGGACAAAAAAAAGAGCAAAAGAAGAAAAATGGCCGAAAACTGATGAAAACGTTCGATTTTGGGCTCTAAAAAAAGGTGCAGCCAAGCAGGCGTACAGCCCCCGTCGTAGAGCTCTTGCTGAGCTTTCCAACGGTATGCTGTGCATTGCGTAACTCCTTACGGATGAAAAGTTATGGGCACCGGAGCGACAGAGACCTGGTCACAAGCCATACGCCCTCAGTTTGCGGGCTCAGCCTCTGCGTGAAGCGAAGTCGTCTTGCCCAAGGTGCCGTGTGTAATAGAAATGTGGTGGATAAAGCATCTTGGCAACCCTAATCGGGGCAAAAAAAATTGAAAAAGAGGGGTGCAACTCGAGGACTTCCCAGGGGGTCACCCATCCTAGTACTACTCTCGCCCAAGCACGTTTAACTTCGGAGTTCTGATGGGATCCGATGCATTAGTGCTGGTATGATCGCACCCGTCATGTTGACGACACAAATCCTTTATGTGTTGACGGTTTACAATCCCAGCCTAGAGAGATGGCTCATTCAAAAAGCCCAATGGGCTTAACGACAACCCATCCGCTTCAACAACACAGCATTCTCGCAAGACGTGATATCAACGAGTTGTAAGGCCCTGTAATATTCCACAAGTTAGGTTGTCGTCCTTTTAACAGCTCATGACGTACGATCCGGGACGAAAAAACAAAGCAAATGAAGAAAAATAGCCCGAAACTGATCAAAACATTCGATTTTGGGCTCTGAAAATGGGCGCAACTGAGCAGGCTTGCTATCTTCGTTGCAGAGCTCTCGGAGAGCATTCCAACGGTATGTTGTGGGTCGCGTAACTCCTTACGGATTAAAAGTTATGGGCACCGGAGCGACGGAGACCTAGTCACAAGCCCCACGCCCTCGGTTTGCGGGCCCAACCTCTACATGAAGCGAAGTTGTCTTGCCCAAGGTGCCGTGTGATTCGGTAATAGAAATGTCGTGGATAAAGCATCTTGGCAACCCTAATCGGTGCAAAAAAAATTGAAAAGCGGGGGTACAACACGAGGGCTTCCCAGGGGGTCACCCATCCTAGTACTACTCTTGCCCAAGCACGCTTAACTTCAAAGTTCTGATGGGATCTGGAGCATTAGTGCTAGTATGATCGCACCCGTCACGTTGTGGGCACAAATCCTTTATGAGTTGATGGTTCACAATCCCAGCCCAGAGAGATGGCCTATTCAAAAGGCCCAATGTGCTTAACGACAATCCATCCGCTTCAACAACGCATCATCCTCGAAAGACGTGATATTGACACATTGTAGGGCCCTATAATGGCCCGCGAGTTAGGTTGTCGTCCTTTTAACAGCTCACGACGTATGATCCGGGACGAAAAAACAAAGCAAAAGAAGAAAAATAGCCCGAAACTGATGAAAACGTTCGATTTTGGGCTCCGAAAATGGGCGCAGCTGAGCAAGCTTGCTGACTTCGTCGCAGAGCTCTCGGAGATCATTCCAACGGTATGTTGTGCGTCGCGTAACTCCTTACGGATTAAAAGTGATGGGCACCGGAGCGACAGAGACCTGGTCACAAGCCCCACGCCCTCGGTTTGCAGGCCCAACCTCTACGTGAAGCGAAGTTGTCTTGCCCAAGGTGCCGTGGGATTCGGTAATAGAAATGTCGTGGATAAAGCATCTTGGCAACCCTAATCGGTGCAAAAAAAATTGAAAATAGGGGGTACAACACGAGGATTTCCCCAGGGGTCACCCATCCTAGTACTACTCTTGCCCAAGCACGCTTAACTTCAAAGTTGTGATGGGATATAGAGCATTAGTGCTAGTATGATCGCACCCGTCACGTTGTGGGCACAAATCCTTTATGAGTTGATGGTTCACAGTCCCAGCCCAGAGAGATGGCCCATTCAAAAGGCCCAATGGACTTAACGACAACCCATCCACTTCAACAACATAGCTTCCTTGAAAGACGTGATATCGATGTGTCGTAGCGCCCTCTAATGGCCCGCGAGTTAGGTTGTCGTCCTTTTAACAGCTCACGACGTACGATCCGGGACAAAAAAACAAAGCAAAAGAAGAAAAGTGGCCCAAAATTGATGAAAACGTTTGATTTTGGGCTCAAAAAATGGGACCAGCTGAGCAGGCTTGCTACCCCTTCGTAGAGCTATCGAAAAGATTTCCAACGGTATGCTGTGCACCGCGTAACTCCTTACGGATCAAAAGTTTTGGGCACCGGAGCGACAGATACCTGGTCACAAGCCTTACGCCCTCGGTTTGCGAACCCAGCCTCTATGGGAAGCGAAGTTGTCTTGCCGATGGAGCTATGGGATTCAGTAAGAGAAATGTGGAGGATAAAGTATCTTGGCAACCCTAACCAGGGAAAAAAAATTTGAAAACGTGGGGTACAACACAAGGACTTCCCATGGGGTCACCCATCCTAGTAATACTCTCGCCCAAGCACGCTTAACTTCGGAGTTCTTATGGAATCAGATGCATTAGTGCTGGTTTGATCGCATCCATCATGTAGTGGGCACAAATCATTTATGTGTTGACGGTTCACAGTACCAGCCAAGAGAGATGGCCCATTCAAAAGGCCCAATGGGCTTAACGATAACCCATCCACTTCAACAACGCAGCATCCTCGCAAGACGTTATATCGATGTGTTGTAGGGTCCTCTAAGTTTCCACGAGTTAGGTTGTCGTCCTTTAAAACAGCTCACGACGTACGATTCGAGACGGAAAAACAGTGCGAATGAAAAAAAGTGGCCCAAAACTGATGAAAATGTTTGATTTTGGGCTCTGAAACTAGGCGCAACCAAGCAGGCTTGATACCCCCATCGTAGAGCTCTCAGAGAGCTTTCCAACGGTATACTATGCGCCGCGTAACTCCTTTCGGATCAAAAGTTATGGGCACCGGAGTGACGAAGACCTGGTCACAAGCCCAATGCCCTCGATTTGCGGGCCCAGCCTCTACGTGAAGCGAAGTTGTCTTGCCAAAGGTGCCGTGGAATTCGGTAATAGAAATGTGGTGGATAAAGTATCTTGGCAACCCTAACCGGGGCAAAAAAAATTGAAAAGGTGGGGTGCAACACGAGGACTTCCCAAGGGGTCACCCATCCTAGTACTACTCTCACCCAAGCACGCTTAACTTCAGAGTTTTGATGGGATCTGGTGCATTAGTACTGGTATGATCGCACCCATCATGTTGTGGGCACAAATCCTTTATGTGTTGACCGTTCACAGTTCCAGCCCAGAAATATGGCCAATTCAAAAGGCTCAATGGGCATAATGACAACCCATCCGCTTCAACAACGCAGCATTCTCGCAAGACGTGATATCGACGCGTTGTAGGGCCCTGTAATATCCTGCGAGTTAGGTTGTCGTCCTTTTAACTGCTCACGACGTACGATCTGGGATGAAAAAATAGAGAAAAAGAAAAAAAATAGCCCAAAACTGATGAAAACATTCGATTTTGTGCTCCGAAAATCGGCACAACTGAGCAGGCTTGCTGCCCCCTTCGTAGAGCTCCCGGACAGCTTTTCAACGGTATGCTGTGCGTCGCGTAACTCCTTATGGATTAAAAGTTGTGGGCAGCGGAGCGACGGAGACCTGGTCATAAGACCCACGCCCTCGGTTTGCGGGCCCAGCCTCTACGTGAAGTGAAGTCATCTTGCCCAAGGTGTCGCGGGATTCGGTAATAGAAATGTGGTAGATAAAGTATCTTGGCAACCCTATCCGGGGCAAAAAAAATTGAAAATGGGGGGTGCAACACAAGGACTTCCCAATTGTTCACCCATCCTAGTACTACTCTCGCCCAAGCAAGCTTAACATCAGAGTTCTGATGGGATCCGGTGCATTAGTGCTGGTATGATCGCACCCGTCATCTTGTGGGCACAAATCCTTTATGTGTTGAGGGTTCACAGTCTCAGCCTGGAGAGATGGCCCATTCAAAAGGCCCAATGGGCTTAACAACAACCCATCCACTTCAACAACGTAGCATCCTCGAAAGATGTGATATCAACACATTGTAGGGCCCTCCAATGTCCAGCGAGTTAGGTTGTCGTCCTTATAACAGCTCACGACGTACGATCCAGAACGAAAAAACAGAGCAAAAGAAGTAAATTGGCCTGAAACTGATGAAAACGTTCTATTTTGGGCTCCGAAAGCAGGCGCTGCTATGTACGCTTGCTATCCCCGTCGAAGAGCTCTCGGAGAGCTTTCCAACGGTATGCTATTCGCCGCGTAACTCCTTATGGATCAAAAGTTATGTGCACCGGAGCGACGGAGACCTGGTCACAAGCCCTACGCCCTCGGTTTGCTGGCCCAACCTCTACGTGCAGTGAAGTTGTCTTGCCCAAGGAGCCGTGGGATTCGGTAATAGAAATATGTTGGATAAAGTATCTTGGCAACCCTAACCGGGGCAAAAAAATTGAAAATGGGGGGTGCAACACGAGGACTTCCCAGGGGGTCACCCATCCTAGTACTACTCTCGCCCAAGCACGCTTAACTTCAGAGTTCAGATGGGATCTGGTGCATTAGTGCGGGTATGATCATACTCGTCATGTTGTGGGCACAAATCTTTTATGTGTTGATGGTTCACAGTCCCAACCCAAAGAGATGGCCCATTCAAAAGGCCCAATGGGCTTAACGACAATGCATCTGCTTCAACAACGCAGCATCCTCGCAAGACGTGATATCTACTCGTTGTAGAGCCCTCTAATGTCTCGCGAGTAAGGTCGTCGTCCTTATAACAGCTCACAATGTACGATCCGGGATGGAAAAACAGAGCAAAAGAAGAAAAGTAGCCCGAAACTGATGAAAACATTCGATTTTGGGCTTCGAAAATCGACGCAGCCTAGCAAGCTAGCTGCCCCCGTCTTAGAGCTCTCGGAGAGCTTTCCAACGGTATGCTGTGTGTCACGTAACTCCTTACGGATCAAAAGTTATGGGTTCCGTAGCGACGTAGACCTGGTCACAAGCTCCTTACGCCCTCAGTTTGTGGGCCCAGCCTCTACGTGCAGCGAAGTTGTCTTGCCCATGGTGGCGTGGAATTCGGTAATAAAAATGTGGTCGATAAAGTATCTTGGCAACCCTAACTGGGGCAAAAAAAATTGAAAATGTGGGGTGCAACACGAAGACTTCCCAGGGGGTTACCCATCCTGGTACTACTCTCGCCCAAGCATGCTTAACTGTGGAGTTCTGATGGGATCCGGTGCATTAGTGCTTGTATGATCACACCCATCAAGTTGTGGGCACAAATCCTTTATGTGTTGACCGTTCACAGTCCCAGCCCTGAGAGATGGCCCATTCAAAAGCCCTAATGGGCTTAACGACAACCCATCCGCTTCAACAACGCAGCATTCTCGCAAGAAGTGATATCGACACGTTGTAGGGCCCTGTAATATCCAGCGAGTTAGGTTGTCGTCCTTTTAACAGCTCACGACGTACGATCCGGGACGAAAAAACAAAGCAAATGAAGAAAAATAGCCCAAAACTGATGAAAACATTCGATTTTGGGCTCCGAAAATGGGCGCAACTGAGCAGGCTTGCTATCTTCTTTGCAGAGCTCTTGGAGAGCATTCCAACGGTATGTTGTGGGTCGCGTAACTCGTTACGAATTAAAAGTTATGGGCACCGGAGCGACGGAGACCTAGTCACAAGCCCCACGCCCTCGGTTTGCGGGCCCAACCTCTACATGAAGCGAAGTTGTCTTCCCAAGGTGCCGTGGGATTCGGTAACAGAAATGTCGTGGATAAAGCATCTTGGCAACCCTAATCGGTGCAAAAAAAAATTGAAAAGGGGGGGTACAACACGAGGTCTTCCCAAGGGGTCACCCATCCTAGTACTACTCTTGCCCAAGTACGCTTAACTTCAAAGTTCTGATGGGATCTTGAGCATTAGTGCTAGTATGATCGCACCCGTCACGTTGTGGGCACAAATCCTTTATGAGTTGATTGTTCACAGTCCTAGCCTAGAGAGATGGCCTATTCAAAAGGCCCAATGGGCTTAACGACAACCCATCCACTTCAACAACGTAGCATCCTCGAAAGACGTGATATTGACACGTTGTAGGGCCCTCTAATGGCCCTCGAGTTAGGTTGTCGTCCTTTTAACAACTCACGACGTATGATCCGGGACGAAAAAACAAAGCAAAAGAAGAAAAATAGCCTGAAACTGATGAAAACGTTTGATTTTGGGCTCCGAAAATGGGCGCAGCTGAGCAAGCTTGCTGACTTCGTCGCAGAGCTCTCGGAGAGCATTCCAACGGTATGTTGTGCATCGCGTAACTCCTTACGGATTAAAAGTGATGGGCACTGGAGTGACAGAGACCTAGTCACAAGCCCCACGCCCTCGGTTTGCGGGCCCAACCTCTACGTGAAGCGAAGTTGTCTTGCCCAAGGTGCCGTGGGATTCGGTAATAGAAATTTCGTGGATAAAGCATCTTGGCAACCCTAACAATGCAAAAAAAAATTGAAAATAAGGGGTACAACACGAGGATTTCCCCGGGGGTCACCCATCCTAGTACTACTCTTGCCCAAGCACGCTTAACTTCAAAGTTCTGATGGGATATGGAGCATTAGTGCTAGTATGATCGCACCCGTCACGTTGTGGGCACAAATCCTTTATGAGTTGATGGTTCACAGTCCCAACCCAGAGAGATGGCCCATTCAAAAGGCCCAATGGGCTTAACGACAACCCATCCACTTCAACAACATAGCTTCCTTGAAAGACGTGATATCGATGTATTGTAGCACCCTCTAATGGCCCGCGAGTTAGGTTGTCATCCTTTTAACAGCTCACGACATACGATCCGGGACGAAAAAATAGAGCAAAAGAAGAAAAGTGGCCCAAAACTGATGAAAACGTTTGATTTTGGGCTCAAAAATTGGGGCCAGCTGAGCAGGCTTGCTACCCCTTCGTAGAGCTATCGGAAAGATTTCCAACGCTATGCTGTGCACTGCGTAACTCCTTACGAATCAAAAGTTTTGGGCACTGGAGCGACAGATACCTGGTCACAAGCCCTACGCCCTCGGTTTGCGGGCCCAGCCTCTATCGGAAGCGAAGTTGTCTTGCCGATGGTGCTGTGGGATTCAGTAAGAGAAATATGGAAGATAAAGTATCTTGGCAACCCTAACCAGGGAAAAAAAATTGAAAACGTGGGGTACAACACAAGGACTTCCCACGGGGTCACCCATCCTAGTAATACTCTCGCCCAAGCACGCTTAACTTCGGAGTTCTTATGGAACCAGATGCATTAGTGCTAGTTTGATCGCATCCATCATGTAGTGGGCACAAATCCTTTATGTGTTGACGGTTCACAGTACTAGCCAAGAGATATGGCCCATTCAAAAGGCCCAATGGGCTTAACAATAACCCATCCACTTCAACAACGCAGCATCCTCGCAAGACGTGATATCGACGTGTTGTAGGGTCTTCTAAGTTTCCATGAGTTAGGTTTTTGTCCTTTAAAATAGCTCACGACGTACGATTCGGGACGGAAAAATAGAGCGAGAGAAGAAAAGTGGCCCGAAACTGATGAAAATGTTCAATTTTGGGCTCTGAAACTTGGCGCAACCGAGCAGGCTTGCTACCCCCATCGTAGAGCTCTCAGAGAGCTTTCCAACGGTATACTGTGCGCCGCGTAACTCCTTTCGGATCAAAAGTTATGGGCACCGGAGTGACGAACACCTGGTCACAAGCCCAATGCCCTCGGTTTGCAAGCCCAGCCTCTACGTGAAGCGAAGTTGTCTTGCCAAAGGTGCCGTGGGATTCGGTAATAGAAATGTGGTGGATAAAGTATCTTGGCAACCCTAACCGGGGCAAAAAAAATTGAAAAGGAGGGTGCAACACGAGGACTTCCAAGGGGGTCACCCATCCTAGTACTACTCTCACCCAAGCACGCTTAACTTCAGAGTTTTGATGGGATCCGGTGCATTAGTGCTGGTATGATCGCACCCATCATGTTGTGGGCACAAATCCTTTATGTGTTGACCGTTCACAGTTCCAGCCCAGAAATATGGCCCATTCAAAAGGCTCAATGGGCATAATGACAACCCATCCGCTTCAACAACGCAGAATTCTCACAAGACGTGATATCGATACGTTGTAGGGCCCTGTAATATCCTGCGAGTTAGGTTGTCGTCCTTTTAACTGCTCACGACGTACGATCCGGGATGAAAAAATAGAGCAAAAGAAAAAAAATAGCCCGAAATTGATGAAAACATTCGATTTTGTGCTTCAAAAATAGGCGCAGCTGAGCAGGCTTACTGCCCCCTTCGTAGAGCTCCCGGACAGCTTTTCAACGATATGCTGCGCGTCGCATAACTCCTTATGGATTAAAAGTTGTGGGTAGCGGAGCGACGGAGACCTGGTCATAAGACCCACGCCCTCGGTTTGTGGGCCCAACCTCTACGTGAAGTGAAGTCGTCTTGCCCAAGGTGTCGCTGGATTCGGTAATAGAAATGTGGTAGATAAAGTATCTTGGCAACCCTATCCGAGGCAAAAAAAATTGAAAATAGGGGGTGCAACACAAGGACTTCCCAATTGATCACCCATCCTAGTACTACTCTCGCCCAAGCAAGCTTAACATCAGAGTTCTGATGGGATTCGGTGCATTAGTGCTGGTATGATCGCACCCGTCATCTTGTGGGCACAAATCCTTTATGTGTTGACGGTTCACAGTCTCAGCCTGGAGAGATGGCCCATTCATAAGGCCCAATGGGCTTAACAACAACCCATCCACTTCAACAACGCAGCATCCTCGAAAGATGTGATATCAACACGTTGTAGGGCCCTCTAATGTCTCGCGAGTTAGGTTGTCGTCCTTATAATAGCTCACGACGTACGATCCAGAACGAAAAAACAGAGCAAAAGAAGTAAATTGGCCTGAAACTGATGAAAACATTCTATTTTGGGCTCCAAAAGCAGGCGCTGCTATACACGCTTGCTACCCCCGTCGAAGAGCTCTCGGAGAGCTTTCCAACGGTATGCTATTCGTCGCGTAACTCCTTATGGATCAAAAGTTATGTGCACCGGAGCGACGGAGACTTGGTCACAAGCCCTACGCCCTCGGTTTGCTGGCCCAACCTCTACGTGAAGTGAAGTTGTCTTGCCCAAGGAGCCGTGGGATTCGGTAATAGAAATATGTTGGATAAAGTATCTTGGCAACCCTAACCGGGGCAAAAAAATTGAAAATGGGGGGTGCAACACGAGGACTTCCCAAGGGGTCACCCATCCTAGTACTACTCTCGCCCAAGCACGCTTAACTTCAGAGTTCAGATGGGATCTGGTGCATTAGTGCGGGTATGATCACACCCGTCATGATGTGGGCACAAATCCTTTATGTGTTGATGGTTCACAGTCCCAACGCAGAGAGATGGCCCATTCAAAAGGCCCAGTGGGCTTAACGATAACCCATCCACTTCAACAACGTAGCATTCTCGCAAGACGTGATATCGATGCGTTGTAGGGCCCTGTAATATCCCGTGAGTTAGGTTGTCATCCTTTTAACAGCTCACGACGTACGATATGGAACGAAAAAATAGTGCAAAAGAAGAAAAATAGCCCGAAACGGTATAGCTCTCACGACAACCCATCCACTTCAACAATGCAGCATTCTTGCTGCCCACGTTGTAGAGCTCTCGGAGAGCTTTTCAACGGTATACTGTGCACCGCGTAACTCCTTACGAATTAAAAGTTATGGGCCCTAGAGCGACAGAGACCTGGTCAGAAGCCCCACGCCCTCGGTTTGTGGGCCCAGCCTCTACGTGAAGCAAAGTTATCTTGCCCAATGTGCCGTGGGATTCGGTAATAGAAATGTGATGGATATAAGTACCTTGGCAACCCTAACTAGGGCAAAAAAATTTGAAAATAGGGGTTGCAACACGAGGACTTCCCAGCGGGTCACCCATCCTAGTACTACTCTTGCCCAAGCACGCTTAACTTCGGACTTCTGTTTGGATCCGGTGCATTAGTGTTGGTGTGATTGCACCCGTCATGTTGTGGGCATAAATCCTTTATGTGTTGACGGTTCGCAGTCCCAGCCCATAGAGTTGGCCCATTCAAAAGGCCCAATGGGCTTAAAGACAACCCATCCACTTCAACAACGTAGCATCCTCGCAAGACATGATATTGACGCATTGTAGGGCCATGTAATATCCCGCGAGTTAGGTTGTCGTCCTTTTAACAGCTCACGACGTTCGATCGGGAAAAAAAAATAGAGCAAAAAAAGAAAAGTAGCCAGAAACTGATGAAAACATTCGATTTTGAGTTACGAAAATAGGCACAGTTGAGTAGGCTTGCTGCCCCATCGTAGAGCTCTCGTAGAGCTTTCCAACGGTATGTTGTACACCGCGTAACTCGATACGGATTAAAAGTTATGGGCATCGGAGCGACGGAGACTTGGTCGCAAGCCCCACGCCCCTCGGTTTGCGGGCCCAGCATCTACGTGAAGCGAAGTAGTCTTGCCCAAGGTGCCACGGGATTAGGTAATAGAAATGTGGAGGATAAAGTATCGTGGCAACCCTAACCGGGGCAAAAAAAATGAAAATAAGGGTGTAACACGAGGACTTCTCAGGGGGTCACCCATCCTGGTACTACCCTCGCCCAAGCACGCTTAACTGTGGAGTTCTAATGGGATCCGGTGCATTAGGGCTGGTATGATCGTACCCGTCATGTTGTGGGCCCAAATCCTTTATGTGTTGATGGTTCACAGTCCCAACATAAAGAGATGGCCCATTCAAAAAGCCCAATGGGCTTAACGACAACCAATCCGCTTCAACAACATAGCATTCTCGCAAGACGTGATATCTACGCATTATGGGGCCCTATAATGTCCAGCGTGTTAGGTTGTCGTCCTTTTAACAGCTCACAACGTACGATCCGGGATGAAAAAACAGAGCAACAGAAGAAAAATGGCCCAAAACTAATGAAAACGTTAAATTTTGGTCTCCAAAAACAAGTGCAGCAGAGCAGGCTTGTTGCCCCTATCGTAGAGCTCTCGGAGAGCCTTCCAACGGTATGCTGTGCGTCGCATAACTCCTTACGGATTAAAAGTTATGGGCACTGGAGCGACGGAGACCTGGTCACAAGCCCCATGCCCTTGGTTTGCGGGCCCAGCCTCTACGTGAATGAAGTTGTCTTGCCCAAGGTGCCATGGGATTCGATAATAGAAATGTGGTGGATAAAGTATCTTGGCAACCCTAACCGGGGAAAAAAAATTGAAAATGGGGGGTGTAACAAGAGGACTTCCTAGGGGGTCACCCATCCTAGTACTACTCTCGCCCAAGCACGCTTAACTTCAAAGTTCTGATGGGATCCGGTGCATTAGTGCTAGTATAATCGCACCCATCATGTTGTGGGCACAAATCCTTTATGTGTTGACGGTTCACAGTCCCATCCCAGAGAGATGGCCCATTCAAAAGGCCAAATGGGCTTAACGACAACCCATCTGCTTCAACAACGCAGCATTCTCGCAAGACATGATATCGACGCGTTGTAGGGCCCTGTAATATCCCGCGAGTTATGTTGTCATCCTTTTAACAGATCGCGACGTACGATCCGTGACAAAATAACAGAGCAATAGAAGAAAAATGTCCCGAAACTCATGAAAATGTTCGATTTTGGGCTCCAAAAATAGATGCTGCTACTCAAGCTTGCTGCCCCCGTCGTAGAGTGCTCGGAGAGCTTTCCAACTGTATGTTGTGTGCCGCGTAACTCCTTACAGATCAAAAGTTATGGGCACCTGAGCGAAGGAGACCTGGTCACAAGCCCTACGCCCTCAGTGTACGGGCCCAGCCTCTGCGTGAAGCAAAGTTGTCTTGCCCAAGGTGCCGTGGAATTCGGTAATAGATATGTGGTGGATAAAGTATCTTGGCAACCCTAACCGGGGCCAAAAAAATTGAAAAGGGGGGGTGCAACACGAGGATTTCCCAGGGGGTCACCCATCCTAGTTATACTCTCGCCCAAGCACGCTTAACTTCAGATTTCTAATAGGATCCGGTGCATTAGTGCTGGTATGATCTCACCCGCCTTGTTGTGGGCATAAATTCTTTATGTGTTGACGGTACACAGTCCCAGCCCAGAGAGATGCCCTATTCAGAAGGCCCAATGGTCTTAACGACAACCCATCCGCTTCAATAATGCAGCATCTGCGTAAGACGTGATATCAACACGTTGTAGGGCCCTGTAATATCCCGCGAGTTAGGTTGTTGTCCTTTTAACAGCTCACGACGTACGATCTGGGACTGAAAAACATAGCAAAAGAAGGAAAGTCGCCAAAACTGATGAAAACGTTTGATTTTGGGCTCCGAAAATAGGCGCTGCCTAGCAGGCTTACAGCCCCCGTCGTAGAGCTCTTGGAGAGCTTACCAACTGTATGATGTGCGCCGTGTAACTCTTTACGGATCAAAAGTTATGAGCACCGGAGCGACGGAGACCTGGTCACAAGACCTACGCGCTCGGTTTGCGGGCCCAGCCTCTACGAGAAGCGAAGTTGTCTTGGCCAAGGTGTCGTGGGATTCAGTAATAGAAATGTGGTGGATAAAATATCTTGGCAACCCTAACCGGGGCAAAAAAAATTGAAAAGGGGGGTGTAACACGAGGACTTCCCAAGGGGTCACCCATCCTAGTACTACTCTTGCCCAAGCGCGCTTAACTTCGGAGTTCTGATGGGATCCGGTGCATTAGTGCTGGTATGATCACACCCGTCATGTTGAGGGCATAAATCATTTTTGTGTTGACGGTTCACAGTCCCAGCCCAGAGAGATGGCCCATTCAAAAGGCCCAATGGGCTTATCGACAACCCATCTACTTCAACAACGTAGCACCCTCGTAAGACGTGATATCGATGCATTGTAGGGCATTGTAATATCCCGCAAGTTACATTGTCGTCCTTTTAACAGCTTGCGACGTACGATCCGGGACGAAAAAACAGAGCAAAAGAAGAAAAGTGGCCCGATACTGATGAAAACGTTCAATTTTGGGCTCCAAAAATAGGCACAACCGAATAGGCTTGCTTCCCCGGTCATAGAGCTCTCGCAGAGCTTTCCAACGGTATGTTGTGCGCAGCGTGACTCCTTATGAATTAAAAGTTATGGGCTCCGGAGCGACGGAGACCTGGTCATAAGCCCTATGCCCTCGGTTTGCGGGCCCAACCTCTACGTGAAGCGAAGTTGTCTTGCCCAAGGTGCCGTGGAATTCGGTAATAGAAATGTGGTGGATAATGTATCTTGGCAACCCTAACCGGGGCAAAAAAAATTGAAAAGCGGGGGTGCAACACGAGGACTTTCCAAGGGGTCACCCATCCTAGTACTACTCTCGCCCAAGCACGTTTAATTTCGGAGTTCTGATGGGATCTGATGCATTAGTGCTGGTATGATCACACCCGTCATGTTGAGGGTACAAATCCTTTATGTGTTGACGGTTCACAGTCCCAGCCTAGAGAGATGGCCCATTCAAAAGGCCCAATGGGCTTAACGATAACCCATACATTTCAACAACGCAACATCCTCATAAGACGTGATATTGACAAGTTGTAGGACACTATATTATTCTGCGAGCTAGGTTGTCATCTTTTTAACTGCTTACGACGTACGATCCGAGACGGAAAAATAGAGCAAAGGAATAAAAGTTGCTCGAAACTGATGAAAACGTTTGATTTTGGGTTGTGAAAATAGGCGCAGACAAGCAGGCTTACTGCTCCCGTCGTTGAGCTCTCGAAGCACTTTCCAATGGTGTGCTGTGCGCCGCGTAACTCATTACATATCGAAAGCTATGGGCAACGGAGCAACGAAGACCTAGTCACAAGCCCAACGCCCTCGGTTTGTGGGCCCAGCCTCTTCGTGAAGCGAAGTTATCTTGCCCAAGGTGCGGTGGGATTTGGTAATAAAAATGTGGTGGATAAAGTATCTTGGCAACCCAAACCGTAGCAAAAAAAAATGAAAAGGGGGGTGCAACATGAGGACTTCCCAGGGGGTCACCCCTCCTAGTACTACTCTCGCTCAAGCACGCTTAACTTCGGAGTTCTGATGGGATCCAGTGCATTAGTGTTGGTATGATCACACCCATCATGTTGAGGACACAAATCCTTTATGTGTTGATGGTTCACAGTCCCAGCCTAGTGAGATGGCCCATTCAAAAGGCCCAATGGGCTTAACGACAACCCATCTGCTTCAATAATGCAACATCCTCGTAAGACGAGATATTGATAGGTTTTAGGACCCTTTAATATCCCGCGAACTAGGTTGTCATCCTTTTAATAGCTAACGACGTACGATCCGGAAAGGAAAAATAGAGCAAAAGAAGAAAAGTGGCCCAAAACTGATGAAAACGTTCGATTTTGGGCTCTGAAAATAGGCACAGCCGAGCAGGCTTGTTGCCCCCATCGTAGAGCTCTAGGAAAACTTTCCAACGGTATGCTGTGCGCCGCGTAACTCCTTATAGATTAAAAGTTATGGGCACCGGAGCGACAGACACCTGGTCACAAGCCCTACGCTCTCGGTTTGCGGGCCCAGCCTCTGCGTGAAGCGAAGTTGTCTTGCCCAAGGTGCCGTGGGATTCGGTAAAAGAAATGTGATGAATAATGTATCTTGGCAACCCTAACCGGGGCAAAAAAAATTGAAAAGCGGGGGTGCAACACGAGGACTTCCCATGGGGTCACCCATCCTAGTACTACTCTCGCCCAAGAACACTTAACGTCGTAGTTCTGATGGGATCCGGTGCATTAGTGCTGGTATTATTGCACCCGCCATGTTGTGGGCACAAATCCTTTATGTGCTGACGGTTCACAGTCCCAATAAAGAGAGATGGCCCATTCAAAAGGCCTAATGGGCCTAACGATAACCCATCAGTTTCAACAACGCAGCATCCTCACAAGACGTGATATCGACCTGTTGTGGGGCCCTCTAATGTCCCGCGAGTAAGGTTGTTGTCCTTTTAACAGCTCACGACGTATGATTTGGGATGGAAAAACATAACAAAAGAAGAAAAGTTTCCTAAAACTTATGAAAACGTTCGATTTTGAGCTCCAAAAACTAGCGCAGCCGCTCAAGCCTACTACCCCAGTCGTAGAGCTCTTGGAGAGCTTTCCAATGGTATGCTGTGCACTGCGTAATTCCTTACAGATTAAAAGTTATGGGCGTTGGAGCGACGGAGACCTGGTCACATGCCCTACGCCCTCGGTTTGCGGGCCCAGACTCTACGTGAAGTGAAGTTGTCTTGCCCAAGGTGCCGTGGGATTCGGTAATAGAAATGTGGTAGATAAAGTATCTTGGCAACCCTAACCGGGGCAAAAAAAATTGAAAAGCGGGGGTGCAACACGAGGCCTTCCCATAGGGTCACCCATCCTAGTACTACTCTCGACCAAGCACACTTAACTTCGGAGTTCTGATGGGATCAGGTGCATTAGTGCTGGTAGGATTGCAGCCATCATGTTGTGGGCATAAATCCTTTATGTGTTGACGGTTCACAGTACCAGCCCAGAGAGATGGCCCATTCAAAAGACCCTATGGGCTTAACGACAACCCATCTGCTTCAACAACGTAGCATCCTCGTAAGACGTGATATCAACAAGTTGTAGGACCCTATAATATCCCTCGAGGTAGGTTTTAATCCTTTTAACTACTCACGACGTACGAGCCGAGACGGAAAAACAGAGTAAAAGAAGAAAAGTAGCCAAAACTGATGAAAACGTTCGATTTTGGGCTCTAAAAATAGGCACTGCCAAGCAAGCTTACTGCCCCCGTCGTAGAGCTTTCGAAGAGCTTTCCAACGGTATGCTATGCACCGCCTAACTCATTACGGATCAAAAGTTACGGGCAACGGAGTGACGGAGACCTGGTCAGAAGCCCTACGTCCTCGGTTTACGGGCCCAGCCTCTACGTAAAGCGAAGTTATCTAGCCCAAGGTGCCGTGGGATTCGGTAATAGAAATATGGAGGATAAAGTATCTTGGCAACCCTAACCGGTGCAAAAAAAAAATGAAAATGGGGGGTGCAACACGAGGACTTCCCAGGGGGTCATCCATCATGGTACTACTCTCGCCTAAGCACGCTTAACTTTGGAGTTCTGATGGGATCCGGCGCATTAGTGCTGGTATGATAGCACCCGTCATGTTGAGGGCACAAATCCTTTATGTGTTGATGGTTCACAGTCCCAGCCTAGTGAGATGGCCCATTTAAAAGGCCCAATGGGCTTAACGACAACCCATCCGCTTCAACAACGCAGTATCCTCGTAAGATGTGATATCGATAGGTTTTAAGAGCCTATCATATCCCACGAGTTAGGTTGTCATCCTTTAAACAGCTAACGACGTACGATCCGGGATGAAAAAATGGAGAAAAAGAAGAAAAGTGGCACAAAATTGATGAAAACGTTCAATTTTGTGCTTCGAAAATAGGCACGGCCAAGCAGGCTTGCTACCCCCGTCATAGAGCTCTCAGAGAGCTTTCCAACGGTATGTTGTGCGCTGCATAACTCCTTACGGATTAAAAGTTATGGGTACCGGAGCGATAGAGACCTGGTCACAAGCTCCATGCCCTCGGTAATAGAAATGTGGTGGATAATGTATCTTGGCAACCCTAACCGGGGCAAAAAAAATTGAAAAGCCGGGGTGCAACACGAGGACTTCCCATGGGGTCACCCATCCTAGTACTACCCTCGCCCAAGCACACTTAACTCCGGAGTTCTGATGGGATTCGGTGCATTAGTGCTGGTATGATCGCACCCGTCATGTTGTGGGCACAAATTCTTTGTGTTGAAGGTTCCCAATCCCAGCCGAGAGAGATGACCTATTCAAAAGGCCCAATGGGCTTAACGACAACCCATCTGCTTCAACAACGCACCATCCTCGCAAGGCGTGATATAGACGCATTGTAGGCCCCTTTAATGTCTTGCGAGTTAGGTTGTCGTCCTTTTAACAGCTCACGACGTATGATCCGGGATGAAAAAACTGAGCAAAAGAAGAAAAGTAGCCCAAAACTGATGAAATCGTTCGATTTTGAGCACCGAAAATAGGCACAATTGAGCAGGCTTCCTGCCCCCGTCGTAGAGCCCTCAGAGAGCTTTCCAACGGTATGTTGTGCACCGCGTAACTCGATACGGATTAAAAGTTATGGGCATCGGATCGACAGAGACTTGGTCGCAAGCCCCACGCCCTCGGTTTGCGGACCCAGCCTCTACGTGAAACGAAGTAGTCTTGCCCAAGGTGCCATGGGATTAGGTAATAGAAATGTGGGGGATAAACTATCGTGGCAACCCTAACCGGGGCAAAAAAAAATGAAAATGGGGGGTACAACACGAGGACTTCCCAGGGGGTCATCCATCCTGGTACTACTCTTGCCCAAGCACGCTTAACTGTGGAGTTCTGATGGATCCGGTGCATTAGTGCTGGTATGATCGCACCCGTCATGTTGTGGGCCCAAATCCTTTATGTGTTGACGGTTCACAGTCCCAGCCCAAAGAGATGGCCCATTCAAAAGGCCCAATGGGCTTAATGACAACCCATCTGCTTGAACAACGCAACATCCTCGAAAGACGTGATATCGATGCGTTGTAGGCCCCTCTAAAGTCTTGCGAGTTAGGTTGTCGTCCTTTTAACAGCTCATGACATACGATTCGGGATGATAAAATAGAGCAAAAGAAGAAAAATAGTCTGAAACTGATGAAACGTTCAATTTTGGGCTCCAAAAACAAGCGCATCAGAGTAGGCTTGCTGCCCCTGTCGTAGAGCTCTCGGAGAGCCTTCCAACGGTATGTTGTGCATCGCGTAACCCCTTACGGATTAAAAGTTATGGGCACCGAAGCCACGGAGACCTGGTCACAAGCCCCACGCCCTTGGTTTGCGGGCCCAGCCTCTATGTGAATGAAGTTGTCTTGCCCAATATGACATGGAATTCGGTAATAGAAATGTGGTGGATAAAGTATCTTGGCAACCCTAACCGTAGCAAAGAAAATAAAAAGGGGGGTGCAACATGAGGACTTCCCAGGGGGTCACCCCTCCTAGTACTACTCTCGCCCAAGCACGCTTAACTTCGGAGTTCTGATGGGATCCAGTGCATTAGTGCTGGTATGATCACACCCATCATGTTGAGGGCACAAATCCTTTATGTGTTGATGGTTCACAGTCCCAGCCTAGTGAGATGGCCCATTCAAAAGGCCCAATGGGCTTAACGACAACCCATCTGCTTCAACAATGCAACATCCTCGTAAGACGTGATATTGATAGGTTTTAGGACCCTTTAATATCCTGCGAGCTAGGTTGTCATCCTTTTAACAGCTAACGACGTACGATTCGGAAAGGAAAATCAGAGCAAAAGAAGAAAAGTGGCCCAAAACAGATGAAAATGTTTGATTTTGGGTTCCGAAAATAGGCACAGCCGAGCAGGCTTGCTGCCCCCGTCGTAGAGCTCAAGGAGAGCTTTCCAACGGTATGCTGTACGCCGCGTAACTCCTTACGGATTAAAAGTTATGGGCACCGGAGTGACAGACACCTGGTCACAAGCCCCACACCCTCGGTTTGCAGGCCCAGCCTCTACGTGAAGCGAAGTTGTCTTGCCCAAGGTGCCGTGGGATTCGGTAAAAGAAATGTGGTGAATAATGTATCTTGGCAACCCTAACCGGGGCAAAAAAAAATTGAAAAGCTGGGATGTAACACGAGGACTTCCCATAGGGTCACCCATCCTAGTACTACTCTCGCCCAAGCACACTTAACGTCGTAGTTCTGATGGGATTCGGTGCATTAGTGCTGGTATGATCGCACTCGTCATGTTGTGGGCACAAATCCTTTATGTGTTGACGGTTCACAGTCCTAGCCAAGAGAGATGGCCCATTCAAAACGCCTAATGGGCTTAACGATAACCCATCGGCTTCAACAACACAACATCCTTGCAAGACATGATATCGACGTGTTGTGGGGCCCTCTAATGTCCCGCGAGTAAGGTTGTCGTCCTTTTAACAGCTCACGACGTATGATCCGGGATAGAAAAACAGAGCAAAAGAAGAAAAGTTTCCTGAAACTTATGAAAATTTTCGATTTTGAGCTCCAACAACTGGTGCAACCGCTCAAGCCTACTACCCCAGTCGTAGAGCTCTCGGAGAGCTTTCCAACGGTATGCTTTGCGCCGCGTAACTTCTTACGAATTAAAAGTTATGGGCACTGGAGCAATGGAGACCTGGTCACATGCCCTACGCCCTCGGTTTGCGGGCCCAGCCTCTACGTGAATGAAGTTGTCTTGCCCAAGGTGCCATGGGATTCGGTAATAGAAATGTGGTGGATAAAGTATCTTGGCAACCCTAACCGGGGCAAAAAAAAATGAAAAGCGGGGGTGCAACACGAGGACTTCCCATGGGGTCACCCATCCTAGTACTACTCTTGACCAAGCACACTTAACTTTGAAGTTCTGATGGGATCCGGTGCATTAGTGCTGGTAGGATCGTACCCGTCATGTTGTAGGCACAAATCCTTTATGTGTTGACGGTTCACAGTACCAGCCCAGAGAGATGGCCCATTCAAAAGGCCCAATGGGCTTAACGACAACCCATCCGCTTTAGCAACGCAGCATCCTCGTAAGACGTGATATCAACAAGGTGTAGGACCCTATAATATCCCTCGAGTTAGGTTTTCATCCTTTTAACTACTCATGATGTACGATCCGAGACAAAAAAACAGAGCAAAAGAAGAAAAGTGGCCCGAAACTGATGAAAACGTTCAATTTTGGGCTCTGAAAACAGGCGCAGCCAAGCAAGCTTACTGCCCCCATCGTAGAGCTCTCGAAGAGCTTTCTAACAGTATGCTGTGCGTCGCGTAACTCATTATGGATCAAAAGTTATGGGCAACGGAGCGACGGAGACCTGGTCAAAAGCCCTACGTCCTCGGTTGGCGGGCCCAGCCTCTACGTAAAGCGAAGTTATCTTGCCCAAGGTGCCGTGGGATTCGGTAATAGAAATATGGTGGATAAAGTATCTTGGCAACCCTAACCGGAGCAGAAAAAATTGAAAATGGGGGTGCAACACGAGGACTTTCCAGGGGGTCACCCATCCTAGTACTACTCTCGCCCAAGCACGTTTAACTTTGGAGTTTTGATGGGATCCGGTGCATTAGTGCTGGTATGATAGCACCCGTCATGTTGAGGGCACAAATCCTTTTTGTGTTAATGGTTCACAGTCGCAGCCTAGTGAGATGGCCCATTCAAAAGGCCCAATGGGCTTAACGACAACCCATCCGCTTCAACAACACAGTACCCTCGTAAGACATGATATCGATAGGTTTTAGGACCATATAATATCCCGCGAGTTAGGTTGTCATCCTTTTAACAGCTAACGACGTACGATCCGGGATGAAAAAACATAGAAAAATAAGAAAAGTGGCCCAAAATTGATGAAAACGTTCAATTTTGTTCTCTGAAAATAGGCACAGCTAAGCAGGCTTACTGCCCCTATCGTAGAGCTCTCAGAGTGCTTTCCAACGGTATGTTGTGCACTGCGTAACTCCTTATGGATTAAAAGTTATGGGCACCGGAGCGACAGAGACCTGGTCACAAGCCCTACGCCCTCGGTTTGCGGGCCCAGCCTCTACGTGAAGTGAAGTTGTCTTGCCTAAGGTACCGTGGGATTCGGTAATAGAAATGTGGTGGATAATGTATCTTGGCAACCCTAACCGGGGCAAAAAAAATTGAAAAGCGGGGGTGCAACACGAGGACTTCCCACGGGGTCACCCATCCTAGTACTACTCTCGCCCAAGCACACTTAACTTCGGACTTCTGATGGGATCCGGTGCATTAGTGCTGGTATGATTGCACCCGTCGTGTTGTGGGCATAAATCATTAATGTGTTGAAGGTTCACAGTCCCAGCCCAGAGAGATGGCCCATTCAAAAGGCCCAATGGGATTAACGACAACCCATCCGCTTGAACAACGTAACATCCCTGCAAGACGTGATATCGACGCGTTGTAGGGCCCTATAATATCCCACGTGTTAGGTTGTCATCCTTTTAACAGCTCATGATGTACGATCCAGGATGAAAAAACAGAGCAAAAGAAGAAAAATGGCCCAAAACAGATAAGAACGTTCAATTTTGGGCTCCAAAAACAAGCACAACAGAGTAGGCTTGCTGCTCTCGTCGTAGAGCTCTCGGAGAGCCTTCCAACGGTATGCTGTGCATTGCATAACTCCTTACGAATTAAAAGTTATGGGCACCAAAGCGACGGAAACCTGGTCACAAGCCTTACTCCCTTGGTTTATGGGCCCAGCCTCTACGTGAAGCGAAGTTCTCTTGCCCAAGGAGCCGTGGGATTCGGTAATAAAAATGTCGTGGATAAAGTATCTTGGCAACCCTAACCGAGGCAAAAAAAATTGAAAAGGGGGAGGGGTGCAACACGAGGACTTCTCAGGGGGTCACCCATCCTAGTACTACTCTCGCCCAAGCACGATTAACTTTAGAGTTCCGATGGGATCAGGTGCATTAGTGCTGGTATGATCGCACCTGTCATGTTTTAGGCACAAATCCTTTATGTGTTGACGGTTCACAGTCCCAGCCTAGAGAGATGGCCCATTCAAAAGACCCAATAGGCTTAACGTCAACCCATCTGCTTCAACAATGCCGTATTCCCACAAGACGTGATATTGACGCGTTGTAGGGCCCTGTAATATCCTGCGAGTTAGTTTGTCGTCCTTTTAACAGCTCGCGACGTACGATCCGCGGTGAAAAGATAGAGCAAAAAAAGAAAAACTCACTCGAAACTGATGAAAATGTTCGATTTTGGGCTCCAAAAATAGGATCAGCTACACAGGCTTGCTACCCCGACGTAGAGCTCTCAGAGAGCTTTCCAACGGTATGATGTGCATCGCGTAACTCCTTACGGATAAAAAGTTATGGGCACCTAAGCGACGGAGACCTAGTCACAAGCCCTACGCCCTCGGTTTGCGGGCCCAGCCACTATGTGAAGCGAAGTTGTCTTGCCCAAGTTCCCGTGGGATTCGGTAATAGAAATATGGTGGATAAAGTATCTTGGCAACCCTCACCGGGGTAAAAAAAATTGAAAAAGGCGGTGCAACACGAGGACTTCCCAGGGGGTCACCCATCCTAGTACTACTCTCGCCCAAGCACGCTTAACTTTGGAGTTCTGATGGGATCTGGTGCATTAGTGCTGGTATGATCGTACCCGTCATATTGACGGCACAAATCCTATATGTGTTGACAGTTCACAGTCCCAGCCCAGAGAAATAGCTCATTCAAAAGGCCCAATGGGCTTAACGACAACCCATCCGCTTCAACTACGCAATATCCCCGTAAAACGTGATATCGACAAGTTGTAGAACGCTGTAATGTCCCGCGAGTTAGGTTGTAGTCCTTTTAAAAACTCACGACGTACGATCCGGGACGGAAAAAAAGAGCAAAAGAAGAAAAGTGGCCCAAAACTGATTAAAACGTTCGATTTTGGGCTCTGAAAATAGCCGCAACCAAGCAAGTTTACTGCCCCCAACGTAGAGCTCTCGAAGAGCTTTCCAACGGTATGTTGTGCACCGCGTAACTCCTTGCGGATCAAAAGTTATGGGCACCGTAGCGACGGAGACCTGGTCACAAGCCCTACGCCCTTGGTTTGCTGGCCCAGCCTCTATGTGAAGCGAAGTTGTCTTGCCCAAGGTGCCGTGGGATTCGGTAATAGAAATATGGTGGATAAAGTATCTTGGCAACCCTAACCGGGGCAAAAAAAAATTGAACAGGGGGGTGCAACACGAGGACTTCATAGGGTGTCACCCATCCTAGTACTACTCTCGCCCAAACACGCTTAACTTCGGCGTTCTGATGGGATCCGATGCATTAGTGCTGGTTTGATCGCACCCGTCATGTTTAGGGCACAAATTCTTTATGTGTTGACGGTTCACAATCGCAGCCGAGAGAGATGGCCCATCCAAAAGGTCCAATGGGCTTAACGACAACCCATCTGCTTCAACAACGTAGAATCCTTGCAAGACGTGATATCGACGTGTTGTAAGGCCCTCTAATGTCCTGCGAGTAAGGTTGTCATCCTTTTAACAGCTCACGATGTACGATCCGGGATGGAAAAATAGAGCAAAAGAAGAAAAGTTGCCTGAAACTGATAAAAATGTTTGATTTTGGCCTCCAAAAAATGGCACAGCCGAGTAGGCTTGCTGCCCCCGTTGTAGAGCTCTCGAAGAGATTTCCAACGGTATGTTGTGCGCCGCGTAACTTCTTACGGATCAAAAGTTATGGGCACCGTAGCGACGAAGACTTGGTCACAAGCCCTACACCCTCGGTTTGCGGGCCCAGCCTCTACGTGAAGTGAAGTTGTGCTGCCCAAGGTGCCGTGGGATTCTGTAATAGAAATGTTGTGGATAAATTATCTTGGCAACACTAACTGGGGCAAAAAAAATTGAAAAGGGGGGTGCAACACGAGAACTTCCTAGGGGGTCACCCATCCTAGTACTACTCTCACCCAAGCACGCCTAACTTCGTAGTTTTGATGCGATCTGGTGCATTAGTGCTGGTATGATCACATCCATCATGTTGTGGGCACAAATCTTTTATGTGTTGACGGTTCACAGTCCCAGCCCAGAGAGATGGCCCATTCAAAAGGCCCAATGGGCTTAACGACAACCCATCCACTTCAACAACGCAACATCCTCGTAAGTCGTGATATCGACGCGTTGTAGGGCCCTCTAATGTCTCGCGAGTGAAGTTTTCGTCCTTTTAATAGCTCACGACGTATGATCCAGGATGGAAAAACAGAGCAAAAGAAGAAAAGTTTTCCAAAACTGATGAAAACGTTCGATTTTGAGCTCCAAAAACTGGCGCAGCCGCTCAAGCCTACTACCCCAGTCGTAGAGCACTCGGAGAGCATTCCGACGGTATGCTGTGCGCCGCGTAACTTCTTACGGATTAAAAGTTATGCGCACTGGAGCGACGGAGACCAGGTCACATTCCCTACGCCCTCGGTTTGCGGGCCCAACCTCTACGTGAAGCGAAGTTGTCTTGCCCAAGGTGCTGTGGGATTCGGTAATAGAAATGTGGTGGATAAAGTATCTTGGCAACCCAAACCGGAGCAAAAAAAATCAAAAATGGGGGTGCAACATGGGGACTTCCCAGGGGGTCACCCATCCTAGTACTACTCTCGCCCAAGCACGCTTAACATCGGAGTTCTGATGGGATCCGGTGCATTAGTGCTAGTATGATCACACCCATCATGTCGAGGGCACAAATCCTTTATGTGTTGATGGTTCACAGTCCCAGCCTAGTGACATGGCCCATTCAAAAGGCCCAATGGGCTTAACGATAACCCATCCACTTCAACAATGCAGCATTCTCGTAAGACGTGATATCGATAGGTTTTAAGACCCTATAATATCCCGCGAGTTAGGTTGTCATCCTTTTAACAGCTAACGACGTACGATCCGGGAAGGAAAAATAGAGCAAAAGAAGAAAAGTAGCACAAAACTGATGAAAACGTTCGATCTTGGGCTCCGAAAATAGGCACAGCCGAGCAGTCTTGCTGCCCCTGTCGTAGAGCTCTCAAAGAGCTTTCCAACGGTATGTTGTGCACTGCGTAACTCCTTACAGATTAAAAGTGATGGGCACCGGAGTGACAAACACCTAGTCACAAGCCCCACGCCCCCGGTTTGCTGGCCCAGCCTCTACGTGAAGCGAAGTTGTCTTGCCCAAGGTTTCGTGGGATTCGGTAAAAGAAATGTGGTGGATAATTTATCTTGCCAACCCTAACCGGGGCGAAAAAAATTGAAAAGCGGGGGTGCAACATGAGGACTTCCCATGGGGTGACCCATCCTAGTACTACTCTCGCCCAAGCACACTTAACTTCGTAGTTCTGATGGGATCCGGTGCATTAGGGCTGGTATGATCACACCCGTCATGTTGTGGGCAGAAATCCTTTATGTGTTGACGATTCACAGTCCCAACCCAGAGAGATGGCCCATTCAAAAGGCCCAATGGCTATAACGACAACCCATCCGCTTCAACAACGCAGCATCCTCGCAAGACCTAATATCGACGCATTGTAGGGCCCTCTAATGTCCAACGAGTGAGGTTGTCGTCCTTTTAACAGCTCACGACGTATGATCCGGGATGGAAAAACAGAGAAAAAGAAGAAAAGTTTCCCAAAACTGATGAAAACATTCGATTTTGAGCTCCAAAAAATGGCGCAACCGCTCAAGCCTACTACCCAGTCGTAGAGCTCTCGGAGAGCTTTCCAACGGTATGCTGTGCGCCGCGTAACTCCTTACAGATTAAAAGTTATGGGCATTGGAGCGACGGAGACCTGGTCACATGCCCTACATCCTCAATTTGCGGGCCCAGCCTCTAAGTGAAGCGAAGTTGTCTTGCCCAAGGTGCCGTGGGATTCGGTAATAGAAATGTGGTGGATAAAGTATCTTGTCAACCCTAACCGGGGCAAAAAAAATTGAAAAGCGGGGGTGCAACACGAGGACTTCCTATGGGGTCACCCATCCTAGTACTACTCCCAACCAAGCACACTTAACTTCGGAGTTCTGATGGGATCCGGTGTATTAGAGCTGGTAGGATCGCATTCGTCATGTTGTGGGCACAAATCCTTTATGTGTTGACGGTTCACAGTACCAGCCTAGAGAGATGGCCCATTCAAAAGGCCCAATAGGCTTAACGACAACCCATCCGCTTCAAGAACGTAGCATCCTCATAAGACGTGATATCAACAAGTTGTAGGACCCTATAATATCCCTCGAGTTAGGTTTTCATCCTTTTAACTGCTCACGACGTATGATCCGAGACGAAAAAACGGAGCAAAAGAAGAAAAGTGGCTCGAAATTGATGAAAACGTTTGATTTTGGGCCCTGAAAATAGGCGCAGCCAAGCAAGCTTACTACCAACGTCGTAGAGCTCTCGAAGAGCTTTCCAACGGTATGCTGCGCGTCATGTAACTCCTTACGGATCAAAAGGTATGGGCAACGGAGCGACGGAGACCTGGTCACAAGCCCTACGCCCTCGGTTTGCAGGCCCAGCCTCTACGTAAAGCGAAGTTATCTTGCCCAAGGTGCCGTGGGATTCTGTAATAGAAATTTGGTGGATAAAGTATCTTGGCAACTCTAACAGGAGCAGAAAAAATTGAAAACGGGGGTGCAACACGAGGACTTTCCTGGGGGTCACCCATCCTAGTACTACTTTCGCCCAAGCACGCTTAACTTCGGAGTTTTGATGGGATCCGGTGCATTAGTGCTGGTATGATAGCACCCGTCATGTTGAGGGCACAAATCCTTTATGTATTGATGGTTCACAGTCCCAGCCTAGTGAGATGGCCCATTCAAAAGGCCCAATGGGCTTAACGACAACCCATCCGCTTCAACAACGCAGCATCCTCGTAAGATGTGATATCGATAGGTTTTAGGACCCTCTCATATCCGGTGAGTTAGGTTGTCATCCTTTTAACAGCTAACGACGTACGATTCGGGATGAAAAAACAGAGAAAAAGAAAAAAAGTGGCCCAAAATTGGTGAAAACTTTCGATTTTGTGCTCCGAAAATAAGCACA
Source organism: Ehretia macrophylla (assembly GCA_037974665.1). Lineage (NCBI taxonomy): Eukaryota > Viridiplantae > Streptophyta > Magnoliopsida > Boraginales > Ehretiaceae > Ehretia > Ehretia macrophylla. The sequence goes on along the minus strand of CM075776.1, from coordinate 40,584,345 downwards.
GCCGAGGAGGCTTGCTGCCCTCATTGTAGAGCTCTCGGAGAGCTTTCCAACTGTATGTTGTGCGCCGCGTCACTCCCTACGGATCAAAAGTTATGGGCACCGGAGCGACAGAGACTGGTCACAAGCCCCACGTCCTCGGTTTGCGAACCCGACCTCTACGCGAAACAAAGTTGTCTTGCCTAAGGTGTCGTGGGATTCGGTAATAGAAATGTGGTGGATAATGTATCTTGGCAACCCTAACTAGGGAAAAAAAATTGAAAAGCGGGGGTGCAACACGAGGACTTCCCATGGGGTCACCCATCCTAGTACTACTCTCGCCCAAGCACACTTAACTTCGGAGTTCTTATGGGATCTGGTGCATTAGTGCTGGTATCATCGCACCCGTCGTGTTGTGGGCACAAATCCTTTATGTGTTGAAGGTTCACAGTCCCAGCCCAGAGAGATAGCCCAATCAAAAGGCCAATGGGCTTAACGACAACCCATCCACTTCTACAACGTAACATCCTCACAAGACGTGATATCGACGCATTGTAGGGCCCTCTAATGTCTTGCGAGTTAGGTTGTCGTCCTTTTAACAGCTCACGATGTACGATCTGGGATGGAAAAACAGAGCAAAAGAAGAAAAGTGGCCCGAAACTGATGAAAACATTCGATTTTGGGCTCAGAAAATAGACGCAGCCGAGCAGGCTTGCTACCCCCGTCTTAGAGCTCTCGAAGTGCTTTCCAACGGTATGCTGTGCATCACGTAACTCCTTACGGATCAAAAGTTACTGGCACCGTAGGGACGGAGACCTGGTCACAAGTCCTCCGCCCTCGGTTTATGGGCCTAGCCTCTACGTGCATCGAAGTTGTCTTGCCCATGGTGCCCTGGGATTCGGTAATAGAAATGTGGTCTATAAAGTATCTTGGCAACCCTAACCGGGGCAAAAAAAATTGAAAATGGGGGGTGTAACACGAGGACTTCCCAGGGGGTCACCCATCCTGGTACTACTCTCGCCCAAGCATGTTTAACAGTGGAGTTCTGATGGGATCCGGTGCATTAGTGCTAGTATGATCGCACCCGTCAAGTTGTGGGCACAAATCCTTTATGTGTTGACCGTTCACTTTCCCAACCCTGAGAGATAGCCCATTCAAAAGCCCCAATGGGCTTAACGACAACCCATCCGCTTCAACAACACAGCATTCTCGCAAGAATTGATATCGACACATTGTAGGGCCCTATAATATCCAACGAGTTAGGTTGTCGTCCTTTTAACAGCTCACGACGTATGATCCGGGATGAAAAAACAAAGCAAAAGAAGAAAAATAGCCCAAAACTGATGAAAACGTTCGATTTTGGGCTCCGAAAATGGGTGCAGTGAGTAGGCTTGCTGTCTCCGTCGCAGAGCTCTCGGAGAGCATTCCAATAGTATGTTGTGGGTCGCGTAACTCCTTACGGATTAAAGGTTATGGGCACCGGAGCGACGGAGACCTGGTCATATGCCCCACGCCCTCGGTTTGCGAGCCCAGCCTCTACGTGAAGCGAAGTTGTCTTGCCCAATGTGCCGTGGGATTCGGTAATATAAATGTCGTGGATAAAGTATCTTGGCAACCCTAATCGGTGCAAAAAAAAAATGAAAAGGGGGGGTACAACACGAGGACTTCCCAGGGGGTCACCCATCCTAGTACCACTCTTGCCCAAGCACGCTTAACTTCAAAGTTCTGATAGGATCTGGAGCATTAGTGCTAGTATGATCGCACCCGTCACGTTGTGGGCACAAATCCTTTATGAGTTGATGGTTCACAGTCCCAGCCCAGAGAGATGGCCCATTCAAAAGGCCCAATGGGCTTAATGACAACCCATCCAATTCAACAACCCAGCATCCTTGAAAGACGTGATATCGATGCGTTGTAGGGCCCTCTAATGGCCTGCAAGTTAGGTTGTCATCCTTTTAACAGCTCATGACGTACGATCCGGGACGAAAAAAAAGAACAAAAGATGAAAAGTGGCCCGAAACTGATGAAAACGTTTGATTTTGGGCTCCAAAAATGGGCCCAGCCGAGCTAGGTTGTCGTCCTTTTAACAGCTCACGACGTACGATCCGGGATGAAAAAATAAAGCAAAAGAAGAAAAATAGCTCGAAACTGATGAAAACGTTCGATTTTGGGCTCCAAAAATAAGCGTAGCTGAGTAGGCTTGCTGTCTCCGTCGTAGAGCTCTCGGAGAGCCTTCCAACGGTATTCTGTGCGTCGCATAACTCCTTACGGATTAAAAGTTATGGGCACCGGAGCGACGGAGACCTGGTCACAAGCCTCACTCCCTTGGTTTGCGGGCCCAGCCTCTACGTGAAGTGAAGTTGTCTTGCCCAAGGAGCCGTGGGATTCGGTAATAGAAATGTGAAGGATAAAGTATCTTGGCAACCCTAACCGAGGCAAAAAAAATTGAAAAGGGGGAGGGGTGCAACACGAGGACTTCCGAGGGGGTAACCCATCCTAGTACTACTTTCGCCCAAACACGCTTAACTTCAGAGTTCTGATAGGATCCGGTGCATTGGTGTTGGTATGATCACACCCATCATGTTTTGGGCACAAATCCTTTATGTGTTGACAGTTCACAGTCCCAGCCCAGAGAGATGGCCCATTCAAAAGGCCCAATAGGCTTAACGACAACCCATCTGCTTCAACAACGCAGTATTCTTGCAAGACGTGATATCGACGTCTTGTAGGGCCTTGTAATATCCTACGAGTTAGGTGGTTGTCCTTTTAACAGCTCGCGACGTACGATTCGCGACGAAAAACAGAGCAAAAAAAGAAAAACTAGCTCGAAACTAATAAAAATATTCAATTTTGGGCTCCAAAAACAGGCGCAGCTGCACAGGCTTGTTGCCCCCGTCGTAGAGCTCTCGGAGAGTTTTCCAACAGTATGCTGTGCGCCGCGTAATTCCTTACGGATAAAAAGTTATGGACACCAAAGCGACGAAGACCTGGTCACAAGCCCTACGTCCTAGGTTTACGGGCCCATCCACTACGTGAAGCGAAGTTGTCTTGCCCAAATTGCCGTGGGATTCGGTAATAGAAATATGGTGGATAAAGTATCTTGGCAACCCTCATCGGGGCAAAAAAAATTGAAAAGGGGGATGCAACACGAGGACTTCCCAGGGGGTCACCCATCCTAGTGCTACTCTCGCCCAAGCACGCTTAACTTTGGAGTTCTGATGGGATTCGGAGCATTAGTGCTGGCATGATTGCACCCGTCATGTTGAGGACACAAATTCTTTATGTGTTGATGGTTCACAGTCCTAACCCAGAGAGATGCCCCATTTAGAAGGCCTAATGGGCTTAACGACAACCCATTCGCTTCCATAAAGCAGCATCCTCAGAATACGTGATATCAACACATTGTAGGGCCCTGTAATATCCCGCGAGTTATGTTGTCGTCCTTTTAACAGCTCACGACATACGATCCGGGTCTGAAAAACAGAGCAAAAGAAGGAAAGTGGCACAAAATTGATGAAAATGTTCGATTTTGGGTTACGAAAATAGGCACTGCACAGCAGGCTTGCTACCCACGTCGTAGAGCACTTGGAGAGCTTTCCAACGGTATGCTGTGCGCCGCGTAACTCTTTACGGATCAAAAGTTATGGCCACCGGAGCGACAAAGACCTTTTCACAAGCCTTATGCCCTCGGTTTGCTGGCCCAGCCTCTACGTGAAGCGGAGTTGTCTTGCCCAAGCTGCTGTGGGATTGAGTAATTGAAATGTGGTTGATAAAGTGTCTTGGTAACCCTAACTGGGGCAAAAAAAATTGAAAATGGTGGTGCAACATGTGGACTTCCCAGGGGGTCACCCATCCTAGTACTACTCTCACCCAAGCACGCTTAACTTAGGAGTTCTGATGGGATCCGGTGCATTAATGCTGGTATGATCGCATCCATCATGTTGAGGGCACAAATCCTTTATGTGTTGACGGTTCACAGTCCCAGCACAGAGAGATGGCCTATAAAGGCCAAGTGGGCTTAACGACAACCCATCCCCTTCAACAACGCAGAATCCTCGTAAGACGTGATATCAACGCATTGTAGGGCCCTGTAACATCTAGGGAGTTAGGTTGTCGTCCTTTTAACAGCTCATGACGTAAGATCCGGGAAGGAAAAACAAAGCAAAAGAAGAAAAGTGGCCTGAAACTGATGAAAACGTTCGATTTTGGGCTCCAAAAATAGGCGCAGACGAGCAGACTTGCTGCCTACATCGTAGAGCTCTCGGAGAGCTTTCTAACGGTATGTTGTGCATCGCGTAACTCCTTACGAATTAAAAGTTATGGGCACCAGATCGACGGAGACCTGGTCACAAGCCCCACGCCCTCGATTTGCGGGCCCAGCCTCTACATGAAGCGAAGTTGTCTTGCCTAATATGCCGTGGGATTCGATAATAGAAATTTGGTGGATAAAGTATATTGGCAACGCTAACTGGGGCAAAAAAAATTGAAAAGCCGGGTGCAACACATGGACTTCCCAGGGGGTCACCCATCCTAGTACTACTCTCGCCCAAGCACGCTTAACTTCGGAGTTCTGATGGGAGCTGGTGCATTAGTGCTGGTATGATCACACCTGTCATGTTGAGGGCACAAATCCTTTATGTGTTGACAGTTCACAGTCCCAGCCAAGAGAAATGGCCCATTCAAAAGGCCCAATGGGCTTAACGACAACGCATCCGCTTCAACAACGCATCATCCCCGTAAAACGTGATATTGACGCGTTGTAGGGCCCTATAATATCCCGCGAGTTTGGTAGTCGCCCTTTTAACAACTCACAACATACGATCCGGGATAGAAAAACAGAGCAAAAAAAGAAAAGAGGCCCGAAACTAATGAAAACGTTCAATTTTGGGCTCCAAAAATTGGCGCAGCCGTGCAGGCTCCCTGCCCCATCGTAGAGCTCTCGAAAAGCTCTCGGAGCGACGGAGACCTGGTCACAAGCCCTACGCCCTTGGTTTGCAGGCCCAGCCTCTACGTGAAGCGAAGTTGTCTTGCCCAAGGTGCCATGGGATTCGGTAATAGAAATTTGGTGGATAAAGTATCTTGGCAACCTTAACCGGGAAAAAAAAATTGAACATGGGGGGTGCAACACGAGGACTTCCTTGGGGGTCACCCATCCTAGTACAACTCTCGCCCAAACAAGCTTAACTTCGGCGTTGTGATGGGATCCGATGCATTAGTGCTGGTATGATCGCACCCGTCATGTTTAGGGAACAAATCCTTTATGTGTTGACGGTTCACAGTCCCAGCCCAGAGAGATGGCCCATCCAAAAGGACCAATGAGCTTAACGACAACCTATCCTATTCAACAACGTAGCATCCTTGTAAGACGTGATATCGACGTGTTGTAGGGCCCTCTAATGTCTCGCGAGTAAGGTTGTCTTCCTTTTAATAGCTCGCGACGTACAATCCGGGATGGAAAAACAGAGCAAAAGAAGAAAAGTGGCCCGAAACTGATAAAAATGTTCGATTTTGGCCTCCAAAAAATGGCACAGCCGAGCAGGCTTGCTGCCCTCGTCGTAGAGCTCTCGGAGAGCTTTCCAACGGTATGTTGTGCGCCGCGTAACTCTTTACGGATCAAAGGTTATGGGCACCAGACCGATAGAGACCTGGTCACAAGCCCTACGCCCTCGGTTCGCGGGCCCAGCCTCTACGTGAAGCGAAGTTGTCATGCCCAAGGTGCCGTGGAATTCGGTAATATAAATGGGGTGGATAATGTATCTTGGCAACCCTAACCGGGGCAAAAAAAATTGAAAAACGAGGGTGCAACACGAGGACTTCCCATGGGGTCACCCATCATAGTACTACTCTCGCCCAAGCATACTTAACTTCAAAGTTCTGATGGGATCCGGTGCATTAGTACTGGTATAATCGCACCCGACATGTTGTGGGCACAAATCCTTTATGTGTTGAAGGTTCACAGTCCCAGCCCAGAGAGATGGCCCATTCAAAAGGCCCAATGGGCTTAACGACAACCCATCCGCTTCAACAACGCAGCAACCTCGCAAGACTTGATATCGACGCGTTGTAGGGCCCTCTAATGTCCCACGAGTAAGGTTTTCGTCCTTTTAACAGCTCACGACGTATCATCCGGGATGGAAAAACAGAGCAAAAGAAGAAAATTTTCTCAAAACTGATGAAAATGTTCGATTTTGAGCTCCAAAATCTAGCACAGCCGCTCAGGCCTACTACCCTAGTCATAGAGCTCTCGGAGAGCTTTCCAACGGTATGCTGTGTGCCGCGTAACTCCTTACAAATAAAAAGTTATAGACACTGGAACGACGGAGACCTGGTCCCAAGCCCTACGCCCTTGGTTTGCGGGCCCAGCCTCTACGTGAAATGAAGTTGTCTTGCCTAAGGTGCCATGGGATTCGGTAATAGAAATGTGGTAGATAAAGTATCTTGGCAACCCTAACCGGGGCAAAAAAAATTGAAAACCGGGGGTGCAACACGAGGACTTCCCATGGGGTCACCCATCCTAGTACTACTCTCGACCAATCACACCTAACTTCGGAGTTCTGATGGGATCCAGTGCATTAGTGCTTGTAGGATCGCACCCGTCATGTTGTGGGCACAAATCCCTTATGTGTTGACGGTTCACAGTACCAGCCCAGAGAGATGGCCCATTCAAAAGGCCCAATGGGCTTAACGACGACCCATCAGCTTCAACAACGCAGCATCCTCACAAGACGTGATATCGGCGTGTTGTAGGGCCCTCTAATGTCCCGCAAGTTAGGTTGTCGTCCTTTTAACAGCTCACGACGTATGATCCGGGATGGAAAAACAGAGCAAAAGTAGAAAAATGGCTCAAAACTGATGAAAACATTCAATTTTAAGCTCCAAAAACTGGAGTAGCTGCTCAAGCTTGCTGCCCGCGTCATAGAGCTCTCGGAGTGCTTTTCAACGGTATGTTGTACGTCGCGAAATTCTTTACGGATCAAAAGTTATGGGCACTGGAGCGACGGAGACCTAGTCACAAGCCCTGCACCCTCGGTTTACGAGCCTAGCCTCTACGTGAAGCGAAGTTGAATTGCCCAAGGTGCTGTGGGATTCGGTAATAGAATTGTGGTAGGTAAAGTATCTTGGCAACCCTAACCGGGGCAAAAAAAATTGAAAAGGGGGGTGCAACATGAGGACATTCTAGGGGGTCACCCATCCTAGTACTACTCTCGTCCAAGCACGCTTAACTTCGGAGTTCTGATGGGATCTAGTGCATTTGTGCTGGTATGATCAAACCCGTCATGTTGAGGGCACAAATCCTTTATGTGTTGACGGTTCACAGTCCCAGCCCAGAGAGATGGCCCATTCAAAAGGCCCAATAGACTTAACGACAATCCATCCACTTCAACAACGCAGCATCCTCGTAAGACGTTATATCGACACGTTGTAGGACACTATAATATCACGCGAGTTAAGTTGTCATCCTTTTAACAGCTCACGACGTACGATCCGAGACAGAAAAAATAGAGCAAAGAAGAAAAGTAGAATGAAACTAATGAAAATGTTCTATTTTGGGCGCAGCCAAGCGGGCTTACTTCTTTCTTCGTAGAGCTCTCGAAGAGCTTTCCAACAGTATGCTGTGCTCTTCGTAACTCATTATGGATCAAAAGTTATGGGAAATGGAGCGACGGAGACCTAGTCAAATGCCCTATGCCCTCGGTTTGCGGGCCCAGCCTCTACGTGAAGCGAAGTTATCTTGCCCAAGCTGCCGTAGGATTCGGTAATAGAAATGTGGTGGATAAAGTATCTTGGCAACCCTAACTGGAGCAAAAAAAATTGAAAAGGGGGGTGGAGCAAGAGAACTTCCCAGGGGGTCACCCATCCCAGTACTACTCTCGCCCAAGCACACTTAACTTCAGAGTTCTGATGGGATCCGATGCATTAGTGCTGGTATGATCGCACCCGTCATGTTGAGGGCACAAATCCTTTATGTGTTGATGGTTCACAGTCCCAGCCCAGTGAGATGGCCATTCAAAAGGCCCAATGGGCTTAACGACAACCCATCCGCTTCAACAACGCAGCATCCTCGTAAGACGTGATATCGATAGGTTTTAGGACCCTATAATATCCCATGAGTTAGGTTGTCATCCTTTTAACAGCGTACGACGTACGATCCGGGACGGAAAAACAGAGCAAAAGAAGAAAAGTGGCCCAAAACTGATGAAAACGTTCAATTTAGGACTCTGAAAATAGGCACAGCGAGGCAGGCTTGCTGTCCCCGTCGTAGAGCTCTCGGAGAGCTTTCCAACGGTATGCTGTGCGCCGCGTAACTCCTTACGGATTAAAAGTTATAGGCACCGGAGCGATAGAGACCTGGTCACAACCCCTACGCCCTCGGTTTGCAGATCCAGCCACTACGTGAAGCGAAGTTGTCTTGCCCAAGGTACCGTGGGATTCGGTAATAGAAATGTGGTGGATAATGTATCTTGGCAACCCTAACCGGGGCAAAAAAAATTGAAAAGCGGGGGTACAACACGAGGACTTCCCATCCATCCTAGTACTACTCTGGCCTAACCACACTTAACTTCGGAGTTCTGATGGGATCCGGTGCATTAGTGCTAGTAGGATCGCACTCATCATGTTGTGGGCACAAATCCTTTATGTGTTGATGGTTCACAGTCCCAGCCATGAGAGATGGCCCATTCAAAAGGCCCAATGGGCTTAACGACAACCCATCAGCTTTAACAACACAACATCCTTGAAAGACGCGATATCGACGCGTTGTAGGGCCCTCTAATGTCCCACGAGTGAGGTTGTCGTCCTTTTAACAGCTCATGACGTGTGATCCGCGATGGAAAAACAGAGCAAAAGAAGAAAAGTGGCCCAAAACTGATGAAAATGTTCGATTTTGAGCTCAAAAAACTGGCGCAGCCGCTCAAGCTTGCTGCCCCCGTCATAGAGCTCTTCTAGAGCTTTCCAACGGTATGCTATGCACCGCATAACTCCTTACGGATCAAAAGTTTTGGGCACTAGAGGGACGGAGACCTGGTCACAAGCCCTACGCCCTCAGTTTGTTGGCCCAGCCTCAACGTGAAGCGAAGTTGTGTTGCCTAAGGTGCCGTGGGATTCGGTAATAGAAATGTGGTTGATAAAGTATCTTGGCAACCCTAACCAGGGCAAAAAAAATTGAAAAGGGGGATGCAACAAGAGGACATTCCAGGGGGTCACCCATCCTAGTACTACTCTCGCCCAAGCACGCTTAACTTCGGAGTTCTGATGGGATCCGGTACATTAGTGCTGGTATGATCACACCTGTCATGTTGAGGGTACGAATCTTTTATGTGTTGACGGTTCACAGTCCCAGCCCAGAGAGATGGCCCATTCAAAAGGCCCAATGGGCTTAACGACAACCCATTTGCTTCAACAACACAACATCCTCATAAGACATGATATTGACACGTTGTAGGACCCTATAATATCCCGCGAGTTACGTTGTCATCCATTTAACAACTCACGACGTACGATCCGAGACAGAAAAATAGAGCAAAAGAAGAAAAGTTGCCTGAAACTGATAAAAACGTTTGGTTTTGGGCTCTGAAAAGAGGTGCAACCAAGCAAGCTTTCTGCCCCGTCGTAGAGTTCTCGAAGAACTTTCCAACGGTATGCTGTGCGCCGCGTAACTCTTTTCAGATCAAAAGTTATGGGCAACGGAGCGACGGAGACCTGGTTACAAGCCCTACGCCCCCGGTTTGTGGACCCAGCCTCTACATGAAGCGAAGTTATCTTGCCCAAGGTGCCGTGGGATTCGGTAATAGAAATGTGGTGGATAAAGTATCTTGGCAACCCTAACCGGAGAAAAAAAAATTGAAAAGGGGGGTGCAGCACGAGGACTTCCCTAGGGGTCACCCACCTTAGTACTACTCTTGCCGAAACATGCTTAACTTCGGAGTTCTGATGGGATCCGGTGCCTTAGTACCGGTATGATCGCACCCGTCATGTTGAGGGCACAAATCCTTTTTGTGTTGATGGTTCACAGACCTAGCCCAGTGAGATAGCCCATTCAAAAGGCCCAATGGGCTTTACGACAACCCATCATCTTAAAAAACGTAGCATCCTCATAAGACGTGATATCGATAGGTTTTAGGACCATATAATATCCTGCGAGTTAGGTTGTCATCCTTTTAACAGCTAACGACGTACGATCCGGGACGAAAAAACATAGCAAAAGAAGAAAAGTGGCCCGAAACTGATGTAAAAGTTCGATTTTGTGCTTTGAAAATAGGTGCAGCCAAGTAGGTTTGCTACCTCCGTCGTAGAGCTCTCGAAGTGCTTTCCAACGGTATGCTGTGCGCCGCGTAACTCATTACAGATCAAAAGTAATGGGCAACGGAGCGACGGAGACCTGGTTACAAGCCCTACGCCCCCAGTTTGCGGGCCCAGCCTCTACGTGAAGCGAAGTTATCTTGCCCAAGGTGCCGTGGGATTCGGTAATGGAAATGTGGTGGATAAAGTATCTTGGCAACCCTAACAATTGAAAAGGGGGGTGCAACACAAGGACATTCCAGGGGGTCACCCATCCTAGTACTACTGTAGCCCAAGCACGCTTAACTTCGGAGTTCTGATGGGATCCGGTGCATTAGTGCTGGTATGATCACACCCGTCATGTTGAGGGAACAAATCCTTTATTTGTTGACGGTTCACAGTCCTAGCCCAGGGAGATGGCTAATTCAAAAGGCCCAATGGGCTTAACGACAACCCATCCGCTTCAACAACGCAGCATCCTCGTAAGAGGTGATATCGACACATTGTAGGACCCTATAATATCCCGCGAGTTAGGTTGTCATCCTTTTAACAGCTCACGACGTACGATCCGAGACGAAAAAACATAGCAAAAGAAGAAAAGTTGCCCAAAAATGATGAAAACATTCGATTTTGGGCTTTGAAAATAGGCGCAACCAAGCAGGCTTGCTGCCCCCGTCGTAGAGCTCTCGAAGAGCTTTCCAACGGTATGCTGTGCGCCGAGTAACTCATTACGGATTAAAAGTTATGGGCACAAGAGCGATAGAGACCTAGTCATATGCCCCACGCCCTCGGTTTGCGGGCCTATCCTCTATGTGAAGCGAAGTTGTCTTGCCCATGGTACCGTGGGATTCAGTAATAGAAATGTGGAGGATAAAGTATCTTGGCAACCCTAACGCGGGCAAAAAAAATTGAAAAGGGGGGGTGCAACACAAGGACTTCCCAGGGGGTTACCCATCCTAGTACTACTCTCGCCCAAGCATGCTTAACTTCGGAGTTCTTATGGGATCCACCCATCATGTTGCGGGTGCAAAATACTTTATGTGTTAACGGTTCACAGCCCCACCCTAGAGAGATGGCCTATTCAAAAGGCCCAATGGGCTTAACGACAACCCATCTGCTTCAACAATGCAGCATCCTCGCAAGACGAGATATCAACGCGTTGTAGGGCCCTTTAATGTCACGCAAGTTAAATTGTCGTCCTTTTAACATCTCACGACAAACGATCCGGGATGGAAAAACATAGGAAAAGAATAAAATTAGCCCGAAACTGATAAAAACGTTCGATTTTGTACTCCAAAAATAGACGCAGCCTTGCAGGCTTACTGCCCCTGTCGTAGAGCTCTGGGAGAGCTTTCCAACGTTATGTTGTGCATCGCGTCACACCTTAAGGATTAAAAGTAATGGGCATCGGAGCGATGGAGACCTGGTCACAAGCCCCACGCCCTCGGTTTGCGGGCCCAGCCTCTACGTGAAGGGAAGTTGTATTGCCCAAGGTGCCGTGGGATTCACTAATAGAAATGTGGTGGATAAAGTATCTTGGCAACTCTAATCGGGGCAAAAAAAATTGAAAATGGGGGTTGCAACATGAGGCCTTCCTAGGAGGTCACACATCCTAGTACTACTCTCGCCCAAGCACGCTTAACTTCGGAGTTCTGATGGGATCCGGTGCATTAGTGCTGGTATTATTGCAACCGTCATGTTGTGGGCACAAATCCTTTATGTGTTGACGGTTCATAGTCCCAGCCCAGTGAGATGGCCCATTCAAAAGACCCAATGGGCTTAACGACAACCCATATGTTTCAACAACGCAGTATCCTCGTAAGACGTGATATCGATAGGTTTTAGGACCCTATAATATCCTGCGAGTTAGGTTGTCATCCTTTTAACAGCTAACGACGTACGATTCGGGATGAAAAAACAGAGCAAAAGAATAAAAGTGGCCCAAAACTGATGAAAATGTTCGATTTTAGTCTTCAAAAATGGGCGCAACCGAGTAGGCTTACTGCCTGCATCGTAGAGCTTTCGGAGAGCTTTCCAACAGTATGTTGTGCGTCGCATAACTCCTGACTGATCAAAAGTTATGGGCACCGGGGTGACGGAGATCTGGTCACAAGCCCTACGCCCTCGGTTTGCGTGCCCAGCCTCTACGTGAAGCTAAGCTGTCTTGCCCAAGGTGCCATGGGATTCGGTAAAAGAAATGTGGTGGATAAAGTTTCTTGGCAACCCTAACAGGGGCAAAAAAAAATTGAAAAGGGAGGTACAACACGAGGACTTCCTAGGGGGTCGCCCATCCTAGTACTACTCTCGCCCAAGCATGCTTAACTTCGGAGTTCTGATGGGATCCGGTGCATTAGTGCCGGTATGATCGCACCCATCATGTTGAGGGCACAAATCCTTTATGTGTTGAAGGTTCACAGTCCCAGCCCAGAGATGGCACATTCAAAAGGCCCAATGCGTTAACGACAACCCTTCCGCTTCAACAACGTAGCATCCTCGTAAGATGTGATATCGATGCATTGTAGGGCCCTGTAATATCCCGCGAGTTAGGTTGTCATCCTTATAACAGCTCACGTCGTACGATCCGGGATGAAAAAACAGAGCAAAAGAAGAAAAGTGGCGTGAAACTGATAATACGTTCGATTGTGGGCTCTGAAAACTGGCGCAGCCAAACAGGCTTGCTTCCCCTGTCGTAGAGCTCTCGGAGAGCTTTCCAATAGTAAGCTATGCGTCATGTAACTCCTTACGGATTAAAAGTTATGGGTACCGGAGCGACGAAGACTTGGTCACAAGCCCCACGCCCTCGGTTTGCAGTCCCAGCCTCTACGTGAAGCGAAGTTGTCTTGCCCAAGGTGCCGTGGGATTCGGTAATAGAAATGTGGTGGATAATGTATCTTGGCAACCCTAACGGGGGCAAAAAAAATTGAAAAGCGGGGGTGCAACACGAGGATTTCCCATGGGGTCACCCATCATAGTACTACTCTCGCCCAAGCACGCTTAACTTCGAAGTTCTGATAGGATCTGGTGCATTAGTTCCGGTATGATCGCACCCGTCATGTTGAGGGCACAAATCCTTTATGTGTTGACGGTTCATAGTCCCAACCCAGAGAGATGGCCCATTCAAAAGGCCCAATGGGCTTAACGACAACCCATATGCTTCAACAACACAGCATCCTCGTAAAACTTGATATCGATACATGGTAGGGCCCTGTAATATCCCACGAGTTAGGTTGTCATTCTTTTAACAGCTCACGACGTGCGATCCAGGACGAAAAAATAGAGCAAAAGAAGAAAAGCGGCCCGAAACTAATGAAAACGTTCGATTTTGGGCTCCTAAAATAGGCACAGACGAGCAAGCTCGTTCCCCTCTCATAGAGCTCTTGGAGATCTTTCCAACGGTATGCTGTGCGCTGCATAACTCCTTACGGATTAAAAGTTATGGGCATCAGAGCGACAGAGACCTGGTCACAAGCCCAACGCCCTCGGTTTGCAGGCCCAGCTTCTACGTGAAGCGAAGTTGTCTTGCCCAAGGTGCCGTGGGATTCGTTAATAGAAATGTGGTGGATAAAGTATCTTGGTAACCCTAACCGGGGAAAAAAAAATTGAAAATGGGGGGTGCAACACGAGGACTTCTCTGGGCGTCACCCATCCTAGTACTACTCTCGCCCAAGCACGCTTAACTTCAGAGTTCTGATGGGATCTGGTGCATTAGTGCTAGTATGATCGCACCCTTCATGTTGTGGCACAAATCATTTATGTGTTGAAGGCTCACAGTACCAGCCCAGAGGGATGGCCCATTCAAAAGGCCCAATGGGATTAACGACAACCCATCTGTTTCAACAACGCCGCATCCACGCAAGATGTGATATCGACGCATTGTAGGGCCCTCTAATGTCCCGCGAGTTAGGTTGTCGTCCTTTTAACAACTCATGACATAGGATCTGGGTCGTAAAAACAGAGCAAAAGAAGAAAAGTGTCCTGAAACTGATGAAAATATTCGATTTTGGGCTCCAAAAATGGGCGAAGCGAAGTAGGCTTGCTACCCCGTCGTAGAGCTATCTGAGAGCTTTCCAATGGTATGCTGTACGCCGCATAACTCCGTACAGATCAAAAGTTATGGGCACCAGAGCGACGGAGACCTGGTCACAAGCCCTACGCCCTCGGTTTGCGGACCCAGCCTATACGTGAAGCAAAGTTGTCTTGCCCAAGGTGTCTTGTGATTGGTAATAGAAATGTGGTGGATAAAGTATCTTGGCAACCCTAATCGGGGCAAAAAAAAATTGAAAATGGGGGTTGCAACACGTGGGCTTCCCCGGGGGTTACCCATCCTAGTACTACTCTCACCCAAGCACGCTTAACTTTGGAGTTCTGATGGGATTCGGTGCATTAGTGCTGGTACGATCGCACCCGTCATGTTGTGGGCACAAATCCTTTATGTGTTGATGGTTCACAGTCCCAGCCCAGAGAGATGGCCCATTCAAAAGGCCCTATGGGCTTAACGACAACCCATCCGCTTCAACAATGTAGCATCCTTGCAAGACGTGATATCGACGCATTGTAAGGCCTTCTATTATCCTGCGAGTTCGGTTGCCTTCCTTTTTGCGGCTCACGACGTACGATCCGGGACGAAAAAAAAAAGCATAAGTATAAAAATGGCTTGAAATTGATGAAAACGTTCGATTTTGGGCTCCAAAAGTAGGCGCAACTGACCAAGCTAGCAGCCTCCGTCGTAGAGCTCTCAGAGAGATTTCCAACGGTATGCTGTGCGTCACGTAACTCCTTACGGATTAAAAGTTATGGGCACCGGAGCGACAGAGACTTGGTCATAAGCCCCACGCCCTCAGTTTGTGGGCCCAGCCTCAATGTGAAGCGAAGCTGTCTTGACCGAAGTGGCATAGGATTCGGTAATAGAAATGTGAGGGATAAAGTATCTTGGCAACCATAGCGGAGGCAAAAAAAAAATTGAAAAGGGGGGGTACAACACGAGGACTTCCCAGGGGGTCACCCATCCTAGTACTACTCTCGCCCAAGCACGCCTAACTTCGGAGTTCTGATGGGATCCGGTGCATTAGTGCTGGTATGATCACACCCGTCATGTTGTGGGCATAAATCCTTTATGTGTTGACGGTTCACAGTCCCAGCCCAGAGAGATGGCCCATTCAAAAGGCCCAATGGGCTTAACGACAACCCATCCGCTTCAACAACGTCGCATCCTCATAAGACGTGATATCGACACTTTGTAAGGCCCTCTAATGTCCCGCGAGTTAGGTTTTCGTCCTTTTAACAGCTCACGACGTACGATCCGGGACGTAAAAATAGAGCGAAAGAAGAAAAGTTGCCCGAAATTGATGAAAATGTTCGATTTTGGGAGCTTTCCAAAAATGGTCGCAGCAGAGCAGGCTTGTCATCCTTTTAACAACACACGAAGTACGATCCGGGATGAAAAAATAGAGCAAGCGTAGCCAAGTAAGCTTGCTGCCCCCGACTAAGAGCTCTCAGAGAGCTTTCCAACGGTATGCTGTATGTCACATAACTCCTTACAGATTAAAAGTTATGGGCACTGGAGCGACGGAGACCTGGTCACAAGCCCCACGCCCTCGGTTTGCAGGCCCAGCCTCTATATGAAGTGAAGTTGTCTTGCCCAAGGTGCCGTAGGACTTGGTAATAGAAATGTGGTGGATAAAGCATCTTGGCAAGCCTAAACGGGTGAAAAAAAATTGAAAATGGGGGGTACAACACGAGAACTTTCCAAATGGTCACCCATCTTAGTACTATTCTCGCCCAAGCACGATTAATTCGGAGTTCTGATGGGATCCAGTGCATTAGTGCTGGTATGATCGAATTCGTCATGTTGTGGGCTCAAATCCTTTATGTGTTGACAGTTCACAGTCCCAGCCCAGAGGGATGGCCCATTCAAAAGGCCCAATGGGCTTAACAACAACCCATTCACTTCAACAACGCAGCATCCTCGCAAGACGTGATATCAACGCATTGTAGGGCCCTCTAATGTCCCGCGAGTTAGGTAGTCGTCCTTTTAACAGCTCACGACGTACGATCTGGGACGAAAAAACAGAGCAAAAGAAGAAAAGTGGACTGAAACTGATGAAAATGTACGATTTTGGGCAACAAAAATGGGTGTAGCAGTGCAAGCTTGCTGCCCCGACGTAGAGCTCTAGGAGAGTTTTCAAATGGTATGTTGTGCGGTGCATAACTCGTTACGGATCAAAATTTATGGTCACCGGAGCGACGAAGACTAGGTCACAAGCCCCACGCCCTCGGTTTGCAGGCCCAGCCTCTACGTGAAGCGAAGTTGTCTTGCCCAAGGTGCTGCGTGATTCGGTAATAGAAATGTGGTGGATAAAGTATTTTGGCAACCCTAACCGGGGCAAAAAAAATTGAAAAGGGGGGTGCAACACGAGGACTACCCAGGGGTTCACCAATCCTAGTACTACTCTTGCCCAAGCACGCTTAACTTCGGAGTTCTGATGGGATCTAGTGTATTAGTGCTGGTATGATCGCACCCGTCATGTTGAGGGCACAAATCCTTTATGTGTTGACGGTTCATAGTCCCAACCCAGAGAGATGGCCCATTCAAAAGGCTCAATGGGCTTAATGACAACCCATCCGCTTCAACAACGCAGTATCCTCGCAAGAAGTGATATCGACTCATTGTTGGGCCCTGTAATATCCCGATAGTTAGGTTGTCATCCTTTTAACAGCTCACGACGTACAATCCGTGAAGAAAAAATATAGCAAAAGCAGAAAGAGGTCTCAAAATTGATGAAAACGTTCGATTTTGGGCTCCAAAAACACGGGGCGCAGCCGAGCAGGCTTATTGACCCCTTCCTAGAGCTCTCAGAGAGCTTTCAAACGGTATGTTGTGCGTCGCGTAACTCCTTACGGATTAAAAGTTATGGGCACCGGAGCGACGGAGACCTGGTCACATGCCGCATGCCCACGGTTTGCGGGCCCAGCCTCTACGTGATGCGAAGTTGTCTTACCCAAGGTACCGTAGGATTCGGTAATAGAAATGTGGTGGATAAAGTATCTTGGCAACCCTAGCCGGGGCAAAAAAAACTGAAAAAGGGGGGTGCAACACGAGGACTTCCCAAGGGGTCACCCATCCTAGTACTACTCTCGCCCAAGCACGCTTAACTTCGGAGTTCTGATGGGATCCGGTGCATTAGTGCTGGTGTGATCACACCCGTCATGTTGTGGGCGCAAATCCTTTGTGTTTACGGCTCACAATCCCAGCCCAGAGAGATAGCCCATTCAAATGGCCCAATGGGCTTAACGACAACCCATCCTATTCAACAACGTAGCAACCTCGCAAGACGTGATATTGACACATTGTAGGGTCCTCTAATGTCCTGCGAGTTAGGTTGTCGTCCTTTTAACAGCTCACGATGTACGATCTGGGACGTAAAAATAGAGCCAAAGAAGAAAAGTATCCTGAAATTGATAAAAATGATTGATTTTGGGTTCCAAAAAAGGGCGAAGCTGAGCAGGCTTGCTGCCCCATTGTAGAGCTCTCGGAGAGCTTTCCAATGGTATGCTGTGGGCCACGTCACTCCTTACGGATCAAAAGTTATGGGCACCGTCGCGATGGAGACCTGGTCACAAGCCCTATGCCCTCGGTTTACGGACCCAGCCTCTACGTGAAGCAAAGTTATCTTGCCCATGGTGTCGTGGGATTAGGTAATAGAAATATGGTGGATAAAGTATCTTGGAAACCCTAATCGGGGCAAAAAAAATTAGAAAGGGGGGTGCAACACGTGGGCTTTTCAGGGGGTCACCCATCCTAGTACTACTCTCGCCCAAGCACGCTTAACTTCGGAGTTCTGATGGGATCCGGTGCATTAGTGCTGGAATGATTGCACCCGTCATGTTGAGGGCACAAATCCTTTATGTGTTGACGGTTCACAGTCCCAACCCAGAGGGATGGCCAATTCAAAAGGCCTAAAGGGCTTAACGACAACCCATCTGCTTCAACAACATAGCATCCTCGTAAAACGTGATATCGACGCATTGTAGGGCCCTGTAATATCCCGCAAGTTAGGTTGTTGTCCTTTTAACAACTCACGACGTACGATCCGAGACAGAAAAACAGAGCAAAATAGCAAAAGTGGCCCAAATCTAATGAAAATGTTCAATTTTGGGCTACGAAAACAAGCGCAGCTGAGTAGGCTTGCTGCCCCTGTCGTAGAGCTCTTGGAGGGCTTTCCAATGGTATACTGTGCGCCGCATAACTCCTTAAGAATTAAACGTTATGGGCACCGGAGTGATGGAGACCTGGTCATAGGCCCCACGCCCTTAGTTTGCAGTCCCAGCCTCTACGTGAAGCGAAGTTGTCTTACCCAAGGTGACGTGGGATTCGGTAATAGAAATGTGATGGATAAAGTAACTTGGCAACCCTAACCGGGACAAAAAAAAATTGAAAATGGGGGGTGCAACACGAACACTTCCCAGGGGGTCACCCATCCTAGTGCTACTCTCGCCCAAGCACGTTTAACTTCGGAGTTCTGATAGGATCTGGTGCATTAGTGCTGGTACGATCGCACCAGTCATGTTGTGGGCACAAATCCTTTATGTGTTGACGGTTCATAGTCCCAGCCCAGAGAGATGGCCCATTCAAATGGCCCAATGGGCTTAACGACAACCCATCCGCTTCAACAACGCAGCATCCTCGCAAGACGTGATATCGACGCATTGTAGGGCCCTATAATATCCCGCGAATTAGGTTGTCATCCTTTTAATAGCTCACGACGTACGATCCGAGATTAAAAAATAGAGCATAAGTAGAAAAATGGCCTAAAATTGATGAAAACGTTCGATTTTGGGCTCCAAAAATAGGCCCAACCAAGCAGGCTTGCTGCCCCCATCGTAGAGTTGTCAGAGAGATTTCCAACGGTATGTTGTGCGTCGCGTAACTCCTTACGGATTAAAAGTCATGGGCACCGGAGCGATGGAGACTTGGTCACAAGTCCCACGCCCTCGGTTTGCGGGTCCAGCCTCTACGTGAAACAAAGCTATCTTGACCAAGGTGGCATAGGATTCAGTAATAGAAATGTGGGGGATAATGTATCTTGGCAACCCTAGCGGAGGCTAAAAAAATTGAAAAGGGTGGTTGCAACACGAGGACTTCCCAAGTAGTCACCCATCCTAGCACTACTCTCGCCCATACACGCTTAACTTCGGAATTTTGATGGGATCTGGTGCATTAGTGCTGGTATGATCGCACCCGTCATGTTGTGGGCCCAAATCCTTTGTGTTGACGGTTCACAGTCCCTGCCTTGAGATATGGCCCATTCAAAAGGCCCAATAGGCTTAACGACAACCCATCCACTTCAACAATGTCGCATCCTCATATGACGTGATATTGACGCTTTGTAGGGCCCTCTAATGTCCCGCGAGTTAGGTTGTCATCCTTTTAACAGCTCACGACGTACGATGCGGGACGTAAAAACATAGCAAAAGAAAAAAAGTGGCCGAAACTGATGAAAATGTTCAATTTTGGGCTCCAAAAATGATTATAGCAGAGCAGGCTTGCTGCCCCGTCGTAGAGCTCTCTGAGAGCTTTCCAATGGTATGTTGTGCGACGCGTAACTCCTTACGGATCAAGAGTTATGGGCACCGGAGGGACGGGGACCTGGTCACAAGACCTACGCCCACGGTTTGCAGACCCAGCCTCTACGTGAAGTGATGTTGTCTTCCCCAAGGTGTCGTGGGATTCAGTTATAGAAATGTGGTGGATAAAGTATCTTGGCACCCCTAATCGAGGCAAAAAAAATTGAAAATTGGGGTGCAACACGTGGGCTTCCCAAGGGGTCACCCATCACAGTACTACTCTCACCGAAACACGCTTAACTTCAGAGTTCTGATGGGATCCGATGCATTAGTGCTGGTATGATCGTACCCGTCATGTTGTGGGCCCAAATCCTTTGTGTTGACGGTTCACAGTCCCAGCCTAGAGAGATGGCGCATTCAAAAGGCCCAATGGGCTTAACGACAACCTATCCATTTCAACAACGTAGCATCCTCGTAAAACGTGATATCGACATGTTCTATGGCCGAGCAATATCCCGCGAGTTAGGTTGTCATCCTTTTAACAACACACGACGTTCGATCCGGGATGGAAAAACAGAACAAAAGTAGAAAAGTGGCCCAAAACTGATGAAAATGTTCGATTTTGGGCTCTGAAAACAAGCGTAGCCAGGTAGGCTTGCTACCCCCATCGTAGAGCTCTAGGAGAGCTTTCCAACGGTATGTTGTGCGCCGCATAACTCCTTACGGATTAAAAGTTATGGGCACCGGAGCGACGAAGACCAGGTCACAAGCCCCGCACCCTCGGTATGCAGGCACAGCCTCTACGTGAAGTGAAGTTGTCTTGCCCAAGGTGCTGTGGGATTCGGTAATAGAAATGTGGTGGATAAAATATCATGGCAACCCTAATCGGGGCAAAAAAAATTAAAAATGGGGGGTGCAACACGAGGACTTCCCAGGGGGTCACCCATCCTAGTACTACTCTCGCCCAAGCACATTTAACTTTGGAGTTCTGATGGGATCCGGTGCATTACTACTGGTATGATCCTACCCGTCATGTTGTGGGCACAAATCCTTTATGTGTTGATGGTTCACACTCCCAGCCCAGAGAGACGGCCCATTCAAAAGGCCCAATGGGCTTAACGACAACCCATCCGCTTCAACAACGCAGCATCATCACAAGACGTGAAATTGATGCATTGTAGGGCCTTGTAATATCCTGCGAGTTAGTCTGTCATCCTTTTAATAGCTCACGACGTACGATCCGGGATGAAAAAACAGAGCAAAAGTAGAAAAGTAGACTGAAATTGATGAAAACGTTCTATTTTGGGCTCCGAAAACAAGCGCAGCCGTGCAGGCTTGCTACCCCCGCCCTAGAGCTCTCAGAGAGCTTTCCAACGATATGTTGTGCGTCGCTTAACTCCTTACGAATTAAAAGTTATGGGCACCAGAACGACGGAGACCTGGTCACAAGCCCTACGCGAAGTTGTCTTGCCCAAGGTGCCGTAGGATTCGGTAATAGAAATGCGGGGGATAAAGTATCTTGCCAACCCTAGTGGGGGCAAAAAAAATTAAAAATGGGGGGTGCAACCCGAGGACTGCCAAGGGGGTCACCCATCCTAGTACTACTCTCGCCCAAGCACGCTTAACTTTGGAGTTCTATTGGGATTCAGTGCATTAGTGCTAGTATGATCGCACCCGTCATGTTGTGGGCACAAATCCTTTATGTGTTGACGGTTCACAGTCCCAGCCCAGAGAGATGGCCCATTCAAAAGGCCTAATAGGCTTTACGACAACCCATCCGCTTCAACAACGCCGCATCTTCGCAAGACGTGATATTGACGCTTTGTAGGGCCGTCTAATGTGCTGCGAGTTAGGTTGTCGTACTTTTAACATCTCACAACGTACGATCCGGGACGTAAAAATAGAGCTAAAGAAGAGAAGTGGCCCAAAATTGATGAAGATGTTCGATTTTGGGCCCCAAAAGCTTGCGCAGTCGAGTAGGCTTGCTGCCCCATCGTAGAGCTCTCTGAGAGCTTTCCAACGGTATGTTGAGCGCCGCGTAACTCCTTATGGATCAAAAGTTATGGGCATTGGAGCGATAGAAACCTGGTCACAAGCCTACACCCTCGTTTTGCGGACCCAGCCTCTACGTGAAGCGATGTTGTCTTGCCCAAGATGTCATGGGATTCGGTAATAGAAATGTGGTGGATAAAGTATTTTGGCAACCCTAACCGAGGTAAAAAAATTGAAAAGGGGGGTGCAACACGCGGACTTCCCAAGGGGTCACCCATCCTTGTACTACTCTCACCCAAGCACGCTTAACTTCAGAGTTCGGATGGGATCCTGTGCATTAGTGCTGGCATGATCGCACCCATCATGTTGAGGGCACAAATGATTTATTTGTTGACGGGTCACAGTCCCAGCCCAGTGAGATGGCCCAATCAAAAGGCCCAATGGGCTTAACGACAACCCATCCGCTTCAACAACATAGCATTCTCGTAAAACGCGATATCGACGCATTGTAGGGCTCTGTAATATCCTGCAAGTTAGGTTGTCATCCTTTTAACAACTCACGACGTACGATCTGGGAACGAAAAATAGAGCAAAAGAAGAAAAGTGGCCCAAAACTGATGAAAATGTTCGATTTTGGGCTCCGAAAACAAGCGCAGCCGAGTTGGCTTGCTGCCCTCGTCGTAGAGCTCTCAGAGAGCTTTCCAACGGTATGTTGTGCACCGCATAACTCCTTACGGATTAAAAGTTATCGGCACCGGAGCGACAGAGACCTGGTCACAAGCCCCACGCCTTCGGTTTGCAGGCCCAGCCTCTACGTGAAGCGATGTTGTCTTGCCCAAGATGCCTTGGTATTCGGTAATAGAAATGTGGCGGATAAAGTATCTTGGCAACCCTAACCGGGGCAAAAAAAATTGAAAAGGGGAGGTGCAACACGAGGACTTCCCAAGGTGTCGCCCATCCTAGCACTACTCTCGCCCAAGCACGCTTGACTTTGGAGTTCTGATGGGATCCGTTACATTAGTGCTGGTATGATCGCACCCGTCATGTTGTGGGCACAAATCATTTATGTGTTGACGGGTCACAGTCCCAGCCTAGAGAGATGGCCCATTCAAAAGGCCCAATGGGCTTAATGACAACCCATCCGATTCAACAACACAGCATCCTCGTAAGACGTGATATTGATGCATTATAGGGCCCTGTAATATCCCAGGAATTAGGTTGTCATCCTTTTAACAGCTCACGACGTACGATTCGGGATGAAAAAACAGAGCAAAAGTAGAAAAATGGGTTGAAATTTATAAAAACGTTCGATATTGGGCTCCAAAAACAAGCGCAGCTGAGTAGGATTGCTGCACCAGTCGTAGAGCTCTCGGAAAGCTTTCCAACGGTATGTTGTGTGTCGTGTAACTCCTTACGGATTAAAAGTTATGGGCACTGGAGCGACGGAGACTTGGTCACAAGCCCCACGCCCTCGATTTGTGGGCCCAGCCTCTACGTGAAGCGAAGTTGTCTTGCCTATGGAGTCGTCGGATTCGATAATAGAAATGTGGTTGATAAAGTATCTTGGCAACCCTAACCGGGGCAAAAAAAATTGAAAATGAGAGTGCAACAAGTGGACTTCCAATGGGGTCACCCATCCTAGTACTACTCTCGCCCAAGCACGCTTAACTTCGAAGTTCTGATTGGATTCGATGAATTAGTGCTGGTATGATCGCACCCGTCATGTTGAGGGCATAAATCCTCTATGTGTTGACGGTTCACAGTCCCAGGCCAGAGAGATGGCCCATTCGAAAGGCCCAATGGGCTTAACGACAACCCATCCGCTTCAACAACGCAGCATCCTCGTAAGAGATGATATCTACGCGTTGTAGGACCCTGTAATATCCCGCGAGTTAGGTTGTCGTCCTTCTAACAACTCACGACGTGCGATCCGAGACGGAAAAACAGAGCAAAAGAAGAAAAGTGGGCCGAAACTAATGAAAACGTTAGATTTTGGGCTCCGAAAACAGGCGCAGCTGAGTAGGCTTGCTGCCCCCGTCGTAGAACTCTCGGAGAGCTTTCCAACGGTATGCTGTGCGCCGTGTAACTCCTTACGGATTAAAAGTTATGGGCACCGGAGCGACGCAGACCTGGTCACAAGCCCCACGCCCTCGGTTTGTGGGCCCAAGCTCTACGTGAAGCGAAGTTGTCTTGCCCAAGGTGCCGTGGTATTCCGTAATAGAAATGTGGAGGATAAAGTATCTTGGCAACCGTAACCCGAGCAAAAAAACTAAAAAGGGGGGGTGCAACACGAGGACTTCCCAGGGGATCACCCATCCTAGTACTACTCTTACTCAAGCATGTTTAACTTTGGAGTTATGATAGGATCCGGTGCATTAGTGCTGGTATGATCGCACCCGTCATGTTGAGGGCACAAATGAATTATGTGTTGACGTGTCACAGTCCCAGCCCAAAGAGATGGCCCATTCAAAAGGCCCAATGGGCTTAACGACAACCCATCCGCTTCAACAACGTAGCATCCTCGTAAAACGTGATATCGATGCATTGTAGGGCTCTGTAATATCCAGCAAGTTAGCTTGTCTTCCTTTTAACAGCTCACGACGTACGATCCGGGAACGAAAAACAGAGCAAAAGAAGAAAAGTGTACGAAAACTGAAGAAAATGTTCATTTTTGGGCTCCGAAACAGCCATAGCTGAGTAGGCTTGCTGCCCCCGTCGTAGAGCTCTTGGAGAGCTTTCCAACGGTATGCTGTGGTCCGTATAACTCCTTACGGATTAAAAGTTATGGGCACCGGAGCGACGGAGACTTGGTCACAAGCCCCACGCCCTCAGTTTGCAGGCCCATTCTCTACGTGAAGCGAAGTTGCCTTGCCCAAGGTGCCTTGGTATTCGGTAATAGAAATGTGGCGGATAAAGTATCTTGGAAACCCTAACCGTGGCAAAAAAAATTGAAAAGGGGGGGTGCAACACGAGGACTTCCCAGGGTGTCGCCCATCCTAGTACTACTCTCACCCAAGCACGCTTGACTTTGGAGTTCTGATGGGATCCGTTGCATTAGTGTTGGTATGATCGCACCCGTCATGTTGTGGGCACAAATCATTTATGTGTTGACGGGTCACAGTCCCAGCCTAGAGAGATGGCTCATTCAAAAGGCCCAATGGGCTTAACGACAACCTATCAGATTCAACAACACAGCATCCTCGCAAGACGTGATATCGATGCATTGTAGGGCCCTATAATATCCCGCGAATTAGGTTGTCGTCCTTTTAACAGCTCATGACGTACAATCCGGGATGAAAAAACAGAGCAATAGAAGAAAAATAGGCTGAAACTGATGAAAACGTTCGATTTTGGGCTCCAAAAAAAAGCACAACCGAGTAGGCTTGCTGTACCCGTCGTAGAGCTCTCGGAGAGCTTTCCAACGGTATGTTGTGCGTCGCATAACTCCTTACGGATTAAAAGTTATGGCACCAGAGCGACGTAGACCTGGTCACAATCCCCACGCCCTCGGTTTGCGGGCCCAGCCTCTACGTGAAGTGAAGTTGTCTTGCCCATGGAGTCATGCGATTCGGTAATCGAAATGTGGTTTATAAAGTATCCTGGCAACCCTAACCGAGGCAAAAAAAATTGAAAAGGGGGGTGCAACACGAGGACTTCCAATGGGGTCACCCATTCTAGAACTACTCTCGCCCAAGCACGCTTAACTTCGGAGTTCTGATTGGATTCGGTGAATTAGTGCTGGTATGATCGCACCCGTCATGTTGAGGGCATAAATCCTTTATGTGTTGACGGTTCACAGTCTCAGCCCAGAGAGATGGCCCATTCAAAAGGCCCAATGGGCTTAACGACAACCCATCCGCTTCAACAACGTAGCATCTTCGTAAGAGATGATATCAACGCGTTCTAGGACCCTGTAATATCCTGCAAGTTAGGTTGTCGTCCTTCTAACAGCTCACGACATGCGATCCGAGACGGAAAAATAGAGCAAAAGAAGAAAAGTAGGCCGAAACTAATGAAAACGTTAGATTTTGGGCTCCGAAAACAGGCGCAACTGAGTAGGCTTGCTGCCCCCGTCGTAGAGCTCTCGGAGAGCTTTCTAACGGTATGATGTGCGCTGTGTAACTCCTTACGGATTAAAAGTTATGCACACCGGAGTGACGGAGACCTGGTCACAAGCCCCACGCCCTCAGTTTGCGGGCCCAACCTCTACGTGAAGAGAAGTTGTCTTGCCCAAGGTGCCGTGGTATTCGGTAATAGAAATGTGGAGGATAAAGTATCTTGGCAACCCTAACCCGAGCAAAAAAATTGAAAATGAGGGGTGCAACATGAGGACTTCCCAGGGGATCACCCATTCTGGTACTACTCTTGCCCAAGCATGCTTAACTTTGGAGTTCTGATGGGATCCGATGTATTAGTGCTGGTATGATCGCACCCGTCATGTGGAGGGCATAAATCATTTATGTGTTGACTATTCACAGTCCCAGCCTAGAGAGATGGCCCATTCAAAAGGCCCAATGGGATTAACGACAACCTATCCACTTCAAGAAATGTGGAGGATAAAATATCTTGGCAACCCTAACCGGGGCAAAAAAAATTGAAAAGTGGGGGTGCAACACGAGGACTTCCCAGGGGGTCACCCATCCTAGTACTACTCTCGCCCAAGCCCGCTAAACTTCGGAGTTCTTATGGGATCCGGTGCATTAGTGCTGGTATGATCGCACCTCGTCATGTTGTGGGCACAAATCCTTTATGTGTTGACGGTTCACAATCCCAGCCCTGAGAGATGGCCCATTCAAAAGGCCCAATGGGCTTAATGATAACCCATCCGCTTCAACAACACAGTATCCACGCAAGATGTGATATCGACGCGTTGTAGGGCCCTCTAATGTCCCGCGAGTTAGGTTTTCGGCCTTTTAACAACTCACGACGTAAGATTCGGGATGAAAAAACAGAGTGAAAGAAGAAAAAAGGCCTGAAACTGATAAAAATGTTAGAATTTGGGCTCCAAAAAATAACGCAGCCGAACAGGTTTGATACCCACGTCGTAAAGCTTTCGGAGGGCTTTCCAACGGTATGTTGTGCGCCGCGTAACTCCGTACGGATCAAAAGTTATGGGAACTGGAGCGACAGAGACCTGGTCACTACCCCTACTCCCTCGATTTGCGGGCCCAGCCTCTACGTGAAGCGAAGTTGTCTTGCCCAAGGTGCCGTGCGATTCGGTAATAGAAATGTGGTAGATAAAGTATCTTGGCAACCCTAACTGGGCAAAAAAAATTGAAAAGGGGGGTGCAACACGAGGACTTCCCAGGGGGTCACCCATCCTAATACTACTCTCGCCCAAGCACGCTTAACTTCGGAGTTCTGATGGGATCCAGTGCATTAGTGGCGGTATGATTGCAACCATTATGTGGAGGGCACAAATCCTTTATGTGTTGACGGTTCACAGTCCCAGCCCAGAGAGATGGCCCATTCAAAAGGCCCAATGGGCTTAACGACAAACCATCCGCTTCAAGAACACAACATCCTCGCAAGACGTGTTATCGACGCATTATAGGGCACTCAAATGTCCCGCGAGTTAGGTTTTCGTCCTTTTAACAGCTCACGACGTACGATCCGGGACGAAAAAACAGATCAAAATAAGAAAAGTGGCCCGAAATTGATGAAAATGTTTGATTTTGGGCTGTAAAAATGAGCGCAGCCGAGCAGGCTTGCTACCCCCATCGTAGAGCTCTCGGAGAGCTTTCTAACGGTATGCTGTACGCCACGCAACTCCTTGTATATCAAAAGTTATAGGCATCGGAGCGGCGGAGACCTGGTCACGAGAACTACGCTATCGGTTTGCGGGCCCAGCCTCTACGTGAAGCGAAGTTGTCTTGCCCAAGGTGTCGTGGGATTCGGTAATAGAAATGTGGTGGATAAAGTATCTTGGCAACCCTAATAAGGGCAAAAAAATTGAAAATGGGGGGTGCAACACGAGGACTTCCCAAGGGTCACCCATCCTAGGACTACTCTCGCCCAAGCACGCTTAACATCGGAGTTCTGATGGGATCCGGTCCATCAGTGCTGGTATGATCAAACCTGTCATGTTGAGGGCATAAATCTTTTATGTGTTGACGGTTCATAGTCCTAGCCCAGATAGATGGCCCATTCAAAAGGCCCAATGGGCTTAACGACAACCCATCCACTTCGACAACGCATCATCCTCGTAAGACATGATATCGATGCATTGTAGGACCCTATAATATCCTACGAGTTAGGTTGTCGTCCTTTTAACAGCTCACGGCGTACGATCCTAGACGAAAAAATATAGCAAAAGAAGAAAAGTGGCCCGAAACTGATGAAAATGTTTGATTTTTGGTTCCAAAAATAGGTGCAGCTGGGCAGGCTTGCTGCCCCGGTTGTAGAGCTCTCGGAAGGCTTTCCAACGGTATGCTATGCGCTGCGTAACTCCATACGAATTAAAAGTTACGGGCACCGGAGCGACGGAGACCAGGTCAAAACCTCCACGCCCTCGGTTTGCTGTCCAAGCCTCTACGTGAAGCGAAGTTCTCTTGCCCAAGGTGCCGTGGGATTCGGTAATAGAAATGTGATAGATAAAGTATCTTGGCAACCCTAACTGGGGCAAAAAAAATTGAAAAAGGGGGTGCAACACGAGTACTTCCCAGGGGGTCACCCATCCTAGGACTACTCTCGCCCAACCACGCTTAATTTCGGAGTTCTGCTGCGATTCGGTGCATCAGTGCTGCTTTGACCGCACCCATCATGTTGAGGGCATAAATCCTTTATGTGTTGACGGTTCATAGTCCCAGCCCAGAGAGATGGCCCATTCAAAAGGCCCAATGGGCTTAACGACAACCCATCCACTTCAACAACGCAGCATCCTCGTAAGATGGGATATCGATGCATTGTAGGACCCTGTTATATCCCATGAGTTACGTTCTCGTCCTCTTAACAGCTCACGACGAGCAGCAGAGGAAAAGTGGCCCAAAATTGATGAAAACGTTCAATTTTGGGCTCCAAAAATAGGCGCAGCGGAGCAGGCTTGCTACCCCTTCGTAAAGCTCTCAGAGAGCTTTCCAACGGTATGCTGTGCGCCGCGTAACTACATACGAATTAAAAGTTATGGGCACCGGAGCAACGGAGACCTGGTCACAAGCCCTAGGCCCTCGGTTTGCGGGCCCAGCCTCTACGTGAAGCGAAGCTGTCTTGCCCGCGGTACCGTGCGATTCGGTAAAAGAAATGTGGTGGATAAAGTATCTTGGCAACCCTTACCCGGGAAAAAAATTTCAAAATGGGAGGTGCAACACGAGGACTTCCCAGGGGATCATCCATCCTAGTACTACTCTCGCCTAAGCACGCTTAACTTTGGGGTTCTGATGGTTTCGGTGCATTAGTGCTGGTATGATCACACCCGTCATGTGGAGGGCATAATTCCTTTATGTGTTGACGGTTCACAGTGCCAGCCCAGAGGGATGGCCCATTCAAAAGGCCCAATAGGCTTAACGACAACCCATCCACTTCAACAATGTAGCATCCTCACAAGACGTGATATCGACACGTTGTAGGGCCCTCTAATGTCCTGCGAGTTAGGTTGTCGTCCTTTTAACAGCTCACGACGTTCGATCCCAGACGGAAAAGCAGAGCAAAGGAAGAAAAGTTGCCCGAAACTGATGAAAACATTCGATTTTGGGATCCAAAAGGGGTGCAGCCGAGCAGGCTTGCTGTCCCAGTTGTAGAGCTCTCAGAGAGATTTCCAACGATATGCTGTGCGCCGCGTAACTCCTTACGGATTAAAAGTTATGGGCACCAGAGCGGCGGAGACCTGGTCACAAGCCCTACGCCCTCGGTTTGCGGGCCCAGCCTCTACGTGAAGCGAAGTTGTCTTGCCCAAGGTGTCGTGGGATTCGGTAATAGAAATGTGGCGGATAAAGTATCTTGGCAACCCTAACCGGGGCAAAAAAAATTGAAAAGAGGGGTGCAACACGAGGACTTCCCAAAGGGTCACCCATCCTAGTACTACTCTCGCCCAAGCATGCTTAACTTCGGAGTTCTGATGGGATCCGGAGCATTAGCGCTGGTATGATCGCACCCGTCATGTGGAGGGCACAAATCCTTTATGTGTTGACGGTTCACAGTCCCAGCCCAGAGAGATGGCACGTTCAAAAGGTCCAATGGGCTTAACGACAATCTATCTGCTTTAACAAGGTAGTATCCTAGTAAGACGTGATATCGATGCATTGTAGGGTACTGTATTATCCCGCAAGTTAGGTTGTCATCCCATTAACATCTCACGACGTACGATCCTGTACGAAAAAACAGAGCAAAAGAAGAAAAGTAGCCTGAAACTGATGAAAACCTTCAATTTTGGACTCCATAATTGGGCGCAGCCGAGCAGGTTTGCCGACCCAATCATAGAGCTCTCGGAGAGCTTTCAAAAGTTATGCTGTGCGCCGCATAACTCATTACGGATCAAAAGTTATGGGAACCAGAGCGGCAGAGACCTGGTCACAAGTCCTATGCCCTCGGTTTGCGGGCCCAACCTCTACTTGAAGCGAAGTGGTCTTGGCCAAGGTGCCGTCGGATTCGGTAATAGAAATGTGGTGGATAAAGTATCTTGGCAACCATAACCAGGGCAAAAAAAATTAAAAAGGGGAGGGGTAACACGAGGCTTTCCGAGGGGGTCACCCATCCTAGTACTACTCTCGCCCAAGCACGCTTAGCTTTGGAGGTCTGATAGGATCCAGTGCAATAGTGCTGGTACGATCTCACCCGTCGTGTTGTGGGCATAAATCCTTTATGTGTTGACGGTTCACAGCTCAGCCCAGAGATATGGCCCATTCAAAAGGCCTAATGGGCTTAACGAAAACCCATCCGCTTCTGCAACGTAGCATCCTCGCAAGACGTGATATCGACGCATTGTAGGGCCCTCTAATGTCCCACGTGTTAGGTTGTCGACCTTTTAACAGCTCACGACGTACGATTCGGGACAGAAAAACTGTGTAAAAGAAGAAAAGTGGCCCAAAACATATGAAAACGTTCAATTTTGGGCTCCAAAAATTGGCACAACCTAGCAGGATTGCTGCCCATGCCATAGAGCTCTTGGAGGGCTTTCCAATGGTATGCTGTGCGCTGCATAACTCCTTACGGATCAAAAGTTATGTGAACCGTAGAGATGGAGACCTGGTCACAAGCCCCACGCCCTCGATTTGCGGGCCCAGCCTCTACGTGAAGCGAAGTTGTCTTGCCCAAGGTACCGTGGGATTCGGTAGTAGAAATGTGGAGGATAAAGTATCTTGGCAACCCTAACCGGGGCAAAAAAAAATTGAAAGGGGGGGTACAACACGAGGACTTCCCAGGGTGTCACCCATCCTAGTACTACTCTCGCCCAAGCATACTTAACTTCGGAGTTCTGATGTGATCTGGTGCATTAATGCTGGTATGATCACACCCGTCATGTGGAGGGCACAAATCTTTTATGTGTTGACGGTTCACAGTCCCAACCCAGAGAGATGGCCCATTCAAAAGGCCCAATGGGCTTAACGACAACCCATCCACTTCAACAACGCAACATCCTCACAAGACGTGATATCAACTCGTTATAGGGCCCTCAAATGTCCCGCGAGTAGGGTTGTCGTCCTTTTAACAGCTCACGACATACGATCTGGGATGGAAAAACAGAGCAAAAGAAGAAAAGTGGCCCGAAACTGATGAAAACGTTCGATTTTGGGCTCAAAAAATGAGCACAGCTGAGAAGGTTTGATGCCCCCGTCGTAGAGCTCACGGAGAGCTTTCCAACGGTATGCTGTACGCTACGTAACTCCTTTCGAATCAAAAGTTATGGACGCCGGAGTGGCAGAGACCTGGTCACAAGCCTTACGCTCTCGGTTTGCAGGCCCAGCCTCTACGTGAAGCCAAGTTTTCTTGCCCACGGTGCCGTGGGATTCGGTAATAAAAATGTGATGGATAAAGTATCTTGGCAACCCTAACCGGGACAAAAAAAGTTTAAAAGAGGGGTGCAACACGAGGACTTCCTAGGGGGTCACCCATCCTAGTACTACTCTCACCCAAGCACGCTTAACTTTGGGATGGGATCCGGTGCATCAGTGCTGGTATGATCGTACCCGTCATGTTGAGGGCATAAAACCTTTATGTGTTGACGGTTCACAGTCCCAGCCCAGAGAGATGGCCCATTCAAAAGGCCCAATGGGCTTTAAGACAAGCCATCCACTTCAACAACGTAACATCCTCATAAGACGTGATATCGACGTGTTGTAGGACCCTGTAATATCACGCGAGTTAGGTTGTCATCCTTTTAACAGCTCACGACATACGATCCGAGACGGAAAAACAGAGCAAAAGAAGAAAAGTAGCTCAAAACTAATGAAAACGTTCAATTTTGGGCTTCGAAATTAAGCGCAGCTGAGCAGGCTTGCTGCCCCCGTCGTAGAGCTCTCAGAGAGCTTTCCAACAATACGTTGTGTGCCATGTAACTTCTTACGAATTAAAAGTTATGGGCACTGAAGCGATGGAGACCTGGTCACAAGCACTATGCCCTCGATTTGCGGGCCCAGCCTCTACGTGAAGCGAAGTTGTCTTGCCCAAGCTGCCGTGGGATTTGGCAATAGAAATGTGGTGGATAAAGTATCTTGGCAACCCTAACTGGGGCAAAAAAAATTGAAAAGGGGGGTGCAACACGAGGACTTCTCAGGGGGTCACCCATCCTAGTACTACTCTCGTCCAAGCACGCTTAACTTCGGAGTTCTGATGGGATCCGGTGCATTAGTGCTGGTTTGATCGCACCCGTCATGTGGAGGGCCCAAATCCTTTATGTGTTGACAGTTCACAGTCCTAGCCTAGAGAGATGGCCCATTCAAAATGCCCAATGGGCTTAATGACAACTCATCCGCTTCAACAACGCAACATTCTCGCAAAACGTGATATTGGCGTGTTATAGGGCCCTCAAATGTACCGCGAGTTAGGTTGTTGTCCCTTTAACAGCTCACGACGTACGATCCGAGATGGAAAAACTGAGCAAAATAAGAAAAATGGCCCAAAACTGATGAAAACGTTCAATTTTGGGCTCTGACAATAGGCGCAGCGGAGCAAGCTTGCTGCCTTCATCGTAGAGCTCTTGGAGAGCTTTCCAACGGTATGTTGTGTGCCGCGTAACTCCTTACGGATTAAAAGTTATGGGTACCGGAGCGACGGAAACCTGTTCACAAGCTCTATGCCCTCGGTTTGCGGGCCCATCCTCTACGTGAAGCGAAGTTGTCTTGCCCAAGGTGCCGTGGGATTCGGTAATAGAAATGTAGTGGATAAAGTTTCTTGGCAACCCTAACTAGGGCAAAAAAAATTGAAAAGGGGGGTGCAACATGAGGACTTCCCAAGAGGTCACCCATCCTAGTACTACTCTCGCCCAAGCACGCTTAACTTCAGAGTTCTGATGGGATCCGGTGTATTAGTACTGGTATAATCGCACCCGTCATGTTGTGGACACAAATCCTTTATGTGTTGACGGTTCACAGTCCCAACCCAGAGAGATGACCCATTCAGAAGGCCCAATGGGCTTAACGATAGCCCATCCGCTTCAACAACGCAGCATCCTCACAAGACGTGATATCGATGCGTTGTAGGGCCTTCTAATATCCCGTGAGTTAGGTTGTCGGCCTTTTAACAGCTTACGACGTACGATTCGGGACAGAAAAATAGAGTAAAAGAAGAAAAGTGGCTCAAAACTGATGAAAACGTTCGATTTTGGACTCCAAAAATGATCGTAGCCGAGCAGGCTTGCTGCCCCCGTCTTAGAGCTCTCAGAGAGCTTTCCAACGGTATGCTGTGTGCCGCGTAACTTCCAACGGATTAAAAGTTATGGGCACCAGAGCGACGGAGACCTGGTCACAAGCCCTACGCCCTCGGTTTATGGGCCCAGCCTCTACGTGAAGCGAAGTTGTCTTCCCAAGGTGCCGTGGGATTCGGTCATTGAAATGTGGAGGATAAAATTTCTTGGCAACCCTAACCGGGGCAAAAAAAATTGAAAAGGGGGGTGCAACACGAGGACTTCCCAAGAGGTCACCCATCCTAGTACTACTCTCGCCCAAGCACGTTTAACTTCGGAGTTCTGATGGGATCCGGTGCATTAATGCTGGTATGATCGCACACGTCATGTGGAGGGCACAAATCCTTTATGTGGTGACGGTTCACAGTCCCAGCCCAGAAAGATGGCCCATTCAAAAGGCTCAATGGGCTTAACGACAACCCATCCGCTTCAATAATGCAGCATCCTCGTAAGACGTGATATCGACACATTATAGGACCCAGTAATATCCCGCGAGTTTGGTTGTCGTCCTTTTAACAGCTCACGATGTACGATCCGAGATCGAAAAACATAGCAAAAGAAGAAAAGTGGCCGAAACTGAAGAAAACGTTCGATTTTTGTGCTCCAAAAATAGACGAAGCTGCGCAGGCTTGCTACCCCCGTCGTAGATCTCTCGGTGAGCTTTCCAACGGTATGTTGTGCGCTGCGTAACTTCTTACGGATTAAAACTTATGGGCACCAGAGTGAGGGAGACCTAGTCAAAAGCCCTACGCCCTCGGTTTGCGGGCCCAGCCTCTATGTGAAGTGAAGTTGTCTTAGCCAAGGGGCCATGGGATTCAGTAATAGAAATGTGGTGGATAAAGTATCTTGGCAACCCAAATCGGGGCAAACAAAATTGAAAAGGGGAGTGCAACACGAGGACTTCGAGGGGGTTACCCAACGTAATACTACATTCGTCCAAGCACGCTTAACTTCGGAGTTCTGATGGGATCCGGTGCATTAGTGGTGGTTTTATTGCACCCGTCATGTGGAGGGCACAAATCCTTTATGCGTTGACAGTTCACAGTCCCAGCCTTAAGAGATGGCCCATTCAAAAGACCCAATGGGCTTAACGACAACTCATCCGCTTCAACAACGTAACATCCTCGCAAGATGTTATATTGACACGTTATAGGGCCCTCAAATGTCCCGCGAGTTAGGTTGTCGTCCTTTTAACAGCTCAAGACGTACGATCCGGGACGGGAAAATAGAGCAAAATAAGAAAAATAGACCAAAACTGATGAAAACGTTCGATTTTGGGCTCCAAAAATGATCATAGCTTAGCAGACTTGTTGCCCCCGTCATAGAGCTCTCAGAGAGCGTTCCAACGGTATGCTGTGTGCCATGTAACTCCTTACGGATTAAAAGTTATGGGCACCGGAGTGACGGAGACCTGGTCACAAGCCCTACGCCCTCGGTTTGCGGACCCAGCCTCTACGTGAAGTGAAGTTGTCTTGGCCAAGGAGCCGTGGGATTCAGTATAGAAATGTGGAGGATAAAGTATCTTGGCAACCCTAACCGGGGCAAAAAAAATTGAAAAATGGGGGTGCAACACGAGGACTTCACAAGGGGTCAACCATCTTGGTACTACTCTCGCCCAAGCACGCTTAACTTCGGAGTTCTGATGGGATCCGGTGCATTAGTGCTGGTATGATCGCACCCGTCATATTGTGGGCATAAATCCTTTATGTGTTGAGGGTTCACAGTCCCAGCCCAGAGAGATAGCCCATTCAAAAGGCCCAATGGGCTTAACGACAACCCATCTGCTTCAACAACGTAGCATCCTCGCAAGATGTGATATCGACGCATTGTATGGCCTACTAATGTCCCGCGAGTTAGGTTGTCGGCCTTTTAACAGCTCATGACGTACGATTCAGGACAGAAAAACATAGCAAAAGAAGAAAAGTGGCCCAAAACTGATTAAAACGTTCGATTTTGGGCTTAAAAAATGGGTGAAGCAGAGCAAGCTTGCTTCCCACGTCATAGAGCTCTCGGAGGGCTTTCCAATTGTATGTTGTACGGTGCGTAACTCCTTACGGATCAAAAGTTATGGGTACTGGAGCGACGGAGACCTGGTCACAAGCCCTACA
The DNA here is from genome assembly GCA_037974665.1 of Ehretia macrophylla. Classification (NCBI taxonomy): domain Eukaryota; kingdom Viridiplantae; phylum Streptophyta; class Magnoliopsida; order Boraginales; family Ehretiaceae; genus Ehretia; species Ehretia macrophylla. The sequence continues at coordinate 40,548,591 of CM075776.1, read as the reverse complement.
CCCTCGGTTTACGGGCCCAGCCTCTACGTGAAGCGAAGTTTTCTTGCCCAAGGTGCCGTGGGATTCGGTAATAGAAATGTGGTCGATAAAGTTTATTAGAACCCCTAACCGGGGCAAAAAAATTGAAAAAGAGGGTGCAACACGAGGACTTCCCAGGGGGTCACCCATCCTAGTACTACTCTCGCCCAAGCACGCTTAACTTCGCAGTTCTGATGGGATCCGGTGCATTAGTGCTGGTATGATCGCACCCGTAATGTGGAGGGCACAAATCCTTTATGTGTTGACGGTTCACAGTCCCAGCCCAGAGAGATGGCCCATTCAAAAGGCCCAATGGGCTTAACGACAACCCATCCAGTTCAACAACGAAGTATCCTCGTAAGACGTGATATCGACGCGTTGTAGGACCTTGTAATATCCAGCGGGTTTGTTTGTCGTCCTTTTAACAACTCACGACGTACGATTCAAGACGAAAAAACAGAGCAAAAGAAGAAAAGTGGCCCGAAAATTATGAAAACATTCAATACTTCTTACGGATTAAAACTTATGGGCACCGGAGCGACGGAGACCTGGTCACAAGCCCTACGCCCTCGGTTTACGGGCCCAGCCTCTACGTGAAGCGAAGTTGTCTTGGCCAAGGTGCCATGGGATTTAGTAATAGAAATGTGGTGGATAAAGTATCTTGGCAACCCAAACCGGGGAAAAAAAAATTGAAAAGGGGAGTGCAACACGAGGACTTCCCAGGGGGTCACCCATCCTACTACTACTCTCGCCCAAGCATGCTTAACTTCATAGTTTTGATGGGATCCGATGCATTTGTGCTGGTATGATCGCAGCCGTCATGTTGTGGGCACAAATCCTTTATGTGTTGACGGTTCACAATCCCAGCCCAGAGAGATGGCCCATTCAAAAGGCCCAATAGGCTTAACGACAACCCATCCGCTTCAATAACGCAGCATCCTCGCAAGACGTGACATCAACGAGTTGTAGGGCCCTCTAATGTCCCACGAGTTAGGTTGTCGGCCTTTTAACAGCTCCCGACGTACGATCCGTGGCGGAAAAATAGAGCAAAAGAAGAAAAGTGGCCCAAAACTGACGAAAATTTTAGATTTTGGGCACCAACATCATGCGCAGCCGAGCAAGATTGCTGCCCCCGTTGTAGTGCTCTCGGAGAGCTTTCCTACGGTATGCTGTGCGCCGCGTAACTCCTTACGGATTAAAAGTTTGGGGCACCGGAGTGGCGAAGACCTGGTCTCAAGCCCTACACCCTCGGTTTACAGGCCCAGCCTCTATGTGAAGCGAAGTTGTCTTGCCCAAGGTGCCGTGGGATTTGGTAATAGAAATGTGGTGGATAAAGTATCTTGGCAACCCTAACCGGGGCAAAAAACATTGAAAAGCTGGGTGCAACACGGGGACTTCCCAGGGAGTCACCCATCTTGGTACTACTCTCGCCCAAGCACGCTTAACTTCAGAGTTCTGATGGGATCCGGTGCATTAGTGCTGGTATGATCGCACCTGTCATATGGAGGGCACAAATCCTTTATGTGTTGATGGTTCACAGTCCTAGCCCTGAGAGATGGCCTATTCAAAAGGCCCAATGGGCTTAATGACAACCTATCCGCTTCAACAACGCAGCATCCTTGTAAGACATGATACCGACGCGTTGTAAGACCCTCTAATATACCGCAAGTTAGGTTGTCGTCCTTTTAACGGCTCACGGCATACGATCCGTGACGAAAAAACAGAGCAAAAGATGAAAAGTCCCCCAAAACTAATGAAAACATTAGATTTTGGGCTCCGAAAACTGGCGTAGCTAAGCAAGCTTGCTGCCCCCGTCGTAGAGCTCTCGAAGTGGTTTCCAACGGTATGCCGTGCGCCGCGTAACTTCTTACGGATTAAAAGTTATGGGCACCGGCGCGACGGAGACTTGGTCACAAGCCCCACACCCTCCGTTTGCGGGCCCAGCCTCTACGTGAAGCGAAGTTGTCTTGCCCAAGGTGCCGTGGGATTCGGTAATAGAAATATGGAGGATAAAGTATCTTGGCAACCTTAATCGGGGCAAAAAAAATTGAAAATGGGGGGTGCAACACGAGGACTTCTCAAAGGGTCACCTATCCTAGTACTACTCTCGCCCAAGCACACTTAACTTCGGTGTTCTGATGGGATCCTGATCGCACCTGTCATGTAGTATGCACAAATCCTTTATGTGTTGATGGTTCACAGTTTCAGCCCAGAGTAATGGCCTATTCAAAAGGCCAAATGGGCTTAACGACAACCCATCCGCTTCAACAATGCAGCATCCTCAGAAGACGTGATATCGACGCGTTGTAGGGTCCTCAAATTTCCCGCGAGTTAGGTTGTCGTCCTTTTAACAACTCACGACGTACAATCCGGGATAGAAAAATAGAGCAAAAGAATAAAAGAGGCCCGAAACTGATGAAAATGTTTTATTTTGGGTTCCAAAAATGAGCGCAGCTGAGCAGGCTTCCTGCCTCCATTGTAGAGCTCTCGGAGCTCTTTCCAACGGTATGTTGTGCACTGCGTAACTCCTTATGGATCAAAAGTTAAGGGCACCGGAGCGGCGAAGACCTGGTCACAAGCCCTATGCCCTCGGTTTTTGGGCCCAGCCTCTACGTGAAGCGAAGTTGTTTTGCCCAAGGTGTCGTGGGATTTGATAATAGAAATGTGGGGGATAAAGTATCTTGGCAACCCTAACCGGGGGAAAAAAAATTGAAAAGGGGGGTGCAACATGAGGACTTCCCAGAGGGTCACCCATCCTAGTACTACTCTCGCCCAAGCACGCTTAACTTTGGAGTTCTGATGGGATTCGGTGCATCAATACTGGTATGATCGCACCCGTCATGTTGAGGGTTTAAATACTTTATGTGTTGACGGTTCACAATCCCAGCCCAGAGAGATGGCCCATTCAAAAGGCCCAATGGGCCTAACGACAACCCATCCGCTTCAACAACGGAGCATCCTCATAAGACGTGATATCGACGAATTGTAGGACCCTATAATATCCCGCGAGTTAGGTTATCGTCCTTTTAACAACTCACGACGTACGATCTGAGACGAAAAAATAGAGCAAAAGAAGAAAAGTGGCCTGAAACTAATGAAAACGTTCGATTTTGGGCTCCGAAAATAGGCACAGCTGAGTAGGCTTACTACCCCCGTCGTAGAGCTCTCGGAGAGCTTTCCAACGGTATGTTGTGCGCCGCGTAACTCCTTACGAATTAAAAGTTATGGGCACCGGAACGACGGAGACCTAGTCACAAGCCCGACGCCCTCGGCTTACGGGCCCAGCCTCTACGTGAAGTGAAGTTGTCTTGCCCAAGGTGCCGTGGGATTCGGTAATAGAAATGTGGAGGATAAAATATCTTGACAACCCTAACTGGGGCAAAAAAGAATTGAAAAGGGGGGTGCAACACTTGGACTTCCCTGGGGGTCACCCATCCTAGTACTACTTTCGCCCAAGCACGCTTAACTTCGGAGTTCGGATGGGATCCGGGGCATTAAGGCTGGTATGATCGTACCCATCATGTGGAGCGCACAAATACTTTATGTGTTGACGGTTCACAGTCCTAGCCTAGAGAGATGGCCAATTCAAAAGGCCCAATGGGCTTAACGACAACTCATCCACTTCAACAACACAGCATCCACGTAAGATATGATATCGACGCGTTGTAGGGCCCTCTAATGTCCAGCGAGTTAGGCTGTCGGCCTTTTAACAGCTCAGGACTTACGATCCGGGAAGGAAAAACAGAACTAAAGAAGAAAAATGGCGCGAAACTGATTAAAACTTTCGATTTTGGGCACCAAAAAATGCCGAAGCTGAGCAGGCTTGCTTCCCCTATCGTAGAGCTCTAGGCGGGCTTTTCAACAGTATGTTGTGCGCCGCGTAACTACTTACAGATAAAAAGTTATGGGCATCGGAGCGACGGAGACCTGGTCACAAGCCCTACGCCCTCGGTTTGCGTGACCAACCTCTACGTGAAGCGAAGTTGTCTTGCCCAAGGTGCCGTAGGATTCGGTAATAGAAATATGGTGGATAAAGTATCTTGGCAACCCTAACCGGGGCAAAATAAATTAAAAAGAGGGGTACAACACGAGGACTTCCCAGGGGGTCACCCATCCTAGTACTACTCTCGCCCAAGCACGCTTAACTTCGGTGTTCTGATGGTATCTGGTGCATTAGTGCTGGTATGATCGCACCCGTCATGTGGAGGGCACGAATCCTTTATGTGTTGACAGTTCACAGTCCCAGACCAGAGAGATGGCCCATTCAAAAGACCCAATGGGCTTAACGACAACCCATTTGCTTCAACAATGTAGCATCCTCGCAAGACGTGATATCGACGCGTTATAGGGCCCTCAAATGTCCCGCGAGTTAGGTTGTCGTCCTTTTAATAGCTCACGACGTATGATCCTGGACAGAAAAACAGAGCAAAAGAAGAAAAGTGGCACAAAACTGATGAAAACATTTGATTTTGGGTTCCAAAAATAAACGCCGCCGAGCAGGCTTGCTATCCTCGTCGTAGAGCTCTCGGAGAGCTTTCCAACGGTATGCTGTGCACCCCATAAATCCTTAAGGATCAAAAGTTATGGGCACCGGAGCGGTCGAGAGCTAGTCACAAGCCCTATGCCTTCGGTTTGCAGGCCCAGCCTCTACGTGAAGCGAAGTTGTCTTGCCCAAGGTGCCATGGGATTTGGTAATAGAAATGTGGTGGATAAAGTATCTTGCCAACCCTAACCGGGGCAAAAAAAATTAAAAAGAGTGGGTGCAACACGAGGACTTCCCAAGGGGTCACCCATCTTAGTACTACTCTTACCCAAGCACGCTTAACTTTGGAGTTCTGATGGGATCCGGTGCATTAGTGCTGGTATGTTCGCACCCGTCATGTTGAGGCATAAATCCTTTATGTGTTGACAGTTCACTGTCCCAGCCCAGAGAAATGGCCAATTCAAAAGGCCCAATGGGCTTAATGATAACCCATCCGCTTCAACAACGTAGCATCCTCGTAAGACATGGTATCGACGCATTATAGGACCCTGTAATATACCGCGAGTTAGGTTGTCGTCCTTTTAACAGCTCACGATGTACGATCTGAGACGAAAAAACAGAGCAATAGAAGAAAAGGGGCCCAAAATTGATGAAAACGTTCGATTTTGGGCTCCGAAAACAGGCGCAGCTGAGTAGGCTTATTACCCCCGTCGATGAGTTCTCGGAGAACTTTCCAACAGTATGCTGTGTGCCGTGTAACTCCTTATGGATTAAAAGTTATGGGCACCGGAGTGACGGAGATCTGGTCACAAGCCCCACCTCCACGGTTTGCAGGCCCAGCCCCTACGTGAAGCGAAGTTGTCTTGCCCATGGTGCCGTGGGATTCAGAAATAGAATTGTGGAGGATAAAGTATCTTGGCAACCCTAACCGGGGCAAAAAAAATTGAAAACGGGGGGTGTAACACGAGGACTTCCCAGGGGGTCACCCATCCTAGTACTACTCTCGCCCAAGCATGCTCAACTTCGGAGTTCTGATGGGATCCAGTGCATTAGTGGTGGTATGATCACACCCGTCATGTTGTGGCCACAATTCTTTTATGTGTTGATGGTTCACAGTCCCAGCCTAGAGAGATGGCCCATTCAAAAGGCCCATTGGGCTTCACGACAACCTATTCGCTTCAAAAACGCAGTATCCTCACAAGACGTGATATCGACTCGATGTAGGGCACCAGAGCGACGGAGACCAGGTGACAAGCCCTATGCCCTCGGTTTACAGGCCCAGCCTCTATGTGAAGCGAAGTTGTCTTGCCCAAGATGCCGTGGGATTCGGTAATAGAAATGTGGTGGATAAAGTATCTTGGCAACCCTAATCGCGGCAAAAAAATTTGAAAAAAGGGGTACAACACGAGGACTTCCCAGGGGGTCACCTATCCTAGTACTACTCTCGCCCAAGCATGCTTAACTTCAAAGTTCTGAAGGGATCTGGTTCATTAGTGCTGGTATGATCGCACCCGTTATGTTGTGGGCATAAATCCTTTATGTGTTGACGGTTCACAGTCCCAGCCCAGAGAGATGGCCCATTCAAAAGGCCCAATGGGCTTAACGACAACCCATATGCTTCAACAATGCAGCATCCTCATAAGAAGTGATATCGACGCGTTGTAGGGTCGTTTAATGTCCCGCGAGTTAGGTTGTCGACCTTTTAACAGCTCACGACGTATGATCCGGGATGAAAACACAGAGCAAAAGAAGAAAAGTGGCCTGAAACGGATGAAAACGTTCAATTTTGGGCTCCAAAAATAGGCGCAGCAGAGCAGCCTTGATGCTCCCGTCGTAGAGCTCTTGGAGGGCTTTCCAACGGTATGCTGTGCGCCGTGTAACTCCTTACGGATCAAAAGTTATGGGCGCCAGAGCGACGGAGACCTGGTCACAAGCCCTACGCCCTCGGTTTGCGAGCCAAGCCACTACGTGAAGCGAAGTTGTCTTTCCCAAGCTGCCGTGGGATTCGGTAATAGAAATGTGGTGGTTAAGTATCTTGGCAACCCTAACAGGGGCAAAAAAAATTGAAAAGGGGGGTGCAACACGAGGATTTCTTAGGGAGTCACCCATCCTAGTACTACTCTCGCCCAAGCACGATTAACTTCGGAGTTCTGATGGGATCCACTGCATTAGTGCTGGTATGGTCGCACCCGTCATATGGAGGGCAAAAATCCTTTATGTGTTGACGGTTCACAGTCCCAGCCCAGAGAGATGGCCCATTCAAAAGGCCCAATGGGGTTAACGACAACCCATCCGCTTCACCAACGGAGCATCCTCGCAAGACGTGATATTGACGAGTTATAGGGCCCTCAAATGTCCAGTGAGTTAGGTTGTCGTCCTTTTAACAGCTCACGACGTACGATCCGGGACGAAAAAATAGAGCAAAAGAAGAAAAGTGGCCCGAAACTAAAGAAAATGTTGGATTTTGTGCTCCAAAATCAAGCGAAGCCAAGCGGGCTTGCTGCCCCCGTCGTAGGGCTCTCGGAGAGCCTTCCAACGGTATGCTGTGTGCCGCGTAACTCTTTACGAATCAAAAGTTATGGGCACTAGAGTGGCGGAGACCTAGTCACAAGCCCTAAGCCCTCGGTTTGCGGGCCCATCCACTATGTGAAGTGAAGTGGTCTTGCCCAAGTTACCGTGGGATTCGGTAATAGAAATGTGGTGGATAAAGTATCTTGGCAACCCTAACCGGGGCAAAAAAAATTGAAAAAGGGGGTGCAACACGAGGACTTCCCAGAGGGTCACCCATCCAAGTACTACTCTCGCCCGAGTACGCTTAACTTCAGAGTTCTGATGGGATCCGGTGCATCAGTAATGGTATGATCGCACCTGTCATGTTGAGGGCATAAATCCTTTATGTGTTGACTGTTCACAGTCCCAGCCCAGTGAGATGGCCCATTCAAAAGGCCCAATGGGCTTAACGACAACCCATCTGATTCAACAACGCAGCATCCTCATAAGACATGATATCGAGGCGTTGTAGGACCCTGTAATATCCCCCGAGTTAGGTTGTCGTCCTTTTAATAGCTCACGACGTACGATCCGAGATGGAAAAATAGAGCAAAAGAAGAAAAATGGCCCGAAACAGATGAAAATGTCCAATTTTGGGCTCTTAAAACTGGCGCAGCTGAGCAGGCTTGCTGCCCCCGTCGTAGAGCTCTCGGAGAGCTTTCCAGCGGTATGCTGTGCTCCGCATAAATCTTGGCGGATTAAAAGTTATGGGCACCGGAGCGACGGAGACCTGGTCACAAGCCCCAGGCCCACTGTTTGTGGGCCCAGCCTCTACGTGAAGCGAAGTTGTCTTTCCTAAGGTGCCGTGGGATTCGATAATAGAAATGTGGAGGATAAATTATCTTGGCAACCCTAACCGGGGCAAAAAAAAAATTGAAAAGGGGGGGTGCAACATGAGGACTTCTCAGGGGGTCACCCATCCTAGTACTACTCTCGCCCAAGCATGCTTAACTTCGGAATTCTGATGTGATTCGGTGCATTAGTGCTGGTTTGATTGCACCCGTCATGTTGTGGGCACAAATCCTTTATGTGTTGACGGTTCACAGTCCCAGCCCAGAAAGATGGCCCATTCAAAAGGCCCAATGGGCTTAACTACAACCCATCCTCTTCTACAACGCAGCATCCTCACAAGAAGTGATATCGACGCATTGTAGGGCCTTCTAATGTCCCACGAGTTAGGTTGTCAGCCTTTTAACAGCTCACGACGTACGATCCGGGACGGAAAACAGAGCAAATGAAGAAAAGTGGCCCAAAATTGATGAAAACATTTGATTTTGGGCTCCAAAAACTGGTGCAGCCGAGCAGGCTTGTTGCCACCGTCATAGAACTCTCGGAGGGCTTTCCAACAGTATGCTGTGCACCGCGTAACTTCTTACGGATCAAAAGTTATGGGAACCTGAGCGACGGAGACCTGGTCATTCGCCCTACGCCCTCGTTTTGCGGGCCCAGCCTCTACGTGAAGCGAAATTGTCTTGCCCAAGGTGCCGTGGGATCCGGTAATAGAAATGTGATGGATAAAGTATCATGGAAACCCTAACCGGGGCAAAAAAAATTGAAAAGTGGGGTGCAACATGAGGACTTCCCAAGGAGTCACCCATCTTGGTACTACTCTCGCCCAAGCCGGAGTTCTGATGGGATCCAGTGCATTAGTGTTGGTATGATCGCATCCGTCATGTGGAGGGCACAAATCATTTATGTATTGACGGTTCACAGTCCAAGCCTAGAGAGATGGCCCATTCAAAAGGCCCAATGGGCTTAACGACAACCTATCCGCTTCAACAACGCAGCATCCTCGTAAGACGTGATATCGACGCATTGTAGGACACTGTAATATCCCGCAAGTTAGGTTCTCGTCCTTTTAACAGCTCACGACGTATCATCCGGTACGGAAAAACAGGGCAAAAAAAGAAAAGTGGCCCGAAATTGATGAAAATGTTCAATTTTGGGCTCCAAAAATGAGAGCAGCCGAGCAGGCTTGCTGCCCCCGTCGTAGAGCTCTCGGAGAGCTTTCCAACGGTATGTTGTGCGCTGCGTAACTCCATATGGATCAAAAGTTATGGGCACCGGAGCGGCGAAGACCTGGTCGCAAGCCCTACGCCCTCAATTTGCGGGCCCAGCCTCTACGTGAAGCGAAGTTGTCTTGCCCAAGGTGTCATGGGATTCGGTAATAGAAATGTGGAGGATAAAGTATCTTGGCAACTGTCACGCCCCAACCCGGCCTATAATGTATTGAGCATAACGGGACAGTTGGTCAAAACGAGTCTTGTACTGAGCCACCGTCATGTTACCCTGGTTCAAGTGCATGAATTCCTCAATCCGGCTCTGCCTGGAAACTGCAGGTACATATTTTTCCTTGAAGGCCTTAACGAAATTGCCCCACAAGTGAGGGGTATGATTAGTTTCCCACAGTGCCTCCACAGTGTGCCACTAATGCTCAGCATTCCCGTGCAATAGAAACACAGCAAACTCCACCTTTTCTTCATCAGTATAATCAAGTGGCCTGAAAATCCTCTCGATCTTAGACAGCCAAGCCGTGGAATTTGGACCGGCGAAAGTCAAGGAACTCCTTCATTCTGCTATGTCTCCCATGGTTACCATAATTCCTGTTGTTGTTGTTGTTGGCTTCACGTGCATCTTGACGCTCCATCACTCGCGACACGCGATCCATGGCATTCTCCATCATGTTAAACATAGTTATGCTAGGATTAGTTTGATAAGCATCTCCGGTCTCTTGGGGTTCACCGCTCCTATTAGTAGTGCGGGTACTAGGGCCAGCCATCTATAGGCACATATTACGATGCACAATTTATTGAAATACGACAAACAAGAATTTAATGCATAAGATATGCAACATAATATAGATACACAATTCTAGAAACAATTAAGGCATGTTAATCACTTAAGCACATAGAACATAGAAGGCACAATTAACATTATCACACAATAACATATAGACAAGTCATCCTAATTATCTTAGGGCTCTACCCATGGTCAGAGAGTTAAACCCGGCTTAAGCAATCTAAGCTCTGATACCATTCTTCTTCTATGAGGTGTCACGCCCCAACCCGGCCTATAAAGGTTAGACTAGGGTGTGATCTAAACATTCAAGTCATGTCTCGTACTCAATCGTTCATAAAAGTTTAACACTTAATGTCTAGCCTAGGCTCCACAATTTTTCTGGAAAACCGGCAGCATAACGACTGTAATTGGGCTCTTTAGTTTGACCTAATTCTCTAAACGCCTCAAAATTTCCAATCTCAATTTCATTTCCAACAAAGATCACTATTCATCAATTGAAACGCTACTAGTTGTCTCGAAGTCTCGTTTGATTAATAACCTAGCGTGATACTATGTCTCGTTTGTTTGTTAATCCTCGTTACAAAAGTACCTGTTGATCTTAGCTTAACAATGGGTACCTACTTAAGATTGGATAGGTTCATTTTACTTAGTCCTTACCCGATACTTCATAATCCTATGATAGATACTGACCAGTAACGATAGCAAAATAACCATAGCAGTGTCTGTCTAGTTATTATCAGTACAAGCCAAAATTAGACCCAAAATTACAATGGGGGTCTTTTACATTACAACGATCACATCAAGCAACATGAAAAGAAACAGTCTTCAAGCAGCATAGTGTTCACAATGGCCATAATCAAGCAAAGCACATAGGATAGGCAATCATTCCAAGGAATCATCGTTAGGCACGTCGTCCTCGGGTACCTATTCTTGATCTTCTTCACCTGAGATGATAAAAGAGGGTGAGTCCTTATGAACTCAGCGAGGGGGAACGGGAAATAAGTTTGAAACTCATTTTTCGGTTCAACTTATGAAAACCCTTTTTGCAAGCATAAATATATCACAAGTAAGTACATAAGATAATATAAAAGTAAAGGAACACAATTACTCGTCTTTCCTCCCCGAGGTCCTCTAGGAACCAAGCGAGAGTACGTATACACATAGTGAAAAGGATACGGTGAGCTTTTGCTCTCGATTCATTTCCAGTATCAGTTGTTGCAGCCGACTTCAAATCATTCCCTTATCACTCCAAATGGGTGTACTCCGGATGTACCCCGAAATCCTACGACCCAACTCTTCGAGAAAGTCTAGCCCCCAAGCGAGAGAGGGAATTGGACAATGGTAGTCACGGTTGCACCGGCAAGCCCGATGCCGCCCGGTGTGCGTGAATGCTACCACGCCAGAATGAAAGGTTGCAACCTTGTATGCAATGCACATTTATGACATTTAATATATCACATTAGGAGGACAATAAAGTAGGTTGCCTCCGAGCAGTCATAAGATTGCACATTGACAAGTAAACAAGCGAGGCACGATAAGACAAGTAATTTCACTTGAAAGGCTCATGGAGTTATATGAACATTAAACGGGCAGCCATGTAACGCACATAAATCAAGTCATACAACTCATTTCAAAGTTCACGTAATCTATTAATAAGATTATTCATCATGCAACGGCATTTACGTGGGACCGGGTGCAAGGAAAGCCTACTTATCAACATGAAATCATCGAAATCATATATAGGGCTACAAGGGCAACTACGGGCAGCCTACTAAACATATAATCCAACACAACATCCAAAGGAACAACACTTAGCAAATTCACCTAGTTACTAGGGTTCTAATTCGTGCTTACCCGTGCGATTAAGCCCCAAGTCATCTCGAAATCAAACTCAAGCCATGCATTGATTAGTTCATACACCCTCAAGTATTCAAAACAGTCCACACAACATCTCAATGCCACAATCCCAAGCATTTAATACAACAAGAGAAGCTACAATAATTTTTCTAAGCATATCACTAAGTGAAACCCTCACTGCAATGGACTGATTTCCCACAATCATTAAGACAAGAAAACAATCTCTAATTCTAGTGAATAAGATGTCAAATTAAAGCTTAGGAGGTGAACTAAATTCAGAAACAAAGCTCGCATCATTTGGAGTTCAGGTTCAATAGTTATAGCCAAAACAGTTAGACTGCACAAAATTGTCCAGATTTGCACACATTTCAATACTTGTCATTTTTTAGGGCCTTAGGGTCAGATTTAGCCTTAGTCCATTTCTGACAAAAATGTCCAGAACTAAAACATCTAGCAAACACCAAATCTCATGCATTTTGGATGTCATTTACTAAGTCAAAACTGGTTCGTTCTACAAGTTCAGTGAATCTGCCAAAACCTGCTTCATTTTTTCCACACTTTCCAGATTTGGACACATTTTAATAATTTGCCATTTGGAGGACCTTAGAGTCAAAATTAGCTTTGGCCTATTTCTGTGAAAAATGTTCAGAACTGGAAAAAATAGTTACCTACCAATTTTCATACATTTTCAACATCATGTACCTAGCCGAAATCACCTCGCACCAACAAGATAGAAAGCTGTCACATGCACGATTTCATCTATCATCACATTCTAGCCCAAAATCTTGTCATGCATGTTTATAAAAGCTCATGAACACACATATATCTCAAGTACAGAAGTAAAGATAGACATTTAAGAGCATGCATGTGGTTTTTTGAAAGATTTTCAAGAAGTTTTAGCCCTCACCTTAGCAAAACAACAAGAAGATGCACAAGACTCTTGGTGAAGCACAAAGTTGATCTTTTTCCTTGCTTAGCCGAGACACCACTCAATTTTTCTCAAATTTCCTAGCTTAGTAACCAAGTTCTTAGTAGGTGTATGTGGTTAGAACAAGAAGAAAAGAAATGGAAGCTAGTAAACTCACCTAAGCCGAAATGGAGATTCAAAGAGCTTGCATGTGTGTTTCTTGCAACCTAGCTTGCTTAGTCAAGCTCCCTAGCTTCTTGCTTGCCTTGATGAACCATGGAGTGATGAAGATGAGCTATGGAGTCTACAATATTCAGCTAGGGCTGAGAGAGAGAGAGAAGAATGAAAGGGAGAGAGAAGAATGAGAGGAATTGAGAGAAATTAAGGAAAAATGAAAGATTTTGCAAATGTTGAAGCATGTGTCGGCCTTGGGCATACAAATTTCAGATTTGTGTCTTCCAGAAGCATGATTTTTGAATCACCTAGCATGGGCAAGGAGCTTATGTCGAGATTGGGAGCTTTGAGGAGGGTTTTGAGCTAATTTTTTATTGCTTTGTGTCATTACATTGTCATAGAATGTTTGGGGAATAATTTGAATTATGCAAAGCAAGTACAAAGCACACAAGGTGGTTAGCCAAGGCTTGAAAAATCTGAATCTTTGTCATCTTTTGAGCATTATTTAATTGTGTGTTTGGAAAGGGCAAAAGAATAAGGAATAAAGAATGAGAATGTCTAGCTTTTGGTGCAATTTCGTCTTCTAGGGGGTTGAATTAGTAATTTAATATTAGTTAGTGGAATTCGTAGGATTAATTATTGATCTAGTGCTTCGAGTAAGATGCATTCTTAATTAGTGTGAGGGCACGCTTTCCTAGGTCTAGGACACGCACTACGAGGTAGGGCACGAACTACGAGATGAATGCACATTTCCCAAGTAAATGCACACAACCCTAAATGAATGCACGTAATTCAATGCAAGGCACATAAAATGAAACATGATTCTTAAATCTAGGTTAAGACACGCAAATCTAGGCTAAGGCACATGAAATGAGGTATCGCACGCAAATCGAGGTCGGGCCTCACATCATCCCCTCCTTAAAAGAATTTCGTCCTGAAATTCAATATTACCTTTGAAATAAAGCTGGATACTGTTGCTCCATTTGGTCTCGCCTTTCCCACGTTGCTTCTTCACCTCCATGATGATCCCACAACACTTTCACCATCGGTATAGATTTGTTGCGCAACTCCCGATCTTGCTGGTCTAGGATCCGAACGAGCTTCTCTTCGTAAGACAAGTTCTCCCGAAGCTGCAACGACTCTGGCTTCAAGATATGCGATGGATCAGGGTGATACTTCCGTAGCATCGAAACATGAAAGACGTCGTGAATATTGGAGAGGTTTTGGGGTAGTGCCAGGCGATACGCCAATTTGCCAACCTTCTCAATTACCTCAAATGGTCCTACAAATCTCGGGCTCAACTTTACACCCTTACCGTGTTTAATCAGTCCCCTCCGGGTGATATCTTCAAGAACACCTTGTCGCCAACCTCAAACTCTAGGCTCCGTCTCCGTCGGTCTGCATAACTTTTCTGCCTGCTTTGGGAGGTAAGCATCCGTTTCCGAATGAGGTGGATATTATCAACAGTCTTCATAAGTTCAGGTAGAAGGGTCGGGTCAAAAGTCTTCGTTTTACCTACCTCATCCCAGTAAATTGGGGATCGACACTTATGTCCATACAATGCTTCAAATGGGGCCATCCCGATAGTGGCCTGATAACTATTATTATAAGCGAACTCCGCTAGAGACAGATATTTCTCCCAACCTTGCCCGAAGTCTAAAATACACGCCCTCAGCATATCCTCCAGAATCTGAATAGTTCTCTCCGATTGGTCCATCAGTCTGAGGGTGATAAGTTGTGCTGAAACTCAACTTCGTTCACAAAGCTTCTTGCAATCTCTTCCAAAATCGGGAAATAAAACGAGGATCCCTATCCAATACAATACTCATAGGCATCCCGTGCAATCTTACAATCTTTGCCACATACATATCTCCCAATTTCTCAGGACTATCCTCCTTGTTCATCGGTAAGAAGTGCGCTGACTTAGTCAATCTATCCACTATGACCCAAACGGCGTCATGACCTTTTTGTGATCTGGGCAGGTCCATAACAAAGTCCATAGTTATATGTTCCCATTTCCATTGAGGAATCTCCAATGGCTTAAGTAAACCTGCTGGTCGTTGATGTTCCGCTTTGACTCTCTGGCAAGTCAAACACCGTGCCACAAACTCCGCAATCTCTCTCTTCATGTTATTCCACCAATAGTGTTGCTTCAAATCCCGGTACATCTTTGTTCCGCCGGGGTGAATAGTGTATCTTAAATTATGGGCTTCTTCAAGAATCTTCTTTTTCAGTTCTGGCTCATTAGGAACACAAATCCGATTCCTAAACCTCCAAACACCATCATCATGAAACTTGAAATCTGTGTTGCTTTCTTTTATCTTCTGAAACTGTTGGTCCTTCTGTTAAGCCTCTCATAATTCAGACAGCAAGGTCGATTGAACTTGTGTAGTGGCAAAAAGTAACCCTTTCTGAGTCAATTGTGGTTTCCACAAAAATGCTTCCTCCAACAACTCCTGCACCTTGACTTCCAGTTTTGCCATGCTTGCTTTCCTACTTAAGGCATCTGCAACTACATTTGCTTTACCGGGCACATAATTGATTGTGCAGTTATAATCATCCAAAAGATCCATCCACCGCCTTTGCCTCATATTCAACTCTTTTTGTGAGAACAAGTATTTCAAGCTCTTGTGATCAGTAAACACCTCGAACTTGTTACCCCACAGATAGTGCCTCCATTTCTTAAGTGCAAACACAATAGCCGCTAACTCCAAATCATGCGTCGGGTAGTTCAATTCATACAGCCTCGGTTTCCTAGAAGCATACGCAATCACTCTACTATTTTGCATCAGCACATAACCCAATCCTTCTTTCAAAGCATCGCTATAAATTACAAAACCTTGACTTCCTTCAGGCAATGCAAGAATAGGTGCGGTAGTCAATCTTTTCCTCAATTCTTGGAAGCTGTTCTCAAACTTATCATCCCACACGAACTTTGTTTTCTTTCGAGTGATCTTTGTAAGCGGTCCTGCAATCTTAGAGAAATCCTTCACGAATCTCCGATAATAGCCGGCTAGACCAAGAAAACTCCAAACCTTCGTAACATTTTCCGGCTTCTTCCAAGATATCACCGCTTCTATCTTTGCTGGATCCATTGCTATTACCTCTTGGGATATGATATGCCCCAAAAATGCAATCTGCTGCAACCAAAATTCACACTTGCTAAACTTTGCATACAATTGATGCTCTCGAAGTTTCTGCAGTACCAACCGCAGATGTTGTTCATGCTCAGCCTCGGATTTCGAGTATACCAAAATATCATCAATGAAGATCACCACAAATTGGTCCAAGTAGGGTTGAAACACCCTGTGCATCAAGTCTATAAAAGCTGCAGGGGCATTGGTTAGTCCAAATGGCATCACCACATATTCATAATGCCCATATCTTGTCCTGAAAGCCGTTTTAGGCACATCCTCCTTTTTGATCCGCAACTGATATTACCCTTGCCTCAAGTCGAGTTTCGAATACACTTTGGCTCCTTGAAATTGATCAAACAACTCGTCGATCAGTGGAAGTGGGTATTTAGTCTTGACAGTTACTTGGTTCAATCCTCGATAATCGATGCATAGCCTCAGCGTTCCATCTTTTTTCTTTACAAATAGAACTGGTGCACCCCACGGAGAAGAACTTGGTTGAACAAACCCCTTCTTCAATAATCCTTGCAATTGGTCCTTTAATTCTTGTAGCTCGGCTGGTGCCATACGATAATGGGCTTTAGATATCGACTGGGTGCCAGGTAGTAAATCTATAATGAACTCGATCTCCCGATTTGGGGGTAAACCGGGCAATTCTTCTAGAAACACATTCGCATAGTCTTTGATCACTGGCATCTCCTCCAACTTAGCTTTGTCTGACGGCTTGTTGATGAGGTAAGCTAAGTATCCACTAAACCCTTTCCTCAAGGACTTCACTGCTTTCGTAGATGAAATAATAGAACTCCCGATGAAATCTCTTCGACCCATGACTTCCAATATTGGTTGACCAGGTACCTGGAATGTTATAATATTCGTCGGGCAATCTAGTTGGGCATGATGCTTTGCCAACTAGTCCATCCCTAAGATGACTTCATAGTCTCGAAAAGGTAATACAATAAGATTGGCTGGGAATTCCCTATCCTTAATTTGAATTTTACATGCTTTACAAGCTGAGCTAGTAACAAGTTTAGAACCCATCGGAGTACCAACTTCTACTTCGTAAGGCAAACATACAACTCGTAGTTTCACACGTTGCACATATAGGGGAGTAATAAATGAATGAGTAGCACCCGGATCAATTAGCACCCTAACAGGTTGATTCAGTATGAAGAATGTATCTTCAACAATAGCGGTCTCCTCTGGAAGCTCCTCGCACTCAATAGCATAAGCTCGAGCCTGAACTCTAGGAACTGGAGTCTTGCCTCTACCAGCTGGTTTAACCTGATTTTGTCCTGCTTGCCATTTAGGGCAATCCTTGATCTGATGCTGATCACTGCCACACCGCACACATCGTCCTGACTTCTTCCAACACTAGGCCTCGGTATGCCCCTTCTTGTCACAGTAAGAACAGTTGATAGACTGAGTAGCAGGTGAACTACCTATGGATTCGCCGGTGGAAGAGGCTGATGGCACTTTAGTCAGGCCACGGTTATTCACTGTTCTGTTCTGGCTCTGGCCCTGATTACGACTCTAACTCTGGAATTTCCTCTATTGACCTAAAGGCTGGTATGGTTTCTTGCTCGGCTGACTCAAACCGGCTCTATCAAGTTTTCTCTTCTCAACTCGGAAAGCAGTAGCAAAGAGAGCAGAATAGGTATCGAAGTCATGCGAAGCCAACTGGTCCTGAATCTCTGGCCTCAATCCCGTCGTAAATTTCCATATCTTCACCTCCGGAGTACTGAGCCACCGTCACTGAGCCACCGTCATGTTACCCTAGTTCAAGTGCATGAATTCCTCAATCCGCCTCTACCTGGAAACTGCAGGTACATATTTCTCCTTGAAGTCCTTAACGAAATTACCCCACAAGCGAGGGGTATGATCAGTTTCCCATAGTGCCTCCACAGTGTGCTACCAATGCTCAGCATCCCCGTGCAACAGAAACACAGCAAACTCCACTTTTTCTTCATCAGTATAATCAAGTGGCCTGAAAATCCTCTCGATCTCAGATAGCCAAGCCTCTGCTTTCTCATCATCGGCTTCCCCGTGGAATTTGGACGGGTGAAAGTCAAGGAACTCCTTCATTCTGCTATGTCTCCCATGGTTACCATCATTCCTATTGTTGTTGTTGTTGGCTTCACGTGCATCTTGACGCTCCATCACTCGTGACACGCGATCTATGGCATTCGCCATCATGTTAAACATAGCTATGCCAGGATTAGTTTGATAAGCATCTCCGGCCTCTTGGGGTTCACCGCTCCTATTAGTAGTGCGGGTACTAGGGCCAGCCATCTATAGGCACAGATTACGATGCACAATTTATTAAAATACGACAAACAAGAATTTAATGCATAAGATATGCAACATAATATAGATACACAATTCTAGAAACAATTAAGGCATGTTAATCACTTAAGCACATCGAACATAGAAGGCACAATTAACATTATCACACAATAACATATAGACAAGTCATCCTAATTATCTTAGGGCTCTACCCATGGTCCGAGAGTTAAACCCGGCTTAAGCAATCTAAGCTCTGATACCATTCTTCTTCTATGAGGTGTCACGCCCCAACCCGGCCTATAAAGGTTAGACTAGGGTGTGATCTAAATATTCAAGTCATATCTCATACTCAATCGTTCATAAAAATTTAACACTTAACGTTTAGCCTAGGCTCCACAATTTTTCTAGAAAATCGGCAGCATAACGGTTATAATTAGGCTCTTTAGTTTGACCAAGTTTTCTAAATGCCTCAAAATTTCCAATCTCAAATTATTTTCCAACAAAGATTACTATTCATCAATTGAAACGCTA
Organism: Ehretia macrophylla; assembly: GCA_037974665.1. Taxonomy (NCBI): domain Eukaryota; kingdom Viridiplantae; phylum Streptophyta; class Magnoliopsida; order Boraginales; family Ehretiaceae; genus Ehretia; species Ehretia macrophylla. Next base: position 40,529,855 of record CM075776.1, on the reverse strand, counting down.
CTAGTTGTCTCGAAGTCTCGTTTGATTAATAACCTAGCGTGAAACTATGTCTCGTTTGTTTGTTAATCCTCGTTACAAAAGTACTTGTTGATCTTAGCTTAACAATGGGTACCTGCTTAAGATTGGATAGGTTCATTTTACATAGTCCTTACCTGATACTTCATAATCCTATGATAGATACTGACCAGTAACGATAGCAAAACGACCATAGTAGTGTCTGTCTAGTTATTATCAGTACAAGCCAAAATTAGACCAAAAATTACAATGGGGGTCTTTTACATTACAACGATCACATCAAGCAACATGAAAAGAAACAGTTTTCAAGCAGCATAGTGTTCACAATGGCCATAATCAAAGCAAAGCACATAGGATAGGCAATCATTCCAAGGAATCATCGTTAGGCACGTTGTCCTCGGGTACCTGTTCTTGATCTTCTTCACCTGAGATGATAAAAGAGGGTGAGTCCTTATGAACTCAGCAAGGGGGAACGAGAAATAGGTTTGAAACTCATTTTCCAGTTCAACTTATGAAAATCCTTTTTGCAAGCATGAATATATCACAAGTAAGTACATAATATAATATAAAAGTAAAGGAGCACAATTACCCATCTTTCTTCCCCGAGGTCCTCTAGGAACCAAGCGAGAGTACTTATACACATAGTGAAAAGGATACGGTGAGCTTTTGCTGTCGATTCATTTTCAGTATCAGTTGTTGCGGCCGACTTCAAATCATCCCCTTATCAAGCCAAATGCGTGTACTCCGGATGTACCCCAAAATCCTACGACCCAACTCTCCGAGGAAGTCTAGCCCCCAAGCGAGAGAGGGAATTGGACAATGGTAGTCACGGTTGCACCGGCAAGCCTGATATCGCCCGGTGTGCGTGAACGCTACCACGCCAGAATGAAAGGTTGCAACCTTGTATGCAATGCACATTTATGACATTTAATATATCACATTAGGAGGACAACAAAGTAGGTTACCTCCGAGCAGTCATAAGATTGTACATTGACAAGTAGACAAGCGAGGCACGATAAGACAAGTAATTTCACTTGAAAGGCTCATGGAGTTATATGACCATTAAACGGGCAGCCATGTAATGCACGTAAATCAAGTCATACAACTCATTTCATAGTTCACGTAATCAATTAATAAGATTATTCATCATGCAACAGCATCTACGCGGGACCAGGTGCAAGAAAAGCCTACTTATCAACATGAAATCATCGAAATCATATTTAGGGCTACAAGGGCAACTACGGGCATCCTACTAAACATATAATCCAACACAACATCCAAAGGATCAACACTTAGCAAATTCACCTAGTTACTAGGGTTCTAATTCGTGCTTACCCGTGTGATTAAGCCCCAAGTCATCTCGAAATCAAACTCAAGCCACGCATTGATTAGTTCATACACCCTCAAGTATTCAAAACAGTCCACACAACATCCCAATGCCACAATCCCAAGCATTTAATACAACAAGAGAAGCTACAATAATATTTCTAAGCATATCACTAAGTGAAACCCTCACTGCAATGGACTGATTTCCCACAATCATTAAGACAAGCAAACAATCTCCAATTCCAGTGAATAAGATGTCAAATTAAAGCTTAGGAGGTGAACTAAATTCAGAAACAAAGCTCGCATCATTTGGAGTTCGGGTTCAATAGTTATAGCCAAAAGAGTGAGACTGCACAAAACTGTCCAGATTTGCACACATTTCAATACTTGTCGTTTTTGAGGGCCTTAGGGTCAGATTTAGCCTTAGTCCATTTCGGACAAAAATGTCCAGAACTGAAACATCTAGCATCACACCAAATCTCATGCATTTTGGATGTCATATACTAAGTCAAAACTGGTTCGTTCTACAAGGTCAGTGAATCTGCCAAAACCTGCTTCATTTTTTCCAGACTTTCCAGATTTGGACACATTTTAATAATTTGCCATTTGGAGGACGTTAGAGTCAAAATTAGCTTTGGCCTATTTCTGTGAAAAATGTTTAGAACTGGCAAAAATAGTTATCTACCAATTTTCACACATTTTCAACATCATTTACCTAGCCAAAATCACCTCTTACCAACAAGACAAAAAGTTGTCACATGCACGATTTCATCTATCATCACATTCTAGCCCAAAATCTTGTCATGCATGTTTATAAAAGCTCATGAACACACAAATATCTCAAGTACAGAAGTAAATATAGACATTTAAGAGCATGCATGTGGTTTTTTGAAAGATTTTCAAGAAGTTTTAGCCCTCACCTTAGCAAAACAACAAGAAGATGCACAAGACTCTTGGTGAAGCACAAAGTTGACCTTTTTCCTTGCTTAGCTGAGACACCACTCGATTTTTCTCAAATTTCCTAGCTTAGTAACCAAGTTCTTAGTAGGTGCATGTGGTTAGAACAAGAAGAAAAGAAATAGAAGCTAGTAAACTCACCTAAGCCGAAATGGAGATTCAAAGAGCTTGTATGTGTGTTTCTTGCAACTTAGCTTGCTTAGTCGAGCTCCCTAGCTTCTTGCTTGCCTTGATCAACCATGGAGTGATGAAGATGAGCTATGGAGTCTACAATATTCAGCTACGGCCGAGAGAGAGAAAGAAGAATGAAAGGGAGAGAGAAGAATGAGAGGAATTGAGAGAAATGAAGGAAAAATGAAAGCTTTTCCAAATGTTGAAGCATGTGTCGGCCTTGGGCATACAAATTTCTGATTTGTGTCTTCAAGAAGCATGATTTTTGAATCACCTAGCATGGGCAAGGAGATTATGTGGAGATTGGGAGCTTTGAGGAGGGTTTTGAGCTAATTTTTTATTGCTTTGTGTCATTACATTGTCATAGAATGTTTGGGGAATAATTTGAATTATGCAAAGCAAGCACAAAGCACACAAAGTGGTTGGCCAAGGCTTGAAAAATCTGAATCTTTGTCATCTTTTGAGCATTATTTAATTGTGTGTTTGGAAAGTGCAAAAGATTAAGGAATAAAGAATGAGAATGTCTAGCTTTTGGTGCAATTTCGTCTTCTAGGGGGTTGAATTAGTAATTTAATATTGGTTAGTGGAATTCGTAGGATTAATTATTGATCTAGTGCTTCATGTAAGATGCTTTCTTGATTAGCGTGAGGGCACGCTTTCCTAGGTCTAGGGCACGCTCTATAAGGTAGGGCACGAACTACGAGACAAATGCACGTTTCCCAAGTAAATGCACGCAACCCTAAATGAATGCACGTAATTCAATGAAAGGCATATAAAACGAAACATGATTCTTAAATCTAGGTTAAGGCACGCAAATCTATGCTAAGGCACACGAAATGAGGTATCGCACGCAAATCGAGGTCGGGCCTCAGAGCAACCCTAACCGGGGCAAAAAATATTGAAAATGGGGGGTGCAATACGAGGACTTCCTAGGGGGTCACCCATCCTAGTACTACTCTTGCCCAAGCAAGCTTAACTTCGGAGTTCTGATGGGATCCGGTGTATTAGTGCAGGTATGATCGCACCCGTCATGTTGTGGGCACAAATCCTTTATGTGTTGACGGTTCACAGTCTCAGCCCAGAGAGATGGCCCATTCAAAAGGCCCAATGGGCTTAACAACAACCTATCCGCTTCAACAACGTAGCATCCTTGTAAGACGTGATATCGACGCGTTGTAGGGCCTTCTAATGTCCCGCGAGTTAGGTTGTCGACCTTTTAACAGCTCACGACGTACGATCCGAGACTGAAAAACAGAGCAAAAGAAGAAAAGTGGCCCGAAACTAATGAAAACGTTCGATTTTGGGATCCAAAAAAGGGCGCAGTCGAGTAGGCTTGCTATACCATCATAGGGCTCTCGGAGGGCTTTCCAACGGTATGCTGTGCGCCGCGTAACTTCTTACGGATCAAAAGTTATTGGCACCGGAGAGACGGAGACTTGGTCACAAGCCCAACGCCCTGGGTTTGCGGGCCCAGCCTCTACGTGACGCGAAGTTGTCTTGCCCAAGGTGCCGTGGGATTCAATAATAGAAATGTGGTGGATAAAGTATCTTGGCAACCCTAACCGTGGCAAAAAACATTGGAAAGGGGGGTGCAACATGAGGACTTCCCAAGGAGTCACCCATCTTGGTACTACTCTCGCCCAAGCACGCTTAACTTCGGAGTTCTGATGGGATCCAGTGCATTAGTGCTGGTATGATCGCATCCGTGATGTGGAGGGCACAAATCATTTATGTGTTGACGGTTCACAGTCCCAGCCCAGAGAGATGGCCCATTCAAAAGGCCCAATGGGCTTAACGACAACCCATCCGCTTCAACAACGCAGCATCCTCGTAAGATGTGATATCGACGCATTGTAGGACACTGTAATATCCCGCAAGTTAGGTTCTCGTCCTTTTAACAGCTCACAACATACGATCCGAGATAGAAAAACAGAGCAAAAAAAGAAAAGTGGCCCGAAACTGATGAAAAAGTTCAATTTTGGGCTTTGAAAACTGGCGCAACTGAGCAGGCTTGCTGCCCCTGTCGAAGAGCTCTCGGAGAGCTTTCCTACGGTACGTTGTGCGCCGCGTAACTCCTTACGGATTAAAAGTTATGGGCACCGGAGCGACGGAGACCTGGTCACAAGCCTTACGCCCTCGGTTTACGGGCCCAGCCCCTACGTGAAGTGAAGTTGTCTTGCCCAAGTTGCCGTGGGATTCGGTAATAAAAATGTGGTGGATAAAGTATCTTGGCAACCCTAACCGGGGCAAAAAAAATTGAAAAGGGGGGTACAAGATGAGGACTTCCCAAGGGGTCACCTATCGTAGTACTACTCTTACCCAAGCACGCTTAACTTCAGAGTTCTGATGGGATCCGGTGCGTTAGTGCTGGTATGATCGCACCTGTCACGTGGAGGGCACAAATCCTTTATGTGTTGATGGTTCACAGTCCCAGCCCAGAGAGATGTCCCATTCAAAAGGCCTAATGGGCTTAACGACAACCCATCCACTTCAACAACACAACATCCTCGCAAGACGTGATATCGACGCATTCTAGGGCCTTCAAATGTCACACGAGTTAGTTTTTCATCCTTTTAACTACTCACGACGTATGATCCGGGATGGAAAAACATAGCAAAAGAAGAAAAGTTGTTCGAAACTGATGAAAACGTTCGATTTTGGGCTCCAAAAATGATCGCAGCTGAGCAGGCTTGTTGCCCCCATCGTAGAGATCTCGGAGAGCTTTCCAACAGTATGTTGTGTGCCGCATAACTCCTTACGGATCAAAAGTTATGGGCACCGGAGCGGCGGAGAGCTGGTCACAAGCCTTACGCTCTCGGTTTGCGGGCCCAGCCTCTACGTGAAGCGAAGTCGTCTTCCCCAACATGCCGTGGGATCCGTTAATAGAAATGTGGTGGATAAAGTATCTTGGCAACCCTAACCGGGCCAAAAAAAAAATGAAGAGGGGGGTACAACACGGGGACTTCCCAAAGGGTCACCCATCCTAGTACTACTCTCACCCAAGCACGCTTAACTTCGGAGTTCTGAAGGTATCCGGTGCATTAGTGCTGGTATGATCGCACCCGTCATGTGGAGGGCACAAATCCTTTATGTGTTGACGGTTCACAGTCCCAACCCAGAGAGATGGCCCATTCAAAGGGCCCAATGGGCTTAACGATAACCCATCCATTTTAACAATGCAGCATCCTCGCAAGACGTGATATCGACACGTTATAGGGCCCTCAAATGTCCCACGAGTTAGGTTGTCGTCCTTTTAACAGCTCACGACGTACGATCCGAGATGAAAAACAGAGAAAAAGGAGAAAAGTGGCCCAAAACTGATGAAAAGGTTTGATTTTGGGCTCCAAAAACTAGCGCAGTCGAGTAGGCTTTCTGCCCTTGTCGTAGAGCTCTCGGAGAGCTTTCCAACGGTATGCTGTGCGCCGCGTAACTCCTTACAGATCAAAAGTTATGGGCACCGGAGCTGCAGAGACCTGGTCACAAGACCTACGCTCCCGGTTTGCGGGCCCAGCCTCTATGTTAAGCGAGGTTGTCTTGCCCAAGGTGCCGTGGGATTCGGTAATAGAAATATGGTGGACAAAGTATCTTGGAACCCTAACCGAGGCAAAAAAAATTTGAAAAGGGGGGTACAACACGAGGACTCCCAGGGGGTCACACCCATCCTAGTACTACGCTTGCCCAAGCACGCTTAACTTCGGAGTTCTGATGGGATCCGGTGCATTAGTACTGGTACGATCGCACCCGTGATGTGGAGGACACAAATCCTTGATGTGTTGACGGTTCACAGTCCTAGCCTAGAGAGATGGCCCATTCCAAAGGCCCAATGGGCTTAACGATAACCCATCCGCTTCAACAATGCAGCATCCTCGCAAGACGTGATATCGACGCGTTATAGGGCCCTCAAATGTCCCACGAGTTAGGTTGTCGTCCTTTTAACAGCTCACGATGTACAATCCGGGATGAAAAAATATAGAAAAATAAGAAAAGTAGCCCAAAACTGATGAAAACGTTCAATTTTTAGCTTAAAAAACATGCACAGCTGAGCAGACTTGTTTCCCACGTCATAGAGCTCTCGGAGAGCTTTCCAAAGGTACGCTTTGCGTTGCGTAACTCCTTACGGATTAAAAGTTATAGGCACCAGAGTGACGGAGACCTGGTCCCAAGCCCTACGCCCTCGGTTTGCGGGCCCAACCTCTACGTGAAGTTAAGTTGTCATGCCCAAGGTGCCGTGGGATTCGGTAATAGAAATGTGGACGATAAAGTATCTTGACAACCCTAACCGAGGCAAAAAAAATTGAAAAAGGGGGGTGCAACACGAAGACTTCCCAGGGGGTCACCCATCCTAGTACTACTCTCACCCAAACACGCTTAACTTCGGAGTTCTGATGGGATCTGGTGCATTAGTACTGGTATGATCGTACCCGTCATGTTGTGGGCACAAATCCTTTATGTGTTGACGGTTCATAGTCCCATCCCAGAGAGATAGCCAATTCAAAAGGCCCAATGGGCTTAACGACAACCCATCTGCTTCAACAACATAGCATCCTCGTAATACGTGATATCTACGCGTTGTAGGGCCCTCTAATGTCCAGCGAGTTAGGTTGTCGGCCTTTTAACAGCTCACGACGTACAATCCATGACAGAAAAATAGAGCAAAAGAAGAAAAGTGGCACAAAACTAAAGAAAACTTTCGATTTTGGTCTCCAAAAATAGGCACAATCGAGCAGGCTTGCTGCCCCCGTCGTAGAGCTCTCAGAGGGCTTTCCAACAGCATGCTGTGCGCCACGCATCTCCTTACGGATCAAAAGTTATAGGCACTGGAGTGATGGAGACCTGGTCACAAGCCCTACGCCCTCAGTTTGCGGGCCCAGCTTCTACGTGAAGCGAAGTTGTCTTGCCCAAGGTGCCGTGGGATTCGATAATAGAAATGTGAAGGATTAAGTAACTTGGCAACCCTAACCTGGGCAAAAAAAATTGAAAATGGGGGTGCAACATGAGGACTTCCCAGGGGGTCACCTATCCTAGTACTACTCTCGCCCAAGCACGCTCAACTTCGGAGTTCTGATGGGATCCGGTGCATTAGTGCTAGTATGATCGCACCCATCATGTGGAAGGCACAAATCCTTTTCGTGTTGACGGTTCACAATCCCAGCCCAGAGAGATGGCCCATTCAAAATGCCCAATGGGCTTAACGACAACCCATCCGCTTCAACAACGCAGCATCCTCGCAAGACGTGATATCGACGCGTTATAGGGCCTTCTAATGTCCCGCGAGTTAGGTTGTCGTCCTTTTAACAGCTCACGACGTTTGATCCGGGACGAAAAAATAGAGCAAAAGAAGAAAAGTGGCCTGAAATTGATGAAAATGTTTGATTTTGGGCTCCAAAAACAAGTGCAGTCGACCAGGCTTTTTGTCCACATCGTAGAGCTCTCGGAGGGCTTTCCAACGGTATGTTGTGCGCTACGTAACTCCTTACGGATCAAAAGTTATCGGAACCGGAGTGACGAAGACCTGGTCACAAGCCCTACACCCTCGGTTTGCGGGCCCAAACTCTACGTGAAGCGAAGTTGTCTTGCCCAAGGTGCCATGGGATTTGGTAATAGAAATGTTGTGGATAAAGTATCTTGGCAACCCTAACTGGGGCAAAAAAAAATTGAAAAGGGGGGCACAACACGACGACTTCCTAGGGGGTCACCCATCCTAGTACTACTCTCGCCCAACCACGCTTAACTTCAGAGTTCTGATGGGATCCGATGCATCAGTGCTGGTATGATCACACCTGTCATGTTGAGGGCATAAATCCTTTATGTGTTGACGGTTCACAGTCCCAGCCCAGAGAGATGGCCCATTCAGAAAGCCCAATGGGCTTAACGACAACCCATCCGCTTCAACAATGCAGCATCCTCGTCAGATGTAATATCGACGTGTTGTAGGACCCTGTAATATCCCACGAGTTAGGTTGTCATCCTTTTAACAACTCATGACATACGATCCGGGATTAAAAAACAGAGCAAAAGAAGAAAAGTGGCCCGAAACTAATGAAAACATTCGATTTTGGACTCCAAAAAGGGTCACAGCCGAGTAGGCTTGTTGCCTCGCCGTAGCGCTTTCGGAGAGCTTTCCAACGGTATGTTGTGCAGCGCGTAACTCCTTACGAATTAAAAGTTATGGGCACCGGAGCGACGGGGACCTAGTCACAAGTCCCACGCCCTCGGTTTGCAGGCCCAGCCTCTACGTGAAGCGAAGTTGTCTTGCCCAAGGTGTCGTGGGATTTAGTAATAGAAATGTGGAGGATAAAGTATCTTGGCAACCGTAACCAGGGCAAAAAAAATTGAAAAGGGGGGGTGCAACACGAGGACTTCCTAGGGGTCACCCATCCTAGTACTATTATCGCCCATGCACGCTTAACTTCGGAGTTCTGATGGGATCCGGTGCATTAGTGCTAGTATGATCGCACCCATCATGTTGCGGGCACAAATCCTTTATGTGTTGACAGTTCACAGTCCCAGCCCAGAGAGATGGCCCATTCAAAAGGCCCAATGGGCTTAACGACAACCCATCCGCTTCAACAACGTAGCATCCTTGCAAGACATGATTTCGACGCATTGTAGGGCCCTCTAATGTCCCGCGAGTTAGGTTGTCGGCCTTTTAACAACTCATGACGTACGATTAGGGACAGAAAAACAGAGCAAAAGAAGAAAAGTGGCCCAAAACTGATGAAAACGTTTGATTTTGGGCTCCAAAATTGGGCACAGCCGAGCAAACTTACTGACCACGTCGTAGAACTCTCGGAGGGCTTTCCAACGGTATGCTGTGCGCTACGTAACTCCTTACGAATCAAAAGTTTTGGTAACCGGAGTGATAGAGACCTGGTCACAAGCCCTACGCCCTCGGTTTGCAGTCCCAGCCTCTACGTGAAGCGAAGTTTTCTTGCCTAAGGTGTTGTGGGATTCGTTAATAGAAATGTGGTGGATAAAGTATCTTGGCAACCGTAACCGGGCCAAAAAAAAGGAAAAGGGGGGTGCAACACGAGGACTTTCCAGGTGGTCACCCATCCTAGTACTACTCTCGCCAAGCACTCTTAACTTCGGAGTTCTGATGGGATCCGGTGCATTAGTGCTGGTATGATCGCACCCGTCATCTAGAGGGCACAAATCCTTTATGTGTTGACGGTTCACAGTCCCAGCCCAGAGAGATGGCCCATTCAAAAGGCCCAATGGACTTAACGACAACCCATCACTTAAATAACGCAGCATCCTCACAAGACGTGATATCTACGTGTTGTAAGACCCTGTAATATCCCCGGAGTTAGGTTGTTGTCCTTTTAACACCTCACGACATACGATCCGAGATGGAAAAACAGAGTAAAAGAAGAAAAGTGGCCCAAAACTGAAGACAACGTTCGATTTTGGGCTCCAAAAACAATAACATATGAGCAGGCTTGCTGCCCCCGTTGTAGAGCTCTCGGAGAGCTTTCCAACAGAACGCTATGCGGCGCGTAACTCCTTGCGGATTAAAAGTTATGTGCACCGGAGCGACGGAGACCTGATCCCAAGAACCACGCCCTCGGTTTGCGGGCCTAGCCTCTACGTGAAGCGGAGTTGTCTTCCCAAGGTGCCATGGGATTCGGTAATAGAAATGTGGAGGATAAAGTATCTTGGCAACCCGAACCGAGGCAAAAAAAATTGAAAAGGGGGGCTGCAACACGAGGACTTCCCAGGGGGTCACCCATCCTAGTATTACTCTTGCCCAAGCACACTTAACTTCAGAGTTCTAATGGGATCCAGTGCATTGGTGCTGGTATGATTGCACCTGTCATGTTGTGGGCACAAATTTTTTATGTGTTGACGGTTCACAGTCCCAGCCCAGAGAGATGGCCATTCAAAAGGCCCAATAGGCTTAACGACAACCCATCCACTTCAACAGCGCAGCATCCTCGCAAGACGTGATATCGACGCGTTGTAGGGCCCTTTAATGTCCCACGAGTAAGGTTGTCGGCCCTTTAACAGCTCACGACATACGATCTGGGATGGAAAAACATAGCAAAAGAAAAAAATGGCCCAAAACTAAAGAAAACGTTCAATTTTAGGCTCCAAAAACAGGTGCAACCGAGCAGGCTTACTGCCCCCGTCGTAGAGCTCTCGGAGGGCTTTTCAACAGTATGCTGTGTGAGGCGTTTCTCCTTACGGATCAAAAGTTAAGGGCACCGGAGCGACGGAGACCAGGTCACAAGCCTTTCGCCCTCGGTTTGCAGGCCCAGCCTCTACGTGAAGAGAAGTTGTCTTACCCAAGTTGCCGTGCGATTCGATAATGGAAATGTGGTGGATAATGTTTCTTGGCAACCCTAACCGGAGCAAAAAAAATTGAAAAATGGGGTGCAACACTAGGACTTCCCATGGGGTCACCTATCCCAGCACTACTCTCGCCCAAGTACGCTTAACTTCGGAGTTCTGATGGGATCCGGTGCATTAGTGCTGGTATGATCGCACCAGTCATGTGGTGGGGACAAATCCTTTATGTGTTGACAGTTCACAGTCCCAGCCTAGAGAGATGGCCCATTCAAAAGGCCCAATGGGCTTAACGACAACCCATCCGCTTAAAAAACGAAGCATCCTCGCAAGATGTTATATCGACGAGTTATAAGGCCCTCAAATGTCCCGCGAGTTAGGTTGTCGTCCTTTTAACAGCTCACGACGTACTATCCAGGATGAAAAAACAGGGCAAAAGAAGAAAAGTGGCCCGAAACTGATGAAAATGTTCGATTTTGGGCTCCAAAAATGGGCGCAGCCGAGCAGGCTTGTTGCCCACACGTAGAGCTCTCGGAGGGCTTTCCAACGGTATGCTGTGAGCTGCGTTACTCTGTGCGGATCAAAAGTTATGGGAACCGGAGTGACGGAGACTTGGTCACAAGCCCAGCCTCTAAGTGAAGCGAAGTTGTCTCGCCCAAGGTGCCATGGGATTCCGTAATAGAAATGTGGTGGATAAAGTATCTTGGTAACCCTAACTGGGGCAAAAAAAATTGAAAAGAGGGGTGCAACACGACGACTTCCCTGGGGGTCACCCATCCGAGTACTACTCTCACCCAAGCACGTTTAACTTCGGAGTTCAGATGGGATCCGGTGCATTAGAGCTGGTATGATCGCACCCGTCATGTTGTGGGCACGAATCCTTTATGTGTTGACGGTTCACAGTCCCAGCCCAGAGAGATGGCCCATTCAAAAGGCCCAATGGGCTTAACGACAACCCATCCATTTTAATAACGCTGCATCCTTACAAGACGTGATATCGACGCATTGTAGGGCCCTCTAATACCCCGCGAGTTAGGTTGTCGTCCTTTTAACAGCTCACGACGTACGATCCACGACGAAAAAATAGAGCAAAAGAAGAAAAGTGGCCCAAAACTGATGAAAACGTTTGATTTTGGGCTCCAAACATAGGCGCAACCGAGTAAGCATGCTGCCCCCGTCATAAAGCTCTCGGAGGCATTTCCAACGGTATGTTGTGCGCCACGTAACTCCCTACGGATCAAAAGTTATGGGCACCAGAGCGACGGAGACTTTGTCACAAGCCATATGCCCTCGGTTTGCGGGCCCAGCCTCTACGTGAAGCGAAGTTGTCTTGCCCAAGGTGCCGTGGGATTTGGTAATAGAAATATGGTGGATAAAGTATCTTGGCAACCCTAACCGGGGCAAAAAAATTGAAATGGGGGCCGCAACACGAGGACTTCCCAAGGGGTCACCCATCCTAGTACTACTCTCGCCCAAGCACACTTAACTTTGGAGTTCTGATGGGATCCGGTGTATTAGTGCTGGTATGATCGCACCCGTCATGTGGAGGGCGCAAATCCTTTATGTGTTGACGGTTCACAGTCCCAGCCTAGAGAGATGGCCCATTTAAAAGGCCCAATGGGCTTAACGACAACCAATCCGCTTCAACAACACAGCAATCTCGCAAGACGTGATATCGACGCATTATAGGACCCTCAAATGTCCCGCGAGTTAGGTTGTCATCCTTTTAACAGCTCACGACTTACGATCCAGGATGGAAAAACACTGTAAAAGAAGAAAAGTTGCCCGAAACTGATGAAAATGTTCTATTTTGGGCTCCAAAAACAAGCGCAGCATTGCTGGCTTCCTGCCCTCATCGTAGAGCTCTCGGAGAGCTTTCCAAAGGTATGTCGTGCACCACGAAACTCCTTACAGATCAAAAGTCATGGGCACCGGAGCGGCGAAGTCCTGGTCACAAGCCCTATGCCCTCGGCTTGCGGGCCAAGCCTCTACGTGAAGTGAAGTTGGTTTGCCCAAGGTGCCGTGGGATTCGGTAATAGAAATGTGGTAGATAAAGTATCTTGGCAACCCTAACTGGGGCAAAAAAAATTGAAAAGGGGGTGCAACACGAGGACTTCCCAGGGGGTCACCCATCCTAGTACTACTCTCGCCTAAACACGCTTAACTTCAGAGTTCTGATGGGATCCGGTGCATCAGTGCTGGTATGATCGCACCGGTCATGTTGAGGGCATAAATCCTTTATGTGTTGACGGTTCACAGTCCTAGCCCAGAGTGATGGCCTATTCAAAAGGCCCAATGGGCCTAACGACAACTCATCTGCTTCAACAATGTAGCATCCTCGTAAGACGTGATATCGATGCGTTGTAGGACCCTGTAATATCCCACGAGTTAGGTTGTCGTCCTTTTAACAGCTCACGACGTACAATTCGAGGCGAAAAAATAGTGCAAAAGAAAAAAAGTCGCCCAATACTGATGAAAAAATTTGATTTTGGGCTCTGAAAATAGGTGCAACTGAGCAGGCTTGTTGTCCCCGTCGTAGAGCTCTCGAAGAGCTTTCCAAAGGTATGTTGTGCGCCGCGTAACTCCTTACAGATTAAAAGTTATGTGCACCGGAGCGACGGAGACCTGGTCGCAAGCCCTACGCCCTCAGTTTGCCGGCCCAGCCTCTACGTGAAGCAAATTTGTCTTGCCCAAGGTGCCGTGGGATTTGGTAATAGAAATGTGGAGGATAAAGTATCTTGGCAACCGTAACCGGGGCAAAAAAAATTGAAAATGGGAGGTGCAACACGAGGACTTCTCAGGGGGTCACCCATCCTAGTACTACTCTCGCCCAAACACGCTTAACTTCGGAGTTGTGATGGGATCCGGTGCATTAGTGCTCGTATGATCACATCCGTCATGTTGTGGGTACAAATCCTTTATGTGTTGACGGTTCACAGTCCCAGCCTAAAGAGATGGCCTATTCAAAAGGCCCAATGGGCTTAACGACAACCCATCCGCTTCAACAACGCAGCATCCTCGCAAGACGTGATATCGACGCATTATAGGACCTTCAAATGTCCCGCGAGTTAGGTTGTCGTCCTTTTAACAGCTCACGACGTACGATCCGAGACAAAAAAATAGTGTAAAAGAAGAAAAGTGGCCCGATACTGATGAAAATGTTCAATTTTGGGCTCCGAAAATAGGTGCAGTTGAGCAGGCTTGCTGCCCCCGTCGTAGAGCCCTCAAAGAGCTTTTCAACGGTATGTTGTGCGCCGCGTAACTCCTTACGGATTAAAAGTTATGGGTACCGGAGCGACGGAGACCTGGTCGCAAGCCCCACACCCTTGGTTTGCGGGCCCAGCCTCTACGTGAAGCGAAGTTGTCTTGCCCAAGGTGCCGTGGGATTCGGTAATAGAAATGTGGAAGATAAAGTATCTTGGCAACCGTAACCTGGGCAAAAAAAATTGAAAAGGGGAGGTGCGACACTAGGACTTCCCAAGGGGTCACCCATCCTAGTACTACTCTCGGCCAAGCACGCGTAACTTCGGAGTTCTGATGCGATCTAGTGCATTAGTGCTCGTATGATCGCATCCGTAATGTGCAGGGCACAAATCCTTTATGTGTTGACGGTTCACAGTCCCAACCCAGAGAGATAGCCCATTCAAAAGGCCCAATGGGCTTTACGATAACCCATCCGCTTCAACAACGGAGCATCCTCGCAAGACGTGATATCGACGCATTGTAGGGCCCTCTAATGTCCCGCGTGTTAGGTTGTCGGCCTTTTAACAGCTCTCGACGTACGATCCGGGATGGAAAAACAGAGCAAAATAAGAAAGGTGGCCCGAAAGTGACGAAAATGTTCCATTTTGGGCTCCAAAAACAGGTGCAGCCGAGCAGGCTTGCTACTCTCGGAGAGCTTTCCAACAGTATGTTGTGCGCCGCGTAACTCCTTACGGATTAAAAGTTATGGGCACCGGAGCGACGAAGACCCGGTCACAAGCCCCACGCCCTCGGTTTGTGGGCCCAGCCTGTACATGAAGTGAAGTTGTTTTGCCCAATGTGCCGTGGGATTCGGTAATAGAAATGTGGAGGATAAAGTATCTTGGCAACCCAAACCGGGGAAAAAAAATTGAAAAGGGGGGTGCAACACGAGGACTTCCCAGGGGGTCACCCATCTTAGTACTACTCTCGTCCAAGCGCGCTTAACTTCGGAGTTCTGATGGGATCCGGTGCATTAGTGCTGGAATGATCGCACTTGTCATGTTGTGGGCACAAATCCTTTATGTGTTGACGGTTCCCAGTCCCAGCCCAGAGAGATAGCCTATTCAAAAGGCCCAATGGGCTTAACGACAACCCATCCACTTCAACAACACAGCATCCTTGCAAGACGCGATATCGACGCATTGTAGGGCCCTCTAATTTCCTGCGAGTTAGGTTGTCTGCCTTTTAATAGCTCATGACGTACGATCCGGGATGGAAAAAGCAAAAGAAGAAAAGTGGCGCAAAACTGATGAAAACGTTCAATTTTCGGAACCAAAAAATGGTGCAGCCGAGTAGGCTTGCTGCCCCCGTCGTGGAGCTCTCGGAGAATTTTCCAATGGTATGCTGTGCGCCGCGTAACTCTTTACGGATCAAAAGATATGGGCACCGGAGCGACGGAGACCTGGGTACAAGCCCTACGCCCTCAGTTTTCGGGCCCAGCCTCTACGTCAAGTGAAGTTGTCTTGCCCAAGGTGTCGTGGGATTTGGTAATAGAAATGTGGAGGATAAAGTATCTTGGCAACCCTAACCGGGGCAAAAAATATTGAAAATGGGGGGTGCAACACGAGGACTTCCCAGAGGGTCACCCATCCTAGTACTACTATCGCCCAAGCACGCTTAACTTCGGAGTTCTGATGGGATCCGGTGCATTAGTGCTGGTATGATCACAGCTATCATGTTGTGGGCACAAATCCTTTATGTGTTGATGGTGCACAGTCCCAGCCTAGAGAGATGGCCCATTCAAAATGCCCAATTGGCTTAACGACAACCCATCCGCTTCAACAACGCAGCATCCTCGCAAGACGTGACATTGGCGCGTTGTAAGGCCGTCTAATGTCTAGCGAGTTAGGTTTTCAGCCTTTTAATAGCTCACGACGTACGATCCGTGACGGAAAAACATAGCAAAAGAAGAAAAGTAGCTCAAAACTGATGAAAGTTTTCGATTTTGGGCACCAAAAATAGGCGTAGCCTAGTAGGCTTGCTGCCCCCATCGTAGAGCTCTCGAAAGGCTTTCCAACGGCATGCTGTGTGCCGCGTTACTCCTTACGGATCAAAAGTTGTGTCCACTGGAACGACGGAGACCTGGTCACAAGCCCTACGCCCTCGGTTTGCAGGCCTAGCCTCTACGTGAAGCGAAGTTGTCTTGCCCAAGGTGCCGTGGGATTCGGTAATAGAAATGTTGTGGATAAAGTATCTTGGCAACCCTAACTGGGGCAAAAAAAATTGAAAAGGGGGGGTGCAACACGAGGACATCCCATGGGGTCACCCATCCTAGTACTACTCTCACCCAAGCACGATTAACTTCGTAGTTCTGATGGGATCCGGTGCATTAGAGCTGGTATGATCGCACCCGTCATGTGGAGGGCATAAATCCTTTATGTGTTGAAGATTCACTGTCCCAACCTAGAGAGATGGCCCATTCAAAAGGCCCAATGGGCTTAATGACAACCCATCAGCTTTAACAACGCAGCATCCTCGCAAGACGTTATATCGACGCGTTATAGGGCCCTCAAATGTCCCACGAGTAAGGTTGTCCTCCTTTTTACAGCTCACGACGTACGATCCGGGACGGAAAAACAAAGAAAAAGAAGAAAAGTGTCCCGAAACTGATGAAAACATTTGATTTTGGGCTCAAAAAACAAACACAGCCGAGCAGGCTTGCTGCCCCCGTCGCAGAGCTCTCAAAGAGCTTTCCAACGGTATGTTGTGCGCCACGTAACTCCTTACGAATTGAAAGTTTTGGGCACCGGAGAGGTAAAGACCTGGTCACATGCCCTATGCCCTCAGTTTGCGGGCCAAGCCTCTATGTGAAGCGAAGTTGTCTTGCCCAAGGTGCAGTGGGATTCGGTAATAGAAATGTGGTGGATAAAGTATCTTGGCAACCATAACAGGGGCAAAAAAATTGAAAAAGGGGGTGCAACATGAGGACTTCGCTGGGGGTCATCCATCATAGTACTACTCTCGCCCAAGCATGCTTAACTTCGGAGTTCTGAAGGGATCCGGTGCATTAGTGCTGTTATGATCGCACCCGTCATGTTGAGGGCATAAATCCTTTATGTGTTAACGGTTCACAGTCCCAGCAAAGAGAGATGGCCAATTCAAAAGGCCGAATGGGCTTAACGACAACCCATCCGCTTTAACAACGCAACATCCTCGTAAGACGTGATATCGAAGCATTGTAAGACAATGTAATATCCCGCGAGTTAGGTTGTCATCCTTTTAACAGCTCACGACGTACAATCCGAGATCCAAAAACAGAGTAAAAGATGAAAAGTGGTCCGAAATTGATTAAAACGTTCAATTTTGTGCTCCGAAAATAGGCACAACGGTGCAGGCTTGCTGCCCCCATCGTAGAGCTCTCGGAGGGCTTTCCAATGGTATGTTGTGCACCGCGTAACTCCTTACGGATTAAAAGTTATGGGCAGCAGAGCAACAGAAACCTGGTAACAAGTCCCACGCCCTCGGTTTGCGGGCCCAGCCTCTACGTGAAGCGAAGTTGTCTTGCCCAAGGTACCGTGGGATTCGGTAATAGAAATGATGAGGATAAAGTATCTTGGCAACCCTAACCGGGGCAAAAAAAAAAAAAAAAAAAGAGGGGGTGCAACACGAGGACTTCCCAGGGGGTCACCCATCCTAGTACTACTCTCGCCCAAGCACGCTTAACTTCGGAGTTCTGATGGGATCCAATGCATTAGTGCTGGTATGATCGCACCCGTCATGTTGTGGGTACAAATCCTTTATGTGTTGACGGTTCACATTCCCAGCCCAGAGAGATGGCCCATTCAAAAGGTCCAATGGGCTTAACGACAACACATCTGCTTCAATAATGCAGCATCATCGCAAGACGTGATATCGACGCATTGTAGGCCCACTAATGTCCCGCAACTTAGGTTGTCAGCCTTTTAACAGCTCTCGACGTACGATCCAGGATGAAAAAACAGAGCAAAAGAAGAAAAGTGGCCCGAAACTAACGAAAATGTTCAATTTTGGGCTCCAAAAACTGGCGCAGCCGAGCAGACTTGCTACCCATGTCGTTGAGCTCACAGAGGGATTTCCAACAGTATGATGTGCGCCGCATAACTCTTTACAGATCAAAAGCTATGGGCACCGGAGCGACGGAGACCTGGTCACAAGCCCTACGCCCTCGGTTTGTGGGCCCAGCCTCTACGTGAAGCGAAGTTGCCTTGCCCAAGGTGCCGTGGGATTCGGTAATAGAAATGTGGTGGATAAACTATCTTGGCAACCCTAACCGGGGCAAAAAAAAATAAAAAAGGGGGGTGCAACACGAGGACTTCTCAGGGGGTCACCCATTCTAGTACTACACTCGCCCAAGCATGCTTAACTTTGGAGTTCTGATGGGATCCGGTGTATCATTGCTGGTATGATCTCACCCGTCATATTGAGGGCATAAATCCTTTATGTGTTGATGGTTCACTGTCCCAGCCCAGAGAGATGGCCCATTCAAAAGGCCCAATACGCTTAACGACAACCCATCCGCTTCAACAACGCAGCATCCCCGTATGATGTGATATCGACAGGTTATAGGACCCTGTAATATCCCGCGAGTTAGGTTATCATCCTTTTAACAGCTCACGACGTACGATCCGAGATGGATAAACAGAGCAAAAGAAGAAAAGTGGCCCAAAACTGATGAAAACGTTTGATTTTGGGCGCCAAAAATAGGCACAGCTGAGCAGGCTTGCTGCCCTCATCGTAGAACTCTCGGACAGCTTTCTAACGGTATGTTGTGCGCCGCGTAACTCCTTACAGATTAAAAGTTATAGACACCGGAGTGATGGAGACCGGGTCACAAGCCCCACCTCCACAGTTTGCGGGACCAGCCTCTACGTGAAGCGAAGTTGTCTTGCCCAAGGTGCCGTGGGATTCAGAAATAGAATTGTGGAGGATAAAATATCTTGGCAACCCTAACAGGGGCAAAAAAAATTGAAAATAGGGGGGTACAACACGAGGACTACCCAGGGGGTCACCCATTCTTGTACTACTCTCGCCCAAGCATGCTTAACTTCGGAGTTCTGATGGGAACCGGTGCATTAGTGCTGGTATGATCGCACCCGTCTTGTTGTGGGCTCAAATCCGTTATGTGTTGACGGTTCACAATCCCAGCCCAAAGAGATGGCCCATTCAAAAGGCCCAATGGGCTTAACGACAACCAATTCGCTTCAATAACGCAGCATCCTCGCAAGACGTGATATCGACGCGTTGTAGGGCCCTCTAATGTCTCGCGACTTAGGTTGTCAGCCTCTTAATAGCTCACAACATAAGATCCGGTACGGAAAAACAGAGCAAAAGAAGAAAATTGGCACAAAACTGATGAAAACGTTTGATTTTGGGCTCCAAAACAGGCGCAGCCTAGCAGTCTTACTGCCCCTGTTGTAGAACTCTCAGAGGGCTTTCCAAGGTTATGTTGTGCACCGCGTAACTCCATACGGATCAAAAGTAATGGGAACTGGAGCGACGGAGACCTGGTCACAAGCCCTACGCCCTCGGTTTGTGGGCCCAGCCTCTACGTGAAGCGAAGTTGTATTGCCCAAGGTGTCGTGGGATTCAGTAATAGAAATGTGGTGGATAAAGTATCTTGGCAACCCTAACCGGGGAAAAAAATTGAAAAGGGGGTTGCAACACGAGGACTTCTTAAGGGGTCACCCATCCTAGTATTACTCTTGCCCAAGCACGCTTAACTTTGGAGTTCTGATGGGATTCAGTGCATTAGTGCTGGTATGATCGCACCCGTCATGTTGTGGGCACAAATCCATTAAGTGTTGACGGTTCACAGTCCCAGGCCAGAGAGATGGCTCATTCAAAAGGCCAAGTGGGCTTAACGACAACCCATCTGCTTCAACAATGCAGCAACCTCGCAAGACGTGATATCGACGTGTTGTAGGGCCATCTAATGTCCCACGACTTAGGTTGACGCCCTTTTAAAAGCACACGACGTACGATCCGAGACGAAAAAACAAAGAAAAAGAAGAAAAGTGTCCCAAAACTGAAGAAAACGATCGATTTTGGGCACCAAAAACGTGTACAGCTCGTAGAGCTCTCGGAGGGCTTTCCAACGGTATGTTGTGCGCCGCGTAACTCTTTACAAATCAAAAGTTGTGGGCACTGGTGCGATGGAAACCTAGTCACATGCCCTACGCCCTCGGTTTGCGGGCCCAACCTCTACGTGAAGCGAAGTTGTCTTGCCCAAGGTGCCGTGGGATTCGGTAATAGAAATGTGGTGGATAAAGTATCTTGGCAACCCTAACCGGGGCAAAAAAAATTGAAAAGGGCAGTGCAACATGAGGACTTCCCAGGGAGTCACCCATCCTAGTACTACTCTCGCCCAAGCACGCTTAACTTCGGAGTTCTGATGGGATCTGGTGCATTAGTGCTGGTATGATCACACCCGTCATGTGGAGGGCACAAATCCTTTATGTGTTGATGGTTCACAGTCCCATCCCAGAGAGATGGCCCATTCAAAAGGCCCAATGGGTTTAACGACAACCCTTTCGCTTCAACAACACAGCATCCTCGCAAGACGTGATATCGACACGTTATAGGGCCCTCAAATGTCCCGCGAGTTAGGTTGGCGCCCTTTTAACAGCTCACGACGTACGATCCGGGACGGAAAAACAGAGCAAAAGAAGAAAAGTAGCCCAAAACTGATAAAACGTTCAATTTTGGACTCCAAAAACAAGCGCAGCCGAGCAGGCTTGCTGCCCCAATCGTAGAGCTCTCGGAGAGCTTTCCAACGTTATGTTGTGCGCTGCGTAACTCCTTATGGATCAAAAGTTATGCGCCTCGGAGCAACGAAGACCTGGCCACCAGCCCTACCGCCTCGGTTTGCGGGCTCAGCCTCTAGGTGAAGCGAAGTTGTCTTGCCCAAGGTGCCATGGGATTCGGTAATAGAAATATGGTGGATAAAGTTTCTTGGCAACCCTAACTGGGGCAAAAAAAATTGAAAAGGGGGGGTGCAACACGAGGACTTCCCAAGGGGTCACCCATCCTAGTACTACTCTTGCCCAAGCACGTTTAACTTCGTAGTTTAGATGGGATCTGGTGCATTAGTGCTGGAATGATCGCACCCATCATGTTGTGGGCACAAATCCTTTATGTGTTGATGGTTCATAGTCCCAGCCCAGAGAGATGGCCCATTCAAAAGGCCCAATGGGCTTAACGACAACCCATCCGCCTCAACAACACAGCATCCTCGCAAGACGTGATATCGACACGTTATAGGGCCCTCAAATGTCCCGCGAGTTAGGTTGTCGTCCTTTTAACAACTCACGACGTACGATCTGGGAAGGAAAAAAAGAGCAAAATAGGAAAAGTGGCCCAAAACTGATGAAAATATTCAATTTTGGGCTCCAAAAATTAGCGCAGCTAAGCAGGCTTGCTACTCCTATCGTAGAGCTCTTGGAGAGCTTTCCAACGGTATGTTGTGCTCCCTGTAACTCCTTACAGATAAAAAGTTAAGGGCATTGGAGTGGCGAAGACCTAGACACAAGCCCTATGCCCTCGGTTTGCGGGCCCAGCCTCTACGTGAAGCGAAGTTGTCTTGCCCAAGGTGCCGTGGGATTCGGTAATAGAAATGTAGAGGATAAAACATCTTGGCAACCCTAACCGGGGCAAAAAAAAATTGAAAAGGGGGGTGCAACACGAGGACTTCCCAAGGGGTTACCCATCCTAGTACTACTCTTGCCCAAGCATGCTTAACTTCGGAGTTCTGATGGGATCCGGTGCATTAGTGCTCGTATGATCGCATCCGTCATATGGAGGGCACAAATCCTTTATGTGTTGACGGTTCACAGTCCCAACTCAGAGAGATGTCCCATTCAAAAGGCCCAATGGGCTTAACGACTACCCATCCGCTTGAACAACGTAGCATCCTTGTAAGACATGATATCGACACCATGTAGGACCCTATAATATCCCGTGAGTTAGGTTGTCGTCCTTTTAACAGCTCACGACGTACGATTCGAGACGAAAAAACATAGCAAAAAAGGAAAAGTGGCCCGAAACATATGAAAACGTTCGATTTTGGGCTCCAAAAATTAGCACAGTCGAGCAGGCTTGCTGCCCCTGTCATAGAGCTCTTGGAGAGCTTTCCAACGGTATGCTGTGCACCCCGTAACTCCTTACAGATCAAAAGTTAAGGGCACCGGAGCGGCAGAGACCTGGTCACAAGCCCCACGACCTCGGTTTGCGGGCCCAACCTCTACGTGAAGCGACGTTGTCTTGCCCAAGGTGCCGTGGGATTCGGTAATAGAAATGTGGAGGATAAAGTATCTTGGCAACCCTAACCGGGGCAAAAAAAAATTGAAAAGGGGTGTGCAACACGAGGACTTCCCAGGGGGTCACCCATCCTAGTACTACTCTCGCCCAAGCATGCTTAACTTCGGAGTTCTGATGGGATTCGGTGCATCAATGCTGGTATGATCGCATCTATCATGTTGAGGGCATAAATCCTTTATGTGTTGACGGTTCACAGTCCTAGCCTAGAGAGATGTCCCATTCAAAAGGCCTAATGGGCTTAACAACTACCCATCAGCTTCAACAACGTAGCATCCTTGTAAGACGTGATATCGATGCATTGTAGGACCATATAATATCCCGCGAGTTAGGTTGTTGTCCTTTTAACAGCTCACGGCGTACGATTCGAGACGAAAAAATAAAGCAAAAGAAGAAAAGTGGCCCAAAACTAAAGAAAATGTTCGATTTTGGGCTCCGAAATCAAGCGCAGCTGAGCAGGCTTGATACACCCGTCGTAGAGCGCTCGGAGAGCTCTCCAACGGCATGCAGTGCACCACGTAACTCTTTACGGATTAAAAGTTATGGGCACCAAAGCGATGGAGACCTGGTCACTAGCCCCCTGCCTTCGGTTTGCGAGCCCAATCTCTACGTGAAGCGAAGTTGTCTTGCCCAAGGTGCCGTGGGATTCGGTAATAGAATTGTGGTGGATAATGTATCTTGGCAACCCTAACCGGGGCAAAAAAAATTAGAAATGGGGGGTACAACACGCGGACTTCCCAGGCAGTCACCGATCCTAGTACTACTCTCGCCCAAGCACGCTTAACTTCGGAGTTCTGATGGGATCTGGTGCATTAGTGCGGGTGTGATTGCACCAGTCAAGTTGAGGGTATAAATCCTTTATGTGTTGACGGTTCACAGTCCCAGCCCAGAGAGATGGCCCATTCAGAAGGCCCAATGGGCTTAACGACAACCCATCCGCTTCAACAACGCAGCATCCTCATAAGTCGTGATATTGACGCATTGTAGGACCTTGTAATATCCCGTGAGTTAGGTTGTCGTCCTTTTAACAGCTCACGACGTACGATTCGAGATGGAAAAACAGAGCAAAAAAAGAAAAGTGGCCCGAAACTGTTGAAAACGTTCGATTTTGGGCTCTAAAAACAAGCGCAGCTGAGCAGACTTGCTGCCCCCGTCGTAGAGCTCTCGAGAGCTTTCCAACGGTATGCTGCGCGCCGTGTAACTCCTTACGGATTAAAAGTTATGGGCACCCGTGCGACGGAGACTGGTCACAAGCCCTACGCCGTCAGTTTACGGGCCCAGCCTCCACATGAAGCGAAGTTGTCTTTCCCAAGGTTCCGTGGGATTCGGTAATAGAAATGTGGAGGATAAAGTATCTTGGCAACCCTAACCGGGGCAAAAAAAATTGAAACTGGGGGGTGCAACACGAGGACTTCCCATGGGGTCACCCATCCTAGTACTACTCTCGCCCAAGCACACTTAACTTCAGAGTTTTGATGGGATCCGGTGCATTAGTACTAGTATGATCGCACCCGTCAAGTTGTCGGCACAAATCCTTTATGTGTTGACGGTTCACAGTCTCAACCCAGAGAGATGGCCCATTCAAAAGGCCCAATGGGCTTAACGACAACCCATCCGCTTCAACAACGCAGCATCTTCGCAAGACGTGATATCGACGCATTGTAGGGCCCTCTAGTGTCGCGCAAGTTAGATTGTCGGCCTTTTACCAACTCACGACGTACGATCTGGCATGAAAAAACAAAGCAAAAGAAGAAAAGTGGCCCAAAATTGATGAAAACATTCGATTTTGGGCTCCAAAAATAGACGCAGCCAAGAAGGCTTGCTGCCCCCGTCGTAGAGCTCTCGGAGGGCTTTCCAACGGTATGTTTTGCACCGCGTAACTCCTTACGAATCAAAAGTTATGGGCACCAGTACGACGGAGACTTGGCCACAAGCCCTACGCCCTCGATTTGCTGGCCTATCCTCTACGTGAAGCAAAGTTGTCTTGCCCAAGGTGCCGTGGGATTCGGTAATAGAATTGTGGTGGATAAAGTATCTTGGCAACCCTAGCCGGGGCAAAAAAAATTGAAAAGGGGGGTGCAACACGACGACTTCCTAGGGGGTCACCCATCCTAGTACAACTCTCGCCCAAGCACGCTTAACTTCGGAGTTCTAATGGGATCCGGAGCATCAGTGCTGTTATGATTGCACCCGTCAAGTTGAGGGCAAAAATCCTTTATGTGTTGACGGTTCACATTCCCAGCCCAGAGAGATGGCCCATTCAAAAGGCCTAATGGGCTTAACGACAACCCATCCACTTCAACAACACAGCATCCTCGTAAGACATGATATCGATGAGTTGTAGGGCCCTCTAATGTCCCACGAGTTAGGTTGTCGACCTTTTAATAGCTCACAACGTACGATCCAAGAAGGAAAAACAATGCATAAGAAGAAATGTGGCCCGAAACTGATAAAGACGTTCGATTTTGGGCTCCAAAAAGGGGCCCAACTGACCAAGCCTGATGCCCCCGTCGTAGAGCTCTCGGAGGGACTTCCAACGGTATGCTGTGCACCGCGTAACGCCTTACGGATCAAAAGTTATGGGCACCGGAGCGACGGAGACCTGGTCACAAGCCCTACGCCTTCGGTTTGCGGGCCCAGCTTCTACGTGAAGCGAAATTGTCTTGCCTAAGATGCCGTGGAATTCGGCAATAGAAATGTGGTTGATAAAGTATCTTGGAAACCCTAGCTGGGGCAAAACAAATTGAAAAGGGGGGTGCAACACGAGGACTTCCCATGGAGTCACCCATGCTAGTACTACTCTCGCCCAAGCACGCTTAACTTCAGAGTTCTGATGGGATCCGATGCATTAGTGCTGGTATGATCGCACCCGTCATATGGAGGGCACAAATCCTTTATGTGTTGACGGTTCACAGTCCTAGCCTAGAGAGATGGTCCATTCAAAAGGCCCAATGGGCTTAACTTCAACCCATCCGCTTCAACAACGCAGTATCCTCGCAAGACGTGATATCGACCCGTTGTAGGGCCCTCAAATGTCTCGCGAGTTAGGTTATCGTCCTTTTACTAGCTCACGACGTACGATCCGGGATGGAAAAACGGAGCAAAAGAAGAAATGTGGGCCGAAACTGATGAAAATGTTCGATTTTGGGCTCCAAAAAATGGGCGCTCCGAGTAGGTTTGCTGTCTCCATCGTGGAGCTGTCGGAGAGCTTTCCAACGGTATGTTGTGCACTGCGTAACTCCTTACGAATCAAAAGTTATGGGCACCGGAGCGGCAGAGACTTGGTCACAAGCCCTACGCCCGCGGTTTACGGGCCCAGCCTCTACGTGAAGCGAAGTTGTCCTGCCCAAGGTGCCGTGCGAATCGGTAATAGAAATGTGGTGGATAAAGTATCTTGGCAATCATAACTGGGGCAAAAAAAATTGAAAATGGGTGCAACACGAGGACTTTCCAAGGGGTCACCCATCGTAGTACTACCCTCGCCGAAGCACGCTCAACTTCGGAGTTCTGATGGGATCCGGTGCATCAGTGCTGGTATGATCGCACCCGTCATGTTGAGGGCATAAATCCTTTATGCGTTGACGGTTCACAGTCCCAGCCTTGAGAGATGGCCCATTCAAAAGGCCCAATGGGCTAAAAGACAACCCATCTGCTTCAACAACGCAGCATCCTCGCAAGACGTGAGATCGACGTGTTATAGGGCCCTTAAATGTCCCGCGAGTTAGGTTGTCGACCTTTTAACAGCTCATGACGTATGATCCGAGATGGAAAAATAGAGCAAAGGAAGAAAAGTGGCCCGAAACTAATGAAAACGTTCAATTTTGTCTCCAAAAATGTGTGCAGCCAAGCAAGCTTGCTGCCTCCATCGTAGAGCTCTCGCAGAGCTTTCCAACGGTATGCTGTGCGCCACATAACTCCTTACGGATCAAAAGTTATGGGCACCAGAGCGACGGAGACCTGGTCACAAGCCCTACGCTTTTCGGTTTACGGGCCCAGCCTCTACGTGAAGCGAAGCTGTCTTGCCCAAGGTGCCGTGGGATTCGGTAATAGAAATGTGGTGGATAAAGTATCTTTGCAACCCTAACCGGGACAAAAAAAATTGAAAAGGGGGTGCAACACGAGGACTTCCCAGGTGGTCACCCATCCTAGTACTACTTTTGCCCAAGCACGCTTAACTTCAGAGTTCTGATGGGATCCGATGCATTAGTGCTGGTATGATTGCACCCGTCATGTGGAGGGTCCAAATCCTTTATGTGTTGACGGTTCACAATCCCAGCCCAGAGAGATGGCCCATTCAAAAGGTCCAATGGGCTTAACGACAACCCATCCGCTTCAACAACGTAGCATCTTCGAAAGATGTCATATCAACACGTTGTAGGCCCTCTAATGTCTCGCGAGTTAGGTTGTCGGCCTTTTAACAGCTCACGACGTACGATCCGGGATGGAAAAACAGAGCAAAAGAAGAAAAGTGGCCCAAAACTGATGAAAACGTTCAATTTTGGGTTGCCAAAAGAGGGTGCAGCCGAGCAGGCTTGCTACTCCCGTTCTAGAGCTCTCGAAGGGCTTTCCAACAGTATGCTGTGCGCCACGTAACTCCTTACGGATCAAAAGTTATGGGCATCGGAGTAACGGAGACCTGGTCACAAGCCCAATGCCCTCCGTTTGCGCGCCAGCCTCTACATGAAGCGAAGTTGTTTTGCCCAAGGTGCCGTGGGTTTCGGTAATAGAAATATGGTGGATAAAGTATCTTGGCAACCCTAACCGGGGCAAAAAAAATTGAAAAGGGGGGTGGAACACGAGGACTTCTCAAGGGGTCACCCATCATAGTACTACTCTCGCCCAAGCACCCTTAACTTCGGAGTTCTGACGGGATCCGATGCATTAGTGCTGGTATGATCTCACCCGTCACGTGGAGGGCACAAATCCTTTATGTGTTGACGGTTCACAGTCCCAGCCCAGGGAGATGGCCTATTGAAAAGGCCCAATGGGCTTAACAACAACCCATCCACTTCAACAATGCAGCATCCTCGCAAGACGTTATATCGAGGTGCTATAGGGCCTCCAAATGCCCCGCGAGTTGGGTTGTCGTCCTTTTAACAGCTCACGACGTACGATCCAGGACGGAAAAACATAGCAAAAGATGAAAAGTGGCCCGAAACTAATGAAAATGTTCGATTTTGGTCTCCAAAAATGAGCGCAGCCGAGCAGGCATACTGCCTCCATCGTAGAGCTCTCGGAGAGCTTTCCAACGGTATGTTGTGCGCCGCATAACTCCTTACGGATAAAAAGTTATAGGCACCGGAGCGATGAAGACTTGGTCACAAGCCCTGCGCCCTCGGTTTGCGAGCCCAGTCTCTACATCAAGCGAAGTTGTTCTTGGCCAAGGTGCTGTGGGATTCGGTAATAGAAATGTGGTGGATAAAGTATCTTGGCAACCCTAACCGGGGCAAAAAAAATTGAAAAGGGGGGTGCAACACGAGGACTTCCCAGGGGGTCACCCATCCTTGTACTACTCTCGCCTAAGCATGCTTCACTTCGGAATTCTGATGGGATCTGGTACATCAGTGCTGGTATGATTGCACCCGTCATGTTGATGGCATAAATCCTTTATGTGTTGATGGTTCACAGTCCCAGCCTAGAGAGATGGCCCATTCAAAAGGCCCAATGGGCTTAACGACAACCCATCCGCTTTAACAACGTAGCATCCTCGTAAGACATGTTATCAACGCGTTGTAGGACCCTGTAATATCCCGCGAGTTAGGTTGTCATCCTTTTAACAGCTCACGACGTACGATCCGAGACTGAAAAATAGAGCAAAAAAAGAAAAGTGGCCCGAAACTGATGAAAACATTCGATTTTGGGCTCCGAAAACTAGCACAGTGGAGCAAGTTTGCTGCCCCCGTCGTAGAGCTCTTGAAGAGCTTTCCAACGATATGCTGTGCGCTACGTAACTCCTTACAGATTAAAAGTTATGGGCACCGAAGTGACGGAGAGCTGGTCACAAGCCCTACGCCCTCGGTTTGCCGGCCCAGCCTCTACGTGAAGCGAAGTTGTCTTGCCCAAGGAGTCGTGGGATTCGGTAATAGAAATGCAGAGGATAAAGTATGTTGGCCACCCGAACTGGGGCAAAAAAAATTGAAAAGGGGGGTGCAACACGAGGACTTCCCTGGGGGTCACTCATCTTAGTACTACTCTCGCCAAAGCACACTTAACTTCGGAGTTCTGATGGGATGCAGTGCATTAGTGCTGGTATGATCGCACCCGTCATATTGTGGGCACAAATCCTTTATGTTTTGACGGTTCATAGTCCCAGCCCAGAGAGATGGCCCATTCAAAAGGCCCAATAGGCTTAACGACAACCCATCCGCTTCAACAACGCAGCATCCTCGCAAG
Source organism: Ehretia macrophylla (assembly GCA_037974665.1). Taxonomy (NCBI): domain Eukaryota; kingdom Viridiplantae; phylum Streptophyta; class Magnoliopsida; order Boraginales; family Ehretiaceae; genus Ehretia; species Ehretia macrophylla. The sequence goes on along the minus strand of CM075776.1, from coordinate 40,501,169 downwards.
ACATGATATCGACACGTTGTAGGACACTCTAATGTCCTGCGAGTTAGGTTGTCGGCCTTTTAACAGCTCACGACGTACGATCTGAGACTGAAAAACAGAGCAAAAAAAGAAAAGTGACCCGAAAATGATGAAAACATTCGATTTTGGGCTCCGAAAACTAGCACAGTGGAGCAAGTTTGCTGCCCCCGTCGTAGAGCTCTTGAAGAACTTTCCAACGATATGTTGTGCGCTACGTAACTCCTTACAGATTAAAAGTTATGGGCACCGGAGTGACGGAGAGCTGGTCACAAGCCCTACGCCCTCGGTTTGCCGGCCCAGCCTCTACGTGAAGCGAAGTTGTCTTGCCCAAGGAGTCGTGGGATTCGGTAATAGAAATGCGGAGGATAAAGTATCTTGGCCACCCGAACTGGGGCAAAAAAAATTGAAAAGGGGGGTGCAACATGAGGACTTCCCTGGGGGTCACTCATCTTAGTACTACTCTCGCCAAAGCACACTTAACTTCGGAGTTCTGATGGGATGCAGTGCATTAGTGCTGGTATGATCGCACCCGTCATATTGTGGGCACAAATCCTTTATGTTTTGACGGTTCATAGTCCCAGCCTAGAGAGATGGCCCATTCAAAAGGCCCAATAGGCTTAACGACAACCCATTCGCTTCAACAACGCAGCATCCTCGCAAGACATGATATCGACGCGTTGTAGGACACTCTAATGTCCTGCGAGTTAGGTTGTCGGCCTTTTAACAGCTCACGACGTACGATCTGGGATGGAAAAATAGAGCAAAAGAAGAAAAGTGGCCCAAAACTGATGAAAACGTTCGATTTTGAGCTCCAAAAACGAGCGCAGCCTAGTAGGCTTGCTGCCCCTATCGTTGACCTCTCGGAGGGCTTTTCAACGGTATTCTGTGCGCCGCGTAACTCCTTACAGATCAAAAGTTATGGGCACCGGAGGGACGGAGACCTGGTCACAAGCCCTATGCCGTCGGTTTACGGGCACAGCCTTAACGTGAAGTGAAGTTGTCTTACCCAAGGTACCGTGGGATTTGGTAATAGAAATTGGGTGGATAAAGTATCTTGACAACCCTAACCGGGGCAAAAAAAATTGAAAAGGGGGGTGCAACACGAGAACTTCCCAGGGGGTCACCCATCCTAGTACTACTCTCGCCCAAGCACGCTTAACTTCGGAGTTCTGATGGGATTTAGTGCATTAGTGCTGGTATGATCGCACCCGTCATGTGGAGGGCACAAATCCTTTATGTGTTGACGGTTCACAGTCCCAGCCCAAAGAGATGGCCCATTCAAAAGGCCCAATGGGCTTAATGACAACCCATCCATTTCAACAATGCAGCATCCTCGCAAGACATGATATCGACGCGTTATAGGGACCTCAAATGTCCCACGAGTTAGGTTGTCATCCTTTTAACAGCTCACGACTTACGATCCAGGACGAAAAAAAAGAGCTAAAAAAGAAAAGTGGCCCGAAACTTATGAAAATGTTCGATTTTGGGCTCTGAAAACAAGCGCAGCCGAGTAGGCTTGCCTCCCCCGTCGTAGAGCTCTCGAAGAGCTTTCCAACAGTATGCTATGCACCGCGTAACTCCTTACGGATTAAAAGTTATGGGCACTGGAGCGACGGAGACCTAGTCACAAGCCCCAAGCCCTCGGTTTGCGGGCCCAGCCATTACGTGAAGCGAAGTTGTCTTGCCCAAGGTGCTGTGGGATTCAGTAATAGAAATATGGAGGATAAAGTATCTTGGCAACCCTAACCGAGGCAAAAAAAATTAAAAATGGGAGGTGCAACACGAGGACTTCCTCGGGGGTCACCCATCGTAGTACTACTCTCGCCCAAGTACACTTAACTTCAGAGTTCTGATAGGATCTGGTGCATTACTACTGGTATGATCGCACCCGTCCTATTGTGGTCAGAAATTCGTTATGTGTTGACGGTTCACAATCCCAGCCTAAAGAGATGGCCCTTTCAAAAGGCCCAATGGCTTAACGACAACCCATCCGCTTCAACAATGCAGCATCCTCTCAAGACGTGATATAAACTTGTTGTAGGGCCCTCTAATGTCCCATGAGTTAGGTTGTTGGCCTTTTAACAGCTCACGACGTACGATCCGGAACGAAAAAACAGAGCAAAAGAAGAAAAGTGGCCCGAAACTAATGAAAACATTCGATTTTGGGCTCCAAAAAAGGGAAGCTTGCTGCCCCTGTCGTAGAACTCTCGGAGGGCTTTCCAACGGTATGTTGTGTGCCTCGTAACTCCTTACGGATTAAAAGTTACAGGCACCAGAGCGACGGAGACTTGGTCACAAGCCCTATGCCCTCGGTTTACCGGCCCAGCCTCAACGTGAAGCGAAGTTGTCTTGCCCAAGGTACTGTGGGATTCGGCAATAGAAATGTGGTGGATAAAGTATCTTGGCAACCCTGACCGAGGCAAAAAAAATTGAAATGGGGGGTGCAACACGAGGACTTCCCAGGCATTCACCCATCCTAGTACTTCTCTCGTCCAAGCACGCTTAACCACGGAGTTCTGATGGGATTCGGTGTATTAGTACTGGTATGATCGTACCCGTCATGTGGAGGGCACAAATCCTTTATGTGTTGACGGTTCACAATCCCAGCCCAGAGAGATGGCCCATTCAAAAGGCCCAATGGGCTTAACGACAACCCATCTGCATCAACAACGCAGCATCCTCAGAAGACGTGATATCGACACGTTATAGGTCCCTCAAATGTCCCACGAATTAGGTTGTCGTCCTTTTAACAGCTCACGACTTACGATCCGGGATGGAAAAATAGAGTAAAAGAAGAAAAGTGGCCCGAAACTGATGAAAATGCTAGATTTTGGGCTCCGAAAACAGTCGTAGCTGAGCAGGCTTGCTTCCCCCATCGTAGAGCTCTCGAAGAGCTTTCCAACGGTATGCTGTGCGCCGCGTAACTCCTTACGGATTAAAAGTTACAGGCACTAGAGCGACAGAGACCTGGTCACAAGCCCTACGCCCTCGGTTTGCAGGCCCAGCCTCTACGTGAAGCGAAGTTTCCTAGCCCAAGGTGCCGTGGGATTCGGTAATCGAAATGTGGAGGATAAAGTATCTTGGAAACCCTAAACGGGGCAAAAAAAATTAAAAATGGGGGGTGCAACACGAGGACTTCCCAGGGGGTCACCCATCCTAGTACTACTCTCGCCCAAGCACGCTTAACTTCGGAGTTCTGATGGGATCTGGTGCATTAGTGCTGGTATGATCGAACCCGCCATGTTGTGGGCACAAATCCTTTATGTGTTGACGGTTCACAGTCCCAGCCTAGAGAGATGGCCCATTCAAAAGGCCCAATGGGCTTAATGACAACCCATCTACTTCAACAACGCAGCATCCTCGCAAGACATGATATAAACGTGTTATAGGGCCCTCTAATGTCCCGCGAGTTAGGTTGTCGTCCTTTTAACAGCTCACGGTGTACGATCCGGGACAGAAAAACAGAGTAAAAGAAGAAAAGTGGCCCGAAACTGATGAAAACGTTTGATTTTGGGCTCCAAAAATGAGCCCAGCCGAGCAGGCTTGCTACCATCGTTGTAGAGCTCTCGGAGAGCTTTACAACGGTATGTTGTGCGGCACATAACTCCTTACGGATCAAAAGTTATGGGCACTGGAGCGGCGGAGACCTGGCCAAAAGCCCTACCCCCTCGGTTTGCGGGCCCAGCCTTTACGTAAAGCGAAGTTGTCTCGCCCATGGTGCCGTAGGATTCGATAATACAAATGTGGTGGATAAATTATCTTGACAACCCTAACCGAGGCAAAAAAAATTGAAAAGGGGAGGTGCAACACAAGGACTTCCTAGGGGGTCACCCATCCTAAGACTACTCTCGCCCAAGCACGCTTAACTTCGGAGTTCTGATGGGATATGGTGCATCAGTGCTGGTATGATCGCCCCTGTCTTGTTGAGGGCATAAATCCTTTATGTGTTGACGGTTCACAGTCCCAGCCCAGAGAGATGGCCCATTCAAAAGGCTCAATGGGCTTAACGACAACCCATCTGCTTCAACAACGCAGTATCCTCGTAAGACGTGACATCGACGCGTTGTAGGACCCTGTAATATCCCGCGAGTTAGGTTATCGTCCTCTTAACAGCTCACGACGTACGATCCGAGACCGAAAAACAGAGCAAAAGAAGAAAAGTAGCCCGAAACTGATGAAAACGTTCGATTTTGGGATCCGAAATTAGGTGCAGCCAAGCAGGCTTGCTACCCTCGTCGTAGAGCTCTTGGGGAGCATTCCAACGGTATGTTGTTCGCCGCGTAACTTCTTACGGATTAAAAGTTATACGCATCGGAGCAACGGAGACTTGGTCACGAGCCCCACGCCCTCAATTTGCGGGCCCTGCTTCTACGTGAAGCGAAGTTGTCTTGCCCAAGGTGCCGTGGGATTCGGTAATCGAAATGTGGTGGATAAAGTATCTTGGCAACCCTAACCGGGGTAAAAAAAAATTGAAAATGGAGGGTGCAACAAGAGGACTTCGCAGGGGGTTACCCATCCTAGTACTACTCTCGCCCAGGCACGCTTAACTTCGGAGTTCTGATGGGATCCGATGCATTTGTGCTGGTATGATCACATATCACGCCCCAACCCGGCCTATAAGGTTAGACTAGGGTGTGATCTAAACATTCAGGTCATATCACATACTTAACCGTTTATGAAGATTTAACACTTAATGTTTTAGTCTAAACTCCAAAATTTTTTGGAAAACCGGCAGCATAACGGCTGTAATTGGGCTCTTTGGTTTGGCCTAATTCTCTAAACGCCTCAAAATTTTCCAATCTCAATTTCATTTCCAACTAAGATTTCTATTTAACATCAATTGAAATGCCTATTGGTTATCTCGATGTCTCGTTTGATTTATAACCTAGCATGATACTATGTCTCGTTTGTTTGTTTATCCTAGTTACAAAAGTACATGTTGATCTTAGCTTAAAAGCGTGTACCTGTTTAAAATTGGATAGGTTCATTTACTTAGTCCTTACCTAATACGTCATAACCTATGATAGATACTAGCAGTGATAATAGCAAAACGATCATAGTAGTGTCTAGTGTCTGTCTATCAATATCAGTACAAACCAAAATTAGACCCCAAATTACAACGGGGGTCTTTTACATTACAAATAACAAGCAACATAAAGGAAATAGTCTTCAAGTAGCATAGAGTTCACAAGTAGCCACAATCACGCAACCACACAAGACAGACAATCACTCCAAGGATTCATCGTTAGGCACACCGTCCTCGAGTACCTATTCTGGATCTTCTTCACCTGAGATGATAAAAGAGGGTGAGTCCTTATGAACTCAGTGAGGGGGAACGAGAAATAGGTTTTAAAACTCATTTTCCAGTTCAACTTATGAAAATCCTTTTGCAAGCATGAATATAACAATAATATAAAGTAAAGGAACAGAAATACCAGTCTTTCCTCCCCGAGGTTCTCTATGAACCAAGCGAGAGTACTTGTACACATAGTAAAAAGGATACAGTGAGCTTTTGCTCTCAGATCAGTACCAGAATCAGTTGTTGCGGCCGACTTCAAATCATCCCCTTAACACGCCAGGTGGGTGTACTCCGGATGTACCCCGAAATTCTACGACCCAACTCTCCGAGGAAGTCTAGCCCCCAAGCGAGAGAGGGAATGGGACCATGGTAGTCACGGGTGCACCGGCAAGCCCGATGCCGCCAGGTGTGTGTGATCGCTACCATGCCGAACTGAATGGTTGCAACCTTGTTTGCAATGCACATTTATGATATTAACATATCACATTAGGAGGACAACAAAGTAGGTTGCCTCCGGACAGTCATAAGATTGCACATTGACAAGTAAACAGGTGAGGCACGAATGGAAAAGTAGTTTCACTTGAAAAGCATATGGAGTTAAATGAACATTAAACGTACAGCCATGTACCGCACATAAATCAAGTCATATAACTCAATTCAAAGTCCACGTAATCAAATAATAAGATTATATAACATGCAACAACATCTACGTGGGCTCGGATGCAAGAAAAGCCTATTTGTCAACATGCAATGATTAAAATCATATTTAGGACTATAAGGGCATCTACCGGCAGCCTACTAACCACATAATTCCACACAATATCCAAACGATCAACACTTAGCAAGACTACCTAGTCATTAGGGTTTCCATTTCGTGCATATCCGTGCAATTTAAGCCTCAAACCAATTCAAAATCAATCTCAAGCCATGCATCATTTAATTCAACATCCTCAAACATTCAAAACAGTCCACACAACATCCCAAAGCTACAATCCCAAGCATTTATTTCAACAAGAGAAGTTATAACAATTTTTCTAAGCATAACACTAAGTGAAACCCTTACTGTAATAGGCTGTTTTCTCTCAATCATGAAGATAAGAAAAAAATCTCCAATTCCAGTGAACAAGATTTAAATTTAAAGATTATAAAGTGAAATAAAATCAGAAACAAACCTTGCATCATTTGGAGTTCGGGATCATTAGTTATAGCCGAAACAGTGGGATAGCACAAAACTATCCAGATTTGCACACATTTCGATAATTGACGTTTTTGAGGTCCTTAGGGTCAGATTTAGCCTTAGTCCATTTCTGACAAAAATGTCCAGAGCTGAAAAATATATCAGCACACCAAATTTCATGCATTGTGGATGTCATTTACTAAGTCAAATCTGGTTTGTTCTACAAGGTCAGTGCATCTGCCAAAACCTGCTTCATTTTTCCAGATTTTCAGATTTGGACACATTTTAATGATTTGCCATGTTGAAGACCTTAGAGTCGAAATTAGCTTTGGCCTATTTCTGTGAAAAATGTTCAAAACTGGAAAAAATAGTCACCTACCAATTTTTATGAATTTTAAACATCATTTTCCTAGCCAAACTCACCTCGAAACAACTGGTCAGAGAGCTGTCACATAATCCGACTTCACCTATCATCACTTTCAAGCCAAGATCTTGCCATGCATGGTTTTGAAAGCTTATGAACGAACATATAACTCAAGTACAGAAGCAAAGACATACATTTATGAGCATGCATGTGAATTTTTGAAGGATTTTCAAAAGGTTTTAGCCCTCACCTTAGCAATCAACGAAGAAGTTGCACAAAAACTTGTTGAAGCACAATCTTCTTCTTCTCCTTTGCCTAGCCGAGATTCCAACTAGATTTTATCTATTTTTCCTAGCTTAGTGACCAAGCTCTTAGTACATGAATGTGGTTAGAACATGAAGAAAAGAAATGGAAGCTTAAAAACTCACCTAGGGCCGAAATGAAGACTCAAAGGACATGCATGTGTGATTCTTGCATCCTAGCTAGCTTGCTTGAGTTTCTTTGATAGTTGCTTGTCTTGATCAACTATGGTGTGAAGAAGATGAGCTATGGAAGGTGAGAAACTCAGCCAAGGCCGAGAGAGAGAGAGAAGAATGAGAGGGAGAGAAAGAAGTTGAGAGGAAATGAGAGAATATGACAAAGAATAAAGCTTTTGCAAGTTTGATGCATATGGTCGGCCTTGGGCAGCAAAATTCAGTCTTTTTGTGTCTTCAAGGAGTATTTTGAAATTGCTAGCATGGGCATAAAGTGTTTGGTCGAGCAAGGTGGAGATTTGAGGAGAATTTTAGCAATTTTTTTATGCATTTGTGTCATAGAATGTCATAGTATGTCTAGGATTATAAATAAATTATGCAATGCTAGATTAAATGAACATAGTGGTTGGCCAAAGCTAGCTTCAATTCTGAATTTTTGTCATCTTTGAGCATTATTTTAATTGTGTCTTGAAGGTGCAAAAAAAATAAGGAATAAAGAAGAAGGAATGTCTAGCTTTTTGTGAGATTTTGTCTCCTAGTGGGTTGAATTAGGATTATAATATTGATAGTGGAGTTTGTAGGATTATTTAATAGTCTAGTGCTTTGTGTAAGATGCTTTCTTGATTAGCGTGAGGGCACGCTTTCCTAGGTCTAGGGAATGTACTACGAGGTAGTACACGAACTACGAGACGAACGCACATTTTTCAAGTAAATGCACGCAACCCTAAATGAATGCACATAATTCAATGCATGGCATATAAAACAAACACAATTCTCAAACCTAGGTCAAGGTGCGTAAATCTAGGTTAGGGCACACGAAACGAGGTATCGCACGCAAATCGAGATCAGGCCTCACATCCTCCCCTCCTTAAAAGAATTTCGTCCCGAAATTCAATATTACCTTGAAATAAAGTTGGATATTGTTGCTCCATCTGGTCTCGCCTTTCCCACGTTGCTTCTTCAACTCCGTGATGATCCCACAGCACTTTCACCATTGGTATAGTTTTGTTGCGCAACTCCCGATCTTGCTGGTCTAGGATCCGAATGGGCTTCTCCTCATAAGACAAGTTCTCCCGAAGCTGCAACAGGTCTGGCTCCAAGATATGCGACGGATCAGGATGATACTTCCACAGCATTGAAACATGAAAGACGTCGTGAATATTGGAGAGGTTCTGGGGGTAGTACTAGGCGATACGCCAATTTGCCAACCTTCTCAATTATCTCAAATGGTCCTACAAACCTCGGGCTCAACTTTCCACCCTTGCCATGTTTAATCAGTCCCTTCCGAGGTGATATCTTCAGGAATACCTTGTCGCCAACCTGAAACTCGAGACTTCATCTCCGTCGGTCTGTATAACTCTTCTGCCTGCTCTGGGTGGTAAGCATCCATTTCCGGATGAGGTGGATATTATCAACATTCTTCATAAGTTCAGGTAAAAGGGTCGGGTGAAAAGTCTTCGTCTCACCTACTTCATTCCAGTAAATTGGGGATCGACACTTACGTCCATACAACGCCTCAAATGGGGCCATCCTAATAGTGACCTGATAACTATTATTATAAGCGAACTCCGCTAGAAATAGATACTTCTCCCAACCTTTTCCGAAATCTAAAACACATGCTCTCAGCATATCCTCCAGAATCTGAATAGTTCTCTCCGATTGTCCATCAGTCTGAGGGTGATAAGCCGTGCTGAAACTCAACTTCGTTCTCAAAGCTTCTTGCAATCTCTTCCAAAATCGGGAAGTAAAACGAGGATCCCTATCCGATACAATACTCACAGGCATCCCGTGCAATTTTACAATTTCCGCTACATACATATCTCCCAATTTCTCTGGACTATCCTCCTTGTTCATCGATAAAAAGTGTGCCGACTTAGTCAATCTATCCACAATGACCCAGACAGCGTCATGACCCTTTTGCGATCTGGGTAGGTCCATAACAAAATCCATAGTGATATGTTCCCATTTCCAATGAGGAATCTCCAATGGCTGAAGTAAACCTGTGGGTCGTTGATGTTCCGCTTTGACTATTTGGCAAGTCAAGCACCGTGCCACGAACTCCACAATTTCTCTTTTCATGTTATTCCACCAATAGTGTTGCTTCAAATCCCGGTACATCTTTGTTCCACCGGGGTGAATAGTATATCTTGAATTATGGGCTTCTTCAAGAATCTTCTTTTTCAGCTCTGGCTCATTGGGAACACAAATCCGATTCCTAAACCTCCAAACACCATCATCATGAAACTTGAAATCCGCGTTGCTTTCTTTAATCTTCTGAAATTGTTGGTCCTTCTGCTGAGCCTCCTGTAACTCAGACAACAAGGTCGATTGAACTTGTGTAGTGGCAAAAAGTAACCCTTTCTGAGTCAATTGTGGTTTCCACAAAAATGCTTCCTCTAACAACTCCTGTACCTTGACTTCCAGTTTCGCCATGCTCGTTTTCCTACTTAAGGCATCTGCAACTACATTCGCTTTACCGGGCACATAATTGATTGTGCAGTTATAATCATCCAAAAGCTCCATCCATCGCCTTTGCCTCATATTCAACTCTTTTTGAGAGAACAAGTATTTCAAGCTGTTGTGATCAGTAAACACCTCAAACTTGTTACCCCACAGATAATGCCTCCATTTCTTGAGTGCAAACACAATAGCCGCTAATTCCAAATCATGCGTTGGGTAATTCACTTCATACAGCTTTGGTTTCCTAGAAGCATATACAATCACTCTTCCATTTTGCATCAGCACACAACCAATCCTTCCTTCGAAGCATCACTATAGATTACAAAACCTTGACTTCCTTCAGGCAATGCAAGAACAGGTGCAGTAGTCAATCTTTTCTTCAACTCTTGGAAGCTGCTCTCACACTTATCATCCCACACGAACTTTGTTTTCTTTTGAGTGAGCTTTGTAAGCGGTCCTGCAATCTTAGAGAAATCTTTCACGAATCTTCGATAATAGCCGGCTAGACCAAGAAAACTCCGAATCTCCGTAACATTCTCCGGCTTCTTCCAAGACATCACTGCATCTATCTTTGCTGGATCCACCGCTATTCCCTCTTGGGATATGATATGCCCCAAAAATGCAATCTGCTGCAACAAAAATTCACACTTGCTAAACTTTGCATACAATTGATGCTCTCAAAATTTCTGTAGTACCAACCGCAGATGTTGCTCATGCTCTGCCTCAGATTTCGAGTATATCAAAATATCATCAATGAAAATCACCACAAATTGGTCCAAGTAGGGTTGAAACTCCCTGTGCATCAAATCCATAAAAGCTGCAGGAGCATTAGTTAGTCCAAAAGGCATCACTACATATTCATAATGCCCATATCTCATCCTGAAAGCCGTTTTAGGCACATCTTCCTTTTTGATTCGCAACTGATAATACCCTTGCCTCAAGTCGAGTTTCGAATACACTTTGGCTCCTTGCAGTTGATCAAATAACTCGTCGATCAGTGGAAGTGGGTATTTATTCTTGACAGTCACTTGGTTCAATCCTCGGTAGTCGATGCATAGCCTCAACGTTCCGTCTTTCTTCTTTACAAATAGAACTGGTGCACCCCACGGTGAAGAACTTGGTTGAACAAACCCCTTCTTCAACAATCCTTGCAATTGGTCCTTCAATTCTTGTAGCTCGGCCGGTGCCATATGATAGGGAGCTTTAGATATCGGCTGGGCGCCAGGCAGTAACTCTATAACAAACTCGATTTCCCGATTTGGGGGTAACCGGGTAATTCTTCTGGAAACACATCCGCATAGTCTTTGATCACAGGCATCTCCTCCAACTTAGCTTTGTCCAACGGCTTGTTGATAAGGTAAGCTAAGTATCCGCTACACCCTTTTCTCAAGGACTTCACTGCTTTCGTAGACGAAATGATGGAACTCCCGGTGAAATCTCTTCGACCCATTACCTTCAGTATTGGTTGACCAGGTACCTGGAATGTTATAATCTTCGCCCGGCAATCTAGTTGGACATGATGTTTTGCCAGCCAGTCCATCCCTAAAATGACCTCATAATCTCGAAAAGGTAATACAATAAGATTGGCTGAGAATTCCCTATCCTTAATTTGGATTTTACATGCTTTACAAGCTGAGCTAGTAACAAGTTTAGAACCCATTGGAGTACCAACTTCTACTTCGTATGGAAAACATACAACTTTCAGTTTCACACGTTCCACACATAAGGGAGTAATAAATGAATGAGTTGCACCCGGATCAATTAATACCCTAACAGGTTGATTCAGTATGAAGAATGTACCTTCAACAACAGCGGTCTCATCTGGAAGCTCCTCGCACTCAATAGCATAAGCTCGAGCCTGAACTCTAGGAATTGGAGTCTTGCCTCTAGCAGCTGGTTTACCCTGATTCTGCCTTGTCTGCCATTTAGGGCAATCCTTGATCTGATGCTGACCACTGCCACATCTCATACATCGTCCTGACTTCCTCCAACACTGGGCCTCGGTATGCCCCTTCCTGTCACAATAAGAATAGCTGACAGACTGAGTAGCATGTGAACTACCTGTGGATCCGCGGGCAGAAAAGGCTGATGGCGCTTTCGTTGGGCCACGGTTATTCACTGGCCTATTCTAGCTCGGGCCCTGATTACGACTCTGACTCTGGAATTTCCTCTACTGACCAGGAGGCTAGTATGGTTTCTTGTTCGGCTGACTCAAACCGGCTCCATCTAGTTTCCTCTTCTCAACTCGAGAGGCAGTAGCAAAGAGAGCAGAATAGGTATCGAAGTCATGAGAAGCCAACTGGTCCTGAATATCTGGCCTCAATCCAGTAGTAAATTTCCACATCTTCACCTCCGGAGTACTAACCATATATTGAGCATAACGGGACAGTCAATCAAAACGACCCTCGTACTGGGCCACCGTCATGTTACCCTGGGTCAAGTGCATGAACTCCTTAGCCCACCTCTGCTTGGAGACTGCAGGTACATATTTCTCCTTAAATTCCTTAACGAAATTACCCCACAAGTGAGGTGTCTGATTAGTTTCCCACAGTGCCTCCACAGTGTGCCACCAATGTTCAGTATCCCCGTGCAACAGAAACACCGCAAACTCCACCTTTTCTTCATCAGTATAATCAAGTGGCCTGAAAATCTTCTCGATCTCGGATAGCCAAGCCTCTGCTTTCTCATCATCAGCTTCCCCGTGGAATTTAGATGGGCGAAAGTCAAGGAACTCCTTCATTCTGCTATGTCTCCCGTGGTTACCCTTATTCCTGTTGTTGTTGTTGTTGTTGGCTTCACGTGCATCCTTGCGCTCCATCACTCGTGATACGCGATCCATGGCATTCGCCATCATATTAAACATAGCTATACTGGTATTAGTTTGATAGGCATCTCCGGTCTCTTGGGGTTCACCGCTCCTATTAGTAGTACGGGTGCTAGGGCCAGCCATCTATAGGTACAGATTACGATGCACAATTTATTGAAATATGACAATTAAGAATTTAATGCATAAGATGTGCAGCATAATATAGATACAATCCTAGAGACAATTAAGGCATGTTAATCACTTAAACACATAAAACAAAGTAGGCACATTTAACATTATCACACAATAACATATAAGCAAGTCATCCTAATTATCTTAGGGCTCTACCCACGGTCCGAGAGTTAAACTCGGCTTACGCAATCTAAGCTCTAATACCATTCTAATATAAGGTGTCACGCCCCAACCCGGCCTATAAGGTAAGACTAGGGTGTGATCTAAACATTCAGGTCATATCACATACTTAACCGTTTATGAAGATTTAACAATTAATGTTTTAGTCTATACTCCAAAATTTTTTGGAAAACCGGCAGCATAACGGCTGTAATTGGGCTCTTTGGTTTGGCCTAATTTTCTAAACGCCTCAAAATTTTTCAATCTCAATTTCATTTCCAACTAAGATTTCTATTTAACATCAATTGAAATGCCTATTGGTTATCTCAATGTCTTGTTTGATTTAAAACCTAGCATGATACTATGTCTCGTTTGTTTGTTTATCCTCGTTACAAAAGTACCTGCTGATCTTAGCTTAAAAGCATGTACCTGTTTAAAATTGGATAGGTTCATTTACTTATTCCTTACCTAATACGTCATAACCTATGATAGATACTAGCAGTGATAATAGCAAAACGATCATAGTAGTGTCTAGTGTTTGTTTAGCAATATCAGTACGAACCAAAATTAGACCCCAAATTACAACGGGGGTCTTTTATATTACAAATAACAAGCAACATAAAGGAAATAGTCTTCAAGTAGCATAGAGTTCACAAGTAGCCACAATCACGCAAGCACACAAGACAGGCAATCACTCCAAGGATTCATCGTTAGGCACACCGTCCTCGGGTACCTGTTCTGGATCTTCTTTACCTGAGATGATAAAAGAGGGTGAGTCCTTATGAACTCAGCGAGGGGGAACGAGAAATAGGTTTTAAAACTCATTTTCCGGTTCAACTTATGAAAATCCTTTTGCGAGCATGAATATAACAATAATATAAAGTAAAGGAACAGAAATACCAGTCTTTCCTCCCCGACGTTCTCTAGGAACCAAGCGAGAGTACTTGTACACATAGTAAAAAGGATACATTGAGCTTTTGCTCTCAGATCAATTCCAGAATCAGTTGTTGCGGCCGACTTCAAATCATCCCCTTAACACGCCAGGTGGGTGTACTCCGGATGTACCCCAAAATCCTATGACCCACCTCTCCGATGAAGTCTAGCCCCCAAGCGAGAGAGGGAATGTGACCATGGTAGTCACGGGTGCACTGGCAAGCCCGATGCCGCCCTGTGTGCGTGATCGCTACCATGCCGAACTGAAAGGTTGCAACCTTGTATGCAATGCACATTTATGACATTAACATATCACATTAGGAGGACAACAAAGTAGGTTGCCTCCGGACAGTCATAAGATTGCACATTGACAAGTAAACAGGCGAGGCACGAATGGACAAGTAGTTTCACTTGAAAAGCATATGGAGTTAAATGAACATTAAACGGACAGCCATGTACCGCACATAAATCAAGTCATATAACTCAATTCAAAGTCCACGTAATCAAATAATAAGATTATATAACATGCAACAACATCTACGTGGGCTCGGATGCAAGAAAAGCCTATTTGTCAACATGCAGTGATTAAAATCATATTTAGGACTATAAGGGCATCTACGGGCAGCCTACTAAGCACATAATTCCACACAATATCCAAATGATCAACACTTAGCAAGACTACCTAGTCATTAGGGTTTCCATTTCGTGCTTATCCGTGCAATTTAAGCCCCAAACCAATTCAAAATCAATCTCAAGCCATGCATCATTTAATTCAACATCCTCAAACATTCAAAACAGTCCACACAACATCCCAAAGCTACAATCCCGAGCATTTATTTCAACAAGAGAAGTTACAACAATTTTTCTAAGCATAACACTAAGTGAAACCCTTACTGTAATAGGCTGTTTTCTCTCAATCATGAAGATAAGAAAACAATCTCCAATTCCAGTGAATAAGATGTCAAATTAAATCTTAATTAGTGAAATAAAATCAGAAACAAACCTTGCATCATTTGGAGTTCGGGATCATTAGTTATAGCCGAAACAGTGGGATAGCACAAAACTGTCCAGATTTGCACACATTTCGATAATTGATGTTTTTGAGGTCCTTAGGGTCCGATGTAGCCTTAGTCCATTTCTGACAAAAATGTCCAGAACTGAAAAATATAGTAGCACACAAAATTTCATGCATTTTTGATATTATTTACTAAGTCAAATCTGGTTCGTTCTACAAGATCAGTGCATCTGCCAAAACCTGCTTCATTTTTCCAGATTTTCAGATTTTGACACATTTTAATGATTTGCCATTTTGAAGACCTTAGAATCAAAATTAGCTTTGGCCTATTTCTGCGAACAATGTTCAAAACTGGAAACCTTTTCACCTACCAATTTTCTTGCATTTTCAACAGCATTTGCCTAGCCAAACTTACCTCGAAACAACTGGTCAGAAAGCTGTCACATAATCCGACTTCACCTATCATGACTTTCAAGCCAAGATCTTGCCATGCATGGTTGTGAAAGCTCATGAACGAATATATAATTCAAGTACAGAAGCAAAGACATACATTATGAGCATGCATGTGAATTTTTGAAAGATTTTTAAAACGTTTTAGCCCTCACCTTAGTAATCAACCAAGAAGATGCACAAAAACTTGTTGAAGCACAATCTTCTTCTCCTCCTTTGCCTAGCCGAGATTCCAACTAGATTTTCTCTATTTTTCCTAGCTTACTGACCAAGCTCTTAGTACATGCATGTGGTTAGAACAAGAAGAAAAGAAATGGAAGCTTAAAAACTCACCTAGGGCCGAAATGAAGACTCAAAGGACATACATGTGTGATTCTTGCATCCTAGCTAGCTTGCTTGAGTTTCTTTGATGGTTGCTTGTCTTGATCAACTATGGTGTGAAGAAGATGAGCTATGGAAGGTGAGAAACTCAGCCAAGGCCGAGAGAGAGAGAGAAGAATGAGAGGGAGAGAAAGAAGTTGAGAGGAAATGAGAGAATATGACAAAGAATAAAGCTTTTGCAAGTTTGATGCATATGGTCGGCCTTGGGCAGCAAAATTCAGTCTTTTTGTGTCTTCAAGGAGTATTTTGAAATTGCTAGCATGGGCATGAAGTGTTTGGTCGAGCAAGGTGTAGATTTGAGGAGAATTTGAGCAATTTTTTTATGCATTTGTGTCATAGAATGTCATAGTATGTCTAGGATTATAAATAAATTATGCAATGCTAGATTAAATGCACATAGTGGTCGGCCAAAGCTAGCTTAAATTCTGAATTTTTGTCATCTTTGAGCATTATTTTAATTGTGTCTTGAAGGTGCAAAAAGAATAAGGAATAAAGAATAAGGAATGTCAAGCTTTTCGTGATATTTTGTCTCCTAGTAGGTTGAATTAGGATTATAATATTGATAGTGGAGTTTGTAGGATTATTTAATAGTCTAGTGCTTTGTGTAAGATGCTTTCTTGATTAGCGTGAGAGCACGCTTTCCTAGGTCTAGGGCATGCACTATGAGGTAGTACACGAACTACGAGATGAACGCACATTTTTCAAGTAAATGCACGCAACCCTAAATGAAGGCACATAATTCAATGCATGGCACATAAAACGAACACAATTCTCAAACCTAGGTCAAGGTATGCAAATCTAGGTTAGGGCATACGAAACGAGGTATCGCATGCAAATCAAGGTCGGGCTTCACATCGTACCCGTCATGTTGTGGGCACAATTCCTTTATATGTTGATGGTTCACAGTCCTAGCCCAGAGAGATGGCCCATTCAAAAGGCCCAATAGGCTTAACGACAACCCATCCGCTTCAACAACGCAGCATCCTCACAAGACGTGATATCGACATGTTATAGGGCCCTTAAATGTCCTGCGAGTTAGGTTGTCATCCTTTTAACAGCTCACGACGTACAATGCGGGACGGAATAACAGGGCAAAAGAAGAAAAGTGGCCCAAAATTGATGAAAACTTTTGCTTTTGGGCTCCAAAAATGAGTGCAGCCGTTCAGGTTTGCTACCCCCGACGTAGAGCTCTCGGAGGGCTTTCCAACGGTATGCTGTGCGCCGCGTAACTCCTTACGGATCAAAAGTTATGGGCATCGGAGCGACGGAGACCTGGTCACAAGCCATACGCCCTCCGTTTGCGCGCCAGCCTCTACGTGAAGCGAAGTTATTTTGCCCAAGGTGCCGTGGGTTTCGGTAATAGAAATGTGGTGAATAAAGTATCTTGGCAACCCTAACCGGGCCAAAAAAAATTGAAAAGGGGGGTGCAACACGAGAACTTCCAAGGGGGTTACCCATCCTAGTACTACTCTGGCCCAAGCACCCTTAACTTCAGAGTTCTGACGGGATCCGATGCATTAGTGCTGGTATGATCGCACCCATCATGTGGAGGGCACAAATCCTTTATGTGTTGACGGTTCACAGTCCCAGCCCATGGAGATAACCTATTCAAAAGGCCCAATGGGCTTAACGACAACCCATCCGCTTAAAAAATGCAGCATTTTCGTAAGACCTGATATCGACGTGCTATAGGGCCCTCAAATATCCCACGAGTTGGGTTGTCGTCCTTTTTACAGCTCACGACGTACGATCCGGGTCGAAAAAATAGAGCAAAAGACGAAAAGTGACCCGAAACTAATGAAAATGTTCAATTTTGGTCTCCAAAAATGAGCGCAACCAAGCAGGCTTGCTGCTCCCATCGTAGAGCTCTCGGAGAGCTTTTCAACGGTATGCTGTGCGCCGCGTAACTCCTGACGGATCAAAAGTTATGGGCACCGGAGCGACGGAGACCTGGTTACAAGCCCTATGCCCTCGGTTTGCGAGCCCAGTCTCTACGTGAAGCGAAGTTGTCTTGGCCAAGGTGCCGTGGGATTCGGTAATAGAAATGTGGTGGATAAAGTATCTTGGCAACCCTAACCGGAGTAAAAAAATTGAAAAGGGGTGTGCAACACGAGGACTTCCCAGGGGGTCACCCATCCTTGTACTACTCTCGCCCAAGCATGTTTCACTTCGGAGTTCTGATGGGATCCGTTACATCAGTGCTGGTATGATCGCACCCGTCATGTTGATGGCATAAATCCTTTATGTGTTGATGGTTCACAGTCCCAGCCCAGAGAGATGGCCCATTCAAAAGGCCCAATGGGCTTAACGACAACCCATCCGCTTCAACAACGTAGCATCCTCGTAAGACGTGATATCAACGCGTTGTAGGACCCTGTAATATCCCGCGAGTTAGGTTGTCATCCTTTTAATAGCTCATGATGTACAATCCGAGACTGAAAAACAGAGGAAAAAAAGAAAAGTGGCCTAAAACTAATGAAAACGTTTGATTTTGGGCTTTGAAAACTGGTACAGTGGATCAAGTTTGCTGCCCCCATCGTAGAGCTCTCGGAGAGCTTTCCAACGGTATGTTGTGCGCTGCGTAACTCCTTACAGATTAAAAGTTATGGGCACCGGATTGACAAAGAGCTGGTCACAAGCCCCACGCCCTCGGTTTGCCGGCCCAGCCTCTACGTGAAGCGAAGTTGTCTTGCCCAAGGTGCCGTGGGATTCGGTAATAGAAATGCGGAGGATAAAGTATCTTGGCCACCCTAACTTGAGCAAAAAAAATTGAAAATGGGGGGTGCAAGACGAGGACTTCCCAAGGGGTTACCCATCCTAGTACTACTCTCGCCAAAGCACGCTTAACTTCGGAGTTCTGATGGGATGCGGTGAATTAGTGCTGGTATGATCACTCCCGTCATGGTGTGGGCATAAATCCTTTATGTTTTGACGGTTCATATTCCCAACCCAGAGAGATGGCCTATTCAAAAGGCCTAATAGGCTTAACAACAACCCATCCATTTCAACAACGTAGCATCCTCGCAAGACATGATATCGACGCGTTGTAGGACCCTATAATGTCCCGCGAGTTAGGTTGTCAGCCTTTTAACAGCTCACGACGTACGATCTGGGACGGAAAAACAGATCAAAAGAAGAAAATTAGCCCGAAACTGATGAAAACGTTCGATTTTGGGCTCCAAAAATTGGCTCAGCGAAGCAAGCATGCTACCCCCATTGTAGAGCTCTCAGAGAGCTTTCCAATGGTATGTTGTGCGCCGTGTAACTCCTTACGGATTAAAAGTTATGGGCACTGGAGCGACAGAGACCTGGTCACAAGCCTATGCCCTCGGTTTGCGGGCCCAGGCTCTATGTGAAGTGAAGTTGTCTTGCCTAAGGTACCGTGGGATTCGGTTATAGAAATGTGGTGGATAAAGTATCTTGGCAACCCTAATCGGGGCAAAAAAAATTGAAAATGGGGTGCAACACGATGACTTCCCAGGGGGTCACCCATCTTAGTAAAACTCTCGCCCAAGCACTCTTAACTTCGGAGTTTTGATGAGATCCGGTGCATTAGTGATGGTATGATCGCACCTGTTATGTGGGGGGCACAAATCCTTTACGTGTTGACAGTTCACTGTCCCAGCCTAGAGAGATGGCCCATTCAAAAGGCCCAATGGGCTTAACAACAACCCATTCGCTTCAACAAAGCAGCATCCTCGCAAGACGTGATATCGATGCTTTATAGGGCCCTCAAATGTCCCGCGAGTTAGGTTGTCGTCCTTTTAACAGCTCACGACGTACAATCCGGGATGAAAAAACAGAGCAAAAGAAGAAAAGTTTCCCGACACTGATAAAAATGTTCAATTTTGGGCTCCAAAAATGAGCGCAGCCGAGCAGTCTTGTGACCTCTGTAGTAGAGCTATCGGAGAGCTTTCCAACGGTATGATGTGCGTCACGTAACTCCTTAAGGATTAAAAGTTATGTGCAAGGGAGTGACGGAGACCTGGTCACAAGCCCCACGCCCTCAGTTTGCAGGCCCAGCCTCTACGTGAAACGAAGTTGCCTTGCCCAAGGTGCCGTGGGATTCGGTAATAGAAATGTGGAGGATAAAGTATCTTGGCAACCCTAACCGGGGCAAAAAAAATTGAAATTAGGGGGTGCAACTCAAGGACTTCCCAGGGGGTCAGCCATCCTAGTACTACTATCGCCCAAGCACGCTTAACTTCAGAGTTCTGATGGGATCTGGTGCATTAGTGCTGGTATGATCGCACCCGTCATATGGAGGGCACAAATCATTTATGTGTTGACGGTTCACAGTGCCAGCCCAGAGAGATGGCCCATTCAAAAGGCCTAATGGGCTTAATGACAACCCATCCGCTTCAACAACGCAGCATCCTCACAAGACATGATATCTACTTGTTATAGGGACCTCAAATGTCCCACGAGTTAGGTTGTCGTCCTTTTAACAGCTCACGACTTACGATCCAAGACGGAAAAACAGAGCTAAAGAAGAAAGTGGGCCGAAACTAATGAAAACGTTCGATTTTGGGCTCTGAAAACAAGCGCAGCCCAATAGGCTTGCCGCCCCCATCGGGGAGCTCTTGAAGAGCATTCCAACGGTATGCTGTGCGCCGCGTAACTCCTTATGGATTAAAAGTTATGGGCACCAGAGCGACGGAGACCTTGTCACAAGCCCCAAGCCCTCAGTTTGCGGGCCCAGCCACTACGTGAAGCGAAGTTGTCTTGCCCAGGGTGCCGTGGGATTCGGTAATCGAAATGTGGAGGATAAAGTATCTTGGAAACCCTAACCGGCGCAAAAAAAATTGAAAATGGGAGGTGCAACACGAGGACTTCCTTGGGGCTCACCCATCCTAGTACTACTCTCGCCCAAGCATGGTAAACTTTGGAGTTTTGATGGGATCCAGTGCATTACTGCTGGTATGATCGCACCCATCCTATTGTGGGCAGAAATCCTTTATGTGTTGACGGTTCACAATCCCAGCCCAAAGAGATGGCCCCACTGAAAAGGTCCAATGGGCTTAACAACAACCCATCCGCTTCAACAACGCAACATCCTCACAAGACGTGATATTAACATGTTGTAGGGCCCTCTAATGTCCCGTGAGTTAGGTTGTTGGCCTTTTAACAGCTCACGACGTACGATCCAGGACGAAAAAATAGAGCAAAAGAAGAAAAGTAGCTCGAAACTGATGAAAATGTTCAATTTTGGGATCCAAAAATAGGCGCTGTAAAGCAGGTTTGCTGCCCCCGTCGTAGAGCTCGCGGAGGGCTTTCCAACGGTATATTGTGCACCGCGTAACTCCTTACGGATTAAAAGTTACGGGCACTAGAGCGACGGAGACTTGGTCACAAGCCCTATGCCCTCAGTTTACGGCCCCAGCCTCAACGTGAAGCAAAGTTGTCTTGCCCAAGGTACCGTGGGATTCAGCAATATAAATGTGGTGGATAAAGTATCTTGACAACCCTGACCGGGGCAAAAAAAATTGAAAAGGGGGGTGCAACGCAAGGACTTCCCAAGGGGTCACCCATCCTAGTACTACTCTCGTCCAAGCACACTTAACCTCAGAGTTCTGATGGGATTCGATGCATTGGTACTGGTATAACCGCACCCGTCATGTGGAGGGCACAAATCCTTTATGTGCTGACGGTCCACAATCCCAGCCTAGAGAGATGGCCCATTCAAAAGGCCCAATGGGCTTAACGACAACCCATTCGCATCAACAACGTAGCATCCTCGCAAGACGTGATATCGACGCGTTATAGGGCCCTCAAATGTCCCGCGTGTTAGGTTGTCGTCCTTTTAACAGCTCACGACATACGATCCGGGATGGAAAAATAGAGCAAAAGAAGAAAAGTGGACCGAAACTGATGAAAACCCAAGATTTTGGGCTCCAAAAACAGTCGAAGCCAAGCAGGCTTGCTTCCCTCGTCGTATAGCTCTCGAAGAGCTTTCCAACGGTATGCTGTGCGCTGCGTAACTCCTTATGGATTAAAAGTTACGGGCACCAGAGCGATGGAGACCTGGTCACAAGCCCTACGCCCTCAGTTTGCGGGCCCAGCCTCTACGTGAAGCGAAGTTGGCTTGCACAAGGTGCCGTGGGATTCGGTATTCGAAATGTGGAGGATAAAGTATCTTGGCAACCCTAAATGCGGCAAAAAAATTTGAAAATGGGGGGTGCAACACGAGGACTTCCCAGGGGGTCACCCATCCTAGTACTACTCTCGCCCAAGCACGCTTAACTTCGGAGTTCTGATGGGATCTGGTGCATTAGTGCTGGTATGATCGAAACCGTCATGTTGTGGGCACAAATCCTTTATGTGTTGACGGTTCACAGTCTCAGCCCAGAGAGATGGCCCATTTAAAAGGCCCAATGGGCTTAACGACAACCCATCCGCTTCAACAACACAGCATCCTCGCAAGACGTGATATCAACACGTTGTAGGGCCCTCCAATGTCCTGCGAGTTAGGTTGTCTGCCTTTTAACAGCTCACGACGTACGATCTAGGACAGAAAAACATAGCAAAAGAAGAAAAGTGGCCTGAAATAGTGAAGACATTCGATTTTGACTCCAAAAATAGGCACAGCTGAGCATGTTTACTACCCCCGTCGTAGAGCTCTCGGGGGGCTTTCCAACGGTATGATGTGCGCAGCGTAATTCCTTACGAATCAAAAGTTATGGGCACCGGAGAGACAGAGACTTGGTCACAAGCCCTACGCCCTCGGTTTGCAGGCCCAGCCTCTACGTGAAGCGAAGTTGTCTTGCCCAAGGTGCTGTGGGATTCGATAATAGAAATGTGGTGGATAAAGTATCTTGGCAACCTTAACCGGGGCAAAAAAAATTGAAAATGGGGGTGCAACACGAGGACTTCTCAAGGGGTCACCCATCGTAGTACTACTCTCGCCCAACCACGGTTAACTTTGGAGTTCTGAAGGGATCCGATGCATTAGTGCTGGTATGATCGCACCCGTCATATGGAGGGCACAAATCCTTTATGTGTTGACGGTTCACATTCCCAACCCAGAGAGATGGCCCATTCAAAAGGACCAATGGGCTTAACGACAACCCATCTGCTTCAACAACGCAGCATCCTCCCAAGACGTGATATTGTCGCATTGTAGGACCCTGTAATATCCAGCGAGTTAGGTTATCATCCTTTTAACATCTCACGACGCACGATCCGAGACCGAAAAACAGAACAAAAGAAGAAAATTAGCCCGAAACTGATGAAAACGTTCGATTTTGGGATTCGAAATTAGGCGCAGCCAAGCAGGCTTGCTACCCCTGTCGTAGAACTCTTAGGAAGCATTCCAACGGTATGTTGTGCGTCGCGTAACTCGTTACGGATTAAAGGTTATACGCACCGGAGCGACGGACACTTGGTCACAAGCCCTACGCCCTCGGTTTGCGGGCCCTACCTCTACGTGAAGTGAAGTTGTCTTGCCCAAGGTGCCGTGGGATTCGGTAATCGAAATGTGGTGGATAAAGTATCTGGGCAACCCTAACTGGGGCAAAAAAAATTGAAAAGGGGGGGTGCAACAAGAGGACTTCCTAGGGGGTCATCCATCCTAGTACTACTCTTGCCCAAGCATGCTTAACTTCGGAGTTCTGATGGGATCCGATGCATTAGTGCTGGTATGATCGCACCCGTCATGTTATGGGCACAATTCCTTTATGTGTTGATGGTTCACAGTCCTAGCCCAGAGAGATGGCCCATTCAAAAGGCCCAACAGGCTTAACGACAACCCATCTGCTTCAACAACGCAGCATTCTCGCAAGACGTGATATCGACATGTTATAGGGCCCTCAAATGTACCGCGAGCTAGGTTGTCATCCTTTTAACAGCTCACGACGTACAATCCGAGATGAAAAAATAGGTCAAAAGAAAAGTGGACCGAAACTGATGAAAACATTCGATTTTGGGCACCAAAACCGAGTGCAGCCATTCTGGCTTGCTACCCCCGACGTAGAGCTCTCGGAGGGCTTTCCAAATGTATGTTGTGCGCCGCGTAAGTCTTTACGGATCAAAAGTTATGGGCACCGGAGTGACGGAGACCTGGTCACAAGCCCGACGCCCTTGGTTTGTAGATCCAACCTCTACGTGAAGCGAAGTTGTCATGCCCAAGGTACCGTGGGATTCGATAATAGAATTGGGATGGATAAAGTATCTTGGCAACCCTAACCAGGGCAAAAAAAATTGAAAAGGTAGGTGCAACATGAGGACTTCCCAGGGGGTCACCCATCCTAGTACTACTCTTGTACAAGCACGCTTAACTTTAGAGTTCTGATGGGATCCGGTGCATTAGTGCTGGTATGATCGCACTCGTCATGTGGAGGGCACAAATCATTTATGTGTTGACGGTTCATAGTCCTAGCCCCAAGAGATGGCCCATTCAACAGGCCCAATGGGCTTAACGACAACCCATCCGTTTCAACAACGTAGCATCCTCGGAAGACGTGCTATCGACGCATTATAAGGCCCACAAATGTCCCACGAGTTAGGTTGTCATCCTTTTTATAGCTCACGACATACGATCCGGGACGGAAAAATAGTGCAAAAGAAGAAAAGTGGCCTGAAACTGATGAAAACATTCGATTTTGGACTCTGAAAACAAGCACAGCTGAGCAAGCTTGTTGCCCCCGTCGTAGAACTCTCGAAGTGCTTTCCAACGGTATGCTGTGCGGCGCGTAACTCCTTACGGATTAAAAGTTATGGGCAACGGAGTGACGGAGACCTAGTCACAAGCCCCACGCCCTCGGTTTACGGTCCCAGCCTCTACGTGAAGCGAAGTTGTCTTGCCGAAGGTGCCGTGGGATTCGGTAATCGAAATGTGGAGGATAAAGTATCTTGGCAACCCTAACCGGGGCAAAAAAAATTGAAAAAGGGGGGGTGCAACACGAGGACTTCCAAGGGGGTCACCCATCCAAGTACTACTCTCACCCAAACACACTTAACTTCAGAGTTCTAATAGGATCCGATGCATTAGTGCTAGTATGATTGCACCCATCTTGTTGTGGGCACAAATCCTTTATGTGATGACCGTTCACAGTCCCAGCCCAGAGAGATGGCCCAATCAAAAGGCCCAATGGGCTTAACGACAACCCATACGCTTCAACAACGCAGCATCCTGCCAAGACGTGATATCAAGACATTGTAGGGCCCTCTAATGTCTCGCAAGTTAGGTTGTCAGCCCTTTAACAACTCACCACGTACGATCTGGGATGAAAAAACATAGCAAAAGAAGAAAAATGGCCCAAAACTGATAAAAACGTTTGATTTTGGGCTCCAAAAATAGGAGCAACTGAGCAGACTTGCTGCCCCCGTCGTAGAGCTCTCGGAGGGCTTTCCAATGGCATGTTGTTCATCGCGTAACTCCTTACGAATCAAAAGTTATGGGCACCGGAGAGACAGAGACCTAGTCACAAGCACTACGCCCTTGGTTTGCTAGCCTAGCCTCAACGTGAAGCAAAGTTGTCTTGCCCAAGGTGCCGTGGGATTGGGTAATAGAAATGTGGTTGATAAAGTATCTTGGCAACCCTAACTGGGGCAAAAAAAATTGAAAAGGGGGGTGCAACACGAGGACTTCCCAAGGGGTCACCCATCCTAGTATTACTCTCGCGCAAGCACGCTTAACTTCGGAGTTCTGACGGGATCCAATGCATTAGTGCTGGTATGATCGCACCCGTCATGTGGAGGGCACAAATCCTTTATGTGTTGACGGTTCACTGTCCCAACCCAGAGAGATGGCCCATTAAAAAGGCCCAATGGGCTTAACAACAACCCATCTGCTTCAACAAAGCATACTCGCAAGACGTGATATCAACGTGTTATAAGGCCCTCAAATGTCCCGCGAGTTAGGTTGTCATCCTTTTAACAGCTCACGACGTACGATCCGGGACAGAAAAACAGAGCAAAGGAAGAAAAGTGGCCTGAAACTAATGAAAACTTTCGATTTTGGGCTCCAAAAATGAGTGCAGCCAAGCAGGCTTGCTGCCCCGATCGTATAATCGCACCCATCATGTTGTGGGCAGAAATCCTTTATGTGTTGACGTTTTACAGTCCCTGCCTAGAAAGATGGCCCATTCAAAAGGCCTAATGGGCTTAACGACAACCCATCCGCTTCAACAATGCAGTATCCTCGCAAGATGTGATATCAACACGTTGTAAGGCCCTCTAATGTCCCACGAGTTAGGTTGTCGGCCTTTTAACTGCTCACGACGTACAATCCGGAATGGAAAAACAGAGCAAAAGAAGAAAATTACCCCAAAACTGATGAAAACGTTGGATTTTGGGCTTCAAAAATGGGCGTAGCTGAGCAGGCTTACAGCCCCCGTCGTAGAGCTCACAGAGGGCTTTCCAACGGTATGTTGCGTGCCGCGAAACTTCTTACGGATCAAAAGTTATGGGCACTGGAGTGACGGAGACCTGGTCACATGCCCTACGCCCTCGATTTGCGACCCCAGCCTCTACGTGAAGCAAAGTTGTCTTGTCCAAGGCACCGTGGGATTCAGTAATAGAAATGTGGTGGATAAAGTATCTTGGCAACTCTAACCAGGGCAAAAAAAATTGAAAAGGGAGGTGCAACACGAGGACTTCCAAGGGGGTCACCCATCCTAGTACTACTCTCGCCCAAGCACGCTTAACTTCGGAGTTATGACGGGATTTGATGCATTAGTACTGGTATGATCACACACGTCATGTGGAGGGCACAATTCCTTTATGTGTTGATGGTTCACAGTCCCAGCCCAGAGAGATGGCCCATTCAAAAGGCCCAATGGGCTTAACGACAACCCATGCAGTTTAACAACACAGCATCCTCGCAAGACGTGATATCAACACAATGTAGGGCCCTCTAATATCCCGCGAGTTAGGTTGTCGGCCTTTTAACAGCTCACAATGTACGATCTGGGATGGAAAAATAGAGCAAAAGAAGAAAATTGGCCCGAAATTGATGAAAACGTTCAATTTTGGGCTCCAAAAATGGGCGCAGCTAAGCAGGTTTGATGTCCCCGTCGTAGAGCTCTCGGAGGGCTTTCCAATGAAATGCTGTACACCGCGTAACTCCTTACGGATTAAAAGTTATAGGCACCGGAGCGATAGAGACCTGGTCACAAGCCCCACGCCCTCGATTTGCAGGCCCAGCCTCTACGTGAAGCGAAGTTGTCTTGCCCACGGTGCTGTGGGATTCGGTAATAGAAATGTGGAGGATAAAGTATCTTGGCAACTTTAACCGGGGCAAAAAAAATTGAAAATGGGGTGTACAACACGAGGACTTCCCAGGGGGTCACCCATCCTAGTACTACTCTCGCCCAAGCACGCTTAACTTCGGAGTTCTGATGGGATCCGGTGCATTAGTGCTGGTATTATCGCACCCATCATGTTGTGGGCACAAATCCTTTATGTGTTGACAGTTCACAGTCCTAACCTAGAGAAATGGCCCATTCAAGAGTCCCAATGGGCTCAACGACAACCCATCCGCTTCAACAACGCAGCATCCTCGCAAGATGTTATATCGACGCATTGTAGGGCCCTATAATATCCCGCGAGTTAGGTTGTCAGCCTTTTAACAGCTCACGACGTACGATCCGGGATGAAAAAATAGACCAAAAAAAGAAATCTAGCACGAAACTAATGAAAATGTCAGATTTTGGGCTCCAAACACTGGTGCAACCGAGCAGGCAAGCTGCCCCCGTCGTAGAGCTCTCGGAGAGCTTTCCAACGGTATACTGTGCGCCGCATAACTCCTTACGGATCAAAAGTTATGGGCACCGGAGCGACGGAGACCTAATCAAAAGCCCCACGCCCTAGGTTTGCGGGCCCAGCCTCTATGTGAAGCGAAGTTGTCATGCCTAAGGTGCCGCGGGATTCGGTAATAGAAATGGGGTGGATAAAGTATCTTGCCAACCCTAACCGGGGTAAAAAAAATTAAAAAGGGGGGGGAGGGGTGCAACATGAGGACTTCCCAAGGGGTCACCCATCCTAGTACTACTCTCGCCAAGCACGCTTAACTTCGGAGTACTGATGGGATCCGGTGCATTAGTGCTGGTATGATCGCACCCGCCATGTTGTGGGCACAAATCTTTGATGTGTTGACGGTTCATAGTCCCAGCCCAGTGAGATGGCCCATTCAAAAGGCCCAATGGGCTTAACGACAACCCATCCGCTTCAACAACGCAGCATTCTCGCAAAACATGATATTGACGCATTGTAGGGCCCTCTAATGTCCCGCGAGTTAGGTTGTAGGCCTTTTAACAGCTCACGACGTACGATCCGTAATGGAAAAATAGAGCAAAAAAAGGAAAATGGCCTGAAAGTGATGAAAATGTTCGATTTTGGACTCCAACAATGGGTGCAGCAAAGCATGCTAGCTACCCCTGTCGTAGAGCTCTCGGAGAGCTTTCCAACGGTATGCTGTGCACCGCGTAAGTCCTTACGGATCAAAAGTTATGGGCATCGGAGCGACGGAGACCTGGTCACAAACCCTACGCCCTCGGTTTGCGGGCCCAACCTCTACGTGAATCGAAGTTGTATTGCCTAAGGTACCGTGGGATTTGGTAATAGAAATGTGGTAGATAAAGTGTCTTGGCAACCCTAACCGGGGCAAAAAAAATAGAAAAGGGGGGTGCAACACGAGGACTTCCCAGGGGATAACCCATCCTAGTGCTACTCTCGCCCGAGCACACTTAACTTCGGAGTTCTGACGGGATCCGGTGCATTAGTGCTGGTATGATCGCACCCGTCATGTTGAAGGCACAAATCTTTTATGTGTTGACGGGTCACAGTCCCAGCACAGAGAGATGGCCCATTCAAAAGGCCCAATGGGCTTAACGACAACCCATCCGCTTCAACAACACAGCATCCTCGTAACACATGATATTGACGTGTTGTAGGGCCCTATAATATCCCGCGAGTTAGGTTGTCGTCCTTTTAACAGGTCACGACGTACGATCCGGGACGGAAAAACATAGCAAAAGAATAAAAGTGGCCCAAAAATGATGAAAACGTTCGATTTTGGGCACCGAAAATAGGCACAGTCGAGCAGGTTTGCTACCCCTATCGTAGAGCTCTCGGAGAGCTTTTCAACGGTATGCTGTGCGCCGCATAACTCCTTGCGGATTAAAAGTTATGGGCACCGGAGCGACGGAGACCTGGGCACAAGCCCCACGCCCTCGGTTTGCGGGCCCTACCTCTACGTGAAGTGAAGTTGTCTAGCCCAAGGTGCCGTGGGATTCGGTAATAGAAATGCGGTGGATAAAGAATCTTGGCAACCCTAACCGGGGCAAAAAAAATTAAAAAGAGGGGGTGCAACATGAGGACTTCCCAAGGGGTCACCCATCCTAGTACTATTCTTGCCCAAGAACGCTTTACTTTGGAGTTCTGATGGGATCCGGTGCATTAGTGCTGGTATGATTGCACCCGTCATGTTGAGGGCACAAATGCTTTATGTGTTGACGGTTCATAGTCCCAACCTAGAGAGATGGCCCATTCAAAAGACCCAATGGGCCTAACGACAACCCATCCGCTTCAAGAACGTAGCATTCTCGCAAGACGTGATATCGATGCATTGTAGAGGCCTGTAATATCCCGCGAGTTAGGTTGTTGTCCTTTTAATAGCTCACGACATAGGATCCGGGACGAAAAAACAGGGCAAAAGAAGAAAAATTGCCCGAAACTGATGAAAACGTTCGATTTAAGGTTTCGAAAACAGGTGCAGCTAAGCAAGCTTGCTAGCCCTGTCGTAGAGCTTTTGGAGAGCTTTCCAATGGTATGTTGTGCGTCGCGTAACTCCTTACGAAATAAAAGTTATGGGCACCGGAACGACGGAGACCTGGTCACAAGCCCCACGCCCTCGATTTACGGGCCCAACCCTACGTGAAGTGAAGGTGTCTTACCCAAGGTGCCGTGGGATTCGGTAATAGAAATGTGGTAGATACAGTATATTGGCAACACTAACCGGGGCAAAAAAAATTGAAAATGGGAGGTACAACACGAGGACTTCCCAAGGGGTCACCCATCCTAGTACTGCTCTTGCCCAAGCATGCTTAACTTTGGAGTTCTGATGGGATCCCGTGCATTAGTACTAGTATGATTGCACTCGTCATGTTGAGGGTACAAATCCTTTATGTGTTGTCGGTTCACAGTCCCAGCCTAGAGAGATGGCCCATTCAAAAGGACCAATGGGCTTAACGACAACCCATCTGCTTCAACAACGCAGCATCCTCCCAAGACGTGATATTGTCGCATTGTAGGACCCTGTAATATCCAGCGAGTTAGGTTATCATCCTTTTAACATCTCACGACGCACGATCCGAGACCGAAAAACAGAACAAAAGAAGAAAATTAGCCCGAAACTGATGAAAACGTTCGATTTTGGGATTCGAAATTAGGCGCAGCCAAGCAGGCTTGCTACCCCTGTCGTAGAACTCTTAGGAAGCATTCCAACGGTATGTTGTGCGTCGCGTAACTCGTTACGGATTAAAGGTTATACGCACCGGAGCGACGGACACTTGGTCACAAGCCCTACGCCCTCGGTTTGCGGGCCCTACCTCTACGTGAAGCGAAGTTGTCTTGCCCAAGGTGCCGTGGGATTCGGTAATCGAAATGTGGTGGATAAAGTATCTGGGCAACCCTAACTGGGGCAAAAAAAATTGAAAAGGGGGGGTGCAACAAGAGGACTTCCTAGGGGGTCACCCATCCAAGTACTACTCTTGCCCAAGCATGCTTAACTTCGGAGTTCTGATGGGATCCGATGCATTAGTGCTGGTATGATCGCACCCGTCATGTTATGGGCACAATTCCTTTATGTGTTGATGGTTCACAGTCCTAGCCTAGAGAGATGGCCCATTCAAAAGGCCCAACAGGCTTAACGACAACCCATCTGCTTCAACAACGCAGCATTCTCGCAAGACGTGATATCGACATGTTATAGGACCCTCAAATGTACCGCGAGCTAGGTTGTCATCCTTTTAACAGCTCACGACGTACAATCCGAGATGAAAAAATAGGTCAAAAGAAAAGTGGACCGAAACTGATGAAAACATTCGATTTTGGGCACTAAAACCGAGTGCAGCCATTCTGGCTTGCTACCCCCGACGTAGAGCTCTCGGAGGGCTTTCCAAATGTATGTT
The DNA here is from genome assembly GCA_037974665.1 of Ehretia macrophylla. NCBI lineage: Eukaryota > Viridiplantae > Streptophyta > Magnoliopsida > Boraginales > Ehretiaceae > Ehretia > Ehretia macrophylla. Next base: position 40,470,311 of record CM075776.1, on the reverse strand, counting down.
GTGCGCCGCGTAAGTCTTTACGGATCAAAAGTTATGGGCACCGGAGCGACGGAGACCTGGTCACAAGCCCGATGCCCTTGGTTTGTAGATCCAACCTCTACGTGAAGCGAAGTTGTCATGCCCAAGGTACCGTGGGATTCGATAATAGAATTGGGATGGATAAAGTATCTTGGCAACCCTAACCGGGGCAAAAAAAATTGAAAAGGTAGGTGCAACATGAGGACTTCCCAGGGGGTCACCCATCCTAGTACTACTCTTGTACAAGCACGCTTAACTTCAGAGTTCTGATGGGATCCGGTGCATTAGTGCTGGTATGATCGCACTCGTCATGTGGAGGGCACAAATCATTTATGTGTTGACAGTTCATAGTCCTAGCCCCAAGAGATGGCCCATTCAACAGGCCCAATGGGCTTAACGACAACCCATCCGTTTCAACAACGTAGTATCCTCGTAAGACGTGATATCGATGCATTGTAGAGGCCTGTAATATCCCGCGAGTTAGGTTGTTGTCCTTTTAATAGCTCACGACATAGGATCCGGGACGAAAAAACAGGGCAAAAGAAGAAAAATTGCCCGAAACTGATGAAAATGTTCGATTTAAGGTTTCGAAAACAGGTGCAGCTAAGCAAGCTTGCTACCCCTGTCGTAGAGCTTTTGGAGAGCTTTCCAATGGTATGTTGTGCGTCGCGTAACTCCTTACGGATTAAAAGTTATGGGCACCGGAACGACGGAGACCTGGTCACAAGCCCCATGCCCTCGATTTGCGGGCCCAACCCTACGTGAAGTGAAGGTGTCTTACCCAAGGTGCCGTGGGATTCGGTAATAGAAATATGGTAGATACAGTATATTGGCAACACTAACCGGGGCAAAAAAAATTGAAAAGGGAGGTACAACACAAGGACTTCCCAAGGGGTCACCCATCCTAGTACTGCTCTTGCCCAAGCATGCTTAACTTTGGAGTTCTGATGGGATCCGGTGCATTAGTACTAGTATGATTGCACTCGTCATGTTGAGGGTACAAATCCTTTATGTGTTGTCGGTTCACAGTCCCAGCCTAGAGAGATGGCCCATTCAAAAGGCCCAATGGGCTTAACGACAACCCATCTGCTTCAACAACATAGCATCTTCGTAAGACATGATATCGACGCATTGTAAGGCCCTGTAATATCCCGCAAGTTAGGTTGTCGTCCTTTTAACAGTTCACGACGTACGATCCGGGACGAAAAAACAGAGCAAAAGAAGAAATGTGGCCTGAAACTGATGAAAACATTCAATTTTGGGCTTCGAAAATAGGCACAGCCGAGTAGGCTTGCTGCCCTTGTCGTAGAGCTCTCGGAGAGCTTTCCAACGGTATGTTGTGCACCGCATAACTCCTTACGGATCAAAAGTTATAGGCACCGGAGTGACGCAGACTTGGTCATAAGCCCTACGCCCTCGGTTTGTGGGCCGAGCCTCTACGTGAAGCAAAGTTTTCTTGCCAAAGGTGCTGTGGGATTCGGTAATAGAAATGTCGTGGATAAAGTATCTTGGCAACCCAAACGGGAGCAAAAAAAATTGAAAAGGGGGGTGCAACACGAGGACTTCCGAGGGGGTCACCCATCCTAGAACTAATCTTGCCCAAGCACGCTTAACTTCGGAGTTCTAATGGGATCCGGTACATTAGTGCTGGTATGATCGCACCTATCATGTTAAGGGCACAAATCCTTTATGTGTTGATGGTTCATAGTCCCAGCCCAGAGAGATGGACCATTCAAAAGGCACAATGGGCTTAACGACAACCCATCCGCTTCAACAACGCAGCATCTTTGTAAGACGTGATATCGACTCGTTGTAGGGCCCTGTAATATCTTGCAAGTTAGGTTGTCATCCTTTTAACAGCTCACGACCTACGATCCAGGACAAAAAAATAGAGCAAAAGAAGAAAAGTGGCCCGAAACTGATGATAACGTTTGATTTTGGGCTAAGAAAATAGGAGTAGCTGAGCAAGCTTGCTGCCCCCATAGTAAAGCTCTCGAAGAGCTTTCCAACGGTATGCTTGCGCCGCGTAACTCCTTACAAATTAAAAGTTAAGGGCACCGGAGCGACAAAGACCTGATCACAAGCCCCGGGCCCTCGGTTTGCGGGCCCAGCCTCTACGTGAAGCGAAGTTGTCTTGCCCAAGGTGCTGTGGGATTCGGTATTAGAAATGTGGTGGATAAAGTATCTTGGCAACCCAAACCGGGGCAAAAAAAATTGAAAATGGGGGTGCAACACGAGGACTTCCGAGGGGGTCACCCATCCTAGTACTACTCTTGCCCAAGCACGCTTAACTTCGGAGTTCTGATGGGATCCGGTGCATTAGTGCTGGTATGATTGCACCCATCATGTTGCGGGCACAAATCCTTTATGTGTTGACGGTTCACACTCCCAGCCCTGAGAGATCAACCATTCAAAAGGCCGAATGGGCTTAATGACAACCCATCTGCTTCAACAACGCAGCATCTTCAAAAGACGTGATATCGATGCGTTGTAGGGCCCGGTAATATCCAGCAAGTTAGGTTATCATCCTTTTAACAGCTCATAACTTACGATGCGGGGCTGAAAAATAGAGCCAAATAAGAAAAATGGCCCGAAACTAATGATAACGTTCAATTTTGGGCTCAGAAAATAGGAGTAGCCGAGCAGGCTTGCTGCCCCCATAGTAGAGCACTCGGAGAGCTTTCCAACGTTATGTTGTGCGCCGCGTAACTCCTTACGGATCAAAAGTTATGGGCAACGGAGCGACGGAGACCTGGTCACAAGCCCCACGCCCTAGGTTTGCGGGCCCAGCCTCTACGTGAAGCGAAGTTGTCATGCCCAAGGGGCCGTGGGATTCGGTAATAGAAATGTGATGGATAAAGAATCTTGGCAACCCTAACCAGGGCAAAAATAATTGAAAAGGGGGGGTGCAACATGAGGACTTCTCAAGGGGTCACCCATCCTAGTACTACTCTCGCCAAGCACGCTTAACTTAGGAGTACTAATGGGATCCAGTGCATTAGTGCTGGTATGATCGCACCCGTCATGTTGTGGGTACAAATCTTTTGTGTGTTGACGGTTCACAGTCCCAGCCCAGTGAGATAGCCAATTCAAAAGGCCCAATGGGCTTAACGACAACTCATCCGCTTCAACAACGCAGCATCCTCACAAGACGTGATATCGACGCATTGTAGGGCCCTCTAATGTCCCGCGAGTTAGGTTGTAGGCCTTTTAACAGCTCACGACGTACGATCTGGAATGGAAAAATAGAGCAAAAAAAGGAAAATAGCCCAAAGTGATGAAAATGTTCAATTTTGGGCTCCGAAAATAGATGCAACCGAAGAGGCTTATTGCCCTTGTCGTAGAGCTCTCGGAGAGCTTTCCAACGGTATGCTGTGCACCACATAACTCCATACGAATTAAAAGTTATGGTCACTGGAGCGACGAAGACCTGGTCACATGCCCCACACCCTCGGTTTGCGGGCCCTGCCTCTACGTGAAGCGAAGTTGTCTTGCCCAAGGTGCCTTGGGATTCGGTAATAGAAATGTGGTGGATAAAGTGTCTTGGCAAACCTAACCGGGGCAAAAAAAATTGAAAAGGGGGGGTGCAACACGAGGACTTCCCAAGGGGTCACCCATCCTAGTACTACTCTCGCCCAAGCACGCTTAACATCGGAGTACTGATGGAATCCGGTGGATTAGTGCTGGTATGATCGCACCGTCATGTTGTGGGCATAAATCTTTTATGTGTTGACGGTTCACTGTCCCAACCCAGAGAGATGGCCCATTCAAATGGCCCAATGGGCCTAACAACAACCCTTCCACTTCAAGAACGTTGCATTCTCGCAAGACGTGATATCGATGCTTTGTAGGGCTCTTTAATATCCCACAAGTTAGGTTGTCATCCTTTTAACAGCTCATGACGTACGATTCGGGACGAAAAAATAGGGCAAAAGAAGAAAAATGGCCCAAAACTGATGAAACATTCGATTTTGTGCTCCGAAAACAGGCGCAGCTAAGCACGATTATTGCCCCCGTCGTAGAGCTCTCTGAGAGCTTTCCAACAGTATGCTATGCATCACGTAACTCCTTACGGAATAAAAGTTATGGGCACCGGAACGATGGAGGCCTGGTCACAAGCCCCACGCCCTCGATTTACGAGCCCAACCTCTACATGAAGCGAAGTTGTCTTGCCCAAGGTGCCGTGGGATTCGGTAATAGAAATGTGGTGGATAAAGTATATTGACAACCCTAACCGGGGCAAAAAAAAATTGAAAAAGGGGGTGCAACACAAGGACTTCCCAACGGGTCACCCATCCTAGTACTACTCTTGCCCAAGCACGCTTAACTTCGGAGTTCTGATGGGATCCGGTGCATTAGTATTGGTATGATTGCACCCATCATGTAGAGGGCACAAATCCTTTATGTGTTGACGGTTCACAGTCCCAGCCCGGAGAGATGGACCATTCAAAAGGCCCAATGGGCTTAACGACAACCCATCCGCTTCAACAACGCAGCATCTTCCTAAGACGTGATATCGACGCGTTGTAGGGCCCTGTAATATCCCAGAAGTTAGGTTATCGTCCTTTTAACAGCTCACGACGTACGATCCAGGACGGAAAAACCGAGCAAAAGAAGTAAAGTGGACCAAAACTGATTATAACGTTCGATTTTGGGCTCAAAAAATAGGAGCAACCGAGCAGGCTTGCTACCGCTATAGTAGAGCTCTAGGAGAGCTTTCCAACGATATGCTATGCGCCACGTAACGCCTTGCGGATTAAAAGTTATGGGCACCGGAGTGACGGAGACCTGATCACAAGCCCCACGCCCTCGGTTTGCAGGCCCAGCCTCTACTTGAAGTGAAATTGTCTTGCCCAAGGTGCCTTGGGATTCTATAATAGAAATGTGGTGGATAAAGTATCTTGGCAACCCTAACCGGGGCAAAAAAAATTGAAATGGGGGGTGCAACACGAGGACTTCCCAATGAGTCACCCATCCTAGTACTACTCACGTCCAAGCACGCTTAACTTCGGAGTTCTGATGGGATCCGGTGTATTAGTGCTGGTATGATCGCACCCGTCATGTTGTAGGCACAATTCTTTTATGTGTTGACGGTTCACTGTCCCAGCCCAGACAGATGGCCCATTCAAAAGGCCCAATGGGCTTAACGACAACCCATCCGCTTTAACAACACAGCATTCGCGCAAGACGTGATATCGACGCATTGTAGGGCCCGATAATATCCCACGAGTTAGGTTGTCGTCCTTTTAACAGCTCACGATGTACGATCCAGGACGAAAAAGTAGAGCAAAAGAAGAAAAATGGCCATACACTGATAAAAACGTTCGATTTTGGGCTCTGAAAATAGACGCAGCTGAGCAGGCTTGCTACCACCATCGTAGAGCTCTCAGAGAGCTTTCCAACGGTATGCTGTGCACCGTGTAACTCCTTACAGATCAAAAGTTATGGGCATCGGATCAATAGAGACCTGGTCACAAGGTCTACGCCCTCGGTTTGCGGGCCCAGCCACTACGTGAAGCGAAGTTGTCATTCCCAAGGTGCGTGGGATTCGGTAATAGAAATGTGGTGGATAAAGTATCTTGGCAACCCTAGCCGGGGCAAAAAAAACTGAAAAGGGGGGTTCAACACGAGGACTTCCCAAGGGGAAACCCATCTTAGAACTACTCTCGCCAAAGCATGCTTAACTTCAGAGTTCTGATGGGATCCGTGGCATTAGTGCTGGTATGATCTCACCCGTCATGTTGAGAGAACAAATCCTTTATGTATTGAAGGTTACAATCCCAACCTTGAGAGATAGCCCATTCAAAAGGCCCAATGGCCTTAACGACAACCCATCCCCTTCAACAACGCAGTATCCTCGTAAGACGTGATATCGACGCATTGTAGGGCCCTATAATATCCCGCAAGTTAGGTTGTCGTCCTTTTAACAGCTCACGACGTACGATCCGGGACGAAAAAACAGAGCAAAAGACGAAAAGTAGCCCAAACTGATGAAAACGTTCAATTTTGGGCTCTGAAAATAGGCGCAGCCGTGCAGGCTTGTTGCCCCCATAGTTGAGCTCTCGGAGAGTTTTCCAACGGTATGCTGTGCGCCGCGTAACTCTTTATGGATTAAAAGTTATGGGCACCAGAGTGACGGAGACCTGGTCACAAACCCCACGCCTTCAGTTTGCGGGCCCAACCTCTACGTGAAGTGAAGTTGTCATGCCCAAGGTGCCGTGGGGTTCGGTAATAGAAATCCGGTGGATAAAGAATCTAGGCAACCCTAACAGGGGCAAAAAAAATTGATAAGGGGGGTGTAACAGGAGGACATCCCAGGGGGTCACCCATCCTAGTACTACTCTCGCCCAAGCACGCTTAACTTCGGAGTTCTGATGGATTCCGGTGCATTAGTGCTGGTATGATCGCACCCGTCATGTTGAGGGCACAAATCCTTTATGTGTTGACAGTTCATAGTCCCAGCCCAGAGAGATGGCCCATTCAAAAGGCCCAATGGGCTTAACGACAACCCATCTACTTCCACAACGCAGCATCCTCGTAAGATGTGATATCGACGAACTGTAGGGCCCTGCAATATCCCACGAGTTAGGTTTTCGTCCTTTTAACAGCTCACGACGTACAATCCGGGACGAAAAAAAAGGGCAAAAGAAGAAAAATGGCCTGAAAATGATGAAAACGTTCGATTTTGGTCTGTGAAAACAAGTACAGTCGGGCAGGCTTGCTGCCCCTTTGTAGAGTTCATGGAGAGCTTTCCAATGGTATGCTGTGCGCCGCATAACTCCTTACGGATTTAAAGTTATGGGCATCAAAGCGACGGAGACTTGGTCACAAGCCCTACGCCCTCGGTTTGCGGGCCCAGCCTCTACTTGAAGCGAAGTTGTCTTGCCCAAGGTGCCGTGGGATTTGGTAATAGAAATGCGGTGGATAAAGTATCTTGGCAACCCTAACTGGTGCAAAAAAAATTGAAAAGGAAGGGTGTAACACGAGGACTTCCCAAGGGGTCACCCATCCTAGTACTACTTTCGCCCAAGCATGCTTAACTTCAGAGTTCTGATGGTATCCGGTGCATTTGTGCTGGTATGATCACACCTGTCATGTTGTGGGCACAAATCCTTTATGTTTTTGACGGTTCACAGTTCTAACCCAGAGAGATGGCCCATTCAAAAGGCCCAATGGGCTTAACGACAACCCATCTGCTTTAACAACGCAGCATCCTCGCAAGACGGGATAGCTTCGCATTGTAAGGCCGTCTATTATCCCACGAGTTAGGTTGTCGTCCTTTTAACCGCTCACGACGTACGATCCAGGACAGAAAAACAGAGCAAAAGAAGAAAAGTGGCCTGAAACTGATGAAAACGTTCGATTTTGGGCTCCAAAAATAGGTGCAACATAGCAGGCTTGCTGCCCCTGTCGTAGAGCTCTCAGACAGCTTTCCAACGATATGCTGTGCGTCGTGTAACTCCTTACGGATTAAAAGTTATGGGCACCGGAGCGACAGAGACCTGGTCACAAGCCCCACGCCCTCGGTTTGCGGGCCCAGCCTCTACGTGAAGCGAAGTTGTCTTGCCCAAGGTGCCGTGGGATTCGATAATAGAAATGTGGTGGATAAAGTATCTTGGCAACCCTAACCAGGGCAAAAAAAATTGAAAACGGGGATGCAACACGAGGACTTCCCAGGGGATCACCCATCATAGTACTACACTCGCCCAAGCATGATTAACTTCGGAGTTCTGATTGGATCCGGTGCATTAGTGCAGGTATGATCGCACCCGTCATGTTGTGGGTACAAATTCTTTATGTGTTGATGGCTCACAGTCCCAGCCTAGAGAGATGACCTATTCAAAAGGCCCAATGGGCTTAACAACAACCGATACAGTTCAACAACGCAGCATCCTCACAAGACGTGATATCAACGCATCATAGGGCCCTCTAATGTCCCGCGAGTTAAGTTGTTGTCCTTTTAACAGCTCACGACGTACGATCCGGAACTGAAAAACATAAAAAAGGTAGAAAAATGGACCAAAACTGATGAAAACGTTCAATTTTGGTCTGCAAAAATGGGCGCAACTGAGTATGTGTGCTGCCCCGTCGTAGAGCTCTCAGAGAGCTTTCAAATGGTATGCTGTGCGCCGCGTAACTCCTTATGATCAAAAGTTTTGGGCACCGGGGCAATGGAGACCTGGTCACAAGCCCTACGCCCTAGGTTTGCGGGCCCAGCCTCTACGTGAAGCGAAGTTGTCTTGCCCAAGGCACCGTGGGATTCGGAAATAGAAATGCGGTGGATAAAGAATCTTGGTAACCCTAACCGGGGCAAAAAAAATTGAAAAAGGGGGTGCAACACGAGGACTTCTCAGGTGGTCACCCATCCTAGTACTACTCTCGCCCTAGCATGCTTAACTTCGGAGTTCTGATAGGATCCGGTGCATTAGTGCCGGTATGATCGCACCCATCATGTTGAGGGCACAAATACTTTATGTGTTGACGGTTCACAGTCCTAGCCTAGAGAGATGGCCCATTCAAAAGTCCCAATGGGCTTAACGACAACCCATCTGCTTCAACAACGCAGCATCCTCGTAAGACGTGATATCGATGCTTTGTAGGACCATGTAATATCCCGCGAGTTAGGTTGTCTTCCTTTTAACAGCTCACGACGTACAATTCGAGACGGAAAAATAGTGCAAAGGAAGAAAAGTGCCATGAAACTGATGAAAACGTTCGATTTTGGGCTCTGAAAATCATCGCAGGCTAGTGGTCCCAGTCGTAGAGCACTCGGAGAGCTTTCCAACGGTATGCTGTGTGCTGCGTAACTCCTTACGGATTAAAAGTTATGGGCACCGGAGCGATGGGGACCTGGTCACAAGCCCCACGCCCTCGGTTTGCGAGCCCAGCCTCCACGGGAGGCAAAGTTTTATTGCCCAAGGTGCCGTGGGATGTGATAATAGAAATGTGGTGGATAAAGTATCTTGGCAACCCTAACCGGGGTAAAAAAAATTGAAAAGCGGGGGTACAACATGAGGACTTCTCAGGGTGTTACCCATCCTAGCACTACTCTCACCCAAGCATGCTTAACTTAGGAGTTCTGATGGGATCCGGTGCATTAGTGCTGGTATTATCGCACCCGTCATGTTGTGGGCACAAATCCTTTATGTGTTGACAGTTCGCAGTCCCAACCCAGGGAGATGGCCCATTCAAAAGGCCCAATAGGCCTAACGACAACTCATCCGCTTCAACAGCGCAACATCCTTGCAAGACATGATATCGACGCGTTGTAGGGCACTCTAATCTCCCGCGAGCAAGGTTGTCGTCCTTTTAACAGCTCACGACGTACGATCTGGGACGGAAAAATAGAGCAAAAGAAGAAAAGTGGCCCGAAACTGATGAAAATGTTTGATTTTGTGCTCCAAAAACGGGCGCAGCTGAGTAAGCTTGCTGCCCCCGTTGTAGAGTTTTGGATAGCTTTGCAACGTTATGCTGTGCATCGCGTAACTCTTTACGGATTAAAAGTTATGGGCACCGGAGCGACGGAGACCTGGTCACAAGCCCCACGCCCTCAGTTTGCGGGCCCAGCCTCTACGTGAAGCGAAGTTGTCTTACCCAAGGTGCCGTGGGATTCGGTAATAGAAATGTGGTGGATAAAGTATCTTGGCAACCCTAACCGTGACAAAAAAAATTGAAAACGGGGATGCAACATGAGGACTTCCCAGGGGGTCACCCGTCCTAGTACTACACTCGCCCAAGCACGATTAACTTCGGAGTTCTGATTGGATCCGGTGCATTAGTGCTTGTATGATTGCACCTGTCATGTTGTGGGCACAAATCCTTTATGTGTTGACAGCTCATAGTCCCAGCCTAGAGAGATGACCCATTCAAAAGGCCCAATGGGCTTAACAACAACCAATACAGTTCAACAACTCAGCATCCTCGCAAGACGTGATATCGACGCATCGTAGGGCCTTCTAATGTCCCGCGAGTTAAGTTGTTGTCCTTTCAACTGCTCACGACGGACGATCCGGGACTGAAAAATAGAGAAAAAGCATAAAAGTGGACCGAAACTGATGAAAACGTTCAATTTTGGTCGCAAAATTGGCGCAACCGAGTATATGTGCTGCCCCCATCGTAGAGCTCTCAGAGAGCTTTCCAATGGTATGCTGTGCGCCGTGAAACTCCTTACGGATCAAAAGTTATGGGCACTGGAGCGATGGAGACCTGGTCACAAGCCCTACACCCTCAGTTTGCGGGCCCAGCCTCTACGTGAAGCGAAGTTGTCTTGCCCAAGGCACCGTGGGATTCGGTAATAGAAATGCGGTGGATAAAGAATCTTGGTAACCTTAACCGGGGCAAAAAAAATTGAAAAGAGGGGTGCAACACGAGGACTTCTCAAGGGGTCACCCATCCTAGTACTACTCTCGCCCAAGCACGCTTAACTTCGGAGTTCTGATAGGATCTGGTGCATTAGTGCTGGTATGATCGCACCCGTCATGTTGAGGGCACAAATCCTTTATGTGTTGACAGTTCACAGTCCTAGCCTAGAGAGATGGCCCATTGAAAACTCCCAATAGGTTTAATGACAACCCATCCACTTCAACAACGCAGCATCCTCGTAAGACGTGATATCGATGCTTTGTAAGACCATGTAATATCCCGCGAGTAAGATTGTCTTCCTTTTAACAGCTCACGACATACAATTTGAGACGGAAAAATAGTGCAAAGGAAGAAAAGTTCGATGAAACTGATGAAAACGTTCGATTTTGGGCTCCGAAAACCGTCGCAGGCTAGTGGTTCCAATCGTAGAGCTCTCGGAGAGCTTTCCAACGGTATGCTGTGTGCCACATAACTCCTTACGGATTAAAAGTTATGGGCACCGGAGCGACGGGGACCTGGTCACAAGCCCCACGCCCTCGATTTGCTGGCCCAACCTCTACGTGAAGCGAAGTTTTGTTGCCCAAGGTGCCGTGGGATCTGATAATAGAAATGTGGTGGATAAAGTATCTTGGCAACCCTAACCGAGGCAAAAAAAATTGAAAAGCGGGGGTGCAACATGAGGACTTCCCAGGGTGTTACCCATCCTAGCACTAATCTCGCCCAAGCATGCTTAACTTAGGAGTTCTGATGGGATCCGGTGCATTAGTGCTGGTATGATCGCACCCGTCATGTTGTGGGCACAAATCCTTTATGTGTTGACGGTTCGCAGTCCCAGCCCAGGGAGATGGCCCATTCAAAAGGCCCAATAGGCCTAACGACAACTCATCCGCTTCAACAGCACAACATCCTTGCAAGACGTGATATCGACGCGTTGTAGGGCACTCTAATCTCCCGCGAGTAACGTTGTCGTTCTTTTAACAGCTCACGACGTACGATCCGGGACGGAAAAACAGCGCAAAAGAAGAAAAGTGGCCCGAAACTGATGAAAATGTTCGATTTTGTGCTCCAAAAACGAGCGCAGCTGGGTAGGCTTGCTGCCCCCGTCGTAGAGTTTTGGAAAGCTTTCCAACGGTTTGCTGTGCACCGCGTAACTCCTTACGGATTAAAAGTTATGGGCACCAGAGCGATGGAGACCTGGTCACAAGCCCCATGCCCTCGGTTTGCGGGCCCAGCCTCTACGTGAAGCGAAGTTGCCTTGTCCAACGTACCGTGGGATTCCCAGGGGGTCACCCATCCTAGTACTACTCTCGCCCAAGCACGCTTAACTTCGGAGTTCTGATGGGATCTAGTGTATTAGTGCTGGTATGATCGCACCCGTCATATTGAGGGCACAAATCCTTTATATGTTGACGGTTCGCAGTCCCAGCCCAGAGAGATGGCCCATTCAAAAGGCCCAATTGGCTTAACGAAAACCCATCTGCTTCAACAATGCAGCATCCTCGTAAGACATGATATCGACGCGTTGTAGGACCCTGTAATATCCCGCGAGTTAGGTTGTCATCCTTCTAACAGCTCACGACGTACGATCCGAGACAGTAAAACAAAGAAAAAGAAGAAAAGTGGCATGAAACTGATGAAAATGTTCGATTTTGTGCTCCGAAAACCGGCGCAACATAGCAGGCTTGCTACCCCCATTGTAGAGCTCTTGGAGAGCTTTCCAACGGTATGCTGTGCGCCGCGTAACTCCTTACGGATTAAAAGTTATGGGCACCGGAGCGACGGAGACCTGGTCACAAGCCCCACGCCCTCGGTTTGCAGGCCCAGCCACTATGTGAAGCGAAGTTGTCTTGCCCATGGTGCCGTGGGATTCGGTAATAGAAATGTGGTGGATAAAGTATCCTGGCAACCCTAACCGGGGAAAAAATATTGATAAGCGGGGGTGCAACACGATGACTTCCGAGGGTGTCACCCATCCTAATACTAATCTCGCCCAAGCATGCTTAACTTCGAGTTCTGATGGCATTAGTGCTGGTATGATCGCACCCGTCATGTTGTGGGCACAAATCCTTTGTGTGTTGACGGTTCACAGTCCCAACCTAGGGAGATGGCCCATTCAAAAGGCCCAATGGGCTTAACGACAACCAATCCACTTCAACAACGTAGAATCCTCGCAAGACGTGATATCGACGAGTTGTAGGGCCCTCTAATGTCCCGCGAGTTAGGTTGTCATCCTTTTAACAACTCACGACATACGGTCTGGGACAAAAAAACAGAGCAAAAGAAGAAAAGTGACATGATATTGATGAAAACATTCAATTTTGGGCTCCAAAAAAAGGCACAGCCAACCAGGCTTGCTACCCCTGTCGTAGAGATCTCGGAGAGCTTTCCAACGGTATGCTGTGCGGTGCGTAACTCCTTACGGATAAAAAGTTATGGGCACCCAAGCCCAACATCCTGTGTTTGCAGGCCCAGCCTCTACGTGAAGCGAAGTTGTCTTGCCCAAGGTGCCGTGGGATTTGGTAATAGAAATGTGGTGGATAAAGTATCTTGGCAACCCTAACCGGGGCAAAAAAAAATTGAAAAGCGGGGGTGCAACACGAGGACTTCTCAGGGGGTCACCCATCCTAGTACTACTCTTGCCCAATCACACTTAACTTCAGAATTCTGATCGGATCCGGTGCAATAGTACTGCTATGATCACACATGTCATGTTGTGGGCACAAATCCTTTATGTGTTGACAGTTCACAGTCCCAGCCCAGAGAGATGGCCCATTCAAAAGGCCCAATGGGCTCAACGACAATTCATTCGCTTTGACAATGCTACGTCCTCGCAAGACGTGATATCGATGCATTTTAGGGCCCTATAATGTCCCGTGAGTTAGGTTGTTGTCCTTTTAACAGCTCACGACGTACGATCCAGGACGGAAAAACAGAGCAATAGAAGAAAAGTGGCCCAAAACTGATGAAAACATTCAATTTTGGGCTCCAAAAACGGGCACAACTGAGTAGGCTTGATGCCCCCGTTGTAGAGTTCTCGGAGAACTTTCCAATGGTATGCTGTGCGCCGCGTAACTCCTTTCGGATTAAAAGTTATGGGCAACGGAGCGACTGAGACCTAGTCACAAGCCCCACACCCTCGGTTTGCGGGCCCAGCCTCTACGTGAAGCGAAGTTGTCATGTCCAAGGTGTCGTGGGATTCGGTAATAGCAATGTAGTGGATAAAGTATCTTGGCAACCCTAACTGGGGCAAAAAAAATTGAAAAGGGGGGTGCAACACGAGGACTTCCCAGGGGGTCACCCATCCTAGTACTACTCTCGCCCAAGCACGCTTAACTTCGGAGTTCTGATGGGATCCGGTGCATTAGTGCTAGTATGATCGCACCCGTCATGTTGTGGGCACAAATTCTTTATGTGTTGACGGTTCACAGTCGCAACCCAGAGAGATGGGCCAATCAAAAGGCCCAATGGGCTTAACGACAACCCCTCCGCTTCAACAATGTAGCATACTCGTAAGACGTGATATCGACGCGTTGTAGGACCCTGTAATATCCCGCGAGTTTGGTTGTCGTCCTTTTAACAACTCACGAAGTACGATTCGAGACGGAAAAATAGAGCAAAAGAAGAAAAATGGCATGAAACGGATGAAAACGTTCGATTTTAGGCTCCAAGAACCGGCGCAACCAAGCTAGCTTGCTGCCCCCATCGTAGAGCTCTCAGAGAGCTTTCCAACGGTATGCTGTTCGCCTCGTAACTCCTTTCGAATTAAAAGTTAAGGGCACCAGAGCGACGGAGACCTGGTCATAAGTGCCACGCCCACGGTTTGCTGGCCCAGCCTCTACATGAAGCGAAGTTGTCTTGCCCAAGGTACCGTGGGATTCGGTAATAGAAATGTTGTGGATAAAGTATCTTGGCAACCCTAACCGGGGCAAAAAAAATTGAAAAGCGGGGGTGCAACAAGAGGACTTCCCAGGGGTCCTAGTACTACTCTCGCCCAAGCACGCTTAACTTCGAAGTTCTGATTGGATCCGGTGCATTAGTGCTGGTATCATCGCATCCATCATGTTGTGGGCACAAATCCTTTATGTGTTGATGGTTCACCGTCCCAACCCAGAGAAATGGCCCATTCAAAAGGCCCAATGGGCTTAACGACAACCCATCCGCTTCAACAACGTAGCATCCTCGTAAGACGTGATATCTACGTGATGTAGGGCCCTTTAATGTTCTGCAAGTTAGGTTGTCGTCCTTTTAACAGCTCACGACGTATGATCCGGGACGGAAAACAAAGCAAAAGAAGAAAAATGAACCGAAACTGATGAAAACGTTCAATTTTGAGCTGCGAAAATAGGCACAACCAAGCAGGCTTGCTGCCCCCGTCGTAGAGCTCTCGGAGAGCTTTCCAACGGTATGCTGTGCATCGCGTAACTCCTTACGGATTAAAAGTTATGGCCAACGGAGTGACGGAGACCTGGTCACAAGCCCCACGCCCTCGGTTTGCGGGCCCAGCCTCTATGTGAAGCGAAATTGTCTTGCCCAAGGTGCCGTGGGATTCGGTAATAGAAATGTGGTGGATAAAGTATCTTGGCAACCCTAACCGTGGCAAAAAAAATTGAAAAGCGGGGGTGCAACACAAGGACTTCCCAAGGGGTCACCCATCCTAGTATTACTCTTGCCCAAGCACGTTTAACTTCAGAGTTCTGATGGCATCCGGTGCATTAGTGCTGGTATGATCGCACCCGTCATGTTGTGGGCACAAATCTTTTATGTGTTGACGGTTCAAAGTCCCAACCCAGAGAGATGGCCCATTCAAAAGGCCCAATGGGCTTAACGACAACTCATCCGCTTCAACAATGCAACATCCTCGTAAGACGTGATATCGACACATTGTGGGGACCTCTAATGTTCCTCGAGTTAGGTTGTCGTCCTTTTAATAGCTCACGACGTATGATCCGGGACGGAAAAAAATGAGCAAAAGAAGAAAAATGGCCCAAAACTGTTGAAAATGTTCAATTTTGGGTTCCAAAAACGGGCACAGTCGAGCAGGCTTTCTACCCCCGTCGTAGAGTTCTCGGAGAGCTTTCCAACGGTATACTGTGCGCCACGTAACTCCTTACGGATTAAAAGTTATGGGCACCAGAGCGACGGAGACCTGGTCACAAGCTCCACACCCTCGGTTTGCAGGCCTAGCCTCTACGTGAAGCGAAGTTGTCTTGTCCAAGGTGCCGTGGGATTCGGTAATAGAAATGTGGTGGATAAAGTATCTTGGCAACCCTAACCGGGGCAAAAAAAATTGAAAAGCGGGGGTGCAACACGAGGACTTCCCAAGGGGTCACCCATCCTAGTACTACTCTCGCCCAAGCACGCTTAACTTTGGAGTTCCGATGGGATCTGGTGCATTAGTGCTGGTATGATCGCACCCGTCATGCTTTGGGCACAAATCCTTTATGTGTTGACGGTTCACAGTCCCAACCTAGAGAGATGGCCCATTCAAAAGGCCCAATGGGCTTAACGACAACCCATCCACTTCAACAACGCAGCATCTTCGCAAGACATGATATCGATGCGTTGTAGGGCCCTATAATGTCCCACAAGTTAGGTTCTCGTCCTTTTAACATCTCACGACTTACGATCCGAGACGGAAAAATAGAGCAAAAGAAGAAAAGTGACCCAAAACTGATAAAAACTTTCAATTTTGGGAACCAAAAAGGGGCGCAACCGAGCAGGCTTGGTGTCCCCGTCGTAGAGTTCTCGGTGAGCTTTCCAACGGTATGCTGTGCACCGTGTAACTCCTTACGGATTAAAAGTTATGGGCACCGGAGCGATGGAGACCTGGTCACAAGCCCCACGCCCTCGGTTTAAGGCCAAACCTCTATATGAAGCGAAGTTGTCTTGTCGAAGGTACCGTGGGATTCGGTAATAGAAATGTGGTGGATAAAGTATCTTGTAAACCCTAACCGGGGCAAAAAAAATTGAAAAGCGGGGGAGCAACACGAGGATTTCCCAGGGGTTACCCATCCTAGTACTACTCTCGCCCAAGCACGCTTAACTTCGGAGTTCCGATGGGTTCTAGTGCATTAGTGCTGGTATGATCGCACTCATCATGGTATAGGCACAAATCCTTTATGTGTTGACGGTTCACAGTCCCAACCTAGAGAGATGGCCCATTCAAAAGGCCCAATGGGCGACAACCCATCCGCTTCAACAACACAGTAGCCTCGCAAGACGTGATTTCAACGTGTTGTAGGGCCCTCTAATGCCCGCGAGTTAGGTTGTCGTCCTTTTAACAGCTCACGACGCGCAATCTGGAACGAAAAAACAGAGCAAAAGAAGAAAAGTGACCCAAAACTGATGAAAACGTTCAATTTTGTGCTCCAAAAAAGGCACAACCGAGTAGTCTTGCTGCCTCCGTTGTAGAACTCTCGGAGAGCTTTCCAACGGTATGCTATGCACCGCGTAACTCCCTACAGATTAAAAGTTATGGGCACCGGAGCGACGGAGACCTGGTCACAAGCCCCACGCCATCGGTTTGCGGGCCCAGCCTCTACTTGAAGCGAAGTTGTCTTGCCCAAGTTGCCGTGGGATTCGGTAATAGAAATGTGGTGGATAAAGTATCTTGGAAACCCTAACCGGGGCAAAAAAAATTGAAAAGCGGGAGTGCAACACGAGGACTTCCCAGGGGATCACCCATCCTAGTACTACTCTCGCCCAAGCACACTTAACTTCGGAGTTCTGAGGGGATCCGGTGCATTAGTACTGGTATGATCGCACCCGTCATGTTTTGGGCACAAATAGAGCAAAAGAAGAAAAGTGACCCAAAAATGATGAAAACGTTCAATTTTGGGATCCAAAAACAGGCGCAGCCGAGCAGGCTTGGCACCCCCATCGTAGAGTTCTCGGCGAGCTTTCCAACGGAATGTTGTGCGCTGCGTAACTCCTTACGGATTAAAAGTTATGGGCACCGGAGCGACGGAGACCTGGTCACAATTTCCAAGCCCTCAGTTTACGGGCCCAGCCTCTATGTGAAGCGAAGTTGTCTTGTCGAAGGTGCCGTGGGATTAGGTAATAGAAATGTGGTGGATAAAGTATCTTGGCAACCCTAACCGGGGCAAAAAAAATTAAAAAGCGGGGGAGCAACACGAGGACTTCCCAGGGGGTTACCCATCCTAGTACTACTCTCGCCCAAGCACACTTAACTTCGGAGTTCCGATGGGTTCCGATGCATTAGTGCTGGTATGATCGCACTCATCATGTTATGGGCACAAATCCTTTATGTGTTGACGGTTCACAGTCCCAACCTAGAGAGATGGCCCATTCAAAAGGCCCAATAGGCTTAACGACAACCCATCCACTTCAACAACGTAGCATCCTTGCAAGACATGATATCAACGCATTGTAGGGCCCTCTAATGCCCACGAGTTAGGTTGTCGTCCTTTTAACAGCTCACGACGTACGATCCAGGACAGAAAAACAGAGCAAAAGAAGAAAAGTTACCCAAAACTGATGAAAACGTTCAATTTTGTGCTCCAAAAATAGGCACAGCTGAGCAGTCTTGCTGCCTCCATCGTAGAGCTCTCGGAGAGCTTTCCAACGGTATGCTATGCGCTGCGTAACTCCCTACAGATTAAAAGTTATGGGCACCGGAGTGACAGAGACCTGGTCACAAGCCCCATGCCTTCGGTTTACGGGCCCAGCCTCTACGTGAAGCGAAGTTGTCTTGCCCAAGGTGCCGTGGGATTCGGTAATAGAAATGTGGTGGATAAAGTATCTTGGCAACCCTAACCGGGGCAAAAAAATTTGAAAAGCGAGGGTGCAACACGAGGACTTCCCAAGAGGTCACCCATCCTAGTACTACTCTCGCCCAAGCACGTTTAACTTCGGTGTTCTGATGGGATCCGGTGTATTAGTGCTGGTATGATCGCACCCTTCATGTTGTGGGCACAAATCCTTTATGTGTTGACGGTTCACAGTCCCAGCCCAGAGAGATGGCCCATTCAAAAGGCCCAATGGGCTTAACGACAATTCATCTGCTTCAACAACGCAACATCTTCGTAGGACGTGATATCGACGCATTGTAGGACCCTCTAATGTCCCGCGAGTTAGGTTGTCGTCCTTTTAATAGCTCAAGACGTACGATCCGGGACGGAAAACAGAGCAAAAGAAGAAAAGTGAACCGAAACTGATGAAAATGTTCAATTTTGAGCTGCGAAAATAGGCACAACCAAGCAGGCTTGCTGCCCCCGTCGTAGAGCTCTCGGAGAGCTTTCCAACGGTATGCTGTGCGTCGCGTAACTCCTTACGGATTAAAAGTTATGGCCAACGGAGTGACGGAGACCTGGTCACAAGCCCCAAGCCCTCGTTTTGCGGGCCCAGCCTCTATGAGAAGCAAAATTGTCTTGCCCAAGGTGCCGTGGGATTCGGTAATAGAAATGTGGTGGATAAAGTATCTTGGCAACCCTAACCGTGGCAAAAAAAATTGAAAAGCGGGGGTGCAACACAAGGACTTCCCAAGGGGTCACCCATCCTAGTATTACTCTTGCCCAAGCACGTTTAACTTCAGAGTTCTGATGGCATCCGGTGCATTAGTGCTGGTATGATCGCACCCGTCATGTTGTGGGCACAAATCTTTTATGTGTTGACGGTTCAAAGTCCCAGCCCAGAGAGATGGCCCATTCAAAAGGCCCAATGGGCTTAACAACAACTCATCCGCTTCAACAATGCAACATCCTCGCAAGACGTGATATCGACACATTGTGGGGACCTCTAATGTTCCTCGAGTTAGGTTGTCGTCCTTTTAATATCTCACGACGTACGATCCGGGACGGAAAAAAATGAGCAAAAGAAGAAAAATGGCCCAAAACTGTTGAAAATGTTCAATTTTGGGTTCCAAAAACGGGCACAGTCTAGCAGGCTTGCTACCCCCGTCGTAGAGTTCTCGGAGAGCTTTCCAACGGTATACTGTGCGCCACGTAACTCCTTACGGATAAAAAGTTATGGGCACCGGAGCGATAGAGACCTTCTTACAAGCCCTACGCCCTCGGTTTGCGGGCCTAACCTATACGTGAAGCGAAGTTGTCTTGTCCAAGGTGCCGTGGGATTCTGTAATAGAAATGTGATGGATAAAGTAGCTTGGCAACCCTAACCGGGGCAAAAAAATTAAAAAGTGGGGGTGCAACATGAGAACTTCCTAGGGGGTCACCCATCCTAGTACTACTCTCGCCCAAGCATGCTTAACTTCGGAGTTCTGATGGGATCTGGTGCATTAGTGATGGTACAATCGCACCTGTCATGTTTTGGGCACAAATCCTTTATGTGTTGACGGTTCACAGTCCGAGCCTAGGGAGATGGCCCATTCAAAAGGCCCAATGGGCTTAACGACAATCCATCCACTTCAACAACGCAGTACCCTCGCAATACATGATATTGACACGTTGTAAGGCCCTATAATGTCCCACAAGTTAGGTTTTCATCCTTTTCGCATCTCACGATGTACGATCCGGGACAAAAAAACAGAGCAAAAGAAGAAAAGTGACCCAAAACTGATAAAAACTTTCAATTTTGGGAACCAAAAAGGGACGCAACCGAGCAGGCTTGGTGTCCTCGTTGTAGAGTTCTCGGTGAGCTTTCCAACGGTATGCTGTGCACCGTGTAACTCCTTACGGATTAAAAGTTATGGGCACCGGAGCGATGGAGACCTGGTCACAAGCCCCACGCCCTCGGTTTAAGGCCAAACCTCTATATGAAGCGAAGTTGTCTTGTCGAAGGTACCGTGGGATTCGGTAATAGAAATGTGGTGGATAAAGTATCTTGTCAACCCTAACCGGGGCAAAAAAAATTGAAAAGCGGGGGAGCAACACGAGGACTTCCCAGGGGTTACCCATCCTAGTACTACTCTCGCCCAAGCACGCTTAACTTCGGAGTTCCGATGGGTTCCAGTGCATTAGTGCTGGTATGATAGCACTCATCATGGTATAGGCACAAATCCTTTATGTGTTGACGGTTCATAGTCCCAACCTAGAGAGATGGCCCATTCAAAAGGCCCAATAGGCGACAACCCATCCGCTTCAACAACGCAGTAGCCTCGCAAGACGTGATTTCAACGTGTTGTAGGGCCCTCTAATGCCCGCGAGTTAGGTTGTCGTCCTTTTAACAGCTCACGACGCGCAATCTGGAACGAAAAAACAGAGCAAAAGAAGAAAAGTGACCCAAAACTGATGAAAACATTCAATTTTGTGCTCCAAAAAAGGCACAACCGAGTAGTCTTGCTGCCTCCGTTCTAGAACTCTCGGAGAGCTTTCCAACGGTATGCTATGCACCGCGTAACTCCCTACATATTAAAAGTTATGGGCACCGGAGTGACGGAGACCTGGTCACAAGCCCCACGCCATCGGTTTGCGGGCCCAGCCTCTACTTGAAGTGAAGTTGTCTTGCCCAAGTTGCCGTGGGATTCGGTAATAGAAATGTGGTGGATAAAGTATCTTGGAAACCCTAACCGGGGCAAAAAAAATTGAAAAGCGGGAGTGCAACACGAGGACTTCCCAGGGGATCACCCATCCTAGTACTACTCTCGCTCAAGCACACTTAACTTCGGAGTTCTGAGGGGATCCGGTGCATTAGTACTGGTATGATCGCACCCGTCATGTTTTGGGCACATATCCTTTATGTGTTGACGGTTCATAATCCCAACCTAGGGAGATGGCCCATTCATAAGGCCCAATGGGCTTAACGACAATCCATCCACTTCAACAACGCAGCATCTTCGTAAGACGTGATATCGACGCGTTGTAGGGCCCTATAATGTCCTGCGAGTTAGGTTGTCGTCTATTTAACAGCTCACGACGTACGATCTAGGACGGAAAAATAGAGCAAAAGAAGAAAAGTGACCCAAAAATGACGAAAACGTTCAATTTTGGGATCCAAAAACAGGCGCAGCCGAGCAGGCTTGGCACCCCCATCGTAGAGTTCTCGGCGAGCTTTCCAACGGAATGTTGTGCGCCGCGTAACTCCTTACGGATTAAAAGTTATGGGCACCGGAGCGACGGAGACCTGGTCACAATCCCCAAGCCCTCAGTTTACGGGCCCAGCCTCTATGTGAAGCGAAGTTGTCTTGTCGAAGGTGCCGTGGGATTAGGTAATAGAAATGTGGTGGATAAAGTATCTTGGCAACCCTAACCGGGGCAAAAAAAATTAAAAAGCGGGGGAGCAACACGAGGACTTCCCAGGGGGTTACCCATCCTAGTACTACTCTCGCCCAAGCACACTTAACTTCGGAGTTCCGATGGGTTCCGATGCATTAGTGCTGGTATGATCGCACTTATCATGTTATGGGCACAAATCCTTTATGTGTTGACGGTTCACAGTCCCAACCTAGAGAGATGGCCCATTCAAAAGGCCCAATGGGCTTAACGACAACCCATCCGCTTCAACAACGTAGCATCCTCGCAAGACATGATATCAACGCATTGTAGGGCCCTCTAATGCCCACGAGTTAGGTTGTCGTCCTTTTAACAGCTCACGACGTATGATCCGGGACGAAAAAACAGAGCAAAAGAAGAAAAGTTACCCAAAACTGATGAAAACGTTCAATTTTGTGCTCCAAAAATAGGCACAGCCGAGCAGTCTTGCTGCCTCCATCGTAGAGCTCTCGGAGAGCTTTCCAACGGTATGCTATGCGCTGCGTAACTCCCTACAGATTAAAAGTTATGGGCACTGGAGTGACAGAGACCTGGTCACAAGCCCCATGCCTTCGGTTTACGGGCCCAGCCTCTACGTGAAGCGAAGTTGTCTTGCCCAAGGTGCCGTGGGATTCGGTAATAGAAATGTGGTGGATAAAGTATCTTGGCAACCCTAACTGGGGCAAAAAAAATTGAAAAGCGAGGGTGCAACACGAGGACTTCCCAAGGGGTCACCCATCCTAGTACTACTCTCGCCCAAGCACGTTTAACTTCGGTGTTCTGATGGGATCCGGTGCATTAGTGCTGGTATGATCGCACCCTTCATGTTGTGGGCACAAATCCTTTATGTGTTGACGGTTCACAGTCCCAGCCCAGAGAGATGGCTCATTCAAAAGGCCCAATGGGCTTAACGACAATTCATCTGCTTCAACAACGCAACATCTTCGCAAGACGTGATATCGACGCATTGTAGGACCCTCTAATGTCCCGCGAGTTAGGTTGTCGTCCTTTTAATAGCTCAAGACGTACGATCCGGGACGGAAAAATAGAGCAAAAGAAGAAAAGTGGCCCGAAACTGATGAAAACATTCAATTTTGGGCTCCAAAAATAGGCGCAACCGAGCAAGCTTGCTGCCCCCGTCGTAGAGTTCTTGGAGGGCTTTCCAACGGTATGCTGTGTGCCACGTCACTCCTTACGGATTAAAAGTTATGGGCACCGAAGCGATGGAGACCTGGTCAGAAGCCCCACACCGTCGGTTTGCGGGCCCAGCCTCTACATGAATCGAAGTTGTCTTGTCCAAGGTGCCATGGGATTCGGTAATAGAAATAAGGTGGATAAATTATATTGGCAACCCTAACCGGGGCAAAAAAAATTGGAAAGCGGGGGTACAACACGAGGACTTCATAGGGGGTCACCCATCCTAGTACTACTTTCGCCCAAGCACGCTTAACTTCGGAGTTCCGATGGGATCCGGTGCATTAGTGTTGGTATGATCGCACCCATCATGTTCTCGGCACAAATCCTTTATATGTTGATGGTTCACAGTCCCAACCTAGAGAGATGGACCATTCGAAAGGCCTAATGGGCTTAATGTCACACCCCAACCCGGCCTATAAGGTTAGACTAGGGTGTGACCTAAACGTTCAGGACATGTCACATTCTTAACAGTTATGAAGATTTAACACTTATCGTTTTAGTCTAAACTCCAAAGTTTTCCGGAAAACCGGCATCATAACGACTGTAATTGGGCTCTTTGGTTTGGCCTAATGCTCTAAACGCCTCAAAATTTTCTCATCGTCAGGCACGTCGTCCCCGGGTACCTGTTCTTGATCTTCTTCACCTAAGATGATAAAAGAGGGTGAGTCCTTATGAACTTAGCGAGGGGGAACGAGAAATAGGTTTTGAAACTCATTTTCCGGTTCAACTTATGAAATCCTTTTGCAAGCATGAATATAACAATAATATAAGTACAAGAATAGAAATACCTGTCTTTCCTCCACGAGGTTCTCTAGGAACCAAGCGAGAGTACTTATACACATAGTAAAAGGATACAGTGAGCTTTTGCTCTCAGATCAGTTCCAGAATCAGTTGTTGTGGCCGACTTCAAATCATCCCCTTAACACGCCATATGGGTGTACTCCGGATGTACCCCGAAATCCTATGACCCAACTCTCCGAGGAAGTCTAGCCCCCAAGCGAGAGAGGGAATAGGACCATAGTAGTCACTGGTGCACCGGCAAGCCCGATACCGCCCGGTGTGCATGATCGCTACCATGCCGACAGGAAAGGTTGCAAACTTGTATGCAGTGCACATTTATGACATTAACACATCACGTTAGGAGGACAACAAAGTAGGTTGCCTCCGGACAGTCATAAGATTGCACATTGACAAGTAAATAGACGAGGCACGAATAGACAAGTAATTTCACTTGAAAAGCATATGGAGTTATATGAACATTAAACGGGCAGCCATGTAACACATGTAAATCAAGCCATATAACTCATTACGAAGTCCACGTAATCAAGTGATAGGATTATTCAACATGCAACAACATCTACGTGGGTTCGGATGCAAGAAAAGCCTATTTGTCAATATGCAATGATCAAAACCACATTTAAGGCTATAAGGAAACTACGGGCAGCCTACTAAACATATAATTACACACAATATCCAAATGATCAATACTTAACAAGCCTACCTAGTCATTAGGGTTTCCATTTCGTGCTTACCCGTGTAATTAAACTCTAAGTCAACTCAAAATCAATCTCATGCCATGCATCATTTAATTCAAACATCCTCAAGTACTCAAAACAGTCCACACAACATCCCAACACCACAATTCCAAGCAATTAACACCACAAGAGAGATTACAACAATTTTCCAAGCATATAACTAAGTGAAACCCTCACTGTATTAGGCTGTTTTCTCACAAACATTAAGACAAGCAAAAAATCTCCAAATCTAGTGAATAAGATTTCAAATTAAATCTTAATAAGTGAACTAAATTAGGAACAAACCTTGCATCAATTGGAGTTCGGGATCATTAGATATAGCCGAAACAGTGGGATAGCACAAAACTGTCCAGATTTGCACACTTTTCAGTAATTGACGTTTTTGAGGTCCTTAGGGTCAGATTTAGCCTTGGTCCATTTCTGACAAAAATGTCCAGAACTGAAAATTATAGAAGCACACCAAATTTCATGAATTTTTGACATCATTTACTAAGTCAAATATGGTTTATTCCACAAGGTCAGTGCATCCGCCAAAACCTGCTTCATTTTTCCAGATTTCCAGATTTTGACACATTTTAATAATTTGCCATTTTGAAGACCTTAGAGTCCAAATTAGCTTTGTCCTATTTCTGTGAAAAATGTTCAAAACTGGGAAAAATAGTTTGCTACCAATTTTCATGCATTTTAAACATCATTTTCCTAGCTAAACTTACCTCGAAACAAACTGGTCAGAGAGCTGTCAACAATCCGACTTCACCTATCATCACTTTCAAGCCAAAATCTTGCCATGCATGGTTGTTTAAGCTTATGAACGAACATATAACTCAAGTACAGAAGCAAAGACATACATTTATGAGCATGCATGTGGATTTTTGAATGATTTTCAAAAGATTTTAGCCCTCACCTTAGCAATCAACCAAGAAGATGCACAAAAACTTGTTGAAGCTCAAATCTCTTCTTCTTCTTGCTTAGCCGAGATTCCAACTTGGTTTTCTCTATTTTTCCTAGCCTAGTGACCAATCTCTTAGTACATGCATGAGGTTAGAACAAGAAGAAAAGAAATGGAAGCTTAAAAACTCACCTAGGGCCGAAATGAAGACTTCAAAGGGCATGCATGTGTGATTTTCGCATCCTAGCTTGTTTGTTTGAGTTTCTTTGATGGTTGCTTGACTTGATCAACTATGGTGTGAAGAAGATGAGCTATGGAAGGTGAGAACTCAGCCAAGGCAGAGAGAGAGAGAAAAAGATGAGAGGGAGAGAGAGAAGTTGAGAGGAAATAAAGAAATGACAAGGAATGACAAGCTTTCTCATTTCTTCATGCATATGGTCGGCCTTGGGCCATTAAAATCTGATTTTTGTGTCTTCAATGTGTGATTTTAAAATGTTTAGCATGGGCAAAGGTGGTTTGGTCGAGCAAGGTAGAGGATTTTGGTGGTTTTGAACATTTTTTTATGCATTGTGCTAAGTGTTTGTCATAGTTGGTCTAGGATTATGAATAAATTATGCAATCCTAGACTAAATGCACATAGTGGTCGGCCAAAGCTAGTTTCAAATATGAATTTTTGTCATCTTTGAGCATTATTTTAATTGTGTCTTGAAAGTGCAAAAAGAATAAGGAATAAAGAATAAGGAATGTCTAGCTTTTTTGTGAGATTTTGTCTTCTAGTGGGTTGAATTAGGATTATAATATTGATAGTGGAGTTTGTAGGATTATTTAATAGCCTAGTGCTCCATGTAAGATGCTTTCTTGATTAGCGTGAGGGCACGCTTTCCTAGGTCTAGGGCACGAACTACAAGACGGACGCACGTTTTTCTAGTAAATGCACGCAATTCTAAATGAATGCACGTAATTCAATGCATGGCACACAAAACAAACAAAATTCTTAAACCTAGGTCATGGCACGCAAATCTAGATTAGGACACACGAAACGAGGTATCACACGCTAATCGAGGTTGGGGCACGTAAGTCGAGAATTAAGGCACATAATTCTAAGTCAAGGCACGTATGACGACGCATGCACGAAAACCAAGATAGGGCACGTAATCCAAGGTTGGTCATATAATTAGGGATCTATGACACGCAAATCGAGGTATGACACGTTATTCGGGGTCAGGCCTCACATTTAACGACAACCCATCCGCTTCAACAACGCAGCATCCTCGCAAGACGTGATATCGACGCGTTGTAGGGCCCTCTAATGGCCTGCGAGTTAGGTTGTCATCCTTTTAACAGCTCACGACGTACGATCTGGGATGGAAAAACAGAGCAAAAGAAGAAAAGTGACCCAAAACTGATGAAAACATTCAATTTTGGGATCCAAAAACAAGCGCAACCGAGCAGGCTTGGTGCCCCCATCGAAGAGTTCTCGGAGAGCTTTCCAACGGTAAGCTGTGAGCCGCGTAACTCCTTACGAATTAAAAGTTATGGGCACTGGAGCGACGGAGACCTGGTCACAAGCCCCACACCCTCCGTTTACGGGCCCAGCCTCTACGTGAAGCGAAGTTGTCTTGTCGAATGTGCCGTGGGATTCGGAAATAGAAATGTGGTGGATAAAGTATCTTGGCAACCCTAACCGAGGCAAAAAAAATTGAAAAGCAGGGGAGAACCACAAGGACTTCCCAGGGGGTTACCCATCCTAGTACTACTATCGCCCAAGCACGCTTAACTTTGGAGTTCTGATGGGATCCGGTGCATTAGTGCTGGTATGATCGCACTTGTCATGTTATGGGCACAAATCCTTTATGTGTTGACAGTTCACAGTCCCAACCTAGAGAGATGGCTCATTCAAAAGGCCCAATGGGCTTAACGACAACCCATCCGCTTCAACAACGCAGCATCCTCGCAAGACGAGATATCGACGCGTTGTAGGGCCCTCTAATGTCCCGCGAGTTAGGTTGTCGTCCTTTTAATAGCTTACGACGTACGATCCAAGACGGAAAAACAGAACAAAAGATGAAAAGTGACCCAAAACTGATGAAAACGTTCAATTTTGTGATCCAAAAACAAGCACGATCGAGCAGTCTTGCTGCCTCCATCGTAGAGCTCTCAGAGAGCTTTGCAACGGTATGCTGTGCACCGCGTAACTCCTTACAAATTAAAAGTTATGGGCACCGGAGCGATGGAGACCTGGTCACAAGCCCTACGCCCTCGGTTTACGGGCCCAGCCTCTACGTGAAGTGAAGTTGTCTTGCCCAAGGTGCCGTGGGATTCGGTAATAGAAATGTGGTGGATAAAGTATCTTGGCAACCCTAACCGGGGCAAAAAAAATTAAAAACCGGGGGTGCAACACGAGGACTTCCCAAGGGGTCACCCATCCTAGTACTACTCTCGCCCAAGCACGTTTAACTTCGTTGTTCTGATGGGATCCGGTGCATTAGTGATGGTATGATCGCACCCGTCATGTTGTGGGCACAAATCCTTTATGTGTTGACGGTTCACAGTCGCAGCCTAAAGAGATGCCCATTCAAAAGGCCCAATGGGCTTAACGACAATTCATCTGCTTCAACAACGCAATAGCTTCACAAGACGTGATATCGACGCATTGTAGGGCCCTCTAATGTCCCGCGAGTTAGGTTGTCATCCTTTTAACAACTCAGGACCTATGATCCGCGACGGAAAAACAGCACAAATGAAGAAAAGTGGCCCGAAACTGATGAAAACATTCGATTTTGGGCTCCAAAAATAGGCGCAGTTGATCAAACTTGTTGCCCCCGTCGTTTAGCTCTCGGAGAGCTTTCCAACGGTATGTTGTGTGCCAAGTCACTCCTTACGAATTAAAAGTTATAGGCACCGGAGCGACGGAGACCTGGTCAGAAGCCCCACGCCGTCGGTTTGCGGGCCCAGCCTCTACATGAAGCGAAGTTGTCTAGTCCAAGGTGCCATAGGATTCGGTAATAGAAATGTGGTAGATAAAGTATCTTGGCAACCCTAATCGAGGTAAAAAAATTGAAAAGGGGGGTACAACACTAGGACTTCCCAGGGGGTCACCCATCCTAGTACTACTCTCGTCGAAGCACGCTTAACTTCGGAGTTCTGATGGGATTTGGTGCATTAGTGCTGGTATGATCGCACCCGTCATGTTGAGGGCACAAATCCTTTATGTGTTGACAGTTCACAGTCCCAGCCCAGTGAGATGGTCCATTCAAAAGTCCCAAAGGGCTTAACGACAATCCATCCGGTTCAACAACGCAGCATCCTCGAAAGACATGATATCGACGCATTGTAGGACCCTGTAATATCTCACGAGTTAGGTTGTCGTCCTTTTAACAGCTCACGACGTATTGTTCGAGTCGGAAAAACATAGCAAAAAAAGAAAAGTGGCATGAAACTAATGATAACGTTCCATTTTAGGCTCCAAAAATTGGCGCAGCCAAGCAGGCTTACTGTCCCCGTCGTAGAGCTCTCGGAGAGCTTTCCAATGGTATATTGTGCGCCACGTAACGCCTTACGGATTAAAAGTTATGGGCACCGGAGCGACAGAGACCTGGTCACAAGCCCCACGCCCTCGGTTTGCGGGCCCAGCCTCTACGTGAAGCGAAGTTGTCTTGCCCAAGGTACCGTGGGATTCGGTAATAGAAATGTGGTGGATAAAGTATTTTGGAAACCCTAATCGGGGCAAAAAAATTTAAAAAGCGGGGGTGCAACACGATGACTTCTCAGGGGGTCACCCATCCTCGTACTACTCTCGCCCAAGCACGCTTAACTTCGGAGCTCTGATGGGACCCGGTGCATTACTACTGGTATGATCGCACCCGTCTTGTTGTGGGCACAAATCCTTTATGTGTTGACGGTTCACTGTCCCAACCAAGAGAGATGATCCATTCAAAAGGCCCTCTGGGCTTAATGACAACCCATCCGCTTCAACAACGCAGCATCCTTGCAAGACGTGATATCAACGGGTTGTAGGGCCCTCTAATGTCCCGCGAGTTAGGTTGTTGTCCTTTTAACAGCTCACGACGTATGATCCGGGATGGAAAAACAGAGAAAAGGAAGAAAAGTGACCCGAAACTGATGAAAATGTTCAATTTTGAGGTCCGAAAATAGGCACAGCCGAGCAGGCTTGCTGCCCCCGTCGTAGAGCTCTCGGAGAGCTTGCCAACGGTATGCTGTGTGCTTTGCGTAACTCCTTACGGATTAAAAGTTATGGGCACCGGAGCGACGAAGACTTGGTCACAAGCCCCACGCCCTCGGTTTGCGGGCCCAGCCTCTACGTGAAGCGAAGTTGTCATGCCCAAGTTATCGTGGGATTCGATAATAGAAATGTGGTGGATAAAGTATCTTAGCAACCCTAACCGAGGCAAAAAAAATTGAAAAGCGGGGGTGCAACATGAGGACTTCCCAAGGGGTCACCCATCCTAGTGCTACACTCGCCCAAGCACGTTTAACTTCGGAGTTCTTATGGGATCCGGTTCATTAGTGCTGGTATGATCGCACCCGTCATGATGAGGGCACAAATCCTTTATGTGTTGACAGTTCACAGTCCCAGCCCAGTGAGATGGTCCATTCAAAAGTCCCAATAGGCTTAATGACAATCCATCCGCTTCAACAACGCAGCATTCTCGAAAGACATGATATCGACGTATTGTAGGACCCTGTAATATCCCGCGAGTTAGGTTGTCGTCCTTTTAACAACTCCCGACGTAATGTTCGAGTCGGAAAAACATAGCAAAAAAAGAAAAGTGGCATGAAAATAATGATAACGTTCCATTTTAGGCTCAAAAAATTGGTGCAGCCAAGCAGGCTTACTGTCCCCGTCGCAGAGCTCTCGGAGAGCTTTCCAATGGTATGTTGTGCGCCACGTAACGCCTTACGAATTAAAAGTTATGGGCACCGGAGCGACGAAGACCTGGTCACAAGCCCCACGCCCTCGGTTTATGGGCCCAGCCTCTATGTGAAGCGAAGTTGTCTTGCCCAAGGTACCGTGGGATTC
Organism: Ehretia macrophylla; assembly: GCA_037974665.1. Taxonomy (NCBI): domain Eukaryota; kingdom Viridiplantae; phylum Streptophyta; class Magnoliopsida; order Boraginales; family Ehretiaceae; genus Ehretia; species Ehretia macrophylla. Next base: position 40,440,101 of record CM075776.1, on the reverse strand, counting down.
GGTAATAGAAATGTGGTCGATAAAGTATCTTGGAAACCCTAATCGGGGCAAAAAAATTTAAAAAGCGGGGGTGCAACACGAAGACTTCTCAGGGGTCACCCATCCTCGTACTACTCTCGCCCAAGCACGCTTAACTTCGGAGTTCTGATGGGACCCGGTGCATTACTACTGGTATGATCGCACCCGTCTTGTTGTGGGCACAAATCCTTTATGTGTTGATGGTTCACTGCCCCAACCAAGAGAGATGATCCATTCAAAAGGCCCTCTGGGCTTAATGACAACCCATCTGCTTCAACAACGCAGCATCCTTGCAAGACGTGATATCTATGGGTTGTAGGGCCCTCTAATGTCCCACGAGTTAGGTTGTTGTCCTTTTAACAGCTCATGACATATGATCCGGGATGGCAAAACAGAGAAAAAGAAGAAAAGTGACCCGAAACTGATGAAAACATTCAATTTTGAGGTCCAAAAAAGGCACAGCCGAGCAGGCTTGCTGCCCCCGTCGTAGAGCTCTCGGAGAGCTTGCCAACAGTATGCTGTGCGCTTTGCGTAACTCCTTACGGATTAAAATTTATTGGCACCGGAGCGACGAAGACTTGGTCACAAGCCCCACGCCCTCGGTTTGCGGGCCCAGCCTCTACGTGAAGCGAAGTTGTCTTGCCCAAGGTATCGTGGGATTCGATAATAGAAATGTGGTGGATAAAGTATCTTAGCAACCCTAACCGGGGCAAAAAAAATTGAAAAGCGGGGGTGCAACACGAGGACTTCCCAAGGGGTCACCCATCCTAGTGCTACTCTCGCCCAAGCACGTTTAACTTCGGAGTTCTGATGGGATCTGGTGCATTAGTGCTGGTATGATAGCACCTGTCATGTTGTGGGCACAAATCCTTTATGTGCTGATGGTTCACAGTCACAGCCCAGAGAGATGGCCCATTCAAAAAGCCCAAAGGGCTTAACGACAAGCCATCCGCTTCAACAACACAGCATCCTCGCAAGACGTGATATCGACGCATTGTAGGGCCCTCTAATTTCCCGCAAGTTAGGTTGTCATCCTTTTAACAGCGCACGACATACGGTCCGGGACAGAAAAAAAGAGCAAAAGAAGAAAAGCGGCCCGAAACTGATGAAAACGTTCGATTTTGGGCTCTAAAAACTGGCGCAGACACGCAGGCTTGCTGCCCCCGTCGTAGAGTTCTCGGAGAGCTTTCCAACGGTATGCTGTGCGCCGCGTTACTCCTTACGGATTAAAAATTATGGGCACCGGAGCGACGGAGACCTGGTCACAAGCCCCACGCCCTCGGTTTGTGGGCCCAGCCTCTATGTGAAGCGAAGTTGTCTTGTCCTAGGTGCCGTGGTATTCGGTAATAGAAATGTGGTAGATAAAGTATCTTGGCAACCCTAACCGGGGCAAAAAAAATTGAAAATAGGGGGTGCAACACGAGGACTTCCCAAGGGCTCACCCATCCTAGTACTACTCTCGCCTATGCACGCTTAACTTTGGAGTTCTAAGGGGATCTGGTGCATTAGTGCTGGTATGATCGCACCCGTCATGTTGTGGGCACAAATCCTTTATGTGTTGAGGGTTCACAGTCCCAACCCAGAGAGATGGCACATTCAAACGGACCAATGGGCTTAACGACAACCCATCCGCTTCAACCATGCAGCATCCTCGTAAGCCGTGATATCGACACGTTGTAGGGCCCTCTCATGTCTAGCCAGTATGTGAGGCCCGCCCCCGATTTGCTTGCGATACCTCGTTTCGTGTGCCCTAATCTAGATTTGCGTGCCTTGACCTAGGTTTAAGAATTGTGGTTATTTTATGTGCCATGCATTGAATTACGTGCATTCATTTAGGGTAGCGTGCATTTACTTGAAAAATGTGCGTTCGTCTCGTAGTTCGTGTCCTACCTCATAGTGCGTGCCCTAGACCTAGGAAAGCGTGCCCTCACGCTAATCAAGAAAGTATCTTGCACAAAGCACTAGACTATTAAACAATCCTACAAAATCCACTATCAATATTATAATCCTAATTCAACTCACTAGAAGACAAAATAACACAAAAAGCTAGACATTCTTCATTCTTTATTCCTTATTCTTTTTGCACTTTCTAGACACAATTAAATAATGATCAAAAGTTGACAAAATTCAGCATTCTTTTAGTAGCCTTGGCCGACCACTATGTGGTTCTTTGCATGCATGTTTAATTCAAAATGATTCTAGACAAGTCATGACACAAAAACACTTATCAATGCAAAAAAATGCTCAAAACCACCTCAAATTCCTACCTTGCTAGACCAAAAGCTTCATGCCCATGCTAGCATTTTTAAATCCCACCTTGAAGACACAAAAATCTGATTCATCAAGCTCAAGGCCGAACATGCTCATCAAAAATTGCAAAGGCCTTCATTTTTTTTGTCATTTCTTCTTTCCTCTCACATTTCTCTCTCTCTCCCTCTCATTTTCCCTCTCTCTCTCTCAGCCTTGGCTGAGTTCTCACCATCCCTTTCTCATCTTCATCAATTCTTGGTGCATCAAGACAAGCAACCATCGAAGAAGCTCAACCAAACTAGCTAGAGTTCGAAAATCACACATGCATGCCCTTTGAAGCCTTCATTTCGGCCCTAGGTGAGTTTTGAGCTTCCATTTCTTTTATTCTTGTTCTAACCTCATGCATGTACCAAGGGATTGATCACTAGGCTAGGAAAAATAGAGAAAACCAAGTTGGAATCTCGGCTAAGCAAGAAGAAGAAGAGATTTGAGCTTCAACAAGTTTTTGTGCATCTTCTTGGTTGTTTTCTAAGGTGAGGGCTAAAACCTTTTGAAAATCCTTCAAAAATTCACATGCATTCTCATTAATGTATGTCCTTGCTTCTGTACTTGAGTTATATGTTCGTTCATAAGCTTTTGCAACCATGCATGGCAAGATCTTGACTTGAAAGTGATGATAGGTGAAGTCGGATTGTTGACAGCTCTCTGACCAGTCTGTTTCAAGGTACATTTAGCTAGGAAAATGATGTTGAAAATACATGAAAATTGGTAGGTGACTATTTTGGACAGTTTTGAACATTTTTCAAAGAAATAGGCCAAAGCTAATTTTGACTCTAAGGTCCTCAAAATGGCAGATAATTAAAATGTGTCAAAATCTGGAAATCTGGAAAAATGAAGCAGGTTTTGGCAAATGCACTGACCCTGTAGAAAGAACCAGATTTGACTTAGTAAATGATGTCCAAAATGGAGGAAATTTGGTGTGCTGCTATATTTTTCAGTTCTGGATATTTTTGTCAGAAATGGACTAAGGCTAAATCGGACTCTAAGGACCTCAAAAACGTCATTTACTGAAACGTGTGCAAATCTGGACAGTTTTGTGCTATTCCACTGTTTCGGCTATAACTAATGATCCCGAACTCCAAATGATGCAAGGTTTGTTTTTTATTTTAGTTCACTTCTTAAGCTTTAATTTTACATCTTATTCACTGGATTTGGATATTGTTTGCTTATCCTATTTATTGTTAGAAAACAGCCTATTGCAGTAAGGGTTTCACTTAGTGTTGTGCTTAGAAAAATTGTTGTGACTCCTCTTGTTGAATTAAATGCTTGGGATTGTAGCTTCGGGATGTTGTGTGGACTGTTTTGAATGTTTGAGGATGTTGAATTAAATGATGCATGGCTTGAGATTGACTTTGAGTTGGTTTGAGGCTCAAATTGCACGAATATGCACGAAATGGAAACCCTAATGACTAGGTAGTTTTGTTAAGTGTTGATTATTTGGATATTGTGTGGAATTATATGTTTAGTAGGCTGCCTGTAAATGCCTTTATAGTCCTAAATGTGATTTTGACCATTGCATGTTGGCAAATAAGCTTTTCCTGCACCCGAACCCACGTAGATGTTATTGCATGTTGAATAATCTTATTACTTGATCACGTGGACTTCGTAATGAGTTATATGGCTTGATTTACATGTGTTTCATGGCTGCCCGTTTTATGTTCATATAACTCTATATGCCTTTCAAGTAAAATTACTTGTTTTATCGTGCCCTGCTTGTTTACCTGTCAATGTGCAATCTTATGACTGTCCGGAGGCAACCTACTTTGTTGTCCTCTTAATGTGATACATGAAATGTCATAAATGTGCATTGCATACGAGGTTGCAACCTTTCCTGTTAGCATGGTAGCGATCACGCACACCGGGCGGCATCGGGCTTGGCGGTGCACCCGTGACTACCATGGTCCCATTCCCTCTCTCGCTTGGGGGCTAGACTTCCTCGGAGAGTTGGGTCGTAGGATTTCGGGGTACATCCGAAGTACACCCACTTGGCGTGTTTGGGGGATGATTTGAAGTCGACCGCAACAACTGATTCTGGAACTGATCTGAGAGCAAAAGCTCACCGTATCCTTTTACTGTTTGTATAAGTACTCTCGCTTGGTTCTTGGAGAACCTCGGGGAGGAAAGACCGGTATTTCTGTTCCTGTACTTATATTATTGTTGTATTCATGCTTGAAAAAGGATTTCATAAGTTGAATCAGAAAATGAGTTTCAAAACTTATTTCTCGTTCCCCCTCGCTGAGTGCATAAGGACTCACCCTCTTTTATCATCTCAGGTGAAGAAGATCCAGAACAGGTACCCGAGGACGGTGAGCCTAACGATGAATCTTTGGAGTGATTGCTTGTCTAGTTTGCTTTGCGTGATTGTGGCTACTTGTGAACTCTGTGCTACTTGAAGACTATTTCTTTCATGTTGCTTGCTATATCTAATGTAAAAGACCCCCGTTGTAATTTGGGGTTTAATTTTGGTTTGTACTGGTATTAAGTAGACTGATGCTAGACACTACTATGATTATTTTTGGCTATTATTACAGCTAGTATCTATCATAGGTTATCACGTACTAGTTAGGGACTAAGTAAATGAACTTATCCAATCTTAAACAGGTACTCGCTATTAAGCTAAGATCAACAGGTACTCTTGTAACGAGGATAAACAAACCAACGAGACATAGTATCATGCTAGGTTATAAATCAAACAAGACATCGAGATAACCAATAGGCATTTCAATTGATGTTAAATAGTAATCTTAGTTGGAAATGAAATTGAGATAGTAAACTTTGAGGCCTTTAGAGAATTAGGCCAAACCAAAGAGCCCAATTACAGTCGTTATGCTGCCGGTTTTTCAGAAAAAACTTGGAGTTTAGACTAAAATGATAAGTGTTAAATCTTCATAAACGGTTAAGTATGTGACATGTCCTGAACGTTTAGATCACACCCTAGTCTAACCTTATAGGCCGGGTTGGGGCGTGACAAGTTAGGTTGTCATCATTTTAACAGCTCATGACGTACGATCCGGGATGAAAAAACAGAGCAAAAGAAGAAAAGTGATCCAAAACTGATGAAAACGTTCAATTTTTGGCTCTGAAAATAGGCACAGCCGAGCAAGCTTACTGCCCCCGTCATAGAGCTCTCGGAGAGCTTTCCAACGGTATGCTGTGCGCCACGTAACTCCTTACAGATTAAAAGTTATGGGCACCGGAGGGACGGAGACCAGGTCACAAGCCCCACACCCTCGGTTTGTGGGCCCAGTCTCTACGTGAAGCGAAGTTGTCTTGCCCAAGGTGCCGTGGGATTCGGTAATAGAAATGTGGTGGATAAAGTATCTTGGCAACCCTAACCAGGGCAAAAAAAATTGAAAAGCGGGGGTATAACACGAGGACTTCCAAGGGGGTCACCCATCCTCATACTACTCTCGCCCAGGCAGGCTTAACTTCGGAGTTCTGATGGGAGCCGGTGCATTACTACTGGTATGATCGCACACATCTTGTTGTGGGCACAAATACTTTATGTGTTGACGGTTCACTGTCCCAACCAAGAGAGATGATCTATTCAAAAGGCCATCTGGGCTTAACGACAACCCATCTGCTTCAACAACGCAGCATCCTCGTAAGACGTGATATCTAAGGGTTGTAGGGCCCTCTAATGTCCCGCGAGTTAGGTTGTTGTCCTTCTAACAGCTCATGACGTACGATCCGGGACGGAAAAACAGAGAAAAAGAAGAAAAGTGACCCGAAACTGATGAAAATGTTCAATTTTGAGGTCCGAAAATAGGCACAGCCGAGCAAGCTTGCTGCCCTCATCGTAGAGCTCTCAGAGAGCTTGCCGACGGTATGTTGTGCTTTGCGTAACTCCTTACAGATTAAAAGTTATGGGCACCGGAGCGACGGAGACTTGGTCACAAGCCCCACGCCCTCGGTTTGCGGGCCCAGCCTCTACGTGAAGCGAAGTTGTCTGGCCCAAGGTGCCATGGGATTCGGTAATAGAAATGTGGTGGATAAAGTATCTTAGCAACCCTAACCGGGGCAAACAAAATTGAAACGCGGGGGTGCAACACGAGGACTTCCCAAGGGGTCACCCATCCAAGTGCTACTCTCGCCCAACACGTTTAACTTCAGAGTTCTGATAGGATCCGGAGCATTAGTGCTGGTATGATCGCACCCGTCATGTTGTGGGCACAAATCCTTTATGTGCTGACGGTTCACAGACACAGCCCAGAGAGATGGCCCATTCAAAAAGCCCAATGGGCTTAACGACAACCCATCCGCTTCAGCAACGCAGCATCCTCGCAAGACGTGATATCGACGCATTGTAGGGCCCTCTAATTTCCCATGAGTTAGGTTGTCGTCCTTCTAACAGCTCACGACATACGGTCCGGTACAGAAAAATAGAGCAAAAGAAGAAAAGTGGCCCGAAACTGATGAAAACGTTCGATTTTGGGCTCTAAAATTGGGTGCAGCCAAGCAAGCTTGCTGCCCACGTCGTATAGTTGTCGGAAAGCTTTCCAACGGTATATTGTGCGCCGCGTAACTCTTTACGGATTAAAAATTATGGGCACCGCAACGACGGAGACCTAGTCACAAGCGCCACACCCTCGATTTGCGGGCCCAGCCTCTACGTGAAGCGAAGTTGTCTTGCCCAAGGTGCCATGGGATTCGGCAATAGAAATGTGGTGGATAAAGTATCTTGGCAACCCTAACATGGGCAAAAAAAATTGAAAATGGGGGGTGCAACACGAGGACTTCCCAGGGGGTCACCCATCCTAGTACTACTCTCGCCCAAGCACACTTAACTTCGGAGTTCAGATGGGATTCGGTACATTAGTGCTGGTATGATCGCACCCGTTATGTTGTGGGTACAAATCCTTTTTGTGTTGACGGTTCACAGTCCCAACGTAGAGAGATGGCCCATTAAAAAGGCCCAATGGGCTTAACGACAACTCATCCACTTCAACAACGCAAAATCCTCGCAGGATGTGATATCGACTCATTTAGGGCCCTCTAATGTCTCGCGAGTTAGGTTGTCGTCCTTTTAACAGCTCACGACGTACGATCCGGGATGAAAAATAAGGGCAAAAGAAGAAAAGTGGCCCGAAACTGATGAAAACGTTCGATTTTAGGCTTCAAAAATGGGTGCAGCAGAGCAAGCTTGTTGTCCCCGTCGTAGAGTTCTCGGAGAGCTTTCCAACGGTATGCTGTGCGCCGCGTAACTCCTTACGGACTAAAACTTATGGGCATCGGAGCGACGGAGACCTGGTCACAAGCCCCACGCCCTCGGTTTGCCCAACCTCTACGTGAAGCAAAGTTTTCTAGTCCTAGGTACCGTGGGATTCGGTAATAGAAATGTGGTGGATAAAGTATCTAGGCAACCCTAACCGGGGCAAAAAAAATTGAAAATGGGGGTACAACACGAGGACTTCCCAAGAGTTCACCCATCCTAGTACTACTCTCGCCTAAGCACGCTTAACTTCGGAGTTCTGAGGGGATCCGGTGCATTAGTGCTAGTATGATCACACCCGTCATGATGTGGGCACAAATCCTTTATGTGTTGACGGTTCACAGTCCCAGCCCAGAGAGATGGCCCATTCAAAAGGCCCAATGGGCTTAACGACAACCCATCCGCTTCAACCATGCAGCATCCTCGCAAGACGTGATATCGACGCATTGTAGGGCCCTCTAATGTCCTGCGAGTTTGGTTGTCGCCCTTTTAATAGCTCACGACGTACGATCCGGGATGGAAAAATAGAGCAAAAGAAGAAAAGTGATCCAAAACTGATGAAAACATTCAATTTTGGGCTCCGAAAACAGGCAAAGCCAAGCAGGCTTACTACCCCCGTGATAGAGCTCTCGGAGAGCTTTCCAACGGTATGATGTGCGCCACGTAACTCCTTACAGATTAAAAGTTATGGGCACCAAAGGGACCGAGACTTGGTCACAAGCCCCACGCCGTCGATTTGCGGGCCCAGGCTCTACGTGAAGCGAAGTTGTCTTGTCCAAGGTACCGTGGGATTCAGTAATAGAAATGTGGTGGATAAAGTATCTTGGCAACCCTAACCAGGGCAAAAAAAATTGAAAAGCGAGGGTGCAACACGAGGACTTCCCAAGGGGTCACCCATCCTAGTACTACTCTCGCCCAAGCATGTTTATGTTCGGAGTTCTGATGGGATCCATTGCATTAGTGCTGGTATGATCGCACCCGTCATGTTGTAGGCATAAAACCTTTATGTGTTGACGGTTCACAGTCCCAACCCAGAGAGATAGCCCATTCAAAAGGCCTAATGGGCTTAACGACAACCCATCCACTTCAACAACGCAGCATCCTCGCAAGACGTGATATCAACGCGTTGTAGGGCCCTCTAATGTCCCGCGAGTTAGGTTGTCTTCCTTTTAACAGCGCACGAAATACGGTCCGGGACGGAAAAATAGAGCAAAAGAAGAAAAGTGGCCCGAAACTGATGAAAACATTCGATTTCGGGCTCCAAAATTGGGCGCAGACAAACTGGCTTGCTGCCCTCGTCGTAGACTCCTCGGAGAGCTTGCCAACGGTATGCTGTGCTTTGCGTAACTCCTTACGGATTAAAAGTTATGGTTACCTGAGCGACGGAGACTTGGTAACAAGCCCCACGCCCTCGGTTAGCGGGCCCAGCCTCTACGTGAAGTGAAGTAATCTTGCCAAAGATGGCGTGGGATTCGGTAAAAGAAATGTGGTGGATAAAGTATCTTGGCAACCCTAACCAGGGCAAAAAAAATTGAAAATGGGGGGTGCAACACAAGGACTTCCCAGGGGGTCACCCATCCTATTACTACTCTCGCCCAAGCACGCTTAACTTTGGAGTTCTGATGGGATCCGGTGCATTAATGGTGGTATGATCGCACCCGTCATGTTGAGGGCACAAATACTTTATGTGTTGACGGTTCACAGTCCCAGCCCAGAGAGATGTTCTATTCAAAAGGCCCAATGGGCTTAACAACAATTCATCTGCTTCAACAATGCAATATCCTCGCAAGATGTGATATCGACGCGTTGTAGGGCCCTCTAATGTCCCGCAAGTTAGGTTGTCTTCCTTTTAACAAGTCAACACGTACGATCCGGGATGGAAAAACAGAGCAAAAGAAGAAAAGTGGCCCGAAACTAATGAAAACATTCAATTTTGGGGTCCAAAAACAGGCGCAGTCGAGCAGGCTTGCTGCCCCCATCATAGAGTTCTCGGAGAGCTTTCTAACGGTTTGTTGTGCGCTGCGTAACTCCTTACGAATTAATAGTTATGGGCACGGGAGCGACGGAGACCAGGCGACAAGCACCACGCCCAAGGTTTGCGGGCCCATCATCTACATGAAGCGAAGTTGTCTTGTCCAAGGTGCTGTGGGATTCGGTAATAGAAATTGGTGGATAAAGTATCTTGGCAACCCTAACCGGGGCAAAAAAAATTGAAAAGGGGGTGCAACACGAGGACTTCCCAAGGGGTCACCCATCCTTGTACTACTCTCGCCCAACAACGCTTAACTTCGGAGTTCTGATGGGATCTAGTGAATTACTGCTGGTATGATCGCACCCGTCATGTTGAGGGCACAAATACTTTATGTGTTGATGGTTCACAGTCCCAGCCCAGAGAGATGGCCCATTCAAAAGTCCCAATGACCTTAATGACAACCCATCCACTTCAACAACACAACATCCTCGTAAGACGTGATATCGACGCATTGTAGGACCCTGTAATATCTCGCGAGTTAGGTTGTCGTCCTTTTAATAGCTCACGACTTACGATCCAAGACGGAAAAACAGAGCAAAAGAATAAAAGTGGCATGAAACTAATGATAACGTTTGATTTTGAGTTTCGAAAACTGACGCAGCCATGCAAGCTTACTACCCCCGTCGTAGAGCTCTCGAAAAGCTTTCCAACGGTATGTTGTGCGCCGCGTAACTCCTTACAGATTAAAAGTTATGGGCACTGGAGCGACGGAGACCTGGTCAAAAGCCCCACGCCCTCGGTTTGCAGGCCCAGCCTCTACGCGAAGCGAAGTTGTCTTGCCTAAGTTGCCGTGGGATTTGGTAATAGAAATCTGGTGGATAAAGTATCTTGGCAACCCTAATTGGGGCAAAAAAATTGAAAAGCAGGGGTGTAACATGAGGACTTCCCAGGGGGTCAGCCAACATCGTACTACTCTTGCCCAAGCACGCTTAACTTTGGCGTTCTGATGGGACTCGATGTATTACTGCTGGTATGATCGCACCCGTTTTGTTGTGGGCACAAATCTTTTATGTGTTGACGGTTCACAGTCCTGACCTAGAGAGATGGCCCATTCAAAAGGCCCAATGGGCTTAACGACAACCCATCCACTTCAACAATGCAACATCCTCGCAAGACGTGATATCTACGGGTTGTAGGGCCCTCTAATATCCCACGAGCTAGGTTGTCATCCTTTTAATAGCTCACGACGTACAATCCGGTACAGAAAAATAGAGCAAAAGAAGAAAAGTGACCCAAAACTGATGAAAACGTTCAATTTTGGGCACCGAAAATAAGCACAGTCGAGCAGGCTTGCTACCCAAGTCGTAGAGCTGTCGGAGAGCTTTCCAACTGTCTGATGTACTTTGCATAACTCCTTACGAATCAAAAGTTATGGGCACCGGAGCGACGGAGAACTGGTCACAAGCCCTACGCCCTCGGTTTGTGGGCCCAGCCTCTACGTGAAGCGAAGTTGTCTTGCTCAAGGTGGTGTGGGATTCTGTAATAGAAATGTGGTGGATAAAGTATCTTGGCAACCCCAACCGGGGCAAAAAAAATTGAAAGGCGGGGGTGCAACACGAGGACTTCCCAAGGGGTCACCCATCCTAGTACTACTCTCGCCCAAGCACGTTTAACTTCGGAGTACTGATGGGATCCGGTGGATTAGTGCTGGTATGATCGCACCCGTCATGTTGTGGGCATAAATCCTTTATATGTTGACGGTTCACAGTCCCAGCATAGAGAGATGGCCCATTCAAAAAGCCCAATGGGCTTAACGACAATCCATCCACTTCAACAATGCAGCATCCTCGCAAGATGTGATATCGACGCGTTGTAGGGCCCTCTAATGTCTGACGAGTTAGGTTGTCATCCTTTTACCGGCTCACGACATACGATTCGAGACAGAAAAATCGAGCAAAAGAAGAAAAGTGGCCCGAAACTGATGAAAACATTTGATTTTGGGCTCTAAAAACGGGTGCAGCCAAGCAGGCTTGTTGCCCCCATCATAGAGTTCTTGGAGAGCTTTCCAACAGTATGATGTGCGCTGCGTAATTCCTTATGGATTAAAAATTATGGGCACCAGAGCGACCAAGACCTGGTCACAAGCCCCACGCCCTCGATTTGTGGGCCCAGCCTCTATATGAAGCGAAGTTGTCTTGCCCAAGGTGCCGTGGGATTCGGTAATAGAAATGTGGTGGATAAAGTATCTTAGCAACCCCAACCGGGGCAAAAAAAATTGAAAGGCGGGGGTGTAACACGAGGACTTCCCAAGGGGTCACCCATCCTAGTACTACTCTCGCCCAAGCACGTTTAACTTCGGAGTACTGATGGGATCCGGTGGATTAGTGCTGGTATGATCGCACCCGTCATGTTGTGGGCATAAATCCTTTATATGTTGACGGTTCACAGTCCCAGCATAGAGAGATGGCCCATTCAAAAAGCCCAATGGGCTTAACGACAATCCATCCACTTCAACAATGCAGCATCCTCGCAAGACGTAATATCGACGCATTATAGGGCCCTCTAATGTCCGGCGAGTTAGGTTGTCGTCCTTTTACCGGCTCATGACATACGATCCGGGGCAGAAAAATCGAGCAAAAGAAGAAAATTGGCCCAAAATTGATGAAAACATTTGATTTTGGGCTCTAAAAACGGGTGCAGCCAAGCAGGCTTGTTGCCCCCATCGTAGAGTTCTTGGAGAGCTTTCCAACAGTATGATGTGCGCTGCATAATTCCTTATGGATTAAAAATTATGGGCACCGGAGCGACGGAGACCTGGTCACAAGCCCCACGCCCTCGGTTTGCGGGCCCAACCTCTACGTGAAGTGAAGTTATCTTGCCCAAGGTGCCGTGGGATTCGGTAATAGAAATGTGGTGGATAAAGTATCTTGGCAACCCTAACAGGGGCAAAAAAATTGAAAAGGGGGGGTGCAACACTAGGACTTCCCAAGGGGTCACCTATCCTAGTACTACTCTTACCCAAGCACGCTTAACTTCGGAGTTCTGATGGGATCCGGTGCATTTGTGCTTGTATGATCGCACCCATCATGTTGTGGGCACAAATCCTTTATGTGTTGACGGTTCATAGTCCCAGCCCAGAGAGATGGCCCATTCAAAAGGCCCAATAGGCTTAACGATAACTCATCCGCTTCAACAATGCAACATCCTCACAAAATGTGATATCGACGCATTGTAGGGCCCTCTAATATCCCGTGAGTTAGGTTGTCGTCCTTATAACAGCCTGCGACGTACGATCCGGGACGGAAAAATAGAGCAAAAGAACAAATGTGGCCCGAAACTGTTAAAAATGTTTGATTTTGGGCTCCAAAAATAGGTGCAGTCGAGCAGGCTTGTTGCCCTCGTTGTAGAGCTCTCGGAGAGCTTTCCAACAGTATGCTGTGCGCCGCGTAACTCCTTACGGATTAAAAGTTATGGGCACCGGAGCGACGGAGATTAGGTGATAAGCCCCACGCCCTTGGTTTGCGGGCCCAGCCTCTACGTGAAGCGAAGTTGTCTTGTCCAAGGTGCCATGGGATTTGGTAATAGAAATGTGGTGGAAAGCTTATATTGGCAACCCTAACCGGGGCAAAAAAAATTGAAATGGGGAGGGGTGCAAGACGAGGACTTCCCAGGGGGTCACCCATCCTAGTACTACTCTCACCCAAGCACGCTTAACTTCGGAGTTCTGTTGGGATCCAGTGCATTAGTGTTGGTATGATCGCACCTGTCATGTTGTGGGCACAAATCCTTTATGTGTTGACGGTTCACAGTCCCAGCCCAGAGAGATGGCCCATTCAAAAGGCCCAATGGGCTTAACGACAACTCATCCGCTTCAACAACGCAACATCCTCGCAAGACGTGATATCGATGCATTGTAGGGCCCTCTAATGTCTCGCAAGTTAGGTTATCGTCCTTTTAACAGCACACGACGTACGATCCGGGATGGAAAAACAGGACAAAAAAAGAAAAGTTGCCCGAAACTCATTAAAACGTTCAATTTTTGGCTCAAAAAAAGGGCGCAGCCGAGCAGGCTTGCTACCACCATTGTAGAGTTCTTGGAGAGCTTTCCAACAGTATGTTGTGCGCCACGTAACTCTTTACGGATTAAAAGTTATGGGCACCGGAGCGACAGAGACCTGGTCATAAGCCCCACGGCCTCGGTTTGCGGGCCCAACCTCTACATGAAGCAAAGTTGTCTTGTCCTAGGTGCCGTGGGATTCGATATTAGAAATGTGGTCGATAAAGTTTCTTGGCAGCCCTAACCGGGGCAAAAAAAATTGAAAAGAAGGGGTGCAATACGAGGACTTCCCAAGGGGTCACCCATCCTAGTTCTACTCTCGCCCAAGCACGCTTAACTTCGGAGTTCTGATAGGATTCGGTGCATTAGTGCTGGTATGATCGCACCCGTCATGTTGTGGGCACAAATCCTTTATGTGATGACGATTCATAGTCGCAACCCAGAGAGATGGCCCATTCAAAAGGCCCCATGGGCTTAACGACAATTCATCTGCTTCAACAACGCAACATCCTCACAAGATGTGACATCGACGCGTTGTAGGGCCCTCTAATGTCCCGCGAGCTAGGTTGTTGGCATTTTAACAACTCAAGACATACGATCCAGGATGGAAAAACAGAGCAAAAGAAGAAAAGTGGCCCGAAACTGATGAAAACATTCAATTTTGGGCTCCAAAATTGGGCGCAGTAAAGCAGGCTTGCTGTCCCGTTGTAGAGTTCTCAAAGAGCTTTCCAACAGTATCGACGCGTTGTAGGGCCCTCTAATGTCCCGCGAGTTAGGTTGTCCTCCTTTTAACAACTCATGACGTACGATTCGGGGCGAAAAAACAGAGCAAAAGTAGAAAAGTGGCCCGAAACTGATGAAAACATTCAATTTTTGGCTCTAAAAATGGGCGCAGCCGAGCAGGCCTGTGACCACCTTTGTAGAGTTCTCGGAGAGCTTTCCAATGGTATGCTGTGCGCCGCGGAACTCCCTACGGATTAAAAGTTATAGGCACCGGAGCGATGGAGACCTGGTCATAAGTCCCACGACCTTGGTTTGCGGGCCCAGCCTCTACATGAAGTGAAGTTGTCTTGTCCTAGGTGCCGTGGGATTCGGTATTAGAAATGTGGTGGATAAAGTATCTTGGCAACCCTAACCGGGGCAAAAAAAATTAAAAAGAAGGGGTCCAATACGAGGACTTCCCAGGGGGTCAGCTATCCTAGTTCTACTCTCGCCCAAGCACGCTTAACTTCGGAGTTATGATAGGATTCAGTGCATTAGTGCTAGTATGATCGCACCCATCATGTTGTGGGCATAAATCCTTTATGTGATGACGGTTCACAGTTGCAGCCCAGAGAGATGGCCCATTCAAAAGGCCCCATGGGCTTAACGACAATTCATCTGCTTCAACAACGCAACATCCTCGTAAGACATGATATCGACGCGTCTTAGGGCCCTTTAATGTCTCTCGAGCTAGGTTGTCGGCCTTTTAACAGCTCAAAACGTGCGATCCGGGATGAAAAAATAGAGCAAAAGAAGAAAAATGGCCCGAAACTGATGAAAACTTTCAATTTTGGGCTCTAAAATTGGGCGCAGTAAAGCAAGCTTGCTGCCCCCATCGTAGAGTTCTCGGAGAGCTTTCCAACCGTATGTTGTGCGTCGCGTAACTCCTTACAGATTAAAAGTTATGGGCACTGGAGTGACTGAGACCTCATCACAAGCCCCACGCCCTCGATTTGCGGGCCCAGCCTCTACGTGTAGCGAAGTTATCTTGTCCTTGGTGCCGAGGGATTCGGTAATAGAAATGTGGTGGAAAACGTATCTTGGCAACCATAACTGGGGCAAAAAAAATTGAAAAGGGGGGGTACAACACGAGGACTTCCCAGGGGGTCACCCATCCCAGTACTACTCTCGCCCAAGCACGTTTAACTTCGAAGTTCTGATGGGATCCGGTGCATTAGTGTTGGTCTGATCGCACCCGTCATGTTGTGGGCACAAATCCTTTATGTGTTGACAGTTCACAGTCCCAGCCTAGAGAGATGGCCCATTCAAAAGGCCCAATGGGCTTAACAACAACACATCCGCTTCAACAATGTAACATCCTCGCAAGACGTGATATCGACGCAATGTAGGGCCCTCTAATGTCCCGCGAGTTTGGTTGTTGTCCTTTTAACAGCACACGACGAATGATCCGGGACGGAAAAACTTAGCAAAAGAAGAAAAGTGGCTCGAAACTGATGAAAACGTTCAATTTTGGGCTCCAAAATTGGGCGCAACTGAGCAGTCTTGCTGCCCCCGACGTAGAGTTCTCGGAGAGCTTTCCAACGGTATGCTGTGCGCTGCGTAACTCCTTACAGATTTAAAGTTATGGGCAACGGAGCGACGGAGATCTGGTCACAAGCCCCACGCCTTCGGTTTACGGGCCCTGCCTCTACGTGAAGCGAAGTTGTCTTGTCCATGGTGTCGTGGGATTCGGTAATAGAAATATGGTGGATAAAGTATCTTGGCAACCTTAACCAGGGCAAAAAAAATTGAAAAGCGGTGGTGCAACATGAGGACTTCCCGAGGGGTCACCCATCCTAGTACTACCCTCACCCAAGCACGCTTAACTTCGGAATTCTGATGGGATCCGGTGCATTAGTGCTAGTACGATCGTACTCATCATGTTGTGGGCACAAATCCTTTATGTGTTGACGGTTCGAAGTCCCAACCTAGAGAGATGGCCCATTCAAAAGGCCTAATAGGCTTAACGACAAACCATCCGCTTCAACAACACAGCATCCTCGCAAGATGTGATATCGACGCATTGTAGGGCCCTCTAATGTCCCGC
Organism: Ehretia macrophylla; assembly: GCA_037974665.1. Taxonomy (NCBI): domain Eukaryota; kingdom Viridiplantae; phylum Streptophyta; class Magnoliopsida; order Boraginales; family Ehretiaceae; genus Ehretia; species Ehretia macrophylla. The sequence goes on along the minus strand of CM075776.1, from coordinate 40,423,723 downwards.
GAGTTAAGTTGTCGTCCTTTTAACAGCTCACGACGTATAATCCGGGAAGCAAAAACAGAGTAAAAGAAGCAAAGTGACACAAAACTGATGAAAACGTTCAATTTTGGGTTCCAAAAAGAGGCACAGCTAAGTAGGCTTGCTGCCCCTGTCGTAGACCTCTCGGAGAGCTTTCCAACGGTATGCTGTGCGTCGCGTAACTCCTTACAAATTAAAAGTTAAGGGCACCAGAGCGACGGAGACTTGGTCACAAGCCCCACGCCCTCGATTTGCGGGCCCAGCCTCTACGTGAAGCGAAGTTGTCTTACCCAAGGTGCCATGAGATTCGGTAATAGAAATGTGGTGGATAAAGTATCTTTGCAACCCTAACCAGGGCAAAAAAAATTGAAAAGCGGGGGTACAACACGAGGACTTCCCAGGGGTCACCCATCCTCATACTACTCTCGCCCAGACAGGCTTAACTTTGGAGTTCTGATGGAAGTCGGTGCATTACTACTGGTATGATCGAACACGTCTTGTTGTGGGCACAAATACTTTTTGTGTTGACGGTTCACTGTCCCAACCCAGAGAGATGATCCATTCAAAAGGCCATCTGGGCTTAACGACAACCCATCTGCTTCAACAACGCAGCATCCTTGCAAGACGTGATATATAAGGGTTGTAGGGCCCTCTAATGTCCCGCGAGTTAGGTTGTTGTCCTTCTAACAGCTCACGACGTACGATCCGGGATGAAAAAACAGAGAAAAAGAAGAAAAGTGACCCGAAACTGATGAAAAGGTTCAATTTTGAGGTCCGAAAATAGGCACAGCCAAGCTGGCATGCTGCCCGCGTCGTAGAGCTCTCGGAGAGCTTGCCAACGGTATGCTATGCTTTGCGTAACTCCTTACAGATTAAAAGTTATGGGCACCGGAGCGACGAAGACTTGGTCACAAGCCCCACGCCCTCAGTTTGTGGGCCCAGCCTCTACGTGAAGCGAAGTTGTCTTGCCCAAGGTGTCGTGGGATTCGGTAATAGAAATGTGGTGGATAAAGTATCTTAGCAACCCTAACCGGGGCAAAAAAATTGAAACGCGGGAGTGCAACACGAGGACTTCCTAAGGGGTCACCCATCCTAGTGCTACTCTCGCCCAAGCACGTTTAACTTCGGAGTTCTGATAGGATCTGGAGCATTAGTGCTGGTATGATCGCACCCGTCATGTTGTGGGCACAAATCCTTTATGTGCTGATGGTTCACAGACACAGCCCAGAGAGATGGCCCATTCAAAAAGCCAAATGGGCTTAATAACAACCCATCCGCTTCAACAACGCCGCGTCCTCGCAAGACGTGATATTGACGCATTGTAGGGCCCTCTAATTTCCCGCAAGTTAGGTTGTCATCCTTCTAACAGCTCACGACATACGGTCCGGGATAAAAAATAGAGCAAAAGAAGAAAAGTGGCCCGAAACTGATGAAAACGTTCGATTTTGGGCACTAAAAACGGGCGCAGCCAAGCAAGCTTGCTGGCCATGTCGTATAGTTGTCAGAAAGCTTTCCAACGGTATGTTGTGCGCCGCGTAACTCCTTACGGATTAAAAATTATGGGCATCGGAGCGACGGAGACCTGGTCACAACCCCCATGCCCTCGATTTGCGGGCCTAGCCTCTACGTGAAGCGAAGTTGTCTTGCCCAAGATGCGGTAGGATTCGGTAATAGAAATGTGGTGGATAAAGTATCTTGGCAACCCTAACGTGGGCAAAAAAAATTGAAAAGGGGGGGTGCAACACGAGGACTTCCCAGGGGGTCACCCATCCTAGTACTACTCTCGCCCAAGCACACTTAACTTCGAATTTCAGATGGGATTCGGTACATTAGTGCTGGTATGATTGCACCCGTTATGTTGTGGGTACAAATCCTTTATATGTTGACGGTTCACAGTCCCAGCGTAGAGAGATGGCCCATTCAAAAGGCCCAATGGGCTTAACGACAACTCATCCACTTCAACAACGCAACATCCTCATAAGACGTGATATCGACGTATTTAGGGGCCTCTAATGTCTCGCGAGTTAGGTTGTCGTCCTTTTAACAGCTCATGACATACGATCCGGGACAGAAAAAAAGAGCAAAAGAAGAAAAGTGGCCCAAAATTGATGAAAACGTTCGATTTTGGGCTCCAAAAATAGGCGCAGCCGAGCAAGCTTGCTGTCCCCGTCGTAGAGTTCTCGGAGAGCTTTCCAACGGTATGTTGTGCGCCGTGTAACTCCTTACAGACTAAAAGTTATGGGCACCGGAGCGACGGAGACCTGGTCACAAGCCCCACGCCCTCAGTTTGCGGGCCCAACCTCTACATGAAGCAAAGTTTTCTAGTCCTAGGTGCCGTGCGATTCGGTAATAGAAATGTGGTGGATAAAGTATCTAGGCAACCCTAACCGGGGCAAAAAAAATTGAAAATGGGGGTACAACACGAGGACTTCCCAAGAGAACACCCATCCTAGTACTACTCTCGCCTAAGCACGCTTAACTTCGGAGTTCTGAGGGGATCCGGTGCATTAGTGCTAGTATGATCACACCCGTCATGATGTGGGCACAAATCCTTTATGTGTTGACGGTTCACAGTCCCAGCCCAGAGAGATGGCCCATTCAAAAGGCCCAATGGGCTTAAAGACAACCCATCCGCTTCAACCATGCAGCATCCTCGCAAGACGTGATATCAATGCATTGTAGGGCCCTCTAATGTCCCGCGAGTTTGGTTGTCGTCCTTTTAATAGCTCACAACGTACGATCCGGGATGGAAAAACCGAGCAAAAGAAGAAAAGTGATCCAAAACTGATGAAAACATTCAATTTTGGGCTCCGAAAACAGGCAAAGCCGAGCAGGCTTACTGCCCCCATCATAGAGCTCTCAGAGAGCTTTCCAACGGTATGATGTGCGCCACGTAAATCCTTACAGATTAAAAGTTATGGGCACCAGAGGGACGGAGACGTGGTCACAAGCCCCATGCCGTCGATTTGCGGGCCCAGGCTCTACGTGAAGCGAAGTTATCTTGTCCAAGATACCGTGGGATTCAGTAATAGAAATGTGGTGGATAAAGTATCTTGGCAACCCTAACCAGGGCAAAAAAAATTGAAAAGCGAGGGTGCAACACGAGGACTTCCCAAGGGGTCACCCATCCTAGTACTACTCTCGCCCAAGCATGTTTAAGTTCGGAGTTTTGATGGGATCCGTTGCATTAGTGCTGGTATGATCGCACCCGTCATGTTGTAGGCATAAAACCTTTATGTGTTGACGGTTCACAGTCCCAGCCCAGAGAGATGGCCCATTCAAACGGCCCAATGGGCTTAACGACAACCCATCCACTTTAACAACGCAGCATCCTCGCAAGACGTGATAGCAACGCGTTGTAGGCCCCTCTAATGTCCCGCGAGTTAGGTTATCTTCCTTTTAACAGCGCACGAAATATGATCCGGGACGGAAAAATAGAGCAAAAGAAGAAAAGTGGCCCGAAACTGATGAAAACATTCGATTTCAGGCTCCAAAATCAGGCGCAAACAAACTGGCTTGCTGCCTTCATCGTAGATTCCTCGGAGAGCTTGCCAACGGTATGCTGTGCTTTGCGTAACTCCTTACGGATTAAAAGTTATGGGCACCGGAGCGACGAAGACTTGGTAACTAGCCCCACGCCCTCGGTTTGTGGGCCCAGCCTCTACGTGAAGCGAAGTTGTCTTGCCAAAGGTGGCGTGGGATTTGGTAATAGAAATGTGGTGGATAAAGTATCTTGACAACGCTAACCAGGGCAAAAAAAATTGAAAAAGGGGGGTGCAACACAAGGGCTTCCCAGGGGGTCACCCATCCTAGTACTACTCACGCTCAAGCACGCTTAACTTCAGAGTTTTGATTTGATCCGGTGCATTAATGGTGGTATGATCGCACCCGTCATGTTGAGGGCACAAATACTTTATGTGTTGACGGTTCACAGTCCCAGCCCAGAGAGATGTTCTATTCAAAAGGCCCAATGGGCTTAACAACAATTCATCTGCTTCAACAATGCAATATCCTCGCAAGATGTGATATCGACGCATTGTAGGGCCCTCTAATGTCCCGCGAGTTAGGTTGTCGTCCTTTTAACAACTCAAGACGTACGATCCGGGATGGAAAAACATAGCAAAACAAGAAAAGTGGCCCAAAACTAATGAAAACATTCAATTTTGGGCTCCAAAAATAGGCGCGGCCGAGCAGGCTTGCTGCCCCCATCGTAGAGTTCTCGGAGAGCTTTCCAATGGTATGCTGTGCGCTGCGTAACTCCTTACGGATTAATAGTTATGGGCACGGGAGCAACGGAGACCTGGTGACAAGCACCACGCCCAAGGTTTGCGGGCCCAGCATCTACATGAAGCGAAGTTGTCTTGACCAAGGTGCTGTGGGATTCGGTAATAGAAATGTGGTGGATAAAGTATCTTGGCAACCCTAACTGGGGAAAAAAAAATTGAATAGGGGGTGCAACACGAGGACTTCCCAATGGGTCACCCATCCTAGTACTGCTCTCGCCCAAGCACGCTTAACTTCGGAGTTCTGATGGGATCTAGTGCATTACTGCTGGTATGATCGCACCTGACATGTTGAGGGCACAAATCCTTTATGTGTTGACGGTTCACAGTCCCAGCCCAGAGAGATAGCCCATTCAAAAGTCCCAATGGCCTTAATGACAACCCATCCACTTCGACAACACAACATCCTCGTAAGACGTGATATTGACGCATTGTAGGACCCTGTAATATCCCGCGAGTTAGGTTGTCGTCCTTTTAATAGCTCATGACATACGATCCAGGACCGAAAAACAGAGCAAAAGAAGAAAAGTGGCATGAAACTAATGATAACGTTTGATTTTGAGTTCCGAAAATGGACACAGCCATGCAAGCTTGTTGCCCCCGTCGTAGAGCTCTCGGAAAGCTTACCAACGGTATGCTGTGCGCCGCGTAACTCCTTACAGATTAAAAGTTATGGGCACCGGAGCGACGGAGACCTAGTCAAAAGCCCCACGCCCTCGGTTTGCAGGCCCAGCCTCTACGTGAAGCGAAGTTGTCTTGCCTAAGTTGCCGTGGGATTCGGTAATAGAAATCTGGTGGATAAAGTATCTTGGCAACCCTAATCGGGGCAAAAACATTGAAAAGCAGGGGTGCAACATGAGGACTTCTCAGGGGTCACCCAACCTCGTACTACTCTTGCCCAAGCACGCTTAACTTTGGCGTTCTGATGGGACTCGATGCATTACTGCTGGTATGATCACACCCGTTTTGTTGTGGGCACAAATCTTTTATGTGTTGACGGTTCGCAGTCCTGACCCAAAGAGATGGCCCATTCAAAAGGCCCAATGGGCTTAACGACAACCCATCCACTTCAACAACGCAATATCCTTGCAAGACGTGATATCTACGGGTTATAGGGCCCTCTAATGTCCCACGAGCTAGGTTGTCGTCCTTTTAACAGCTCACGACGAACGATCCGGTACAGAAAAATAGAGGAAAAGAAGAAAAGTGACCCGAAATTGATGAAAACGTTCAGTTTTGGGCACCGAAAATAAGCACAGTCGAGTAGGCTTGCTACCCCCATCGTAGAGCTGTCGGAGAGCTTTCCAACTGTCTGATGTACATTGCGTAACTCCTTACGGATTAAAAGTTATAGGCACCGGAGCGACGGAGACCTGGTCACAAGCCCCACGCCCTCGATTTGCGGGCCTAGCCTCTACGTGAAGTGAAGTTGTCTTGCCCAAGGTGCCGTAGGATTCGGTAATAGAAATGTGGTGGATAAAGTATCTTAGCAACGCCAACCGGGGCAAAAAAAATTGAAAGGCGGGGGTGCAACACGAGGACTTCCCAAGGGGTCACCCATCCTAGTACTACTCTCGCCCAAGCACGTTTAACTTCGGAGTACTGATGGGATCCGGTGCATTAGTGATGGTATGATCGCACCCGTCATGTTGTAGGCATAAATCTTTTATATGTTGACGGTTCACAGTCCCAACATAGAGAGATGGCCCATTCAAAAAGCCCAATGGGCTTAACGACAACCCATCCACTTTAACAATGCAGCATCCTCGTAAGACGTGATATCGATGCGTTGTAGGGCCCTCTAATATCCCACGAGTTTGGTTGTCGTTCTCTTACTAGCTCCCAACATATAATCCGGGACAGAAAAATAGAGCAAAAGAAGAAAAGTGGCCCGAAACTGATGAAAACATTTGATTTTGGGCTCTAAACACGGGTGCAGCCAAGCAGGCTTGTTGCCCCCATACTAGAGTTCATGGAGAGCTTTCCAATAGTATGCTGTTCGCTGCGTAATTCCTTATGGATTAAAAATTATGAGCACCGGAGCGACGGAGACCTGGTCACAAGCCCTACGCCATCGGTTTGCGGGCCCAACCTCTACGTGAAGTGAAGTTATCTTGCCCAAGGTGCCGTGGGATTCGGTAATAGAAATGTGGTGGATAAAGTATCTTGGCAACCCTAATTGGGGAAAAAAAAATTGAAAAGGGGGGGTGTAACACTAGGACCTCCCAAGGGGTCACCCATCCTAGTACTACTCTTACCCAAGCGCGCTTAACTTCGGAGTTCTGATGGGATCCGGTGCATTAGTGCTTGTATGATGGCACCCGTCATGTTGTGGGCACAAATCCTTTATGTGTTGACGGTTCACAGTCCCAGCCTAGAGAGATGGCCCATTCAAAAGGCCCAATGGGCTTAACGACAACTCATCCGCTTCAACAATACAACATCCTCGCAAGACGTGATATCAACGCATTGTAGGGCGCTCTAATGTCCCGCGAGTTAGGTTGTCGTCCTTATAACAGCTTGCGACGTACGATCCGGGACGAAAAAATAGAGCAAAAGAAGAAATGTATCCTGAAACTATTGAAAATGTTTGATTTTGGGCTCCAAAAATAGGCACAGCAGAGCAGGCTTGCTGCCCCCGTTGTAGTGTTCTCGGAGAGCTTTCCAACGGTATGCTGTGCGCCGCGTAACTCCTTATGGATTAAAAGTTATGGACACTGGAGCGACAAAGACCTGGTCATAAGCCCCACGCCCTCGGTTTGCGGGCCCAACCTACACGTGAAGGGAAGTTGTCTTGTCCGAGGTGCCATGGGATTTGGTAATAGAAATGTGGTGGAAAACGTATCTTGGCAACCCTAACCGGGGCAAAAAAAATTGAAAATGGGGGGGGGGGGTGCAACACGAGGACTTTCCAAGGGGTCACCCATCCTAGTACTACTCTCACCCAAGCACGCTTAACTTCGGAGTTCTGATGGGATCCGGTGCATTAGTGCTGGTATGATCGCACCCGTCATGTTGTGGGCACAAATCCTTTATGTGTTGACGGTTCATAGTCCAAGCCCAGAGAGATGGCCCATTCAAAAGGCCCAATGGGCTTATCGACAACTCATCCGCTTCAACAACGCAACATCCTCGCAAGACGTGATATCGATGCATTCTAGGGCCCTCTAATGTCCCGCGAGTTAGGTTATCGTCCTTTTAACAGCACACGACGTACGATCCGGGACGAAAAAACAGGACAAAAGAAGAAAAGTTGCCCGAAACTGATTAAAACATTCAATTTTTGGCTCTAAAATTGGGCGCAACCGAGCAGGCCTGCTACCACCATTGTAGAGTTCTCGGAGAGCTTTCCAACGTTACGCTGTGTGCTGCGTAACTCCTTACGGATTAAAAGTTATGGGCACCGGAGCGACGGAGACCTGGTCATAAGCCCCACGACCTCGGTTTGCGGGCCCAGCCTCTACATGAAGCGAAGTTGTGTTGCCCTAGGTGCCGTGGGATTTGGTATTAAAAATGTGATGGATAAAGTATCTTGGAAGCCAAGGGGTGCAATACGAGGACTTCCCAAGGGGTCAGCCATCTTAGTTCTACTCTCGCCCAAGCACGCTTAACTTCGGAGTTTTGATAGGATTCGGTGCATTAGTGCTGGTATGATCGTACCCGTCATGTTGTGGGCACAAATCCTTTTTGTGATGACGGTTCACAGTCGCAGCCCAGAGAGATGGCCCATTCAAAAGGCCCCATGGGCTTAACGACAATTCATCTGCTTCAACAACGCAACATCCTCACAAGACGTGACATCGACGCATTGTAGGGCCCTCTAATGTTCCGCGAGCTAGGTTGTTGGCCTTTTAACAACTCAAGACGTACGATCCGGGATGGAAACCGAGCAAAAGAAGAAAAGTGGCCCGAAACTGATGAAAACATTCAATTTTGGGCTCCAAAATCGGGCGCAGTAAAGCAGGCTTGCTGCCCCATCGTAGTGTTCTCGAAGAGCTTTCCAATGGTATCGACGCGTTGTAGGGCCCTCTAATGTCCCTCACATTAGGTTGTCATCCTTTTAACAGCTCACGACGTACGATCCGGGATGAAAAAACAGAGCAAAAGTTGAAATGTGGCTCGAAACTGATGAAAACATTCAATTTTTGGCTTTAAAAATAGGCGCAGCCAAGCAGGCCTGCTGCCACCATTGTAGAGTTCTCAGAGAGCTTTCCAACTGTATGCTGTGCACCGCATAACTCCTTACAGATTAAAAGTTATGGGCACCGGAGCGACGGAGACCTGGTCACAGGCCTTATGCCCTCGGTTTGTGAGCCCAGCCTCTACATGAAGCGAAGTTTTCTTGTCCTTGGTGTCGTGGGATTCGGTAATAGAAATGTAGTGGACAAAGTATCTTGGCAACCCTAACCGGGGCAAAAAATATTGAAAAGCGGGGGTGCAACACGAGGACTTCCCAGGGGGTCACCCATCCTCGTACTACTCTCGACCAAACACACTTAACTTCGGAGTTCTGATGGGACCCGCTGAATTACTGTTGGTATGATCGCACCTGTCTTGTTGTGGGCACAAATCATTTATGTGTTGACGGTTCACAGTCCCGACCCAGAGAGATGGCCCATTCAAAAGGCCCAATGGGCATAACGACAACCCATCTGCTTCAACAACGCAGCATCCTTGCAAGACATGATATCTATTGATTGTAGGGCCCTCTAATGTCCAGCGAGTTAGGTTGTCGTCCTTTTAACAGCTCACAACGTACGTTCCGGGATGGAAAAACATAGTAAAGGAAGAAAAGTGACATGAAACTGATGAAAGCATTCAATTTTGGTCTCCGAAAAGAGGCACAGTTGAGCAGGCTTGCTGCCCCCGTTGTAGAGCTCTCGGAGAGCTTTCCAACGGTATGCTGTGCTTTGCGTAACTCCTTACGGGTTAAAAGTTATGGGCACCGGAGCGACGAAGACCTGGTCACAAGCCCCTTGCCCTCGGTTTGTGGGCCCAGCCTCTACGTGAAGCGAAAGTTGTCTTGCCCAAGGTGTCGTGGGATTCGGTAATAGAAATGTGGTGGATAAAGTATCTTACCAACCCTAACCGGGGCAAAAAAATTGAAAAGCAGGGGTGCAACTCGAGGACTTCCCAAGGGGTCACCCATCCTAGTACTACTCTCGCCCATGCACGTTTAACTTCAGAGTTCTGATGGGATCCGGTGCATTAGTGCTGGTATGATTGCACTCGTCATGTTGTGGGCACAAATCCTTTATATGTTGATGGTTCACAGTCCCAACCCAAAGAGATGGCCCATTCAAAAAGCCCAATGGGCTTAATGACAACCGATCAGCTTCAACAAAGTAGCAACCTCGCAAGACGTGATATCGATGCGTTTTAGGGCCCTCTAATGTCCCGCGAGATTGGTTGTCATCCTTTTAATAGCTCATGACACACGGTCCGGGACAGAAAAATAGAGCAAAAGAAGAAAAGTGGCCCAAAACTGATGAAAACTTTCGATTTTGGGCTCAAAAAACGGGCGCAGCCAAGCAGGCTTGCTGCCCCCATCGTAGAGTTCTCGGAGAGCTTTCCAACAGCATGTTGTGCGTCGTGTAACTCCTTACGGATTAAAAATTAAGGGCACCGGAACAACGGAGACCTGGTCACAAGCTCCACGCCCTCGGTTTACGGGCCCAGCCTCTACGTCAAGCGAAGTTGTTTTGCCGAAGGTGCCGTGGGATTCGGTAATAGAAATGTGGTGGATAAAGTATCTTGGCAACCCTAACCGGGGAAAAAAAAATTGAAAATGGGGGGTGCAGCACGAGGACTTCCCGGGGGTCACCCATCCTAGTACTACTCTCGCCCAAGCACGATTAACTTCAGAGTTCTGATGGGATCCGGTGCATTAGTGCTGGTATGATCGCACCCGTCAAGTTGTGGGCACAAACCCTTTATGTGTCGATGGTTCACAGTCCCAGCCCAGAAAGATGGCCCATTCAAAAGGCCAATGGGCTTAACAACAACTCATCCGCTTCAACAACGCAACATCCTCGCAAGACGTGATATCAACGCAATGTAGGGCCCACTAATGTCCCGCGAGTTCGGTTGTCGTCCTTTTAACAACTCACGACGTACGATCCGGGATGGAAGAACAGAGCAAAAGAAGAAAAGTGGCCAAAAACTGATGAAAACGTTCGATTTTGGGCTCCAAAAATGGGCGTAGCCGAGCAAGCTTGCTGCCCTGTCGTAGAGTTCTCGGAGAGCTTTCCAACGGTATGCTTTGCACCGCGTAACTCCTTACGGATTAAAAGTTATGGGCACTGGAGCGACTGAGACCTCGTCACAAGCCCCACGCCCTTGATTTGCGGCCCCAGCCTCTACGTGAAGCGAAGTTATCTTGTCCTTGGTACCGTGGGATTCGGTAATAAAAATGTGGTGGAAAACGTATCTTGGCAACCATAACCGGGGCAAAAAAAATTGAAAATGGAGGGTACAACACGAGGACAACCCAGGGGATCACCCATTCCAGTACTACTCTCGCCCAAGCACGTTTAACTTCTGAGTTCTGATGGGATCCGGTGCATTAGTGTTGGTATGATCGCACCCGTCATGTTGTGGGTACAAATCCTTTATGTGTTGACAGTTCACATTCCCAGCCCAGAGAGATGGACAATTCAAAAGGCCCAATGGGCTTAACAACAACATATTTGTTTCAACAACGCAACATCCTTGCAAGACGTGATATCGACACAATGTAGGGCACTTTAATGTCCCGCGAGTTTGGTTGTCGTCCTTTTAACAGCACACGATGAACGATCCGGGAAGGAAAAACTTAGCAAAAGAAGAAAATCGGCTCAAAATTGATGAAAATGTTCAATTTTGGACTCCAAAAATGGGCGCAACCGAGCAGTCTTGCTACCCCTGATGTAGAGTTCTCGGAGAGCTTTCCAACAGTATGTGGTGCGCCGCGTAACTCCTTAGGGATTAAAAGTTAAGGGCACCAAAGCGACAGAGACTTGGTCACAAACCCCACGCCCTCGGTTTGCGGGCCCAGCCTCTACGTGAAGCGAAGTTGTCTTGCCCAAGGTGCCGAGGGATTCGGTAATAGAAATGTTGTGGATAAAGTATCTTGGCAACCCTAACCAGGGCAAAAAAAATTGAAAAGCGGGGGTGCAACACGAGGACTTCCCAAGAGATCACCCATTCTAGTACTACTCTCGCCCAAGCATGTTTGACTTTGGAGTTCTGATGGGATCTAGTGCATTAGTGTTGGTATGATCACACCCGTCATGTTGTGGACACAAATCCTTTATGTGTTGACGGTTCACAGTCCCAGCCCAGAGAGATGGCCCATTCAAAAGGCCCAATGGGCTTAACGACAACCCATCCGCTTCAACAACGCAACATACTCGCAAGACGTGATATCGACGTGTTGTAGGGACCTCCAATGTCCAGCAAGTTAGGTTGTTGTCCTTTTAACAGCTCACGACATACAGTCCGGAACCCAAAAAAAGAGAAATGAAGAAAAGTGACATAAAACTGACGAAAACGTTCAATTTTGGGCCCCGAAAATAGGCACAGCCGAGCAGGCTTGTTGCCCCCGTCGTAGAGCTCTCGGAGAGCTTTCCAACGGTATGCTGTGCACTGCTTAACTCCTTACGGATTAAAAGTTATGGGCACTAGAGTGACGGAGACCTGGTCACAAGCCCCATGCCCTCGGTTTGCGGGCCCAGCCTCTGCGTGAAGCGAAGTTGTCTTGCCCAATGTGCCTTGGGATTCGGTAATATAAATATGGTGGATAAAGTATCTTGGCAACCTTAACCGGGGCAAAAAATATTGAAAAGCGGGGGTGCAACTCGAGGACTTCCCAAGGGGTCACCCATCCAAGCACTACTCTCGCCCAAGCACACTTAGCTTCGGAGTTCTGATGGGATCTGGTGCATTAGTACTGGTATGATCGCACCCGTCATGTTCTGGGCACAAATCCTTTATGTGTTGAGGGTTCACAGTCCCAGCCCAGAGCGATGGCCCATTCAAAAGGCCCAATGGGCTTAACGACAACCCATCCACTTAAACAACGTAGCATCCTTGCAAGACGTGATATCGATGCATTGTAGGGCCCTCTAATGTCCAGCGAGTTAGGTTGTTGTCCTTTTAACAGCTCACGACATACGGTCCGGGACGGAAAAATACAGCAAAAGAAGAAAAATGACCCGAAACTGATGAAAACATTCAATTTTGGGCTCCAAAATCGGGCGCAATTGAGATGGCTTGCTGCCCCCGTCGTAGAGTTTTCGGAGAGCTTCCCAACGGTATGCTGTCCGCCGCGTAACTCCTTACGGATTAAAAGCTATGGGCACTGGAGCGACGGAGACTTGGTCACAAGCCCTATGCCCTTGGTTTGCGGGCCCAACCTCTACGTGAAGGAAAGTTGTCTTGTCCAAGGTGCCGTGGGATTCGGTAATACAATTGTGGTGGATAAAGTATCTTGGCAACCCTAACCGGGGCAAAAAAAATTGAAAATGGGGGGTGCAGCACGAGGACTTCCTAGGGGGTCACCCATCCTAGTACTACTCTCGCCCAAGCACGCTTAATTTCGGAGTTCTGATGGGATCCAGTGCATTTGTGCTGGTATGATCGCACCTGTCATGTTGTGCGCACAAATCCTTTATGTGTTGACGGTCACAGTCCCAACCCAGAGAGATGGCCCATTCAAAAGGCCCAAAGGGCTTAACAACATCCCATTCGCTTCAACAACGCAGCATTCTCGCAAGACGTGATATCGACGCGTTGTAGGGCCCTCTAATGTCCTGCGAGTTAGGTTGTCGTCCTTTTAACAGCTCACGACGTATGATCCGGGATGGAAAAACTGAGCAAAAGAAGAAAAGTAGCCCGAAACTGATGAAAACATTCAATTTTGGGCTCCAAAAATAGGTGCAGCCGAGCAAGCTTGCTGCCACCATCGTAGAGTTCTCGGAGAGCTTTTCAACGGTATGTTGTGCGTTGCATACCTCCTTACGGATTAAAAGTTATGGGCACCAAAGCGATAGAGACCTGTCACAAGCCCCACGCCCTCAGTTTGCGGGCCCAGCCTCTACGTGAAGTGAAGTTGTCTTGTCCTAGGTGCCGTGGGATTCAGTAATAGAAATGTGGTGGATAAAGTATATTGGCAGCCCTAACCAGGGCAAAAAAAAATTGAAAATGGGGGGTGCATCATGAGGACTTCCAAGGGGGTCACCCATCCTAGTACTACTCTCGCCAAAGCATGCTTAACTTCGGAGTTCTGATGGGATCCGGTGCATTAGTTCTGGTATGATCGCACCCGTCATGTTGAGGGCAGAAATCCCTTATGTGTTGACGTTTCATAGTCGCAGCCCAGAGAGATGGCCCATTCAAAAGGACCCAAGGGCTTAACGACAATTCATCTACTTCAACAACGCAACATCCTCGCAAGACGTGATGTCGACGCATTGTAGGGCCCTCTAATGTCCCGCGAGCTAGGTTGTCGGCCTTTTAACAGCTCAAGACGTACGATCCGGGATGGAAAGACAGAGCAAAATAAGAAAAGTGGCCCAAAACTGATGAAAACATTCAATTTTGGGCTCCAAAATCGGGCGAAATAAAGTAGGCTTGCTACCCCCGTTGTAGAGTTCTCCAAGAGCTTTCCAACGGTATGCTGTGCGTTGCGTAACTCCTTACGGATTAAAAGTTACGGGCACCGGAGTGACGGAGACCTCGTCACAGGCCCTACGCCCTCGGTTTGTGGGCCCAGCCTCTACATGAAGCGAAGTTGTCTTGTCCAAGGTGCCGTGGGATTCGGTAATAGAAATGTGGTGGAAAAAGTATCTTGGCAACCATAACCGGGGCAAAAAAATTGAAAATGGGGGGTGCAACACGAGGACTTCCCAGGGGGTCACCCATCCTAGTACTATTCTCGCCCAACCACGTTTAACTTCGGAGTTCTGATGGGATCCGGTGCATTAGTGCTAGTCTGATCGCACCCGTCATATTGTGGGCACAAATCCTTTATGTGTTGACAGTTCACAGTCCCAGCCCGGAGAAATGGCCCATTGAAAAGGCCCAATGGGCTTAACAACAATATATCTGCTTCAACAACGTAACATGCGCGTGAGACGTGATATCGAAGCAATGTACGACCCTCTAATGTCCCGCGAGTTTGGTTGTCATCCTTTTAACAGCACACGACGTACGTTCGGGATGAAAAAACTTAGCAAAAGAAAAAAAGCGGCTCGAAACTGATGAAAATGTTCAATTTTGGTCTCTAAAAATGGGCACAGCCGAGCCGTCTTGCTGCCCCCGACTTAGAGTTCTCGGAGAGCTTTCCAATGGTATGCTGTGCGCCACGTAACTCCTTACGGATTTCAAGTTATGGGCACCGGAGTGACGGAGATCTAGTCACAAGCCCCACGTCTTTGGTTTGCGGGCCCAGCCTCTACGTGAAGCGAAGTTATCTTGTCCATGGTGTCATAGGATTCGGTAATAGATATATGGTGGATAAAGTATCTTGGCAACCCTAACCAGGGCAAAAAAATTGAAAAGCGGTGGTGCAACACGAGGACTTCCCGAGGGGTAACCCATCCTAGTCCTACCCTCACCCAAGCACGATTTACTTCGGAGTTCTGATGGGATCGGGTGCATTAGTGTTGGTATGATCGCACTCGTCATGTTGTGGGCACAAATCCTTTATGTGTTGACGGTTCACAGTCCCAACCTAGAGAGATGGCCCATTCAAAAGGCCCAATGGGCTTAACGACAACCCATCGACTTGAACAACGCAGCATCCTCGCAAGATGTGATATCGACGCATTGTAAGGCCCTCTAATGTCCTGCGAGTAAGGTTGTCGTCCTTTTAACAGCTCACGACGTACGATCCGGGATGAAAAAACAGAGTAAAAGAAGAAAAATGACACGAAACTGATGAAAACGTTCAATTTTGGGCTCCAAAAATAGGTACAACTGAGTAGGCTTGCTGCTCCTATCGTAGAGCTCTCGGAGAGCTTTCCAACGGTATGATGTACGCCACGTAACTCCTTACGGATTAAAAGTTATGGGCACCAGAGCGACGGAGACTTGGTCACAAGCCCCACGCCCTCGGTTTGCGGGCCCAGCCTCTACGTGAAGCGAAGTTGTATTACCCAAGGTGCCGAGGGATTCAGTAATAGAAATGTGGCGGATAAACTATCTTGGCAACCGAAACCGGGGCAAAAAAAATTGAAAAGCGGGGGTGCAACACGAGGACTTCCCAAGAGGTCACCCATCCTTGTACTACTCACGCCCAAGCACGTTTAACTTGGGAGTTCTGATGGGATCTGGTGCATTAGTGCTGGTATGATCACACCCGCCATGTTGTGGGCACAAATCCTTTATGTGTTGACGGTTCACAGTCCCAGCCCAGAAAGATGGCCCATTCAAAAGGCCCAATGGGCTTAACGACAACCCATCAGCTTCAACAACGCAGTATCCTCGCAAGACGTGATATCGACGTGTTGTAGGGACCTCTAATGTCCACCGAGTTAGGTTGTTGTCATTTTAACAACTCACGACATACGGTCTGGGACAGAAAAAAAGAGCAAAAGATGAAAAGTGGCCAAAAAATTATGAAAACATTCAATTTTGGGCTCCAAAAATAGGTGCAGCCAAGCAGGCATGCTGCCCACGTCGTAGAGTTCTCGGAGAGCTTTCCAACGGTATGCTATGCGCTGCGTAACTCCTTACGGATTAAAAGTTATGGGCACCGGAGTGACGGAGACCTGGTTACAAGCCCTACGCCCTTGGTTTGCGGGCCCAACCTCCACATGAAGCGAAGTTGTCTTCTCCAAGGTGCCGTGGGATTCGGTAATAGAAATGTGGTGGATAAAGTATCTTGGCAACCCTAACCGAGCAAAAAAAATTGAAATAGGGGGGTGCAACACGAGGACTTCCAAGGGGGTCACCCATCTTAGTACAACTTTCGCCCAAGCACGCTTAACTTCGGAGTTCTGATTGAATCCGGTGCATTAGTACTGGTATGATCGCACCCGTCATGTTGTGGACACAAATCCTTTATGTGTTGAGGGTTCACAGTCCCCGCCCAGAGAGATGGCTCATTCAAAAGGCCCAATGGGCTTAACGACAACTCATCCGATTCAACAATGCAACATAATCGCAAGAAGTGATATCGATGCTTTGTAGGGTCCTCTAATGTCCCACGAGTTAGGTTGACGTCCTTTTAACAGCTCACGACGTACGATATGGGATGAAAAAACAGAGCAAAAGAAGAAAATTGGCCCAAAATTGATGAAAACGTTCAATTTTGGGCTTCAAACATGGGCGCAGCCGAACAGGCTTACTGCCCCGATTGTAGAGTTCTCAGAGACCTTTCCAACGGTATACTATGCACCGCGTAACTCCATACGGATTAAGAGTTATGGGCACCGGAGGGACGGAGACCTGGTCACAAGCCCCACGACCTCGGTTTACGAGCCCAGCCTCTACGTGAAGCGAAGTTGTCTTGTCCAAGGCACCGTGGGATTCGATAATAGAAATGTGGTGGATAAAGTATCTTGGCAACCCTAACGAGGGCAAAAAAATTGAAAAGCGGGGGTGCAACAAGAGGACTTCACAAGGGGTCACCCATCCTAGCACTACTCTCGCCCAAGCACGCTTAGCTTCGGAGTTCTGATGGGATCCGGTGTATTAGTGCTGGCATGATCGCACCCGTCATGTTGTGGGCACAA
The DNA here is from genome assembly GCA_037974665.1 of Ehretia macrophylla. Taxonomy (NCBI): domain Eukaryota; kingdom Viridiplantae; phylum Streptophyta; class Magnoliopsida; order Boraginales; family Ehretiaceae; genus Ehretia; species Ehretia macrophylla. Next base: position 40,406,706 of record CM075776.1, on the reverse strand, counting down.
ATCCTTTATGTGTTGACTGTTCACAGTCCCAGCACAGAGAGATGGCCCATTCAAAAGGCCCAATGGGCTTAACGACAACCCATCCACTTCAACAATGCAGCATCCTCGCAAGACCTGATATCGACGCATTGTAGGGCCCTCTAATGTCCAGCGAGTTAGGTTGTTGTCCTTTTAACAGCTCACGACATACAGTCCGGGACGGAAAAATACAGCAAAAGAAGAAAAGTGACCGAAAACTGATGAAAATGTTCGATTTTGGGCTCCAAAAACGGGAGCAACAGAGATGGCTTGCTGCCCCCATCGTAGAGTTTTCGGAGAGCTTTCCAAAGATATGTTGTCTGCCATGTAACTCCTTAATGATTAAAAGTTATGGGCACCGAAACGACGGAGACTTGGTCACAAGCGCTACGCCCTCAGTTTGCGGGCCCAGCCTCTACGTGAAAGGAAGTTGTCTTGTCCAAGGTGCCGTGCGATTCGGTAATAGAAATATGGTGGATAAAGTATCTTGGCAACCCTAACCGGGGCAAAAAAAATTGAAAATGGGTGGTGCAACACGAGGACTTCCTAGGGGGTCACCCATCCTAGTACTACTCTCGCCCATGCACGCTTAACTTCGGAGTTCTGATGGGATCCGGTGCATTAGTACTGGTATGATCGCACCCGTCATGTTGTGGGCACAAATCCTTTATGTGTTGACGGTCACAGTCCCAACCCAGAGAGATGGTCCTTTCAAAAGGCCCAAAGGGCTTAACGACAACCCATTCGCTTCAACAGTGCAGCATCCTCGCAAGACGTGTTATCGACGCGTTGTAGGGCCCTCTAATATCCTGCGAGTTAGGTTGTCGTCCTTTTAACAGCTCACGAAGTACGATCCGGGACAGAAAAACAGAGCAAAAGAAGAAAAGTAGCCCAAAACCGATGAAAACATTCAATTTTGGGTTCCAAAAACAGGCGCAGCCAAGCAGCTTGCTGCCACCATTGTAGAGTTCTCAGAGAGATTTTCAACGGTATGCTGTGCGTCTCGTACCTCCTTACAAATTAAAAGTTATGGGCACCAGAGCGGCGGAGACCTGGTCATAAGCCCCACGCCCTCGATTTGCGGGCCCAACCTCTACATGAAGTGAAGTTGTCTTGTCCTAGGTGCTGTGGGATTCGGTAATAGAAATGTGGTGGATAAAGTATTTTGGCAACCCTAAACGGGGCAAAAAAAATTGAAAATGGGGGTTGTATCACGAGGACTTCCGAGGGGGTCACCCATCCTAGTTCTACACTCGCCCAAGCACGCTTAACTTCGGAGTTCTGATGGGATCTGGTGCATTACTGCTGGTATGATCGCACCCGTCATGTTGTGGGCACAAATCCTTTATGTGTTGGTGGTTCACAGTCGCAGCCCAGAGAGATGGCCTGTTCAAAAGGCCCCATGGGCTTAACGACAATTCATCTGCTTCAACAACGCAACATCCTCGCAAGACGTGATATTGACGCGTTGTAGGGCCCTCTAATGTCCGGCGAGCTAGGTTGTCGGCCTTTTAACAACTCAAGATGTACGAACCAGGATGGAAAAACAGAGCAAAAGAAGCAAAGTGGCCCGAAACTGATGAAAACATTCAATTTTGGGCTCCAAAATTGGGCGCAGCAAAGCAAGCTTGCTGCCCCCGTCGTAGAGTTTTCGGATAGCTTTCCAACGGTATGCTGTGCGCCTCGTAACTCCTTACGGATTAAAAGTTATGGGCACTGGAGTGACGGAGACCTGCTCACAGGCCCTACAGCCCTCGGTTTGGGGGCCCATCCTCCACATGAAGCGAAGTTGTCTTGTCCAAGGTACTGTGGGATTCGGTAATAGAAATGTGGTGGATAAAATATCTTGGCAACCCTAACCGGAGCAAAAAAAATTGAAAATGGGAGTGCAACACGAGGACTTCCCAGGGGGTCACCCATCCTAGTACTACTCTCGCCCAAGCACGCTTAACTTCGGTGTTCTGATGGGATCCGGTGCATTAATGCTGGTATGATCGGACCTGTCATGTTGAGGGGACAAATCGTTTATGTGTTGATGGTTCACAGTCCCAGCCCAGAGAGATGGCTCATTCAAAAGTCCCAATGGGCTCACGACGCATTGTAGGACCAGTAATATCCCACGAGTTCGGTTGTCATCCTTTTAACAGCTCACGACGTATGATCCGAGACGGAAAAACAGAGCAAAAGAAGAAAAGTAGCATAAAACTGAAGATAACGTTCCATTTTGGGCTCCGAAAACAAGCGCAGCCAAGTAGGCTTGCTGCCCTCATCGTAGTGCTCTCGGGGAGCTTTCCAACGGTATGCTGTGCGCCGCGTAACTCCTTACGGATCAAAAGTTATGGGCATCGGAGCGACGGAGACCTGGTCACAAGCCTTACGCCCTCGGTTTATGGGCCCAACCTCTACATGTAGCAAAGTTGTCTTGCCCACGGTGCCGTAAGATTCGGTAATAGAAATGTGGTGGATAAAGCATCTTGGCAACCCTAACCGGGGCAAAAAAAATTGAAAAGCAGGGGTGCAATACGAGGACTTCCCAAGGGGTCACCCATCCTCGTACTACTCTCGACCAAGCACGCTTAACTTCGGAGTTCCTTTATTTATTGACGGTTCACATTCCCGACCCTGAGAGATGGCCTATTCAAAAGGCCCAATGGGCATAACGACAACCCATCCACATCAACAACGCAGAATTCTCGAAAGACGTGATATCTACGGGTTGTAGTGCCCTCTAATGTCTAGCGAGTTAGGTTGCCGTCCTTTTAACAACTCACGACGTATGTTTCGGGATGAAAAAACAGAGCAAAGGAAGTAAAGTACCTGAAACTAATGAAAACATTCAATTTTGGGCTCCGAAAATAGGCACAGCAGAGCAGGCTTGCTGCCCTTATCGTAGAGCTCTCGGAAAGCTTTCCAACAGTATATTGTGCTTTGCGTAACTCCTTAAGGGTTAAAAGTTATGGGCATCGGAGCAACGGAGACCTGGTAACAAGCCCCACGCCGTCGGTTTGCGGGCCCAGCCTCTACGTGAAGTGAAGTTGTCTTTCCCAAGGTGCCATGGGATTCGATAATAGAAATGTGGTGGATAAAGTATCTTGGCAACCCGAACCGGGGCAAAAAAAATTGAAAAGCAGGGGTGCAATACGAGGACTTCCCAGGGGGTCACCCATCCTCGTACTACTCTCGACCAAGCACGCTTAACTTCGAAGTTCCTTTATTTGTTGACGGTTCACATTCCCGACCCTGAGAGATGGCCTATTCAAAAGGCCCAATGGGCATAACGACAACCCATCCACATCAACAACGCAGAATCCTTGAAAGACGTGATATCTACGGGTTGTAGTGCCCTCTAATGTCTAGCGAGTTAGGTTGTCGTCCTTTTAACAGATCACGACGTATGTTTCGGGATGAAAAAACAGAGCAAAGGAAGTAAAGTACCTGAAACTAATGAAAACGTTCAATTTTGGGCTCCGAAAATAGGCACAGCCGAGCAGGCTTGCTGCCCTTATCGTAGAGCTCTCGGAGAGCTTTCCAACAGTATACTGTGCTTTGCGTAACTCCTTAAGGGTTAAAAGTTATGGGCATCGGAGCAACGGAGACCTGGTCACAAGCCCCACGCCGTCGGTTTACGGGCCCAGCCTCTACGTGAAGTGAAGTTGTCTTTCCCAAGGTGCCATGGGATTCGATAATAGAAATGTGCTGGATAAAGTATCTTAGCAACCCTAACTGGGGCAAAAAAAATTGAAAAGCGGGGGTGCAACACGAGGACTTCCCAAGGGGTGCATTAGTGCTGGTATGATCGTACCTGTCATTTTGTGGGCACAAATCCTTTATATGTTGACGGTTCACAATCCCAGCCCAGAGAGATGGCCCATTCAAAAAGCCCAATGGGCTTAACGACAACCCATCTGCTTCAACAACGTAGCATTCTCACAAGACGTGATATCGACGCGTTGTAGGGCCCTCTAATGTCCCGCGAGATAGGTTGTCGTCCTTTTAATAGCTCACGACATATGGTCCGGGACAGAAAAATAGATCAAAAGAAGAAAAGTGACCCGAAACTGATGAAAACTTTCGATTTTGGTCTCAAAAAATGGGTACAGCCAAGCAGGCTTGCGGCCCCCGTCGTAGAGTTCTCGGAGAGCTTTCCAACACATGCTATGCGCTGCGTAACTCCTTACGGATTAAAAATTATGGGTACCGGAGCGACGGAGACCAGGTCACAAGCCCCACGCCCTCGGTTTACGGGCCCAGCCTCTACGTGAAGCGAAGTTGTCTTGCAGAAGGTGCCAAGGAATTCGGTAATAGAAATGTGGTGGATAAAGTATCTTGGCAACCCTAACCGGGGCAAAAAAAATTGAAAAGCAGGGGTGCAATACGAGGACTTCCCAGGGGGTCACCCATCCTCGTACTACTCTCGACCAAGCACGCTTAACTTCGGAGTTCCTTTATTTGTTGACGGTTCACATTCCCGACCCTGAGAGATGGCCTATTCAAAAGGCCCAATGGGCATAATGACAACCCATCCACATCAACAACGTAGAATCCTCGAAAGATGTGATATCTATGGGTTGTAGTGCCCTCTAATGTCTAGCGAGTTAGGTTGTCGTCCTTTTAACAGCTCACGATGTATGTTTCGGGATGAAAAAACAGAGCAAAGGAAGTAAAGTACCTGAAACTAATGAAAACGTTCAATTTTGGGCTCCGAAAATAGGCACAGCCGAGCAGGCTTGCTGCCCTTATCGTAGAGCTCTCGGAGAGCTTTCCAACAGTATACTGTGCTTTGCGTAACTCCTTAAGGGTTAAAAGTTATGGGCATCGGAGCAACGGAGACCTGGTCACAAGCCCCACGCCGTCGGTTTATGGGCCCAGCCTCTACGTGAAGTGAAGTTGTCTTTCCCAAGGTGCCATGGGATTCGATAATAGAAATGTGCTGGATAAAGTATCTTAGCAACCCTAACTGGGGCAAAAAAAATTGAAAAGCGGGGGTGCAACACGAGGACTTCCCAAGGGGTGCATTAGTGCTGGTATGATCGTACCTGTCATTTTGTGGGCACAAATCCTTTATATGTTGACGGTTCACAGTCCCAGCCCAGAGAGATGGCCCATTCAAAAAGCCCAATGGGCTTAACGACAACCCATCTGCTTCAACAACGCAGCATCCTCGCAAGACGTGATATCGACGCGTTGTAGGGCCCTCTAATGTCCCGCGAGATAGGTTGTCGTCCTTTTAATAGCTCACGACATATGGTCCGGGACAGAAAAATAGATCAAAAGAAGAAAAGTGGCCCGAAACTGATGAAAACTTTTGATTTTGGTCTCAAAAAATGGGTACAGCCAAGCAGGCTTGCGGCCCCCGTCGTAGAGTTCTCGGAGAGCTTTCCAACACATGCTGTGCGCTGCATAACTCCTTACGGATTAAAAATTATGGGTACCGGAGCGACGGAGACCAGGTCACAAGCCCCACGCCCTCGGTTTACGGGCCCAACCTTTACGTGAAGCGAAGTTGTCTTGCATAAGGTGCCAAGGAATTCGGTAATAGAAATATGGTGGATAAAGTATCTTGGCAACCCTAACCGGGGCAAAAAAAATTGAAAAGCAGGGGTGCAATACGAGGACTTCCCAGGGGGTCACCCATCCTCGTACTACTCTCGACCAAGCACGCTTAACTTCGGAGTTCCTTTATTTGTTGACGGTTCACATTCCCGACCCTGAGAGATGGCCTATTCAAAAGGCCCAATGGGCATAATGACAACCCATCCACATCAACAACGCAGAATCCTCGAAAGACGTGATATCTACGGGTTGTAGTGCCCTCTAATGTCTAGCGAGTTAGGTTGTCGTCCTTTTAACAGCTCACGACGTATGTTTCGGGATGAAAAAATAGAGCAAAGGAAGTAAAGTACCTGAAACTAATGAAAACGTTCAATTTTGGGCTCCGAAAATAGGCACAGCCGAGCAGGCTTGCTGCCCTTATCGTAGAGCTCTCGGAGAGCTTTCCAACAGTATACTGTGCTTTGCGTAACTCCTTAAGGGTTAAAAGTTATGGGCATCGGAGCAACGGAGACCTGGTCACAAGCCCCACGCCATCGGTTTATGGGCCCAGCCTCTACGTGAAGTGAAGTTGTCTTTCCCAAGGTGCCATGGGATTCGATAATAGAAATGTGCTGGATAAAGTATCTTAGCAACCCTAACTGGGGCAAAAAAAATTGAAAAGCGGGGGTGCAACACGAGGACTTCCCAAGGGGTGCATTAGTGCTGGTATGATCGTACCTGTCATTTTGTGGGCACAAATCCTTTATATGTTGACGGTTCACAGTCCCAGCCCAGAGAGATGGCCCATTCAAAAAGCCCAATGGGCTTAACGACAACCCATCTGCTTCAACAACGCAGCATCCTCGCAAGACGTGATATCGACGCGTTGTAGGGCCCTCTAATGTCCCGCGAGATAGGTTGTCGTCCTTTTAATAGCTCACGACATATGGTCCGGGACAGAAAAATAGATCAAAAGAAGAAAAGTGGCCCGAAACTGATGAAAACTTTTGATTTTGGTCTCAAAAAATGGGTACAGCCAAGCAGGCTTGCGGCCCCCGTCGTAGAGTTCTCGGAGAGCTTTCCAACACATGCTGTGCGCTGCATAACTCCTTACGGATTAAAAATTATGGGTACCGGAGCGACGGAGACCAGGTCACAAGCCCCACGCCCTCGGTTTACGGGCCCAACCTTTACGTGAAGCGAAGTTGTCTTGCATAAGGTGCCAAGGAATTCGGTAATAGAAATATGGTGGATAAAGTATCTTGGCAACCCTAACCGGGGCAAAAAAAATTGAAAAGCAGGGGTGCAATACGAGGACTTCCCAGGGGGTCACCCATCCTCGTACTACTCTCGACCAAGCACGCTTAACTTCAGAGTTCCTTTATTTGTGGACGGTTCACATTCCCGACCCTGAGAGATGGCCTATTCAAAAGGCCCAATGGGCATAATGACAACCCATCCATATCAACAACGCAGAATCCTCGAAAGACGTGATATCTACGGGTTGTAGTGCCCTCTAATGTCTAGCGAGTTAGGTTGTCGTCCTTTTAACAACTCACGACGTATGTTTCGGGATGAAAAAACAGAGCAAAGGAAGTAAAGTACCTGAAACTAATGAAAACGTTCAATTTTGGGCTCCGAAAATAGGCACAGCCGAGCAGGCTTGCTGCCCTTATCGTAGAGCTCTCGGAGAGCTTTCCAACAGTATACTGTGCTTTGCGTAACTCCTTAAGGGTTAAAAGTTATGGGCATCGGAGCAACAGAGACCTGGTCACAAGCCCCACGCCGTCGGTTTACGGGCCCAGCCTCTACGTGAAGTGAAGTTGTCTTTCCCAAGGTGCCATGGGATTCGATAATAGAAATGTGCTGGATAAAGTATCTTAGCAACCCTAACTGGGGCAAAAAAAATTGAAAAGCGGGGGTGCAACACGAGGACTTCCCAAGGGGTACATTAGTGCTGGTATGATCGTACCTGTCATTTTGTGGGCACAAATCCTTTATATGTTGACGGTTCACAGTCCCAGCCCAGAGAGATGGCCCATTCAAAAAGCCCAATGGGCTTAACGACAACCCATCTGCTTCAACAACGCAGCATCCTCGCAAGACGTGATATCGACGCGTTGTAGGGCCCTCTAATGTCCCGCGAGATAGGTTGTCGTCCTTTTAATAGCTCACGACATATGGTCCGGGACAGAAAAATAGATCAAAAGAAGAAAAGTGGCCCGAAACTGATGAAAACTTTCGATTTTGGTCTCAAAAAACAGGTGCAGCCAAGCAGGCTTGCAGCCCCCGTCGTAGAGTTCTCGGAGAGCTTTCCAACACATGCTGTGCGCTGCGTAACTCCTTACGGATTAAGAATTATGGGCACCAGAGCGACGGAGACCAGGTCACAAGCCCCACGCCCTCGGTTTACGGGCCCAGCCTCTACGTGAAGCGAAGTTGTCTTGCAGAAGGTGCCAAGGAATTCGGTAATAGAAATGTGGTGGATAAAGTATCTTGGCAACCCTAACCGGGGCAAAAAAATTGAAAAGGGGGGGTACAGCACGAGGACTTCGCAGGGTGCACCCATCCTAGTACTACTCTCGCCCAAGCAAGCTTAACTTCGGAGTTCTGATGGGATCCGGTGCATTAATGCTGGTATCGCACCCGTCATGTTGTGGGCACAAATCCTTTATGTGTTGACGGTTCACAGTCCCAGCCTAAAAAGATGGCCCATTCAAAAGCCCCAATGGGCTTAACGACAACTCATCGGCTTCAACAACGCAACATCCTCGCAGGATGTGATATCGACGCATTGTAAGGCCCTCTAATGTCCCGTTAGTTAGGTTGTCGTCCTTTTAACAGCTCACGACGTACGATCCGGGACGAAAAAAAAGAGCAAAAGAAGAAAAGTGGCCCGAAATTGATGAAAACGTTCAATTTTGGGCTCCAAAAATGGGCGCAACTGAGCAAGCTTGCTACCCTGTCATACAGTTCCAGGAGTGCTTTCCAACAGTATGTTGTGTACAGCGTAACTCCTTACGGATTAAAAGTTATGGGCACTGGAGCGACTAAGACTTGGTCACAAGCCCCACGCCCTCAGTTTGCGGGCCCAGCCTCTACGTGAAGCGAAGTTGTCTTGTCCTAGGTGCCGTCGGATTCGATAATAGAAATGTGGTAGAAAAAACCCTAACCGGGGCAAAAAAAATTGAAAAGGGGGGGTACAACACGACGACTTCCAGGGGGTTACCCATCCTAGTACTACTCTCGCCCAAGCACGTTTAACTTCAGAGTTCTGATGGGATTCGGTGCATTAGTGCTGGTCTAATCGCACCCATCATGTTGTGGGAACAAATCCTTTATGTGTTAACGGTTCACAGTCCCAACCGAGAGAGATGGCCCATTCAAAAGGCCCAATGGGCTTAACGACAACTCATCCGCTTCAACAATGCAACATCCTCGCAAGACGTGATATCGACGCATTGTAGGGCCTTTTGTCGCGCGAGTTAGGTTGTCGTCCTTTTAACCGCACACAACGTACGATCCGAGACTGAAAAACTTAGCAAAAGAAGAAAAGTGGCTTGAAACTGTTGAAAACGTTCAATTTTGGGCTCCAAAAATGGGATCAGCTGAGAAGTCTTGCTGTCCCTGACGTAGAGTTCTAAAAGAGAGCGTTCCAACGGTATGCTGTGCGCCGCGTAACTCCTTACGGATTTCAAGTTATGGGCACCGGAGCGACGGAGATCTGGTTACAAGTCCCACGCCTTCGGTTTGCGGGACCAGCCTCTACGTGAAGCGAAGTTGTCTTGTCCATGATGCCGTGGGATTCGGTAATAGAAATGTGGTGGATAAAGTATCTTGGCAACCCTAACAAGGGCAAAAAAAAATGAAAAGCAGTGGTGCAACACGAGGACTTCCTAGGGGGTCACCCATCCTAGTACTACTCTCGCCCAAGCACGCTTAACTTCGGAGTTCTGATGGGATCCAGTGCATTAGTGCTGGTATGGTCGCACTCGTCATGTTGTGCGCACAAATCCTTTATGTGTTGACGGTTCACAGTCCCAAATCTAGAGAGATGGCCCATTCAAAAGGCCTAATGGGCTTAACGACAACCCATCCGCTTCAACAACGCAGCATCCACGCAAGATGTGATATCGACGCGTTGTAGGGCCCTCTAATGTCCCGCGAGTTAGGTTGTCATCCTTTTAACAGCTCACGACGTACAATCCGGGACAAAAAAACAGAGTAAAAGAAGAAAAGTGACCCGAAACTGATGAAAATATTCAATTTTGGGCTCTAAAAATAGGCACAGCTGAGTAGGCTTGCTGCCCCTGTCGTAACTCCTTACGGATTAAAAGTTATGGGTGCCAGAGCGACGGAGACGTCGTCACAAGCCCCACGCACTCGGTTTGCGGGCCCAGCCTCTACGTGAATCAAAGTTGTCTTGCCCAAGGTGCCGAGGGATTCGGTAATAGAAATGTGGTTGATAAAGTATCTTGGCAACCCTAACCGGGGCAAAAAAAATTGAAAAGCAGGGGTGCAACATGAGGACTTCCCAAGAGGTCACCCATCCTAGTACTACTCTCGCCCAAGCAGGTTTAACTTTGGAGTTCTAATGGGATCTGGTGCATTAGTGCTGGTATGATCGCAGCCGTCATGTTTTGGGCACAAAGCCTTTATGTGTTGACGGTTCAAAGTCCCAGCCTAGAGAGATGGCCTATTCAAAAGGCCCAATGGGCATAACGACAACCCAACCACTTCAACAACGCAGCATCCTCGCAAGACGTGATATCGACGCATTGTAGGGACCTCTAATGTCCAGCGAGTTAGGTTGTAGTCCTTTCAACAGCTCACGACATATGGTCCGGGACCCAAAAAAAGAGCATAAGATGAAAAGTGGCCCGAAACTGAAGAAAACGTTCGATTTTGGACTCCAAAAATGGGTGCAGCATAGCAGGCTTGCTACCCCTATCGTAGAGTTCTCGGAGAGCTTTCCAACGGTATGCTGTGTGCTACGCATCTCCTTACGGATTAAAAGTTATGGGCACCGGAGCGACGGAGACCTGGTCTTAAGCCCCACGCTCTCGGTTTGCGGGCCCAGCCTCTACGTGAAGCGAAGTTGTCTTGTCGAAGGTGCGGTGGGATTCGGTAATAGAAAGGTGGTGGATAAATCATCTTGGCTACCCTAACTGGGGCAAAAAAAAAATTGAAAAGCAGGGGTGCAACACGAGGACTTCCCAAGAGGTCACCCATCCTAGTACTACTCTCGCCCAAGCACGTTTAACTTTGGAGTTCTGATGAGATCTGGTGCATTAGTGCTGGTATGATCGCACCCGTCATGTTGTGGGCACAAATCCTTTATGTGTTGATGGTTCACAGTCCTAGCCTAGAGAGATGGCCCATTCAAAAGGCCCTATGGGCTTAACGACAACCCATCCGCTTTAACAACGCAGCATCCTCGCAAGACGTGATATGACGCATTGTAGGGACCTCTAATGTCCAGTGAGTTAGGTTGTTGTCCTTTTAATAGCTCACGACATATGGTCCAGGACGGAAAAAAAGAGCAAAAAATGAAAAGTGGCCCGAAACTGATGAAAATGTTCCATTTTGGGCTCCAAAAATGGGCGCAGCAAAGCAGGCTTGCTGCCCCCGTCGTAGTGTTCTCGGAGAGCTTTCCAACGGTATGCTGTGCGTCGCGTATCTCTTTACGGATTAAAAGTTATAGGCACCGGAGCGACGGAGACCTGGTCATAAGCCCCACACCCTCGGTTTGCGGGCCCAGGCTCTACGTGATTCGAAGTTGTCTTGCCCAGGGTGCCGTAGGATTCGGAAATAGAAATGTGGTGGATAAAGTATTTTGGCAACCCTAACCAAGGAAAAAAATTGAAAAAGGGGGTTGCATCACGAGGACTTCCAAGGGTGTCACCCATCCTAGTACTACTCTCGCCCAAGCCTTCTTAACTTCGGAGTTCTAATGGAATCCGGTGCATTAGTGCTGGTATGATCACACCCGTCATGTTGTGGGCACAAATCCTTTATGTGTTAACAGTTCACAGTCCCAGCCCAGAGAGATAGCCAATTCAAAAGGCCCAATAGGCCTAACGACAACTCATCCACTTCAACAATGCAACATCCTCGCAAGACGTGATATCAACGCATTGTAGGGTCCTCTAATGTCCCGCGAGTTGGGTTGACGTCCTTTTAACAGCTCACGACGTACGATCTGGGGCGGAAAAACATAGCAAAACAAGAAAAGTGGCCTGAAACTGATTTAAACGTTCAAATTTGGGCTACAAAAATGGGCGCAACCAAACAGGCTTGCTGCCCCCATCGTAGAGTTCTCGGAGAGCTTTGCAACGGTATGCTATGCACCACGTAACTCCTTACGGATTAAGAGTTATGGGCACCGGAGTGACGGAGACCTCGTCACAAGCCCCACGCCCTTGGTTTGCGGGCCCAGCCTCTACGTGATTCGAAGTTGTCTTGTCCAAGGTGCCCTGGGATTCGGTAATAGAAATGTGGTGGATAAAGTATCTTGGCAACCCTAACGAGGGCAAAAAAATTGAAAAGCGGGGGTACAACAAGAGGACTTCCCATGGGGTCACCCATCCTAGCACTACTCTCGCCCAAGCACGCTTAGCTTTGGAGTTCTGATGGGATCCGGTGCATTAGTGCTAGTATGATCGCACCCGTCATGTTGTGGGCACAAATCCTTTATGTGTTGACGGTTCACAGTCCTAATTAAGAGAGATGGCCCATTCAAAATGCCCAATGGGCTTAACGACAACCTATCCGCTTCAACAACGCAGCATCTTCGCAAGACGTGATATCGACGCATTGTATGGCCCTCTAATGTCCCGCGATTAAGGTTGTCGTCCTTTTTACAACTCACAATGTACGATCCGGAAAGGCAAAACAGAGCCAAAGAAGAAAAGTAACCCAAAACTGATGAAAACGTTCAATTTTGGGCTCTGAAAATAGGCACAGTCGAGCAGGCTTATTGCCCCTGTCGTAGAGCTCTCGGAGAGCTTTCCAACGGTATGCTGTGCACCGCGTAACTCCTTACGGATTAAAAGTTATGGGCACTAGAGCGACAGAGACCTGGTCATAAGCCCCATGCCCTCGGTTTGTGGGCCCAGCCTCTACGTGAAGCGAAGTTGTCTTGCCCATTGTACCATGGGATTTGGTAATAGAAATGTGGTGGATAAAGTATCTCTGCAACCTTAACAGGGGCAAAAAAAATTGAAAAGCGGGGGTCCAACTCGAGGACTTCCCAAGGGGTCACCCGTCCTAGCACTACTCTCGCCCAAGCACACTTAGCTTCAGAGTTCTGATGGGATCCGGTGCATTAGTGCTGGTATGATTGCACCCGTCATGTTGTGGGCACAAATCCTTTATGTGTTGACGGTTCACAGTCCCAACCCAGAGAGATGGCCCATTCAAAAGGCCCAATGGGCTTAACGATAACCCATCCACTTCAACAACACAGCATCCTCGCAAGACATGATATCGACGCATTGTAGGGCCCTCTAATGTCCAGCGAGTTAGGTTGTTGTCCTTTTAACAGCTCACGACATACGGTCCGGGAAGGAAAAATAGAGCAAAAGATGAAAAGTGACCTGAAACTGATGAAAACGTTTGATTTTGGGCTCCAAAAACTGCAGCAACTGAGATGGCTTGCTACCCCCGTTGTAGAGTTCTCGGAGAGCTTTCCAACAGGATGTTGTCCACCGCGTAACTCCTTACAGATTAAAAGTTATGGGCACCAGAGCGACGGAGACCTGGTCACAAGCCCCACGCCCTCGGTTTGCGGGCCCAGCCTCTACGTGAAGGGAAGTTGTCTTGTCCAAGGTGCCGTGGGATTCGGTAATAGAAATGTGGTGGATAAAGTATCTTGGCAACCCTAACCAGGGCAAAAAAAATTGAAAAGGGGGGTGCAACACAAGGACTTCCCAGGGGGTCACCCATCCTAGTACTACTCTTGCCCAAGCATGCTTAACTTCAGAGTTCTAATAGGATCCGGTGCATTAATGCTGGTATGATTGCACCCGTCATGTTGTGGGCCCAAATCTTTTATGTGTTGACGGTTCACAGTCGTAGCCCAGAGAGATGGCCTATTCAAATGGCCCAATGGGCTTAACGGCAACTCATCTGCTTCAACAACGTAACATCCTCGCAAGACGTGATATTGACGCATTGTAGGGCCCTCTAATGTCCAGCGCGTTAGGTTGTCATCCTTTTAACAGCTCACGATGTACAATCCGAGACGAAAAAACAAAGCCAAAGATGAAAAGTGGCCCAAAACTGATGAAAACGTTCGATTTTGGTCTTCAAAAATGGGCGCAACACAGCAAGCTTGCTACCCTCGTCATAGAGTTCTTGGAGAGCTTTCTGACGGTATGTTGTGCGCTGCGCAACTCCTTAAGGATTAAAAGTTATGGGCACCGGAGCGACAGAAACCTGGTCACAAGCCCCACGCCCTAGGTTTGCAGGCCTAGCCTCTACGGGAAGGGAAGTTGTCTTGTCTAAGGTGCCGTAGGAATTGGCAATAGAAATGTGGTGGATAAAGTATCTTGGCAACCCTAACCAGGGAAAAAAAATGAAAAGAGGGTGCAACACAAGGACTTCCCACGAGGTCACCCATCCTAGTACTACTCTCGCCCAAGCACGCCTAACTTCAGAGTTCTGATGGGATCCGGTGCATTAGTGCTAGTATGATCGTACCCGTCATGTTGATGGCACAAATCCTTTATGTGTTGACAGTTCACAGTCCTAGGCTAGTGAGATGGCCCAATCAAAAGTCCTAATGGGCTTAACGACAACCTATCCGCTTCAACAACGCAGCATCCTCGTAAGACGTGATATCGACGCGTTGTAGGATCCTATAATATCCCGCGAGTTAGGTTGTCATCCTTTTAACAGCTACACGACGTATGATCCGAGATGAAAAAATAGAGCAAAAGAAGAAAAGTGGCATGAAACTGATGAAAACGTTCAATTTTGGGCTCCGAAAATCAAAGCAGCCAAGCAGGCTTGCTGCCCCCAACGTTGAGCTCTCATAGTGCTTTCCAACAGTATGCCGTGTGCCGCGTAACTCCATACGGATTAAAAGTTATGGGCACCGGAGCAACGGAGACCTGGTCACAAGCCCCACACCCTCGGTTTCCGGGTCTAGCCTCTACGGGAAGCGAAGTTGTCTTGCCCAAGGTGTCGTAGGATTCGGTAATAGAAATGTGGTGGATAAAGTATCTTGGCAACCCTAACCGGGGCAAAAAAAATTGAAAAGCGGGGGTGCAACACAAGCACTTCCCAGGGGGTCACCTATCATAGTACTACACCCGCCCAAGCATGCTTAACTTTGGAGTTCTGATGGGATCCAGTGCATTATTGCTGGTATGATCGCACCCATCATCTTGTGGGCACAAATCATTTATGTGTTGACAGTTCACAGTCCCAACCCAGAGAGATAGCCCATTCAAAAGGCCCAATGGGCTTAACGACAACCCATCCGCTTCAACAACGCAGCATCCTTGCAAGACGTGATATCGACTTATTGTAGGGCCGTTGAGTGTCCTGCGAGTTAGGTTGTCGTCCTTTAGCAGCTCACGACGTACCATCCGGGATAAAAAAAATAGAGCAAAAGAAGAAAAGTGACCCAAAACTGATGAAAATGTTCAATTTTATGCTCTGAAAATAGGCACAGCCGAGCAGGCTTGTTGCCCCTGTCGTAGAGCTCTCGGAGAGCTTTCCAACGGTATGCTCTATGCCGCGTAACTCGTTACAGATTAAAAGTTATGAGCACCGGAGCGACGGAGACCTGGTCATACGCCCCACGCCCTAAGTTTGTGGGCCCAGCCTCTACGTGAAGCGAAGTTGTCTTGCCCAAGGTGTCGTGGGATTCGGTAATAGAAATGTGGTGGATAAAGTACCTTGGCAACCCTATCCGGGGCAAAAAAAATTAAAAAGCGGGGGTGCAACACGAGGACTTCCCAGGGGTTCACCCATCCTAGTACTACTCTCGCCCAAGCACACTTAACTTCGGAGCTCTGATGGGATCCGAGACATTAGTGCTGGTATGATCGCACCCGTCATGTTTTTGGGCACAAATCCTATATGTGTTGACGGTTCACAGTCCCAGCCTAGAGAGATAGCCTATTCAAAAGGCCCAATAGGTTTAACGACAACGCATCCGCTTCAACAACGCAGCATCCTCGCAAGACGTGATATCGACGCATCGTATGGCCTTCTAATGTCCCGCGAGTTAGGTTGTTGTCCTTTTAAGAGCTTACGACGTAAAATCACAGATGGAAAAATAGAGCAAAAGAAGAAAAATGGCCCGAAACTGATGAAAACGTTCGATTTTGGGCTCCAAAAATTGTCACAGCTGAGCAGGATTGATGCCCCCATCTTAGAGCTCTCAGAGTGCTTTCCAACGGTATGCTGTGCGCCGTGTAACTCCTTACGGATTAAAAGTTATGGGCACCGGAGCGACGGAGACCTTGTCACAAGCCCCACACCCTCGGTTTGTTAGCCTAGCCTCTACGTGAAGCGAAGATGTCTTGCTCTGGGTGCCGTGGGATTCGGTAATAGAAATGTGGTGGATAAAGTATCTTGGAAACCATAACCGTGGCAAAAAAAAATTGAAAAGGGGGTGTGCAACACGAGGACTTCCCAAGGGGTCACACATCCTTGTACTACTCTTGTCCAAGCACGCTTAACTTCGGAGTTCTGATGGGATCCGGTGCATTAGTGTTGGTATGATCGCACCCGTCATGTTGTGGGCGCAAATCCTTTATGTGTTGACGGTTCACAGTCCCAGCCTAGAGAGATGGCCCATTCAAAAGGCCCAATGGGCTTAATGAGAACCCATCCGCTTGAACAATGCAGCATTCTCGCAAGACATGATATCGACGCGTTGTAGGGCCTTGTAATAGCTGGCGAGTTAGGTTGTCATCCTTTTAACAGCTTTCGACGCACAATCCGGGACAAAAAAACAGAGCAAAAGAAGAAAAATGGCCCGAAACTGATGAAAATGTTCGATTTTGGACTCCGAAAATAGGAGCGGTTGTGCAGAGCCCCCTTTGTAGAGCTCTCGCAGAGCTTTTCATCGGTATGCTGTGCGTCACGTAACTCCTTAAGGATTTAAAGTTATGGGCACCGGAGCGACGGAGACCTAGTCACAAGCCCTACGCCCTCGGTTTGTAGGCCCAGCCTCTACGTGAAGTGAAGTTGTCTTGCCCAAGGTGCCGTGGGATTCGGTAATAGAAATGTGGTGGATAAGGTATCTTGGCAACCCTAACCGGGGCAAAAAACATTGAAAATTAGGGGTGCAACACGAGGACTTCCCAAGGGGTCACCCATCCTAGTACTACGCTTGCCCAAGCACGCTTCACTTCGGAGTTCTGATGGGATCCGGTGCATTAGTACTGGTATGATCGCAACCATCATGTTGTGGGCACAAATACTTTATGTGTTGACGGTTCACAGTCCTACACCAGAGAGATAGCCCATTCAAAAGGCCCAATAGGCTTAATGACAACCCATCCGCTTCAACAACGCAGCATCCTCGCAAGACGTGATATCGATATGTCGTAGGGCCCTCTAATGTCCCACAAGTTAGGTTGTCGTCCTTTTAACAGCTCACGACGTACGATACGAGATGAAAAAATAGAGCAAAAGAAGAAAAGTGGCCCGAAACTGATGAAAATGTTCGATTTTGGGCTCTGAAAATAGGCACAGCCAAGCAGGCTTGATGCCCTTGTCGTAGAGCTATCGGAGAGCTTTCCAACGGTATGCTGTGTGCCACGTAACTCCTTACGAATTAAAAGTTATAGGCACCGGAGCGACGGAGACCTGGTCACAAGCCCCACGCCCTCGGTTTGCGAGCCTAGCCTCTACATGAAGCAAAGATGTCTTACCCAGGGTGCCGTGGGATTCGGGAATAGAAATGTGGTAGATAAAGTATATTGGCAACCCTAACCGGGGCAAAAAAAAAATTGAAAAGGGGGGGTGCAACACGAGGACTTCCCAGGGGTCACCCATCCTTGTACTACTCTCGCCCAAGCACGCTTAACTTCAGAGTTCTGATGGGATCCGGTGCATTAGTGCTGGTATGATCACACCCATCATGTTGTGGGCAGAAATCTTTTATGTGTTGACGTTTCACAGTCCCAGCCCAGAGAGATGGCCCATTCAAAAGGCCCAATGGGCTTAACGACAACCCATCCGCTTCAACAACGCAGCATTCTCGCAAGACATGATATCGACGCTTTTTAGGGCCCTGTAATATCCCGCGAGTTAGGTTGTCATCCTTTTAACAGCTCACGACGTACAATCTGGGACAAAAAAACAGAGCAAAAGAAGAAAAATGGCCCGAAACTGATGAAAACGTTCGATTTTGGGCTCCGAAAATAGGCGCTATTGTGCAGAGCCCCCGTCGTAGAGCTCTTGGAGAGCTTTCCAACTGTATATTGTGCGTCGCGTAACTCCTTACGGATTAAAAGTTATGGACACCTGAACGACGGAGACCTGGTCACAAGCCCTACACCCTCGGTTTGCGGGCCCAGCCTCTACGTGAAGCGAAGTTGTCTTGCCCAAGGTGTCGTGTGATTCGGTAATAGAAATGTGGTGGATAAAGTATCTTGGCAATCCTAACTTGGGCAAAAAAAAATTAAAATTGAGGGGTGCAACACAAGGGCTTCCCAAGGGGTCACCCATCCTTGTACTACTCTCGCCCAAGCGTGCTTAACTTCGGAGTTCTGATGGGATCCGGTGCATTAGTGTTGGTATGATCGTACCCGTCATGTTGTGGGCACTAATCCTTTATGGGTTGACGGTTCACAGTCCTAGCCCAGAGAGATAGCCTATTCAAAAGGCCCAATAGGCTTAACGACAACCCATCTGCTTCAACAACGCAGCATCCTCGCAAGACGTGATATTGATGTATCGTAGGGCTCTCTAATGTCCCGCGAGTTAGGTTGTCGTCATTTTAACAGCTCACAATGTACTATACGGGACGAAAAAATAGAGCAAAAGAAGAAAAGTGGTCCGAAACTGATGAAAATGTTCAATTTTGGGCTCCGAAAACAAGCTTGTTGCCCCCGTCGTAGAGCTCTCGTAGAGCTTTCCAACGGTATGCTGTGTGCCGCGTAACTCCTTACGGATTAAAAGTTATGGGCACCGGAGCGACAGAGACCTGGTCATAAGCCCCACGCCTTCGTTTTGCGTGCCCAGCCTCTACGTGAAGGGAAGTTGTCTTGCCCAAGGTGCTGTGGGATTTGGTAATAGAAATATGGTGGATAAAGTATCTTGGCAACCCTAAACAGGGCAAAAAAAATTGAAAAGAGGGGTGCAACACGAGGACTTTCGAAGGGGTCACCCATCCTAGTACTAATCTCGCCCAAGCACGCTTAACTTCGGAGTTTTGATTGGATCCGCTACATTAGTGCTGGTATGATCACACCCGTCATGATGAGGGCACAAATCCTTTATGTGTTGACTGTTCACAGTCCCAGCCCAATGAGATGGCCCATTCAAAAGGCCCAATGGGCTTAATGTGTGGCCCGACCCCGAATAACGGGTCATACCTCGATTTGCATGTCATAGACCCCTAATTATTTGACCGACCTTGGATTACATGCCCTATCTTGGTTTTTGTGCATGCATTGTCATACGTGCCTTGACTTAGAATTATGTGCCCTAATCCTTGACTTACAAGCCCCGACCTCGATTTGCGTGCGATACCTCGTTTCGTGTGTCCTAATCTAGATTTGCGTGCCTTGACCTAGGTTTAAGAATTGTGTTCATTTTGTGTGCCATGCATTGAATTACATGCATTCAGTTAGGATTGCGTGCATTTACTAAAAAAACGTGCATCCGTCTAGTAGTTTGTGCCCTACCTCGTAGTGCGTGCCCTAGACCTAAGAAAGCGTGCCCTCACGCTAATCAAGAAAGCATCTTACACGGAGCACTAGGCTATTAAATAATCCTACAAACTCCACTATCAATATTATAATCCTAATTCAACCCACTAGAAGACAAAATCTCCCAAAAAGCTAGACATTCCTTATTCTTTATTCTTTATTCTTTTTGCACTTTCAAGACACAATTAAAATAATGCTCAAAGATGTCAAAAATTCAGATTTGAAACTAGCTTTGGCCGACCACTATGTGCATTTAGTCTAGCATTGCATAATTTATTCATAATCCTAGACAAACTATGACAAACACTTAGCACAATGCATAAAAAAATGCTCAAAACCACCTAAATCCTCTACCTTGCTCGACCAAACCACCTTTGCCCATGCTAAACATTTTAAAATCACACATTGAAGACACAAAAATCAGATTTTAATGGCCCAAGGCCGACCATATGCATGAAGAAATGAGAAAGCTTGTCATTCCTTGTCATTTCTTCATTTCCTCTCAACTTCTCTCTCTCCCTCTCATCTTTTTCTCTCTCTCTCGGCCTTGGCTGAGTTCTCACCTTCCATAGCTCATCTTCTTCACACCATAGTTGATCAAGTCAAGCAACCATCAAAGAAACTCAAGCAAACAAGCTAGGATGCGAAAATCACACATGCATGCCCTTTGAAGTCTTCATTTCGGCCCTAGGTGAGTTTTTAAGCTTCCATTTCTTTTCTTCTTGTTCTAACCTCATGCATGTACTAAGATATTGGTCACTAGGCTAGGAAAAATAGAGAAAACCAAGTTGGAATCTCGGCTAAGCAAGAAGAAGAAGAGATTTGAGCTTCAACAAGTTTTTGTGCATCTTCTGGGTTGATTGCTAAGGTGAGGACTAAAATCTTTTGAAAATCCTTCAAAAATCCACATGCATGCTCATAAATGTATGTCTTTGCTTCTGTACTTGAGTTATATGTTCGTTCATAAGCTTAAACAACCATGCATGGCAAGATTTTGGCTTGAAAGTGATGATAGGTGAAGTCGGATTGTTGACAGCTCTCTGACCAGTTTGTTTCGAGGTACGTTTAGCTAGGCAAATGATGTTTAAAATGCATGAAAATTGGTGGGTGACTATTTTTGCCAGTTTTGAACATTTTTTGCAGAAATAGACCGAAGCTAATTTTGACTCTAAGTCCTAAAAATGACAAATCTTTAAAGTGTGTCCAAATCTGGAAATCTGGAAAATGAAGCAGGTTTTGGCAGATGCACTGACCTTGTAGAACGAACCAGATTGGACTTAGTAAATGATGTCTAAAATGCATGAAATTTGGTTTGCTACTATATTTTTCAGTTCTGGACATTTTTTTCAGAAATGGACTAAGGCTAAAACTGACCCTAAGGACCTCAAAAACGTCAATTACTGAAACGTGTGCAAATCTGGACAATTTTGTGCTATCCCACTGTTTCGGCTATATCTAATGATCCCGAACTCCAATTGATGCAAGGTTTGTTCCTGATTTTAGTTCACTTCTTAAGATTTAATTTGAAATCTTATTCACTGGAATTGGAGATTGTTTTCTTGTCTTAATGTTTGTGAGAAAACAGCCTATTGCAGTGAGGGTTTCACTTAGTTATATAATTGGAAAATTGTTGTAACCTCTCTTGTGGTGTTAATTGCTTGAAATTGTGGTGTTGGGATGTTGTGTGGACTGTTTTGAGTACCTGAGGATGTTTGAATTAAATGATGCATGACTTGAGAATGATTTTGAGTTGACTTAGGGTTTAATCACACGGTTAAGCATGAAACGGAAACCCTAATGGCTAGGTAGTCTTGCTAAGTGTTGATCATTCAGATATTGTGTGGAATTATATTCTTAGTAGGCTGCCCATAGATGCCCTTATAGCCTTAATTGTGATTTTGATCATTTCATGTTGACAAATAGACCTTTCTTGCATCCGAGCCCACGTAGATGTTGTTACATGTTGAATAATCTTACTATTTGATTACGTGGACTTTGAAATGAGTTATATGGCTTGATTTACATGTATTACATGGCTGCCCGTTTAATATTCATATAACTCTATATGCCTTTCAAGTGAAATTACTTGTCTTATCGTGCCCTGCCTGTTTACTTGTCAATGTGCAATCTTATGACTGTCCGGAGGCAACCTACTTTGTTATCCTCCTAACGTGATATGTTAATGTCATAAATGTGCACTGCATACAAGGTTGCAACCTTTCCTGTCGGCATGGTAGCGATTACGCACACCGGGCGGCATCGGGCTTGCCGGTGCACCCGTGACTACCATGGTCCCATTCCCTCTCTCGCTTGGGGGCTAGACTTCCTCGGAGAGTTGCGTCGGAGGATTTCGGGGTACATCCATAGTACACCCACCTGGTGTGTTTGGGGGATGATTTGAAGTCGGCCGCAACAACTGATTCTGGAACTGATCTGAGAGCAAAAGCTCACTGTATCCTTTTTACTATGTGTATAAGTAATCACGCTTGGTTCCTAGAGAACCTCGGGGAGGAAAGACTGGTATTTATGTTCCTGTACTTATATTATTGTTATATTCATGCTTACAAAAGGATTTCATAAGTTGAACCAGAAAATGAGTTTCAAAACCTATTTCTCGTTCCCCCTCGCTGAGTTCATAAGGACTCACCCTCTTTTATCATCTCAGGTGAAGAAGATCCAAAACAGGTACCCGAGGACGGTGTGCCTAATGATGAATCCTTGGAGTGATTGCCTGTTTGTGTGCTTTGCATGATTGTGGCTACTTGCGAACTCTATGCTACTTGAAGACTATTTCCTTTATGTTGCTTGTTATTTGTAATGTAAAAAGACCCCCATTGTAATTTGGGGTCTAATTTTGGTTTCTACTGATATTGCTAGACATATACTAGACACTACTATAATCGTTTTGCTATTATTACCGCTAGTATCTATCATAGGTTACGACGTATTAGTTAAGGACTAAGTGAATGAACCTATCCAATCTTAAACAGGTACTCGCTATTAAGATAAGACCAACAGGTACTTTTGTAACGAGGATAAACAAACAAACGAGACATAGTATCATGCTAGGTTATAAATCAAACGAGACATCGAGATAAACAATAGACATTTCAATTGATGTCAAGTAGTAATACTAGTTGGAAATGAAACTTGAAATTAGAAAAATTTGAGGCGTTTAGAGAATTAGGCCAAACCAAAGAGTCCAATTACAACCGTCATGCTGCCGATTTTTCGGAAAACATTGGAGTTTAGACTAAAACGATAGGTGTTAAATCTTCATAAATGGCTAAGTATATGACTTGTCCTAAACGTTTAGATCACACCCTAGTTTAACCTTATAGGCAGGGTTAGGGCGTGACACTTAACGACAACCCATCCGCTTCAACAACGCAGCATCTTCGTAAGACGTGATATCGACGCATTGTAGGGCCCTGCAATATCCCATGAGCTAGGTTGTCATCCTTTTAACAGCTCACGACGTACGATCCGGGATGAAGAAACATTGCAAAAGAAGAAAAGTGGCCCAAAACTGATGAAAACGTTCGATTTTGGGCTCCAAAAATAGGTACAACTGAGAAAGCTTGCTGCCCCCATCGTAGAGCTCTCGGAGAGCTTTCCAACGGTATGCTGTGCGCCACGTAACTCCTTACGGATTAAAAGTTATGGGCACCAGAGTGACGGAGACCTGGCCACAAGCCCCAAGCCCTCGGTTTGCGAGCCTAATCTCTACGTGAAGCGAAGTTGTCTTGCCTAAGGTGCCGTGGGATTCGATAATAGAAATGTGGTGGATAAAGTATCTTGGCAACCCTAACCTGGGCAAAAAAAATTGAAAAGAAGGGGGTGCAACACGAGGACTTCCTAGGGGGTGACCCATCCTAGTACTACTCTCGCCCAAGCACGCTTCACTTTGGAGTTCTGATGGGATCCAGTGCATTAGTGCTGGTATGATCATACCCGTCATGTTGTGGGCACAAATCCTTTATGTGTTGACGGTTCACAGTCCCAGCCCAGAGAGATGGCCTATTCAAAAGGCCCAATGGGCTTAACGACAACTCAACCGCTTCAACAACGCAACATCCTCGCAAGACGTGATATTGACGCATTGTAGGGCCCTCTAACGTCCCGCGAGTTAGGTTGCCATCCTTTTAACATCTCACGACGTACGATCTGGGATGAAAAAATAGAGCAAAAGAAGAAAAGTGGCCCGAAACTGATGAAAACGTTCAATTTTGGGCTCCAAAAATGGGCGCAGCATAGCAAGCTTGCTTCCCCCGTCGTATAGTTCTTGGAGAGTTTTCCAACGGTATGCTGTGCACCGCATAACTCCTTACGGATTAAAAGTTATAGGCACCGGAGCGACGGAGACCTAGTCACAAGCCCCACGCCCTCGGTTTGTGGGCCCAGCCTCTACGTGAAGGGAAGTTGTCTTGTCTAAGGTGCCGTAGGATTCGGTAATAGAAAGTTGATGGATAAAATATCTTGGCAACCCTAACTAGGGCAAAAAAATTGAAAAGGGAGGTGCAACACAAGGACTTCCCAGGGGGTCACCCATCCTAGTACTACTCTCGCCCAGGCACGCCTAACTTCGTAGTTCTGATGGGATCCGGTGCATTAGTGCTAGTATGATCGTACCCGTCATGTTGAGGGCACACATCCTTTATGTGTCGACGGTTCACAGTCCTAGCCTAGAGAGATGGCCCATTCAAAAGGCCCAACGGGCTTAACGACAATCTATCCACTTCAACAACGTAGCATCCTCGTAAGACGTGATATCAACGCGTTGTAGGATCCTGTAATATCCGGTGAGTTAGGTTCTCGTCCTTTTAACAGCTCACGACATATGATCCGAGATGAAAAAACAGAGCAATAGAAGAAAAGTGGCATGAAACTGATGAAAATGTTCAATTTTGGGCTCTGAAAATCAACGTAGCCAAGCAGGCTTGCTGCCCCCATTGTAGAGCTCTTGGAGTGCTTTCCAACAGTATGTTATTCGCCACGTAACTCCTTACGAATTAAAAGTTATGGGCACTGGACCAACGGAGACCTGGTCACAAGCCCCACGCCCTCGGTTTCCGGGCCCAGCCTCTACGTGAAGCGAAGTTGTCTTGCCCAAGGTGCCGTTGGATTCAGTAATAGAAATATGGTGTATAAAGTATCTTGGCAACCCTAACCGGGGATAAAAAAAAATTGAAAAGCGGCGGTGCAACACGAGGACTTCCCAGGGAGTCACCCATCATAGTACTACTCCCGCCCAAGCACGCTTAACTTCGGAGTTTTGATGGGATCCAGTGCATTATTGCTGGTATGATCGCACCCGTCATGTTGTGGGCACAAATCCTTTATGTGTTGACGGTTCACAGTCCCAACCCAGAGAGATGGCCCATTCAAAAGGCCCAATAGGCTTAACGACAACCCCTACGCTTCAACAACGCAGCATTCTCGGAAGATGTGATATCGACGTGTTTTAGGGCCGTCGAGTGTCCTGCGAGTTAGGTTCTCGTCCTTTAACAACTCACGACGTACGATCCGGGACAGAAAAACAGAGCAAAAGAAGAAAAGTGACCCGAAACTGATGAAAACGTTCAATTTTATGCTCTGAAATAGGCACAACCGAGCAAGCTTGCTGCCCCCGTCGTAGATCTCTCAGAGAGCTTTCCAACGGTATGTTTGCACCACGTAACTCCTTACAAATTAAAAGTTATGAGCACCGAATCGATAGAGACTTGGTCACACGCCCCACACCCTCGGTTTGCGGGCCCAGCCTCTACGTGAAACGAAGTTGTCTTGCCCAAGGTGCCGTGGGATTCGGTAATAGAAATGTGGTGGATAAAGTATCTTGGCAACCCTAACCGAGGCAAAAAAATTGAAAAGCGGGGGTGCAACACGAGGACTTTGCACGGGGTCACCCATCCTAGTACTACTCTCGCCCAAGCACACTTAACTTCTGAGTTCTGATGGGATCCGGGACATTAGTGCTGGTATGATCGCACCCGTCATGTTGTGGGCACAAATCCTTTATGTGTTGATGGTTCACAGTCCCAACCTAGAGATATGGCCTATTCAAAAGGCCCAATGGGTTTAACGACAACGCATCCGCTTCAACAACGTAGCATCCTCGCAAGACGTGATATCGACACATCGTAGGGCCCTCTAATGTCCCGCGAGTTAGGTTATCGTCCTTTTAACAACTTACGACGTACAATCCGGGACAGAAAAACTGAGCAAAAGAAGAAAAATAGCCCGAAAATGATGAAAACGTTCGATTTTGGGCTCCAAAAATAGGCACAGCTGAGCATGCTTGCTGCCCCCATCTTAGAGCTCTCGGAGAGCTTTCGAACAGTATGCTTTGCACCGTGTAACTCCTTTCAAATTAAAAGTTATGGGCACCGGAGCGACGGAGACCTGGTCATAAGCCCTACGCCCTCGATTTACGAGCCTAGCCTCTACGTGAAGCGAAGATGTCTTGCCCAAGGTGTCGTGGGATTCGGTAATAGAAATGTGGTGGATAAAGTATCTTGGCAACCCTAACCGGTGCAAAAAAAATTGAAAATGGGGGGTGCAAGACGAGGACTTCCCAAGGGGTCACCTATCCTTGTACTACTCTTGCCCAAGCACGCTTAACTTCAGAGTTCTTATGGGATCTGGTGCATTAGGGTTGGTATGATCGCACCGGTCATGTTGTGGGCGCAAATCATTTATGTGTTGACAGTTCACAGTCCCAGCCCAGAGAGATGGCCCATTCAAAAGGCCCAATGGGCTTAACGAGAACCCATCCGCTTGAACAACGTAGCATTCTCGCAAGACATGATATCGACACATTGTAGGGCCTTACAATATCCCACGAGTTAGGTTGTCATCCTTTTTAAAGCACTCGATGTACAATCTGGGGCAAACAAACAAAGCAAAAGAAGAAAAATGGCCAGAAACTGATGAAAACGTTCGATTTTGGACTCCGAAAATAGGAGCAACGGTGCAGAGCCCTCGTCGTAGAGCTCTCGGAGAGCTTTCCAATGGTATGCTGTGCATCGCGTAACTCCTTAAGGATTAAAAGTTATGGGCACCGGAGCGACGGAGACCTGGTCACAAGCCCTACGCCCTCTGTTTGCGGGCCCAGCCTCTACGTGAAGTGAAGTTGTCTTGCCCAAGGTGCTGTGGGATTTGGTAATAGAAATTTGGTGGATAAAGTATCTTGGAAACCCTAACCAGTGCAAAAAAAATTGAAAATGGGGGGTGCAACACGAGGACTTCCCAAGGGGTCACTCATCCTTGTACTACTCTTGCCCAAGCACGCTTAACTTCAGAGTTCTGATGGGATCCGGTGCATTAGTGTTGGTATGATCGCACCCGTCATGTTGTGGGCGTAAATCATTTATGTGTTGACGGTTCACAGTCCCAGCCCAGAGAGATGGCCCATTCAAAAGGCCCAATCAGCTTAACGATAACCCATCCGCTTGAACAACGCAGCATTCTCGCAAGACATGATATCGACGCGTTGTAGGGCCTTGTAATATCCCGCGAGTTAGGTTGTCATCCATTTAACAGCTCTCGACGTACAATCCGGTACAAAAAAACAAAGCAAAAGAAGAAAAATGGCCCGAAACTGATGAAAACGTTCGATTTTGGACTCCGAAAATAGGATCGGTTGTGCAGAGCCCGGTCGTAGAGCTCTCAGAGAGCTTTCCAACGGTATGCTGTGCGTAAGTAACTCCTTAAGGACTAAAAGTTATGGGCACCGGAGCGACGGAGACCTGGTCACAAGCCCTACGCCCTCGGTTTGCGGGCCCAGCCTCTACGTGAAGTGAAGTTGTCTTGCCCAAGGTGCCGCGGGATTCGATAATAGAAATGTGGTGGATAAAGTATCTTGGCAACCCTAACCGGGGCAAAAAACATTGAAAATTGGGGGTGCAACACGAGGACTTCCTAAGGGGTCACCCATCCTAGTACTACTCTCGCCTAAGCGCGCTTAACTTTGGAGTTCTGATGGGATCCGGTGCATTAGTGCTAGTATGATCGCACCCGTCATGTTGTGGGCACAAATCCTTTATGTGTTGACGGTTCACAGTCCCAGCCTAGAGAGATGGCCCATTCAAAAGGCCCAATGGGCTTAACGACAACTCATCCGCTTCAACAATGCAGCATCCTCGCAAGACGTGATATTGACGCATTATAGGGCCCTCTGATGTCCCGCGAGTTAGGTTGTTATCCTTTTAACAGCTCATGACGTACGATACGAGACGAAAAAATAGAGCAAAAGAAGAAAAGTGGCCCGAAACTGATGAAAATGTTCAATTTTGGGCTCCCAAAATAGGCACAACCGAGCAGGCTTGATGCCCCCGTCGTAGAGCTATCGGAGAGCTTTCCAACAGTATGCTGTGCGCTGCGTAACTCCTTACGGATTAAAAGTTATGGGCACCGGAGCGACGGAGACCTGGTCACAAGCCCCACGCCCTCGGTTTACAAGGCTAGCCTCTACGTGAAGCAAAGATGTCTTACCCAAGGTGCCGTAGGATTCGGTAATAGAAATGTGGTGGATAAAGTATCTTGGCAACCCTAACCGGGGCAAAAAAAAATTGAAAAGTGGGGGTGCAACACGAGGACTTCCTAAGGGGTCACCCATCCTAATACTACTCTCGCCCAAATGCGCCTAACTTCAGAGTTCTGATGGGATCCAGTGAATTAGTGCTGGTATGATCGCACCCGTCATGTTGTGGGCACAAATCTTTTATGTGTTGACGTTTCACAGTCCCAGCCCAGAGATATGGACCATTCAAAAGGCCCAATGGGCTTAACGATAACCCATCCGCTTCAACAACCCAGCATTCTCGCAAGACATGATTTCGACGCGTTGTAGGGCCCTGTAATATCCCGCGAGTTAGGTTGTCATCCTTTTAACAGCTCACAACGTACAATCCGGGACAAAAAAACAGAGCAAAAGAAGAAAAATGGCACGAAACTGATGAAAATGTTCGATTTTGGGCTCCGAAAACAGGCGCTGTTGTGCAGAGCCCCCGTCGTAGAGCTCTCAGAGAGCTTTCCAACTGTATACTGTGCGTCACGTAACTCCTTACGGATTAAAAGTTATGGGCACCTGAACGACGGAGACCTAGTCACAAGCCCTACGCCCTCGGTTTGCGGGCCCCACCTCTACGTGAAGCGAAGTTGTCTTGCCCAAGGTGTCGTGGGATTCAGTAATAGAAATGTGGTGGATAAATTATCTTGGCAACCCTAACTGGTGCAAAAAAAATTGAAAATTGGGGGTGCAACACAACGACTTCCCAAGGGGTCACCCATCCTAGTACTACTCTCGCCCATGCGCGCTTAACTTTGGAGTTCTGATGGGATCCGGTGCATTAGTGCTAGTATGATCGTACCTGTCATGTTGTGGGCACAAATCCTTTATGGGTTGACAGTTCACAGTCCTAGCCTAGAGAGATAGCCCATTCAAAAGGCCCAATGGGCTTAATGACAACCCATCCGCTTCAACAACGCAGCATCCTCGCAAGACGTGATATCGATGTGTCGTAGGGCCTTTAATATCCCGCGAGTTAGGTTGTCATCATTTTAACAGCTCACAACGTACGATACGGGTTGAAAAAATAGAGCAAAAGAAGAAAAGTGGCCCGAAACTGATGAAAATGTTCGATTTTGGGCTCTGAAAACAAGCTTCTTGTCCCTGTCGTAGAGCTCTCACAGAGCTTTCCAACGGTATGTTGTGCGCCTAACTCCTTACGGATTAAAAGTTATGGGCACTAGAGTGACATAGACCTGGTCACAAGGCCCACGCATTGTATGGCCCTCTAATGTCCCGTGATTAAGGTTGTCGTCCTTTTTACAACTCACAATGTACGATCCGGAAAGGCAAAACAGAGCCAAAGAAGAAAAGTAACCCAAAACTGATGAAAACATTCAATTTTGGGCTCTGAAAATAGGCACAGTCGAGCAGGCTTATTGCCCCTGTCGTAGAGCTCTCAAAGAACTTTCCAATGGTGTGCTGTGTACCGCGTAACTCCTTACGAATTAAAAGTTATGGGCACCGGAGCGACGGAGACCTGGCCACAAGCCCCACGCCCTCGGTTTGCGGGCCCAACCTCTACGTGAAACAAAGTTGTCTTGCCCAAGGGATTCGTTAATAGAAATGTGGTGGATAAAGTATCTTGGCAACCCTAACCGGGGCAAAAAAAAAATGAAAAACGGGGGTGCAACACGAGGACTTTCCAAAGGGTCACCCATCCTAGTACTACTCTTGCCCAAGCACGTTTAACTTCAGAGTTCTGATGGGATCCGGTGCACTAGTGCTGGTATGATTGCCCCCGTCTTGTTGTGGGAACAAATCCTTTATGTATTGACGGTTCACAGTCCCAGCCTAGAAAGATGGCCCATTCAAAATGCCCAATTGGCTTAACGATAACCCATTTGCTTCAACAACACAGCATCCTCGCAAGACGTGATATCGACGCGTTGTAGGGCCCTTTAATGTCCTACGAGTTAGGTTGTCGTCCTTTTAATAGCTCACGACATACTATCCGGGATTGAAAAAAAGAGCAAAAGATGAAAAGTGGCCTGAAATTGATGAAAATGTTTGATTTTGGGCTCCGAAAATAGGCCCAACTGAGTAGGCCTACTCCCCCCGTCGTAGAGCTCTCGGGGAGCTTTCAAACGGTATGTTGTGCGCTGCGTAACTCCTTACGGATTAAAAGTTATAGGCACCGGAGCGACGGAGACCTGGTCTCAACCCCCACGCCCTCGATTTGCGGGCCCAGCCTCTACGTAAAGTGAAGTTGTCGTGCCCAAGGTGCCGTGGGATTCGGTAATAGAAATTCGGTAGATAAAGTATCTTGGCAACCCTAATCGGGGCAAAAAAAATTGAAAATTGGGGGTGCAACACGAGGACTTCCCAAGGGGTCACTGATCCTAGTACTACTGTCGCCCAAGCGCGCTTAACTTCGGAGTTCTGATGGGATCAGGTGCATTAGTGCTAGTATGATCCCACCCATCATGTTGTGGGCATAAATCCTTTGTGTTGACGGTTCACAGTCCCAGCCCAGAGAGATGGCCCATTAAAAAGGCCAAATGGGCTTAACGAAAACCCATTTGCTGCAACAACACAGCATCCTCGCAAGACGTGATATCGACGCATTGTAGGGCCATCTACTATCTTATGAGTTAGGCTGTCGTCCTTTTAACAGCTCACGACGTATGATCCAGGATGGAATAACATAGTAAAAGAAGAAAAGTGTCCCAAAACTGATGAAAATGTTCAATTTTGGGCTTAAAAATTGGGTGCAGGGGAGCAGGCTTGCTACCCCCGTCGTAGAGCACTCGGAGAGCTTTCCAACGGTATGCTGTGCGCCGCGTAACTCCTTACGGATCAAAAGCTATGGGCACCGGAGCGACGGAGACGTGGTCATAAGCCCTACGCCCTCAGTTTGCGGGCCCAGCCTCTACGTGAAGCGAAGTTGTCTTGCCCAAGGTGCTGTGGGATTTGGTAATAGAAATGTGGTGGATAAAATATCTTGGCAACCCTAACCGGGGCAAAAAAAATTGAAAATTGGGGGTGCAATACAAGGACTTCACAAGGGGTCACCCATCCTAATACTACTCTCGCCCAAGCACACTTAACATCGGAGTTCTGATGGGATCCGGTGCATTAGTGCTGGTATGATCGCACACATCATGTTGTGGGCACAAATCCTTTATGTATTGACGTTTCACAGTCCCAACCTAGAGAGATGGCCAATTCAAAAGGCCCAATGGGCTTAACGACAACCCATCCGCTTCAACAACGCAGCATCCTCGCAAGACGTGATATCGATGCGTTGTAGGGCCCTCTAATGTCCCGTGAGTTAGGTTTTCGTCCTTTTAACAACTTACGACGTACGATCCGGGATGGTAAAACAGAGAAAAAGAAGAAAAGTGGCCCGAAACTGATGAAAATGTTCAATTTTGGGCTACAAAAATAGGCTCAGCTGAGTAGGCTTGCTACCTCTATCGTAGAGCTCTCAGAGAGCTTTCCAATGGTATGCTGTGCACCGCGTAACTCCTTACGAATTAAAAGTTATAGGCACCGGAGCGATGGAGACCTGGCCACAAGCCCCACGCCCTCGGTTTGCGGGCCCAACCTCTACGTGAAGCAAAGTTGTCTTGCCCAAGGTGCCGTGGGATTCGTTAATAGAAATATGGTGGATAAAGTATCTTGGCAACCCTAACCGGGGCAAAAAAAAATTGAAAAATAGGGGTGCAACACGAGGACTTTCCAAAGGGTCACCCATCCTAGTACTACACTCGCCCAAGCACGTTTAACTTCAGAGTTCTGATGGGATCCGGTGCATTAGTGCTGGTATGATTGCACCTGTCTTGTTGTGGGAACAAATCCTTTATGTATTGACGGTTCATAGTCCCAGCCCAGAGAGATGGCCTATTCAAAATGCCCAATTGGCTTAACGACAACCCATTTGCTTCAACAACGCAGCATCCTCGCAAGACGTGATATCGACGCGTTGTAGGGCCCTTTAATGTCCTACGAGTTAAGTTGTCGTCCTTTTAATAGCTCACGACAAACGATCCGGGATTTAAAAAAAGAGCAAAAGATGAAAAGTATCCCGAAATTGATGAAAACGTTTGATTTTGGGCTCTGAAAACAGGCCCAGCTAAGTAGGCCTACTCCCCCCGTCGTAGAGCTCTCAGAGAGCTTTCAAATGGTATGTTGTGCGCTGCGTAACTCCTTACGAATTAAAAGTTATAGGCACCGGAGCGACGGAGACCTGGTCTCAACCCCCACGCCCTCGGTTTACGGGCCCAGCCTCTACGTGAAGTGAAGTTGTCGTGCCCAAGGTGCTGTGGGATTTGGTAATAGAAATTCGGTAGATAAAGTATCTTGGCAACCCTAACCGGGGCAAAAAAATTGAAAATTGGGGGTGCAACACAAGGACTTCCCTAGGGGTCACTGATCTTAGTACTACTCTCGCCCAAGCGCGCTTAACTTCGGAGTTCTGATGGGATCAGGTGCATTAGTGCTAGTATGATCCCACCCATCATGTTGTGGGCACAAATCCTTTATGTGTTGACGGTTCACAGTCTCAGCCCAGAGAGATGGCCCATTCAAAAGGCCTAATGGGCTTAACGAAAACCCATTTGCTTCAACAACACAGCATCATCGCAAGACGTGATATCGACGCATTGTAGGGCCATCTACTATCCTGCGAGTTAGGCTGTCGTCCTTTTAACAGCTCACGACGTACGATCCAGGATGGAATAACATAGTAAAAGAAGAAAAGTGTCCCGAAACTAATGAAAACGTTCGATTTTGGGCTTAAAAATTGGGTGTAGTGGAGCAGGCTTGCTACCCCTGTCGTAGAACACTTGGAGAGCTTTCCAACGATATGTTGTGTGCCACGTAACTTTTTACGGATCAAAAGCTATGGGCACCAGAGCGACGGAGACCTGGTCATAAGCCCTACGCCCTCGGTTTGCGAGCCCAGCCTCTACGTGAAGCGAAGTTGTCTTGCCCAAGATGCTGTGGGATTTGGTAATAGAAATGTGGTGGATAAAGTATCTTGGCAACCCTAACCGGGGCAAAAAAAATTAAAAAGAGGGGTGCAACACGAGGACTTTCCAAGGGGTCACCCATCCTAGTACTACTCTCGCCCTAGCACGCTTAACTTCGGAGTTTTGATGGGATCCACTACATTAGTGCTGGTATGATCACACCCATCATGATGAGGGCACAAATCCTTTATTTGTTGACTGTTCACAGTCCCAGCCCAGAGAGATGGCCCATTCAAAAGGCCCAATTGGCTTAACGACAGCCCATCTGCTTCAACAACGCAGCATCTTCGTAAGACATGATATCGTAGCATTGTAGGGCCCTGTAATATCCCGCGAGTTAGGTTGTCATCCTTTTAATAGCTCACGACGTACGATCCGAGACGAAGAAACATAGCAAAAGAAGAAAAGTGGCCCGCAACTGATGAAAACATTCTATTTTGGGCCCCAAAAACAGGCACAGTCGAGGAAGCTTGCTGCCCCAGTCGTAGAGCTCTCGGAGAGCTTTCCAATAGTATGCTGTGCACGGCGTAACTCCTTACGGATTAAAAGTTATGGCCACTGGAGCGACGGAGACCTGGCCACAAGCCCCAAGCCCTCGGTTTGCGAGCCTAGCCTCTACGTGAAGTGAAGTGGTTTTGCCCAAGGTGCCGTGGGATTTGGTAATAGAAATGTGGTGGATAAAGTATCTTGGCAACCCTAACTTGGGTAAAAAAAATTGAAAATGAGGGGTGCAACCCGAGGACTTCCCAGGGGGTGACACATCCTAGTACTACTCTCGCCCAAGTATGCTTAACTTTGGAGTTCTGATGGGATCCGGTGCATTAATGCTGGTATGATCACACCCGTCATGTTGTGGGCACAAATCCTTTATGTGTTGATGGTTCACAGTCCCAGCCCAGAGAGATGGCCCATTCAAAAGGCCCAATGGGCTTAACGACAACCCATCCGCTTCAATAACGCAGCATTCTCACAAGACGTGATATCGACGCATTATAGGGCCCTGTAATATCCCTTGAGTTTAGTAGTCATCCTTTTAACAGCTCACGACGTACGAAACGGGATGGAAAAATAGAGCAAAAGAAGAAAAGTGGCCCGAAATTTATGAAAACGTTCAATTGTGGTCTCCAAAAAAGGGTGCAGCCAAGCAGGTTTGCTACCCCCTTTGTAGAGCTCTCAGAGAGCTTTCCAACTGTATGTTGTGCACCGCGTAACTCCTTACGGATCAAAAGTTATGGGCACCGGAGCGACAGAGACCTGGTCACAAAGCCTACGACCTCGGTTTGCGGGCCCAGCCTCTACGTGAAGCGAAGTTGTCTTGCCCAAGGTGCTGTGGGATTCGGTAATAGAAATGTGGTGGATAAAAGATCTTGGCAACCCAAACCGGTGCAAAAAAAATTGAAAAGAGGGGTGCAACACGAGGTCCTTCCAAGGGGTCACTCATCCTAGTACTACTCTCGCCCAAGCACGCTTAACTTCGGAGTTTTGATGGGATCCACTACATTAGTGCTGGTATGATCACACCCGTCATGATGAGGTCACAAATCCTTTTTGTGTTGACTGTTCACAGTCCCAGCCCAGAGAGATGGCCCATTCAAAAGGCGCAATGGGCTTAACGACAACCCATCTGCTTCAACAACGCAGCATCTTCGTAAGACGTGATATCGACGTATTGTAGGGCCCTACAATATCCCACGAGTTAGGTTGTCTTCCTTTTAACAGCTCGCGACGTACGATCCGGGACGAAGAAACATAGCCAAAGAAGAAAAGTGTCCCGAAGTTGATGAAAACGTTCGATTTTGGCCTCCAAAAATAGGCACAGCCGAGGAAGCTTGTTGCCCTCATCGTAGAGCGCTCAGAGAGCTTTCCAACGGTATGCTGTACGCCGCGTAACTCCTTACGGATTAAAAGTTATGGGCACCGAAGCGACGGAGACCTGGCCATAAGCCCCAAGCCCTCGGTTTGTGGGGCTAGCCTCTACGTGAAGCGAAGTTGCCTTGCCCAAGGTGCCGTGGGATTCGATAATAGAACTGTGGTGGATAAAGTATCTTGGCAACCCTAACCTGGGCAAAAAAAATTGAAAAGAGGCGGTGCAACACGAGGACTTCCCAAGGAGTCACCTATCCTAGTACTACTCTCGCCCAAGCACGCTTAACTTTGGAGTTCTGATGGGATCCGGTGCATTAGTGCTAGTATGATCGCACCCGTCATGTTGTGGGCACAAATCCTTTTTGTGTTGACGGTTCACAGTCCCAGCCCAGAGAGATTGCCCATTCAAAAGGCCTAATGGGCTTAACGACAACCCATCCGCTTCAACAACGCAGCATTCTCGCAAGTCGTGATATCGACGCATTGTAGGGCCCTATAATATCCCGCGAGTTTGGTAGTCATCCTTTTAACAGCTCACGATGTACGATACGGGATGAAAAAATAGAGCAAAAGAAGAAAGTGGCCCAAAATTGATGAAAACGTTCGATTTTGGGCTACAAAAAAGTGCACAGCCGAGCAGGCTTGCTGCCCCCTTTGTAGAGCTCTTAGAGAGCTTTCCAACGGTATGTTGTGCATCGCGTAACTCCTTACAGATCAAAAGGTATGGGCACCGGAGCAACAGAGACCTAGTCACAAGCCCTACGCCCTCGGTTTGCGGGCCCAGCCTCTACGTGAAGCGAAGTTGTCTTGCCCAAGGTGCTGTGGGATTCGATAATAGAAATGTGGTGGATAAAGTATCTTGGCAACCCTAACCGGGGCAAAAAAAATTGAAAAGAGGGGTGCAACACGAGGACTTTCCAAGGGGTCACCCATCCTAGTACTACTTTCGCCCAAGCACGCTTAACTTCAGAGTTTTGATGGGATCCGCTACATTAGTGCTGGTATGATCACACCCATCATGATGAGGGAACAAATCCTTTATGTGTTGACTGTTCACAGTCCCAACCCAGAGAGATGGCCCATTCAAAAGGCCCAATGGGCTTAACGACAACCCATCCGATTCAACAACGCAGCATCTTTGTAAGACGTGATATCGACGCATTGTAGGGCCCTGCAATATCCTGCGAGTTAGGTTGTCGTCCTTTTAACAGCTCACGACGTACGATCCGGGACGAAGAAACATAGCAAAAGAAGAAAAGTGGCCCGAAACTGATGAAAACATTCAATTTTGGGCTCCAAAAACAGGCACAACCGAGGAAGCTTGCTGCCCCCGTCGTAGAGCTCTCGGAGAGCTTTCCAACGGTATGTTGTGCACCGTGTAACTCCTTACGGATTAAAAGTTATGGGCACCAGAACGACCGAGACCTGGCCACAAGCCCCAAGCCCTTGGTTTGCGGGCCTAGCCTCTACGTGAAGCGAAGTTGTCTTGCCCAAGGTGCTGTGGGATTCGGTAATAGAAATGTGGTGGATAAAGTATCTTGGCAACCCTAACCTGGGCAAAAAAAATTGAAAAGGGGGGTTACAACACGAGGACTTCCCAGGGGGTCACCCATCCTAGTACTACTCTCGCCCAAGCACGCTTAACTTTGGAGTTCTGATGAGATCCGGTGCATTAGTATTGGTATGATCGCACCGGTCATGTTGTGGGCACAAATCCTTTATGTGTTGATGGTTCACAGTCCCTGCCCAGAGAGATGGCCCATTCAAAAGGCCCAATGGGCTTAACGACAACCCATCTGCTTCAACAACGTAGCATCCTCCCAAGACGTGTTATCGACGCATTGTAGGGCCCTGTAATATCTCGCGAGTTTGGTAGTCATCCTTTTAACAGCTCATGACGTACGATCCGGGATGGAAAAACATAGCAAAAGAAGAAAAGTGGCCTGAAACTGATTAAAACGTTCGAATTTGGACTGCAAAAAAGGGCGCAGTAGAGCAGGCTTGCTGCCTCCTTTGTAGAACTCTCAGAGAGCTTTCCAACGGTATGTTGTACACCGCGTAACTCCTTACGGATCAAAAGTTATGGGCATCGGAGCGACAGAGACCTGGTCACAAGCCCTATGCCCTCGGTTTGCGGGCCCAGCCTCTACGTGAAGCGAAGTTCCCTTGCCCAAGGTGTTGTGGGATTCGGTAATAGAAATGTGGTGGATAAAGTATCTTGGCAACCCTAACAGGGGAAAAAAAATTGAAAAAGGGGGTGCAACACGAGGACTTCTCAGGGGGTCACCCATCCTAGTGCAACTCTCACCAAAGCGCGCTTTATTTCAGAGTTCTGATGGGATCCGGTGCATTAGTACTGCTATGATTGCACCAGTCATGTTGTGGGCACAAATCCTTTATGTGTTGATGGTTCACAGTCCGAGCCTAGAGAGATGGCCCATCCAAAAGGCCTAATGGGCTTAACGACAACCGATCTACTTCAACAACGAAGTATCCGCGCAAGACGTGATATCGACGCATCGTAGGGCCCTCTAATGTCCTGCGAGTTAAGTTGTCGTCCTTTTAACAGCTCACGATGTACGATCCGGGATGAAAAAACAGAGCAAAAGAAGAAAATTTGCCTGAAATTGATGAAAACGTTCGATTTTGGGCTCCGAAAATAGGCACAGCCGAGTAGGCTTACTTCCCCCGTAGTAGAGCTCTCGGATAGCTTTCCAACGGTATGCTGTGCGCCGCGTAACTCCTTACGAATTAAAAGTTATGGGCACCAGAGCGACGGAGACCTGGTCACAAGCCCCACGCCCCCGGTTTGCGGGCACAGGCTCTACGTGAAGCGAAGTTGTCTTGCCCAAGGTGTTGTGGGATTCGATAATAGAAATGTGGTGGATAAAGTATCTTCGCAACCCTAACCGGGGCAAAAAAAATTTAAAAGCGGGGGTGCAACACGAGGACTTCCCAGGGGGTCACCTATCCTATTACTACTGTCGCCCATGCAAGCTTAACTTCGAAGTTCTGATTGGATCCGGTGCATTAGTGCTGGTATGATCGCACCCGTCATGTTGTAGGCACAAATCCTTTATGTGTTGGCAGTTCACAGTCCTAGCCTAGAGAGATGGCACTTTCAAAAGGCCCAATGGGCTTAACGACAACCCATCTGCCTCAACAACGCAGCATCCTCGCAAGACATGATATCGAGGCATTGTAGGGGCCTCTAATGTCCCGCGAGTTAGGTTGTCGTCCTTTTAACAACTCACGACGTATGATCCGGGACAGAAAAATAGAGAAAAAGAAGAAATGTACCCCAAAACTAAGGAAAACGTTCAATTTTGGGCTCCAAGAACGGGCGCAGCCGAGCAGGCTTGCTGCCCCCATCGTAGAGCTCTCAGAGAGCTTTTCAACGGTATGCTGTGTGTTGCGTAACTCCTTACGGATCAAAAGTTATGGGCACCAGAGCAACGGAGACCTGGTCACAAGCCCTACACCCTCGGTTTGCGGACCCAGCCTCTACGTGAAGTGAAGTTGTCTTGCCCAAGGTGCCGTGGGATTCGGTAATAGAAATATGGTGGATAAAGTATCTTGGCAACCCTAACCGGGGCAAAAAAAATTGAAAAGGGGGGTGCAACACGAGGACTTCCCAGGGGGTTACCCATCCTTGTACTATTCTCGCCCAAGCACGCTTAACTTCGGAGTTCTGATGGGATCCGGTGGATTAATGCTGGTATGATCTAACCCATCATGTTGAGGGCGCAAATCCTTTATGTGTTGACGGTTACAGTCCTAGCCTAGAGAAATGGCCCATTCAAAAGGCCCAATGGGCTTAACGACAACCCATTTGCTTCAACAGCGCAGCATCCTCGTAAGACGTGAGATTGACGCATTGTAGGGCCCTGTAATATCCCACGAGTTAGGTTGTCGTCCTTTTAACAGCTCATGACGTACGATCTGGGATGGAAAAACATAGCAAAAAAAGAAAAGTGGCCCGAAACTAATGAAAACGTTCGATTTTGGGCTCTGAAAACAGACGCAGCCAAGCAGGCTTGTTGCCCCCGTAGTAGAGCTCTCAGAGAGCTTTACAACGGTATGTTGTGCACTGCGTAACTCTTTACGGATTAAAAGTTATGGGCACCAGAGCGACGGAGACCTGGTCACAAGCCCCACGCCCTCGGTTTACGGGTCCAGCCTCTACGTGAAGCGAAGTTGTCTTGCCCAAGGTTCTGTGGGATTCGGTAATAGAAATGTGGTGGATAAAGAATCTTGGCAACCCTAACCGGGGCAAAAACAATTGAAAAATAGGGGTGCAACACAAGGACTTCCCAGTGGGTCACCCATCCTAATACTACTATCGCCAAGCACGCTTAACTTCGGAGTTCTGATGGGATCCGGTGCATTTGTGCTGGTATGATCGCACTCGTCATGTTGAGGGCACAAATGCTTTATGTGTTGACGGTTCACTGTCCCAGCCCAGAGAGATGACCCATTCAAAAAGCCCAATGGGCTTAACAACAACCTATCCACTTCAACAACGCAGCATCCTCGTAAGACGTGATATTGACGCGTTGTAAGACATTGTAATATCCCGCAAGTTAGGTTGTCGTCATTTTAACAGCTCACGACGTACGATCCGAGATCGAAAAACAGAGCAAAAGAAGAAAAGTGGCATGAAACTGATGAAAACGTTCGATTTTGGGCTCCGAAAACTGGCTCAACCAAGCAGGCTTACTGCCCCCGTTGTAGAGCTCTCGCAGAGCTTTCCAACGGTATGTTGTGCGCCGCGTTACTCCTTACGGATTAAAACTTATGGGCACCGAAGCGACGGAGACCTGGTCATAAGCCCCACGCCCTTGGTTTGCGGGCCCAGCCTCTACGTGAAGCGAAGTTGTCTTGCCCAAGGTGCCGTGGGATTTAGTAATAGAAATGTGGTGGATAAAGTATCTTGGCAACCCTAACCGGAGCAAAAAAAATTGAAAAACAGGGGTGCAACACGAGGACTTCCCAGGGGGTCACCCATCCTAGTACTACTCTCGCCCAAGCACGTTTAACTTCGGAGTTCTGATGGGATCCGGTGGATTAGTGCTGGTATGATCGCACCCGTCATGTTGTGGGCACAAATCTTTTATTTGTTGATGGTTCACAGTCCCAGCCCAGAGAGATGGCCCATTCAAAAGGCCCAATGGGCTTAACAACAACTCATCCACTTCAATAACGCAGCATCCTCGCAAGACGTGATATCGACGCATTGTAGAGCCCTCTATTGTCCCGCGAGTTAGGTTGTCGTCCTTTTCACAGCTCACGACGTACGATCCGGGACGGAAAAATAGAGCAAAAGAAGAAAAGTGGCCCGAAACTGATGAAATCGTTTGATTTTGGGCTCCAAAAATAGGCGCAGCTGTGAAACCCCACTTTTCTATCCTGTCTTGTTTTGCGTGTTTATTCTCGTTTTGCGTGAATTGACCTGTCTATGTGCTACATGACTTAGAATGTGATAATTTTGATATTAATACTCCTAGAACATGCTAAATGTGCATTCATGAAATTTTCATCCAAAACGGAGTCAAAAATTTTATCGTCGACTTTTAGTGAATAGTATTTTCGAAACACGTCCGCTAAAATTTTGAAACTGGTCTTTTTAACCCTTCTAGACCTAGTCCTCGGACTTTAATAGACCTGTGTTTGTTGAAAACGGATTTCAAATCGGCTTAGGAATTTATTAGGGTTTTTACACTGACTTTTGCGAAAATCGAGTTTTAAGCTGACTCAGGTGAAATTGTTTGATTGTAAAACTTCTTGTCACCTAGAAATAAATTATTTGAGATAGTTTAAGTGTTAATTTAATAGTTGAGTAACACGTCTTACGAGGATGCTGTGTTGTTGAGGCTGATGGGTTGTCGTTAAGCCCATTAGGCCTTTTGAATGGGCCATCTCTCTAGGCTGGGACTTTGAACCGTCAACACATAAAGGATTTGTGCCCTCAACATGACGGGTGCGATCATACCAGCACTAATGCACCGAATCCCATCAGAACTCCGTAGTTAAGCGCGCTTGGGCGAGAGTAGTACTAGGATGGGTGAGCGCCGGTGAAGTCCTCGTGTTGCACCCCCCTTTTCAATTTTTTTTACCCCGGTTAGGGTTGCCAAGATACTTTATCCACCATATTTCTATTACCGAATCCCACGGCACCTTGGGCAAGACAACTTCGCTTCACGTAGAGGTTGGGCCCGTAAACTGAGGGCGTAGGGCTTATGACCAGGTCTCCGTCGCTCCGGTGCCCATAACTTTTGATCCGTAAGGAGTTACGCAGTGCAAAGCATACTGTTGGAAAGCTCTCCAAGAGCTCGACGACGGGGGTAGTAAGCATGCTCGGCTGCACCCCTTTTTGGAGCCCAAAATCGAACATTTTCATCAGTTTCGGGCTACTTTTCTTCTTTTGCTCTGGTTTTTTGTCCCGGATCGTACGTCGTGGGATGTTAAAAGGACGACAACCTAACTAGCTAGATATTACAAGGCCCTACAACTTGTCAATATCACGTCTTACGAGGATGCTGTGTTGTTGAAGCGAAGGGGTTGTCGTTAAGCCCATTGGGCCTTTTGAATGAGCCATCTCTCTAGGTTAGGACTCTGAACTGTCAACACATAAAGGATTTGTGCCCTCAACATGACGGGTGCGATGATACCAGTACTAATGCACCGGATCCCATCGGAACTCCGGAGTTAAGCGTGCTTGGGCGAGGGTAGTACTAGGATGGGTGATCCCCTATGAAGTCCTCATGGTGCACCCCACTTTTCAATTTTTTTTTTGCCTCGGTTAGGGTTGCGAAGATACTTTATCCACAACATTTCTATTACCGAATCCCACGGCACATTGGGCAAGACAACTTCGCTTCACGTAGAGGTTGGGTCCGCAAGCCGAGGGCGTAGGGCTTATGACCAGGTCTCTGTGGCTCCGGTGCCCATAACTTTTGATCCATAAGGAGTTACTCGGTGTACAACATACCGTTGGAAAGCTCTCCGAGAGCTCGACGATGGGGGTAGTAAGCCTGCTCAGCTGTGCCCATTTTTGGGGCCCAAAATCTAACATTTTCATCAGTTTTAGGCCACTTTTCTTCTTTTACTCTATATTTCTGTCACGGATCGTACGTCGTGAGCTGTTAAAAGGACGACAACCTAACTTGCAGGATATTATAGGGCCCTACAATGCGTCGATATCACGTCTTACGAGGATGCTGCGTTGTTGAAGTGGATGGGTTGTCGTTAAGCCCATTGGGCCTTTTGAATGGGCCATTTCTCTGGGCTGGGACTATGAACTGTCAACACATAAAGGATTTGTGCCCTCAACATGACGGGTGCGATCATACCAGCACTAATGTACCTGATCCCATCAGAACTCCGAAGTTAAGCGTGCTTGGGCTAGAGTAGTACTAGGATGGGTGACCCCCTGCGATGTCCTCGTGTTGCACCCCCCTTTTCAATTTTTGTTGCCCCGGTTAGGGTTGCCAAGATTCTTTATCCACCGCATTTCTATTACCGAATCCCACGGCTCCTTGGGCAAGACAACTTTGTTTCACGTAGAGGCTGGGCCCGCAAACCGAGGGCGTAGGGCTTGTGACCAAGTCTTCGTCACTCCGATGCCCATAACTTTTGATCTGTAATGAGTTCCGCAGTACACAGCATACCATTGAAAAGCTCTTCGAGAGCTCTACGACGGGGGCAGCAGGCCTGCTCAGCTGAGCTAGTTTTTGGAGCCCAAAATCAAATGTTTTCATCAGTTTTAGACCATTTTTCTTCTTTTGCTTTCTTTTTTCGCCCTGGATCGTACGTCGTGAGCTGTAACTCGCGGGACATTAGAGGGCCCAACAATGCGTCAATATCACGTCTTGCGAGGATGCGGTGTTGTTGAAGCGGATGGGTAGTCGTTAAGCCCATTGGGCCTTTTGAATAGGCCATATATCTGGGCTGGGACTGTGAACCGTCAACATATAAAGGATTTGAGCCCACAACATGACGGGTGCGATTATACCAAAACTAATGCACCGGATCCCATCAGAACTCTAAAGTTAAGCGTGCTTGGGCGAGAGTAGTACTAGGATGCGTGACCCCCTGGGAAATCCTCGTTTTGCTACCCCCAGTTTCAATGTTTTTTGCCCCGGTTAGGGATGCCAAGATACTTTACCCACCACATTTCTATTACCGAATCCCACGGCACCTTAGGCAAGACAACTTCGCTTCACGTAGAGGTTGGGCCCGCAAAACGAGGGTGTAGGACTTGTGACCAGGTCTCCGTCGCTCCGGTGCCTATAACTTTTAATCCGTAAGGAGTTACGCGGCGCACAGCATACCGTTGGAAATCTCTCGGAGAGCTCTACGACAGGGGCATCAAGCCTGCTCGGCTGTGCCTATTTTCAGAGCCTAAAATCGAACGTTTTCATTAGTTTCGGGCCACTTTTATTCTTCTGCTCTGTTTTTCCATCCCGGATCGTACGTCGTGAGATGTTAAAAGGATGACAACCTAACTCGCGGGATATTACAGGGCCCTACAACGTGTCCATATCAAGTCTTACGAGGATGCTGCGTTGTTATAGCAGATGGGTTGTCGTCAAGCCCATTGGGCCTTTTGAATGGGCCATCTCGCTGGGCTGGGACTGTGAACCGTCAACACATAAAACATTTGTGCCCTCAACATGATGGGTGTGATCATACCAGCACTAATGTACTGGATCCCATCAGAACTCCGGAGTTAAGTGTGCTTGGGCGAGAGTAGTACTAGGACGGGTGACCCTCTATGAAGTCCTCGTGTTGCACCCCCTTTCTCAATTTTTTTTGCCCCGGTTAGGGTTGCCAAGATACTTTATCCACCACATTTCTATTACCGAATCCCACGACACCTTGGGCAAGACAACTTTGCTTCACGTAGAGGTTGGGCCCACAAACCGAGGGCGTAGGGCTTATGACCAGGTCTCCGTGGCTCCGGTGCCCATAACTTTTGATCCGTAAGGAGTTACGCGGCGCACAGCATACCGTTGGAAAGCTCTCCGAGAGCTCGACGATGGGGGTAGTAAGCCTGCTCGTTTGCAACCATTTTTGGAGCCCAAAATCGAACGTTTTAATCTATTTTGGGCCACTTTTCTTCTTTTACTCTATTTTTTTGTCCCAGATCGTACGTCGTGAGCTGTTAAAAGGACGACAACCTAACTCGCAGGATATTACAGGGCCCTACAATGCGTCGATATCACTTCTAACGAGGATGCTGCGTTGTTGAAGCGAATGGGTTATCGTTAAGCCCATTGGGCCTTTTGAAAGGGCCAGCTCTCTGGGCTGGGATTGTGTACCGTCAACACATAAAGATTTGTACCCTCAACATGACGGGTACGATCATACCAGCACTAATGCACCGGATCCCATCAGAACTCCGAAGTTAAGCGTGCTTGGATTAGAGTAGTACTAGGATGTGTGACCCCCTGGGAAGTCCTCGTGTTGCACCCCCCTTTTCAATTTTTTTTGCTCCGGTTAGGGTTGCCAAGATACTTTACCCACCACATTTAGATTACCGAATCCTACGGCACCTTGGGCAAGACAACTTCAATTCACGTAGAGGTTAGGCCCGTAAAACGAGGGCGTGGGGC
Organism: Ehretia macrophylla; assembly: GCA_037974665.1. Classification (NCBI taxonomy): domain Eukaryota; kingdom Viridiplantae; phylum Streptophyta; class Magnoliopsida; order Boraginales; family Ehretiaceae; genus Ehretia; species Ehretia macrophylla. Next base: position 40,362,227 of record CM075776.1, on the reverse strand, counting down.
TTGTGACCAGGTCTCCGTCGCTCCGGTGCACATAACTTTTAATCCGTAAGGAGTTACGCAGCACAAAGCATACCGTTGGAAATCTCTCTGAGAGCTCTACGACAAGGGGCATCAAGCCTGCTCGGTTGTGCCTATTTTCAGATCCCAAAATCGAACGTTTTCATCAGTTTTGGGCCACTTTTATGCTTTTGTTCTGTTTTTCTATCCCGGATCGTACGTCGTGAGATGTTAAAAGGACGACAACCTAACTCGTGGGATATTCAGGGCCCTACAACGTGTCGATATCACGTCTTACGAGGATGCTGTGCTGTTGAAGCTGATGGGTTGTCGTCAAGTCCATTAGGCCTTTTGAATGAGCCATCTCTCTGGGCTGGGACTTTGAACGGTCAACATATAAAGTATTTGTGCCCTCAACATGATAGGTGCGATCATACAAGCACTAATGCACCGGATCCCATCAAAACTCCAGAGTTAAGTGTGCTTGGGCGAGAGTTGTACTAGGACGGGTGACCCCTGTGAAGTCCTCGTGTTGCACCCCCTTTTTTTTTTTTTTTTTTGCCCCGGTTAAGGTTGCGAAGATACTTTATTCACCACATTTCTATTACCAAATCCCACGGCACTTTGGGCAAGACAACTTCGCTTCACGTAGAGGTTGGGCCTGCAAACCGAGGGCGTAGGGCTTATGACCAGGTCTCCGTGGCTCCAGTGCCCATAACTTTTGATCCGTAAGGAGTTACGCGGCGCACAGCATACTGTTGGAAAGCTCTCTGAGAGCTCGACGACGGGGGCAATAAGCCTGCTAGGCTGCACCCGTTTTTGGAGCCCAAAATCTAACATTTTCATCAGTTTTGGGCCACTTTTCTTCTTTCACTCTATTTTTTTGTCCCGGATCGTACGTCGTGAGTTGTTAAAAGGACGACAACCTAACTCGTGGGATATTACAAGGCCCTACAATGCGTCGATATGACGTCTTACGAGGATGCTGTGTTGTTGAAGCGGATGGGTTGTCGTTAAGCCCATTGGGCCTTTTGAATGGGCCATCTCTCTGGGCTGGGACTGTGAACCGTCAACACATAAAGGATTTATGCCCTCAACATGACGGGTGCGATCATACCAGCACTAATGCACCGGATCCCATTAGAACTCCGAAGTTAAGCGTGCTTGGGCGAGAGTAGTACTAGGATGGGTGACCCCCTGAGATGTCCTCGTGTTGCACCCCCCTTTTCAACTTTTTTTTGCCCCAGTTAGGGTTGCCAAGATTCTTTATCCATTGCATTTCTATTACTGAATCCCATGGCTCTTTGGGCAAGACAACTTCGTTTCACGTAGAGGCTGGGCCCGCAAACCGAGGGCGTAGGGCTTATGACTAAGTCTCCGTCGCTCCGTTGCCCATAACTTTTGATCCGTAATGAGTTACGTGGTGCACAGCATACCGTTGGAAAGCTCTTCGAGAGCTCCACGACGGGGGCAGCAAGCCTACTAGGCTGAGCCCATTTTGGGAGTCCAAAATCAAATGTTTTCATCAATTTTGGGCCATTTTTCTTCTTTTGCTCTGTTTTTTTGCCCCGGATGGTAAGTCGTGAGCTGTTAAAAGGACGACAACGTAACTCGTGAGACATTAGAGGGCCCAACAATGCGTCAATATCACGTCTTGCGAGGATGCAGCGTTGTTGAAGCGGATGGGTTGTCGTTAAGTCCATTGGGCCTTTTGAATAGGCTATCTATCTAGGCTGGGACTGTGAACCGTCAACATATATAGGATTTGTGCCCACAACATGTCGGGTGCGATTATACCAAAACTAATGCACCGGATCCCATCAGAACTCTGAAGTTAAGCGTGCTTGGGCGAGAGTAGTACTAGGATGGGTGACCCCTTAGGAAGTCCTCGTGTTGCACCCCCCCTTTTCAATGTTTTTTGCCTCGGTTAGGGTTGACAAGATACTTTACCCGCCACATTTCTATTACCGAATCCCACGGCACCTTAGGCAAGACAACTTCGCTTCATGTAGAGGTTGGGCCCGCAAAACGAGGGCGTGGGGCTTGTGACCAGGTCTCCGTCGCTCCAGTGCCCATAACTTTTAATCCGTAAGGAGTTACGCAGCGCACAACATACCATTGGAAATCTCTCTGAGAGCTCTACAACAGAGGCATCAAGCATGTTCGGCTGTGCCTGTTTTCAGAGCCCAAAATCGAACGTTTTCATCAGTTTTGGGCCACTTTTATTCTTTTGCTCTGTTTTTCCCTTCCGGATCGTATGTCGTGAGATGTTAAAAGGATGACAACCTAACTCGCAGGATATTACAGGGCCCTACAACATGTCGATATCACATCTTACGAGGATGCTGTGTTGTTGAAGCAGATGGGTTGTCGTCAACCCCATTGGGCCTTTTGAATGGGCCATCTCTCTTGGCTGGGACTGTGAACCGTTAACACATAAAGCATTTGTGCCCTCAACATGATGGGTGCTATCATACCAGCACTAATGCACTGGATGTCACGCCCCAACCTGACCTATAGAGGCTAGACTAGGGTGTGAGCTAAATGTTCAGGACATGTCACATACTTAACCATTTATGAAGATTTAACACTTAACGTTTTGGCCTAAACTCCAAAATCTTCTGGAAAACCGGCAGCATAACGGTTGTAATTGGGCTATTTGGTTTGACCTAATTCTCTAAACGCCTCAATTATTCCAATCATTAATCCAATTCCATTAAGGACTCCTATTTGACACCAACCGATTTGCCTACTGGTTTATCTTGAAAGTCTCGTTTGGTCAATAAGCCTAACATGATAACTATGTCCCGTTTATTTGTCAATTTTCCTATCATGCAAGTACCTATTATCCTTTAGGTTGCAAATGAGCACCTAAGTGAAATTAGATAGAATTAACTTAGTTGATTGTTCATCTAGTGGTTTGAATGCCTATGATAACTACTAATTAAGAAAACGAAAGCAAACAACCAAATAAAAGTTCATCCGGTTATAGATAGTACAATCCCAGAATTAGACCCAAATTACAACGGGGTCATTTACATCAATAAAATGAACATTTTTCAATCAAACACAATATCCATATAGCAACCCCTTTCAGGCAAAGCACAAAAGCACGTAGTCACTCCCAGGAATCATCAAAAAGCACATTTACTTCGGGTACTTGTTCCAAATCTGCTGCACCTGTGACAAAAAAGAGGGTGAGTCCTTATGAACTCAGCGAGGGGGAACGAGAAATAGGTTTTGAAAATCATTTTCCTGTTCAACTTATGAAAATCCTTTTTACAAGCATGAATATAACAATGATATAAGATACAGGAACAGGAATACCAATCTTTCCTCCCCGAGGTTCTCTAGGAACCAAGCGAGAGTACTTATACACATAGTAAAAGGATACGGTGAGCTTTTGCTCTCAGATCAATTCCAGAATCAGTTGTTGTGGCCGACTTCAAATCATCCCCCAAACACGCCAGGTGGGTGTACTCCGGATGTACCCCAAAATCCTACGACCCAACTCTCCGAGGAAGTCTAGCCCCCAAGCGAGAGAGGGAATGGGACCATGGTAGTCACGAGTGCACCGGCAAGCCCGATGCCGCCCGGTGTGCGTGATCGCTACCATGCCAACAGGAAAGATTACAACCTTGTATGCAATGCACATTTATGACAGGTAATATATCACAGTAGGAGGACAACAAAGTAGGTTGCCTCCGAATAGTCATAAGATTGCACATTGACCAAGTAAATAGGCAGGGCACGATAAAACAGGTAATATATCACAGTAGGAGGACAACAAAGTAGGTTGCCTCCGGACAGTCATAAGATTGCACATTGACCAAGTAAACAGGCAGGGCACGATAAAACAGGTAATATATCACAGTAGGAGGACAACAAAGTAGGCTGCCTCTGGACAGTCATAAGATTGCACATTGACAGGTAAACAAGCAGGGCACGATAAGACAGGAAATTTCACTTGAAAGGCATATAGAGTTATATAAAAATTAAACAGGCAGCCATGTAACACATGTAAAACAGGCCATATAACTCATTAAGAAGCCCACGTGATCAAGTGATAAGATTATTCAACATGCAATGACATCAATCATGGGTTCGGGTGCAAGAAAAGCTTATTTGTCAACATGCAATGGTCAAAATCACATTTGAAGTTATAAGACATTTATGGGCAGCCCACTAAGCATATAATTCCCACACAATATCCAAATGATCAATACTTAGCAAAACTACCTAGTCATTAGGGCTTCCATTTCATGTATATTCGTGCAATTTGAGCCTCAACCCAACTCAAAGTCAATCTCAAACCATACATCATTTAATTCAACATCCTAAAACATTCAAAACAGTCCACACAACATCCGAACACCACATTTCCACACAATTAGTACCACAAGAGAGGTTACAACAATTTTCCAAGCATGTAGCTAAATGAAACCTTTACTGCAATAGGCTGTTTTCTCACAATCAATAGGATAATCAAACAATCTCAAAATTCAGTGAATAAGATTTCAAATTAAAGCTTAATAAGTTAACTAAAATCAGAAACAAACCTTGCATCAATTGGAGTTCAGAATCATTAGTTATAGCCGAAACAGTGAGGTAGCACAAAACTGTCCAGATTTTCACACTTTTCAGAAATTGACGTTTTTGAGGTCTTTAGGGTCAGTTTTAGCTTTGGTCCATTTCTGACAAAATTGTCCAGAACTGAAAAATATATCAGCACACCAAATTTCATGCATTTTTGACATCATTTACTGAGTCAAATATGGTTCGTTCCACAAGGTCAGTGCATCTGCCAAAACCTGCTTCATTTTTCCAGATTTCCAGATTTTGTCACATTTTAAAGATTTGCCATTTTGAGGACCTTAGAGTCAAAATTAGCTTCAGCATATTTCTGGGAAAAATGTTCAAAACTGTCCAAAATAGTCACCTACCAATATTCAAGCATTTTTAACATCATGTGCCGAGCTAAACTTACCTCGAACAGACTGGTCAGAGAGCTGTCAACAATTTCGACTTCACCTAGCATCATTTTCAAGCCAAGATCTTGCCATGCATGGTTGTTTAAGCTTATGAACGACCATATAGCTCAAGTACAGAAGCAAATACACACATTTATGAGCATTCATGTGAATTTTGAAGAGTTTTCAAAAGGTTTTAACCCTCACCTTTGCAATCAACCCAAAACATGCTCAAAAACCTTGTTGAAGCTCAAATCTCTTCTTCTTCTTGCTTAGCCGAGATTCCAACTAGCTTTTCTCTATTTTTCCTAGCTTAGTGATCAATCTCTTAGCACATGCATGAGGTTAGAACAAGAAGAAAAGAAATGGAAGCTTAAAAACTCACCAAGGCCGAAAATGGTGACTCAAAATGCTTGCATGTGTGTTTCTTGCATCCTAGCTTGCTTGGGTGAGTTTCTTTGCTTGTGGTTTGTCTTGATGCACCATAGGATGATGAAGATGAGCTAAGAGGTGGAAAGAAATCAGCCAAAACCGAAATGGAGAGAGAGAGTGAGAGGGAGAGAGAGAAAATGTGAGGAAAGTGAGAGAAATGAGAGAAAAATGAGGCTTTTGCAAAAGTTGATGCATATGTTGGCCTTGGGCATGCAAAAATTCAGATTTGTGTCATCTTTTGAATTGTTTTAACATGTGTGTAAGAGAATGTTGGGTATTTAGGGACTTTCGGTAGAATAGAATATAGGATATGTTTAGAGGTTTGTGAGATTTTGTCTTGTAGTGAGTTTAAAATATAATATTTTGGTGTTAGTAGAGTTTGTAGAGATTTGAATTAGGATTATAATAATAGTTAGTGGTGTTTGTAGGATTATTTTATAGTCTAGTGCTTTGTGTAGGATTCTTTATTGATTAGCGTGCGGGCACGCTTTCCTAAGTCTAGGGCACGCACTACGAGGTAGGACACGAACTACGAGATGAACGCACGTTTTTCAAGACTAAGGCACATACTTCAAGATAAGTGCACGGATTCTAATGCTAACACAGGCAACCCTAGGTGAATGAACGTAGATCAAAATAAGGCACGTAATTCAATGCAATGCACGTAATTCAAGACACGACTCTTAAACCTAGGTTAAAGCACGCGGTTCAAGGTTAATGCACACGAAACGAAGAGACACACGCAAATCAAGGTCTCGTACGTAAATTAAGGTCATGGAACGTTTATCTAGGTATTGCACATATCTCAAGGATTAGGGCACACAATTCTAGGTTAAGGCACGTATAACGAGGCATGCACGAAAACCAAGATAGGATACGTAATCCAAGGTCGGCCATACAATTCTAGGTCTAACGCACACAAATCGAGGTAAGACACGTTATTCGGGGTCAGGCCTCACACTGGATCCCATCAGAACTCCAGAGTTAAGTGTGCTTGGGCGAGAGTAGTACTAGGACGGGTGACCCCCTGTGAAGTCCTCGTGTTGCACTCTCCTTTTCAATTTTTTTTGCCCCGGTTAGGGTTGCCAAGATACTTTATCCACCACATTTCTATTACCAAATCACACGGCGCCTTGGGCAAGACCACTTCACTTCACGTAGAGGCTGGGCCCGCAAACCGAGGGCGTAGGGCTTATGACCAGGTCTCTGTCGCTCCGGTGCCTATGATTTTTGATCTGTAAGGAGTTACGCGGTGCATAGCATACCGTTGGAAAGCTCTCCGAGAGCTCGACAACGAGGGCAGTAACCCTGCTCAGCTGTGCCAGTTTTTGCAGCCCAAAATCGAACATTTTCATCAGTTTCGGAGCACTTTTCTTCCTTTGCTCTATTTTTTCATCCCGGATCGTACGTCGTGAGTTGTTAAAAGGACGACAACCTAAATCACGGCATATTAGAGGGCCCTACAACGCGTTGATATCACGTCTTGCGAGGATGCTGCGTTGTTGAAGCGAATGGGTTTTCGTTAAGCCCATTGGGCCTTTTGAATGGGCCTTCTCTCTAGGCTGGGACTGCGAACCGTCAACACATAAAGGATTTGTGCCCACAACATGATGGGTGCGATCATACCAGCACTAATGCACCGGATCCCATCAGAACTCCGAAGTTAAGCGTGCTTGGGCGAGAGTAGTACTAAGATGGGTGATCCCCTGGGAAGTTCTCGTGTTGTACCCCTCATTTTCAATTTTTTTTGCCCCGGTTAGGGTTGCCAAGATGCTTTATCCACCACATTTCTGTTACCGAATCCCACGGCACCCTGGGCAAGACAACTTCGCTTCACGTGGAGGCTGAGCCCGCAAACCGAGGGCATAGGGCTTGTGACCAGGTCTCCGTCGCTCCGGTGCCCATAACTCTTGATCTGTAAGGAGTTATGCGGTGCACAACATACCCTTGGAAAGCTCTCCAAGAGCTCTACAACATGGGTAGCAAGCCTACTCGGCTGCACCTATTTTCGGATCCTAAAATCAAATGTTTTCATCAGTTTTGGGCCACTTTTTTTCTTTTCCTCTATTTTTTCGTCCAGGATCGTACGTCGTGAGCTATTAAAAGGACGACAACCTAACTCGCGTGATATCACGTCTTACGAGAATACTGCATTGTTGAAACGGATGGGTTGTCGTTAAGCCCATTGGGCCTTTTGAATGGGCCATCTCTCTGGGCTGGGACTGTGAACTGTCAATACATAAAGGATTTGTGCCCACAACGTGATGGGTGCGATCATACCAGCACTAATGCACCGGATCATGTCACGTCCCAACCCGGCCTATAAGGTTAGACTAGGGTGTGATCTAAGCATTCAAGTCACGTCTCGTACATAATCGCTCATGAATGTTTAACACTTAACGTTTTAGTCTAATCTCCAAAATTTTTCGAAAAACCAGCAGCATAACGGTTGTAATTAGGCTCTTTGGTTTGACCTAATTCTCTAAACGCCTCAAAATTTACAATCTCAACTTCATTTCCAACTAAGATTACTATTTATCATCAATTGAAATGCCTACTAATTATCTTGAAGTCTCGTTTAATTAATAACCTAGCATGATACTATGTCTCATTTGTTTGTTAATCCTCATTACAAAAGTACCTATTGATCTTAGCTTAATAGCGAGTACCTGCTTAAGATTGGATAGGTTCATTTACTTAGTCCTTACCTGATACGTCATAAACCTATGATAGATACTAGCCAATGATTATAGCAAAACGTTCATAGTAGTGTCTGTCTAGTTATTATCAGTACAAACCAAAATTAGACCCCAAATATAACGGGGGTCTTTTATATCACCATCATTAAGCAACATGAAAAGAAAAAGTCTTCAAGTATCATAGTGTTCATAAATAGCCATAATCACGCAAACCACATAGGACAGGCAATCACTCCAAGGAATCATCGTTAGGTACGTCATCCTCAGGTACCTGTTCTTGATCATCTTCACCTGAGATGATAAAAGAGGGTGAGTCCTTACGAACTCAGCGGGGGGAACGAGAAATAAGTTTTGAAACTCATTTTCTGGTTCAACTTATGAAAATCCTTTTGCAAGCATGAATATAACACAATTAAGTAAATAACAATAATATAAAAGTAAAGGAACACAATTACCCGTCTTTCCTTCCCGAGGTCCTCTAGGAACCAAGCGAGAGTACTTATACATATAGTAAAAAGGATATGGTGAGCTTTTGCTCTCAATTCATTTCCAATATCAGTTATTGCGGTCGATTTCAAATCATCCCCTTATCACGCCAAATGGGTGTACTCCGGATGTACCCCAAAATCCTACGACCCAACTCTCCGAGGAAGTCTAGCCCCCAAGCGAGAGAGGGAATTGGACAATGGTAGTCACGGTTGCACCGGCAAGCCCGATGCCACCCGGTGTGCGTGAACGCTACCACGCCAGAATGAAAGGTTGCAACCTTATATGCAATGCGCATTTATGACATTTAATATATAACATTAGGAGGACAACAAAGTAGGTTGCCTCCGGACAGTCATAAGATTGCACATTGACACGTAAACAAGCGAGGCACTATAAGACAAGTAATTTCACTTGAAAGGCATATGGAGTTATATGAACATTAAACGGGCATCCATGTAACGCACGTAAATCAAGTCATATAACTCATTTCAAAGTTCATGTAATCAGATAATAAGATTATTCAACATGCAACAACATCTACGTGGGTTCGGATGCAAGAAAGGCCTATTTGTCAACATGCAATGATCAAAATCACACTTAGGGCTATAAGGGAAACTACAGGCAGCCTACTAAACATATAATTACACACAATATCCAAAGGATCAACACTTAGCAAGTTTACCTAGTCACTAGGGTTTCCATTTCGTGCTTACCCGTGCGATTAAGCCCCAAGTCAACTCAAAATCAATCTCAAGCCATGCATCAATTAATTCAAACATCCTTAAGTATTCAAAACAGTCCACACAACATCTCAATGCCACAATCCCAAGCATTTAATACCACAAGAGAAGTTACAGCAAATTTTCTAAGCATATAACTAAGTGAAACCCTCACTGCAATAGGCTGTTTTCTCACAATCATTAAGACAAGCAACCAATATCCAATTCAGGTGAATAAGATGTCAAATTAAAGCTTAAGAAGTGAAATAAATTTAGAAACAAACCTCACATCATTTGGAGTTCGGGTCCAATAGTTATAGCCAAAACAGTGGGATTGCACAAAACTGTCCAGATTTACACACATTTCAATACTTGTCATTTTTTAGGTCCTTAGGGTCAGATTTAGCCTTAGTCCATTTCTGACAAAAATGTCCAGAACTGAAAAGCCTAGAAACACACCAAATTTCATCCATTTTGGACATCCTTTACTAATTCAAAACCGGTTCGTTCTATAAGGTCAGTGCATCAGCCAAAACCTGCTTAATTTTTTTTCCAGACTTCCAGATTTGGACACATTTTAATGATTTGCCATTTTGAGGACCTTAGAGTCAAAATTAGCTTTGGCCTATGTCCGTGAAAAATGTTCAAAACTGGAAAAAATAGTTACTCAACAATTTTTATGCATTTTCAACATCATTTGCCTAGTCAAACTCACCTCGCAACAACAAGACAGAGAGCTGTCACAAAATCCTATTTCATCCATCATCACCTTCAAGCCAAAATCTTGCGATGTATGGTTGTAAAAGCTTATAAACACACATATATCTCAAGTATAGAAGCAAAGAAAAACATTTAAGAGCATGCATGTGGATTTTTGAAATACTTTCAAGAAGTTTTAGCCCTCACCTTAGCAAAACAACAAGAAGATGCACAAAACTTTGATGAAGCACAAATTTGGTCTTCTTCCTTGCTTAGCCGAGACACCACCCTATTTCTCTCTATTTTTCCTAGCTTAGTGACCAAGTTCTTAGTAGGTGCATGTGGTTAGAACAAGAAGAAAAGAAATGAAAGCTAGAAAACTTACCCAGGCCGAAATGGTGACTCAAAGAGCTTGCATGTGTGATTCTTGCAACTTAGCTTGCTTGGTCAAGTTTCTTAGCTACTTGCTTGCCTTGATGAACCATGGAATGATGAAGATGAGTTATGGAATGAAGAAACTCAGCCAAGGCCGAGAGAGAGAGAGAAGAATGAGAGGGAGAGAGAGAGAATGAAAGAAAAATCAGAGAAAATGGCAAAGAATGAAAGCCTTGCAATTGATGAAGCATGGGTCGGCCTTGGGCATACAAAAATTCAGATTTGTGTCTTCAAGAAGCTTGATTTTTGAATCACCTAGCATGGGCAAGGAGCTTGTCGAGATTTGGAGGCCTTGGGTTAAGTTTTTGAGCTAAATTTTTTATGCAATGTGTCATAGATTGTCATAGGATTGTTTGGAGAATAATTAAATTAAGCAAGCAAGCACAAAAGCCCATATGGTGGTCGGCCAAGGCATGTAAAATCTGATTTTTTTGTCATCTATTGGAGTATTATTTAATTGTGTGTTGAAAGTGCAAAAGAATAAGGAATAAAGATTAAGGAATGTCTAGCTTTTTGTGAGATTTTGTCTTCTAGTGGGTTGAATTAGTAATTTAATATTAGTTAGTGGAATTTGTAGGATTAATTAATAATCTAGTTCTTCGTGTAAGATGCTTTCTTGATTAGCGCGATGGCACGCTTTCCTAGGTCTAGGGCATATACTACGAGGTAGGGCACGAACTATGAGACGAACGCACGTTTTCCAAGTAAATGCATACAACCCTAAATGAATGCACGTAATTCAATGCAAGGCACACAAAACGAAACACAATTCTTAAATCTAGGTCGAGGCACGCAAATCTAGGTTAGGCACACGAAACGAGGTATCACACGCAAATCGAGGTCGGGCCTCACATCCTCCCCTCCTTAAAAGTATTTCGTCCCGAAATTCAATATTACCTTTAAAATAAAGCTGGATATTGTTGCTCCATCTGGTCTCGCCTTTCTCACGTTGCTTCTTCAACTCCATGATGATCCCACAGCACTTTTACCATCGGTATAGTTTTGTTGCGCAACTCCCGATCTTGCTTGTCTAGTATTCGAATGGGGTTCTCCTCATAAGACAAGTTCTCCCTAAGCTGCAACGGCTCTGGCTCCAAGATATGCGATGAATCAGGATGACGCTTCCGCAGCATTGAAACATGAAAGACGTCGTGAATATTGGAGAGGTTTTGGGGTAGTGCAAGGCGATAAGCCAATTTACCAACCTTCTCAATTATCTCAAATGGTCCTACAAACCTCGCGCTCAACTTTCCACCCTTGCCATGTTTAATCAGTCCCCTCCGAGGTGATATCTTCAGGAACACCTTGTCGCCGACCTCAAACTCTAGGCTCCATCTCTGTCGGTCTGCATAACTCTTCTGCCTACTTTGGGCGGTAAGCATCCATTTCCGGATGAGGTGGATATTATCAACAGTCTTCATAAGTTCATATCTCGTACTTAACCATTCATGAAAGGTTAACACTTAACGTTTTAGCCTAGACTCCACAATTTTTCTGAAAAACCGGCAGCATAACGGCTGTAATTGGGCTCTTTGGTTTGACCTAATTCTCTAAACGCCTCAAAATTTCCAATCTCAATTTCATTTCCAACTAAGATTACTATTTACCATCAATTGAAACGCCTACTAGTTATCTCGAAGTCTCGTTTGATTAATAACCTAGCATGATGCCATGTCTCGTTTGTTTGTTAATTCTCGTTACAAAAGTACCTGTTGATCTTAGCTTAATAATGAGTACCTACTTTAAATTGGTTAGGTTCATTACTTAATCCTTACCTGATACTTTATAATCCTATGATAGATACTAGCCAATAACGATAGCAAAACGACCATAGTAGTGTCTATTTAGTTATTATCAGTACAAGCCAAAATTAGACCCCAAATTACAACGGGGGTCTTTTACATTACAAACATTAAGCAACATGAAAAGAAGCCTTCAAGTAGCATAGTGTTCACAAATGGCCATAATCAAGCAAAGCACATAGGACAGGCATTCATTCCAAGGAATCATCGTTAGGCACATCGTCCTCGGGTACTTGTTCTTGATCTTCTTCACCTGAGATAATAAAATAGGATGAGTCCTTATGAACACAGCGAGGGAGAACGAGAAATAGGTTTTGAAACTCATTTTTCGGTTTAACTTATGAAACCCCTTTTTGCAAGCATGAATGTATCACAATTAAGTACATAACAATAATATAAAAGTAAAAGAACACAATTACCTGTCTTTCCTTCCCGAGGTCATCTAGGAACCAAGCGAGAGTACTTATAAACACACATATATCTCAAGTATAGAAGCAAAGACAAACATTTAAGAGCATGCATGTGGATTTTTGAAATATTTTCAAGAAGTTTTAGCCCTCACCTTAGCAAAACAACAAGAAGATGCACAAAACTTTGATGAAGCACAAATTTGGTCTTCTTCCTTGCTTAGCCGAGACACCACCCGATTTCTCTCTATTTTTCCTAGCTTAGTGACCAAGTTCTTAGTAGGTGCATGTGGTTAGAACAAGAAGAAAAGAAATGAAAGCTAGAAAACTTACCCAGGCCGAAATGGTGACTCAAAGAGCTTGCATGTGTGATTCTTGCAACTTAGCTTGCTTGGTCAGGTTTCTTAGCTACTTGCTTGCCTTGATGAACCATGGAATGATGAAGATGAGTTATGTAATGAAGAAACTCAGCCAAGGCCGAGAGAGAGAGAGAAGAATGAGAGGGAGAGAGAGAGAATGAAAGAAAAATGAGAGAAAATGACAAAGAATGAAAGCCTTGCAATTGATGAAGCATGGGCCGGCCTTGGGCATACAAAAAATCAGATTTGTGTCTTCAAGAAGCATGGTTTTTGAATTATCTATCATGGGCAAGGAGCCTATGTCGAGATTGGTGGAGTTTTGAGGAGTTTTGAGCTAATTTTTTATGCATTTGTGTCATAACTTGTCATAGAATTGTCTAGAATAAATTTTGAATTGAGCAAGCAAGCATAAATGCCACAAGGTGGTCAGCCAAGGCATGTAAAAATCTGATTTTTTGTCATCTTTTGAGCATTATTTAATTGTGTGTTGAAAGTGCAAAAGAATAATGAATAAAGAATAAGGAATGTTTAGCTTTTTGTGAGATTTTGTCTTCTAGTGAGTTGAATTAGTAATTTAATATTAGTTAGTGGGATTTGTAGGATTAATTATTGATCTAGTGCTTCGTGTAAGATGCTTCCTTGATTAGCGTGAGGGCACGCTTTCCTAGGTCTAAGGCACGCATTACGAGATGAATGCACGTTTCCCAAGTAAATGCATGCAACCCTAAATGAATACACGTAATTCAATGCAAGGCACACAAAACGAAACACGATTCTTAAACTTAAGTCAAGGCACGCAAATCTAGGTCGGGCCTCACATCCTCCCCTCCTTAAAAGAATTTCGTCCCAAAATTCATTCTTACCTATTGAGGTCAGTTAGATGGGTTCTGGCCATTGATATTTCTACTCCGGGCCGATGCTCGCTCTATGATCCTAGGGTGACATACATTAATTTCAATATGATAAATCTATATCCGATTTACATACCATGTCAACTACTTCAAACTGTTATCACATAGGCCATACACAGGTTATGGATCATTTCACAATATGACCCTATTTTCAGGAAGAACTCTTACAAACAAACTAATCCATTTCAAGTCATCATCTATCGATAGTATCATAGTCCTTTTTATCTCATAAGTACATTAGATTAGCAAATCTTCTAGTGACTAGTCTCCAAGTTTCATGCTCCTATTCACTAACCTCCTTTCCCGGCTTTGTTAACCTTCACGCTCGTAATCAATGAGAAAGACCGTTGAGATTCGTTAAACTCAACTCTAAGACTTATTAAGTTCCACCAACAAACTGCCGTCACAATTGCATGGGTAAACTAATCATGTAGCACTCATTCAACTCTTCAAGTAAGTTTCATCAGCTTGTGACCCACAATTTATTTCTTTATTCAAATCTCTGTCTTCAAGTTACGAAGCTCCAGAATTTCTTTTAATCTTAATCAAGACTCCTAAAGCGAATGGTTTTAACCTCAAATAAATTTCACTCACCTCAATCCAAGGTTACGTCATACTTAAGAAGATAATGGTCCCACTTATTTAGCTACCTAATCATTCTTTCAAACACTTAATACCCGCCAATATATCTTCAACAGTAATGCTACTAAGCTAGGGTTATAGCCATGTAAGCGATATCAATGTTCCACTAGGTTATCGGTCGTACAACAATAATCCTAGGACTATAAATGGGTACCAGAATGATCTAGCTCATAGGATACTTACCATACTAACCCAAGTAGATTGTTACACGAAATAACTTCAAGGCTGTATCAACATAAGAATTATGACCATGAGGCATCCTTCAATATAACCTAATAGAACTTCAAAAGTAATCAACCACTCATCTAACTATTACTACGAGATTCGTTCTCTATTCAACAACCACAACTCGAAGTCCGCCAACTGCTAGTTTCTAGACGTGAAACGGTGCACCTAAATACTGTTGTCTAACAACAGTCTCTTGGGTCATCATGACTCTGATTCATATTTATTTTAACTATGTGGAATCATGTTCAATTAGCTACGAGCATCAAGACTCATTGACCTTAAGTCTTAGGGTTTACTATCATCATGCTCGCGTTTTACTTCCGTTATATAAAGCAACCTCTTTACTTGCATGACAATACGTTGTTTCTAAGGAAATGCACATAAAGGATGGATGATACTGAGGTCAAGTAATATTTTCTTAATAGGTGAATTTACCTTCAACCGTGGTTATTGCTAGCAATCTGGGCACGATTCTTTTGCCACCTTGGACATTCCTTGACGAGATGTTGATCACTCCCATATCCTTTGCATCTACCAGACTCTTCCAACATTGGGCCTCCGTGTGCCCCTTCTTGTTGCAATAGTTACATGTATCAGGATGGGGTTTAACCGTGCCTCTCGATGTGACATGACTAAATTGGTTGACTATAGTACCCGACTGTAATCTGTTAGTAGCTGCCTTCCCCAAATTCTGGCCTTGACCCTGGGTACTCCCTCTCGTAGCCTGTCCTTGCACCCTCTGTCGTTTTGGGCATTCCTTGACCTTATGTTGATTGCTACCGCAACCGTTACACCTTCCTGTTTTCCTCCAACAGTTAATCTCCAGATGACCTCTACATGCACAGTGAGTACAACATGGGATTAGAGTAGTAGTAACACCTTCATAAGGGCCTCGAGCTACAGGAATATCTAAACCCCCCTGGCAGACTTTCTCGACAGGTAGCTGCTCCAGGCTCTGTAATTGACTCGGTTGACTGGACCCTGCCACTTCCTAACTCTTTTCTCTCTCAGCTTTTATTGCCTCGAAAATAACTTCACCATAGGTGAGAAACTGAAATGGAGCCAAGCTATTTTGAATCTCGGATCTCATCCCTTGAATAAATCTTTGGATCTTTTTCTCAGTAGTCTGTACCATTTCAGGAGCATACTGGGACAGTTGATTCAATCAGGTTTCGTACTGTGCAACCGTCAAATCCCCTTGTTTGAAGGTCACGATTTCATTCCTTCGAAGTCTCCCTCTACTTCCAAGAACTCTTCCAACCATTCTAAAAGAGGTAGCCCCACGATATGACATGTATTTATATATATACGATTATGTTACACGAGAAACAAATATGTACTTATATAATCATACCACATAAGAACAACTATATCTTTATGCATAGGATTGTATAATAAAACATTAACAACTAGTGTTCAGCCTAGCATACAAGAAACCATTGTAACATAATAAACACTTAAAGCATACGGTGCACTTGAATCACATAGGCATGTTGAGCAAACAAAACATATTGTTCACATTGGTTCATAAAAGCGCATAATATTTAATGCTCAAGCAATTAAAGCACATTAGCACACATTAACACCTATAAACAAGACATCAAAATTACTTTAGGCTTCTACCTACGGTCCGAGAGTTGAACCCGACTAATGCCTAGTTAGCAAACTAAGCTCTGATACCATTTCTCTAAGGTGTCACGCCCCAACCCGGCCTATAAATGTTAGACTAGGGTGTGATCTAAACATTCAAGTCATATCTCGTTTTTAACCATTCATGAAAGTTTAACACTTAACGTTTTAGCCTAGACTCCACAATTTTTCGGGAAAACCGGCAGCATAACGGCTGTAATTGGGTTCTTTGGTTTGACCTAATTCTCTAAACGCCTTAAAATTTCCAATCTCAATTTCATTTCCAACTAAGATTACTATTTACCATCAATTGAAATGCCTACTAGTTATCTCAAAGTCTCGTTTGATTAATAACCTAGCATGATACTATGTCTCATTTGTTTGTTAATCCTCGTTACAAAAGTACCTGTTGATCTTAGCTTAACAATGAGTACGTGCTTTAAATTGGTTAGGTTCATTACTTAATCCTTACCTGATACTTCATAATCCTATGATAGATACTAGCCAATAACGATAGCAAAACGACCATAGTAGTGTCTATTTAGTTATTATCAGTACAAGCCAAAATTAGACCCCAAATTACAACGAGGGTCTTTTACGTTACAAACATTAAGCAACATGAAAAGAAATAGTCTTCAAGTAGCATAGTGCTCACAAATGGCCATAATCAAGCAAAGCACACAGGACATGCATTCATTCCAAGGAATCATCGTTAGGCACGTCGTCCTCAGGTACCTGTTCTTGATCTTCTTTACCTGAGATGATAAAAGAGGGTGAGTCCTTATGAACTCAGCAAAGGGGAACGAGAAATAGGTTTTGAAACTCATTTTCTGGTTCAACTTATGAAAACCATTTTTGCAAGCATGAATGTATCACAATTAAGTACATAACAATAATATAAAAGTAAAGGAACACAATTGCCCGTCTTTCCTCCTCGAGGTCCTCTAGGAACCAAGCGAGAGTACTTATACACATAGTGAAAAGGATACGGTGAGCTTTTGCTCTCAGTTCATTTCCAGTATCAGTTGTTGCAGCCGACTTCAAATCATCCCTTTATCACACCAAATGGGTATACTCCGGATGTACCCAGAAATCCTACAACCCAACTCGCCAAGGAAGTCTAGCCCCCAAGCGAGAGAGGGAATTGGACAATGGTAGTCACGGTTGCACCGGCAAGCCCAATGCCGCCCGGTGTGCGTGAACGCTACCACGCCAGAATGAAAGGTTGCAAACTTGTATGCAATGCACATTTATGACATTTAATATATCACATTAGGAGGATAACAAAGTAGGTTGGCTCCGAGCAGTCATAAGATTGCACATTGACAAGTAAACAAGCGAGGCACGATAAGACAAGTAATTTCACTTGAAAGGCATATGGAGTTATATGAACATTAAACGGGAAGCCATGTAACGCACGTAAATCAAGTCATATAACTCATTTCAAAGTTCACGTAATCAAATAATAAGATTATTTAACATGCAACAACATCTACGTGGGTTCGGATGCAAGAAATGCCTATTTGTCAACATGCAATGATCAAAATCACATTTAGGGCTATAAGGGAAATTACGAGCAGCCTACTAAACATATAATTACACACAATATCCAAAGGATCAACACTTAGCAAGTTTACCTAGTCACTAGGGTTTCCATTTCGTGCTTACTCGTGCGATTAAGCCCCAAGTCAACTCTAAATCAATCTCAAGCCATGCATCGATTAGTTCAATCATCCACAAGTATTCAAAACAGTCCACACAACATCCCAATGCCACAATCCCAAGCATTTAATTCAACAAGAGGAGTTACAATAATTTTTCTAAGCACATCACTAAGTGAAACCCTCACTCCAATGGACTATTTTCTCACAATCATTAATACAAGCAAAAAATCTCCAATTCCAGTGAACAAGATGTCAATTTAAAGCTTAAGAAACAAACTAAATTCAGAAACAAACCTTACATGATTTGGAGTTCGGGTCCAATAGTTATTGCCAAAACAGTGGGATTGCACAAAACTGTCCAGATTTGCACACATTTCGATACTTGTCATTTTTGAGGTCCTTAGGGTCAGATTTAGCATTAGTCCATTTCTGACAAAAATGTCCAGAACTGAAAAATGTATCAGTACACCAAATTTAATACATTTTGGACATCATTTACTAAGTCAAAACTGGTTCGTTCTACAAGGTCAGTGAATCTGCCAAAACCTGCTTCATTTCTCCAGATTTTCCAGATTTTGACACATTTTAATGATTTGCCAGTTTGAGGACCTTAGATTCAAAATTAGCTTTGGCCTATTTCTGGGAAAAATGTTCAGAACTGGCAAAACTAGTTACCTACCAATTTTCATACATTTTCAACATCATTTATTTAGCCAAAATCACCTCGCACCAACAAGAAAGAAGGCTGTCATAAACCCGATTTCATCTATCATCACCATCTAGCCAAAAATCTTGCCATGCATGGTTGTAAAAGCTTATGAACACACATATATCTCAAGTACAGAAGCAGAGACAAACATTTTAGAGCATGCATGTGGTTTTTTGAAGGATTTTCAAGAAGTTTTAGCCCTCACCTTAGCAAAACAACAAGAAGATGCACAAGACTCTTGGTGAAGCACAAAGTTGATCTTCTTCCTTGCTTAGCCAAGACACCAACTCGATTTTCTCTATTTTTCCTAGCTTAGTGACCAAGTTCTTAGTAGGTGCATATGGTTAGAACAAGAAGAAAAGAAATGGAAGCTAGGAAACTCACCTAGGCCGAAATGGTTGTTCAAAGAGCTTGCATGTGTGATTCTTGCAACTTAGCTTGCTTAGTCGAGCTTCTTAACTACTTGCTTGCCTTGATGAACCATGGAATGATGAAGATGAGCTATGGAGTGAATGAACTCAGCCAAAGCCGAGAGAGAGAGAGAGAAGAATGAGAGGGAGAAAGAGAAATGTGAGGAGATGAGAGAAATGAAAGAAAAATGAAGGCTTTGCAAAAGATGAAGCATGTGCCGGCTTTGGGCATACAAAAAATCAGATTTGTGTCCTCAAGAAGCATGGTTTTTGAATTATCTAGCATGGGAAAGAAGCCTATGTCGAGATTGGTGGAGTTTTGAGGAGTTTTGAGCTAATTTTTTATGCATTTGTGTCATAACTTGTCATAGAATTGTCTAAAATAAATTTTGAATTGAGCAAGCAAGCATAAATGCCACAAGGTGGTCGGCCAAGGCATGTAAAAATATGATTTTTTGTCATCTTTTGACCATTATTTAATTGTGTGTTGAAAGTGCAAAAGAATAAGGAATAAATAATAAGGAATGTTTAGCTTTTTGTGAGATTTTGTCTTCTAGAGAGTTGAATTAGTAATTTAATATTAGTTAGTGGGATTTGTAGGATTAATTATTGCTCTAGTGCTTCGTGTAAGATGCTTCCTTGATTAGCGTGAGGGCATGCTTTCCTCGGTCTAGGGCACGCACTACGAGGTAGGGCACGAACTACGAGACGAATGCACGTTTTCCAAGTAAATACACGCAACCCTAAATGAATGCACGTAATTCAATGCAAGGCACACAAAACAAAACACGATTCTTAAACATAAGTGAAGGCACGCAAATCTAGGTCGGGGTGTCACACCCCAACCCGGCCTATAAGGTTAGACTAGGGTGTGATCTAAACATTCAAGTCACGTCTCGTACATAATTGCTCATGAATGTTTAACACTTAACGTTTTAGCCTAATCTCCAAAAATTTTCGAAAAACCGGTAGCATAACGGCTGTAATTAGGCTATTTGGTTTGACCTAATTCTCTAAACGCCTCAAAATTTACAATCTCAACTTCATTTCCAACTAAGATTACTATTTATCATCAATTGAAATGCCTACTAATTATCTTGAAGTCTCGTTTAATTAATAACCTAGCATGATGCTTTGTCTCGTTTGTTTGTTAATCCTCGTTACAAAAGTACCTGTTGATCTTAGCTTAATAGCGAGTACCTGCTTAAGATTGGATAGGTTCATTTACTTAGTCCTTACCTAATACGCCATAAACCTATGATAGATACTAGCCAATGATAATAGAAAAACGGTCATAGTAGTGTCTGCCTAGTTAATATCAGTACAAACCAAAATTAGACCCCAAATTACAACGGGGATCTTTTAAATTACAAACATTAAGCAACATGAAAAGAAATAGTCTTCAAGTAGCATAGTGTTCACAAATAGCCATAATCACGCAAAGCACATAGGACAGGCAATCACTCCAAGGAATCATCATTAGGCACATCATCCTTGGGTACCTGTTCTTGATCTTCTTCACCTGAGATGATAAAAGAGGGTGAGTCCTTACGAACTTAGCGAGGGGGAACGAGAAATAGATTTTGAAACTCATTTTCCGGTTCAACTTATGAAAATCCTTTTGCAAGCATGAATATAACACAATTAAGTGCATAACAATAATATAAAAGTAAAGGAACACAATTACCCGTCTTTCCTCCCCGAGGTCCTCTAGGAACCAAGCGAGAGTACTTATACACATAGTAAAAAGGATACGTTGAGCTTTTGCTCTCAGTTCATTTTCAGTATCAGTTGTTGCGGCCGACTTCAAATCATCCCCTTATCACGCCAAATGGGTGTACTCCGAATGTACCCAGAAATCCTACGACCCAACTCTCTGAGGAAGTCTAGCCCCCAAGCGAGAGAGGGAATTGGACAATGGTAGTCACGGTTGCACCGGCCAGCCCGATGCCGCCCGGTGTGCATGAATGCTACCACGCCAAAATGAAAGGTTGCAACCTTATATGCAATACACATTTATGGCATTTAATATATCACATTAGAAGGACAACTAAGTAGGTTGCCTCCGAACAGTCATAAGATTGCACATTGACACGTAAACA
The DNA here is from genome assembly GCA_037974665.1 of Ehretia macrophylla. Classification (NCBI taxonomy): domain Eukaryota; kingdom Viridiplantae; phylum Streptophyta; class Magnoliopsida; order Boraginales; family Ehretiaceae; genus Ehretia; species Ehretia macrophylla. The sequence goes on along the minus strand of CM075776.1, from coordinate 40,340,924 downwards.
AGCGAGGCACGATAAGACAAGTAATTTCACTTGAAAGGCATATGGAGTTATATGAACATTAAACGGGCAGCCATGAAACGCACGTAAATCAAGTCATATAACTCATTTCAACGTTCACGAAATCAGATAATAAGATTATTCAACATGCAACAACATCTACGTGGGTTCGGATGCAAGAAATGCCTATTTGTCAACATGCAATGATCAAAATCACACTTAGGGCTATAAGGGAAACTATAGGCAGCCTACTAAACATATAATTACACACAATATCCAAAGGATCAACACTTAGCAAGTTTACCTAGTCACTAGGGTTTCCATTTCGTGCTTACCCGTGCGATTAAGCCCCAAGTCAACTCAAAATCAATCTCAAGCGATGCATCAATTAATTCAAACATCATCAAGTATTCAAAACAGTCCACACAACATCTCAATGCCACAATCCCAAGCATTTAATACCACAAGAGAAGTTACAACAAATTTTCTAAGCATATAACTATGTGAAACCCTCACTGCAATAGGCTGTTTTCTCACAATCATTAAGACAAGCAAACAATCTCCAATTCTAGTGAATAAGATGTCAAATTAAATTTTAGGAAGTGAACTAAATTGAGAAACAAACCTCACATCATTTGGAGTTCAGGTCCAATAGTTATAGCCAAAACAGTGGGATTGCACAAAACTGTCTAGATTTGCATACATTTCAATACTTGTCATTTTTGAGGTCCTTAGGGTCAGATTTAGCCTTAGTCCATTTCAGACAAAAATGACCAAAACTCTAAAAATCTAGCAGCATACTAAATTTCATGCATTTTTGACACCATTTACTAAGTCAAAACTGGTTTTTTCTACAAGGTCAGTGCATCTGCCAAAACCTGCTTCATTTTTTTCCAGACTTCCAGATTTTGACACATTTTAATAATTGGCCATTTTGAGGACCTTAGAGTCAAAATTAGATTTGGCCTATTTTTGAAAAAAAATGTTCAAAACTGGCAAAACTAGTTACCTTCCAATTTTAATGCATTTTCAACATCATTTGCCTAGTCAAACTCACCTCGAAACAACAAGACAGAGAGCTGTCACAAAACCCGATTTCATCTATCATCACCTTCAAGCCAAAATCTTGCGATGCATGGTTGTAAAAGCTTATAAACACACATATCTCAAGTACAGAAGCAAAGACAAACATTTAAGAGCATGCATGTGGATTTTTGAAATATTTTTAAGAAGTTTTAGCCCTTACCTTAGCAAAACAACAAGAAGATGCACAAAACTTTGATGAAGCACAAATTTGGTCTTCTTCCTTGCTTAGCCGAGACACCACCCGATTTCTCTCTATTTTTCCTAGCTTAGTGACCAAGTTCTTAGTAGGTGCATGTGGTTAGAACAAGAAGAAAAAAAATTGAAGCTAGCAAACTTACCTAGGCCGAAATGGTGAGTCAAAGAGCTTGCATGTGTGATTCTTGCAACATAGCTTGCTTGGTCGAGTTTCTTAGCTACTTGCTTGCCTTGATGAACCATGGAATGATGAAGATGAGTTATGGAATGAAGAAACTCAGCCAAGGCCAAGAGAAAGAGAGAAGAATGAGAGGGAGAGAGAGAGAATGAAAGAAAAATGAGAGAAAATGACAAAGAATGAAAGAAAAATGAGAGAAAGTGACAAAGAAGGAAAGCCTTGCAATTGATGAAGCATGGGTCAGCCTTGGGCATACAAAAATTCAGATTTGTGTCTTCAAGAAGCTTGATTTTTGAATCACCTAGCATGGGCAAGGAACTTGTCGAGATTTGCAGGCCTTGGGTTAAGTTTTTGAGCTAATTGTTTTTATGCAATGTGTCATAGATTGTCAAAGGATTGTTTGGAGAATAATTAAATTAAGCAAGCAAGCACAAAAGCCCATATGGTGGTCGGCCAAGGCATGTAAAATCTGATTTTTTTGTCATCTATTGGAGTATTATTTAATTGTGTGTTGAAAGTGCAAAAGAATAAGGAATAAAGAATAAAGAATGTCTAGCTTTTTGTGAGATTTTGTCTTCTAGTGGGTTGAATTAGTAATTTAATATTAGTTAGTGGAATTTGTAGGATTAATTAATGATCTAGTGCTTCGTGTAAGATGCTTTCTTGATTAGCGTGAGGGCACGCTTTCCTAGGTCTAGGGCACGCACTACGAGGTAGGGCACGAACTACGAGACAAACGCATGTTTTCCAAGTAAATACACGCAACCCTAAATGAATGCACGTAATTCAATGCAAGGCACACAAAACGAAACACAATTCTTAAATCTATGTCAAGGCATGCAAATCTAGGTTAGGCACACCAAACGAGGTATCGCACGCAAATCGAAGTCGGGCCTCACATCTGCATATCCTCCAGAATCTGAATAGTTCTCTCAGATTGTCCATCAGTCTGAGGGTGATAAGCCGTGCTGAAACTCAACTTCGTTCCCAAAGCTTCTTGCAATCTCTTCCAAAATCGGGAAGTAAAACGAGGATCCCTATCTGATACAATACTCACAGGCATCCCGTGCAATCTTACAATCTCCGCCACATACATATCTCCCAATTTCTCAGGACTATCCTCCTTGTTCATCAGTAAGAAGTGCGCTGACTTAGTCAATCTATCCACTATGACCCAAACGACGTCATGACCCTTTTGTGACCTGGGCAGGTCCATAACAAAGTCCATAGTTATATGTTCCCATTTCCATTGAGGAATCTCCAACGGCTGAAGTAAACCTGCGGGTCATTGATGTTCTGCTTTGACTCTTTGGCAAGTCAAACACCATGCCACGAACTCTGCAATCTCTCTCTTCATGTTATTCCACCAATAGTATTGCTTCAAATCCCGGTACATCTTTGTTCCACCGGGGTGAATAGTGTATCTTGAATTATGGGCTTCTTCAAGAATCTTCTTTTTCTGCTCTGGTTCATTAGGAACACAAATCCGATTCCTAAACCTCCAAACACCATCATCATGAAACTTGAAATCTGTGTTGCTTTCTTTAATCTTCTGAAATTGTTGGTCCTTCTGTTGAGTCTCTCGTAATTCAGATAACAAGGTCGATTGAACCTGCGTAGTGGCAAAAAGTAACCCCTTCCGAGTCAATTGTGGTTTCCACAAAAATGCTTCCTCCAACAACTCCTGCACTTTGATTTCCAGTTTTGCCATGCTCGCTTTCCTACTTAAAGCATCTGCAACTACATTTGCTTTACCGGGCACATAATTGATTGTGCAGTTATAATCGTCTAAAAGCTCCATCCACCGCCTTTGCCTCATATTCAACTCCTTTTGAGTGAACAAGTATTTCAAGCTCTTGTGATCAGTAAATACCTCAAACTTGTTACCCCACAGATAATGCCTCCATTTCTTGAGTGCAAACACAATAGCCGCTAATTCCAAATCATGCGTCGGGTAGTTCAATTCATACGGCTTCGGTTTCCTAGAAGCATACGCAATCACTCTTCCATTTTGCATCAACACACAACCCAATCCTTCCTTCGAAGCATCGCTATAAATTACAAAACCTTGACTCCCTTCAGGAAATGCAAGAACAGGTGCGGTAGTCAATCTTTTCTTCAACTCTTGGAAGTTGTTCTCACACTTATCATCCTACACGAACTTTGTTTTCTTTTGAGTGAGCTTTGTAAGTGGTCCTGCAATCTTAGAGAAATCTTTCACGAATCTCCGATAATAGCCGGCTAGACCAAGAAAACTCCGAACCTCCTTAACGTTTTTCGGTTTCTTCCAAGATATCACTGCTTCTATCTTTGTTGGATCCACCGCTATTCCCTCTTGGGATATGATATGCCCCAAAAATGCAATCTGTTGCAACCAAAATTCACAGTTGCTAAACTTTGCATATAATTGATGCTCTCGAAGTTTCTGCAGTACCAACCGCAGGTGTTGTTCATGCTCCGCCTCAGATTTTGAGTATACCAAAATATCATCAATGAAGATCACCACAAATTGGTCCAAGTAGAGTTGAAACACCCTGTGCATCAAGTCCATAAAAGTTGCAGGGGCATTGGTTAGTCCAAATGGCATCACCACATATTCATAATGCCCATATCTTGTCCTGAAAGCCGTTTTAGGCACATCTTCCTTTTTGATCCGTAACTAATAGTACCCTTGCCTCAAGTCGAGCTTCGAATACACTTTGGCTCCTTGAAGTTGATCAAACAACTCGTCGATCAGTGGAAGTGGGTATTTATTCTTGATAGTCACTTGGTTCAATCCTCGGTAATCGATGCATAGCCTCAACGTTCCGTCTTTCTTCTTTACAAATAGAACTGGTACACCCCACGGAGAAGAACTTGGTTGAACAAACCCCTTCTTCAATAATCCTTGCAATTGGTCCTTCAATTCTTGTAGCTCGGCCGGTGCCATAGAATAGGGGGCTTTAGATATCGACTGGGTGCCAGGCAGTAACTCTATAATGAACTCGATCTCCCGATTTGGGGGTAAACCGGGCAATTCTTCTAGAAACACATCCGCATAGTCTTTGATTATTGGCATCTCCTCCAACTTAGCTTTGTCCGACGGCTTGTTGATAAGGTAAGCTAAGTATCCACTACACCCTTTTCTCAAGGACTTCACTGCTTTCGTAGATGAAATGATGGAACTCCCGGTGAAATCTCTTCGACCCATTACCTCTAGTATTGGTTGACCAGGTACCTGGAACGTTACAATCTTCGTCTGGCAATCTAGTTGGGCATGATGCTTTGCCAACCAGTCCATCCCTAAGATGACCTCATAGTCTCGAAAAGGTAATACAATAAGATTGGCTGAGAATTCCCTATCCTTAATTTGGATTTTACATGCTTTACAAGCTGAGCTAGTAACAAGTTTAGAGCCCATCGGAGTACCAACTTCTACTTCGTAAGGCAAACATACAACTTTCAGTTTCACACGTTGCACACACAAGGGAGCAATAAATGAATGAGTAGCACCCGAATCAATTAGCACCCTAACAAGTTGATTCAGTATGAAGAATGTACCTTCAACAACAGCGGTCTCATTTGGAAGCTCCTCGCACTCAATAGCATAGGCTCGAGCCTGAACTCTAGGAACTGGAGTCTTGCCTCTACCAGCTGGTTTACCCTGATTCTGTCCTGCCTGCCATTTAGGGCAATCCTTGATCTGATGCTGATCACTGCCATATCTCACACATCATCCTGACTTCTTCCAGCACTGGGCCTCAGTATGCCCCTTCTTGTCACAGTAAGAATAGTTGATAGACTGAGTAGCAGGTGAACTACCTGTGGATCCGTGGGTGGAAGAGGCTGATGGCGCTTTAGTCGGGCCACGGTTATTCACTGGTCTGTTCTGGCTCTGGCCCTGACTACGACTCTGACTCTGGAATTTCCTCTGTTGACCTGGAGGCTGGTATGGTTTCTTGTTCGGTTGACTCGAACTGGCCCTATCAAGTTTTCTCTTCTCAACTTGGGAAGTAGCAGCAAAGAGAACAGAATAGGTATCGAAGTCATGAGAAGCCAACTGGTCCTGAATCTCTGGCCTCAATCCAGTAGTAAATTTCCACATCTTCGCCTCCGGAGTACTAACCATATATTGAGCATAACGGGATAGTCAGTCAAAACGAGCCTCGTACTGGGCCACCGTCATGTTACCATGGGTCAAGTGCATAAACTCCTCAATCCGCCTCTGCTTGGAAACTGCAGGTACATATTTCTCCTTGAATTCCTTAATGAAATTACCCCACAAGCGAGGTGTCTGATCAGTTTCCCACAGTGCCTCCACAGTGTGCCACCAATGTTTAGCATCCCCGTGCAACAGAAACACCGCAAACTCTACCTTTTCTTCATCAGTATAATCAAGTGGCCTGAAAATCCTCTCGATCTCGGATAGCCAAGCCTCCGCTTTCTCATCATCAGCTTCCTCGTAGAATTTGGACGGGCGAAAGTCAAGAAACTCCCTCATTCTGCTATGTCTCCCATGGTTACCATCATTCCTGTTGTTGTTGTTGTTGGCTTCACGTGCGTCTTGACGCTCCATCACTCGTGATACACGATCCATGGCATTTGCCATCATGTTAAACATAGCTATGCCGGGATTAGTTTGATAGGCATCTCCGGTCTTTTGGGGTTCACCGCTCCTATTAGTAGTGCGGGTACTAGGGCCAGCCATCTATAAGCACAGATTACGATGCACAATTTATTGAAATACGACAAACAAGAATTTTAATGCATAAGATATGCAACATAATATAGATACAATTCTAGAAACAATTTAGACATGTTAATCACTTAAGCACACAGAACATAGAAGGCACAATTAACATTATCACACAACAACATATAAACAAGTCATCCTAATTATCTTAGGGCTATACCCATGGTCCGAGAGTTAAACCTGGCTTAAGCAATCTAAGCTCTGATACCATTCTTCTCTATAAGGTGTCACGCCTCAACCCGGCCTATAAGGTTAGACTAGGGTGTGATCTAAATATTCAAGTCACGTCTCATACATAATCGTTCATGAAAGTTTAACACTTAACTTTTTAGTTTAATGTCCAAAATTTTTCAGAAAATCGGCAGCATAACGGCTGTAATTAGGCTCTTTGGTTTGACCTAATTCTCTAAACGCCTCAAAATTTACAATCTCAACTTCATTTCCAACTAAGATGACTATTTATCATCAATTGAAACGCCTACTAATTATCTTGAAGTCTCGTTTAATTAATAACCTAGCATGATACTATGTCTCGTTTGTTTGTTAATCCTCGTTACAAAAGTACCTGTTGATCTTAGCTTAATAGCGAGTACCTGCTTAAGATTGGATAAGTTCATTTACTTAGTCCTTACCTAATACGTCATAAACCTATGATAGATACTAGCCAATGATAATAGCAAAACGTTCATAGTAGTGTCTGTTTAGTTATTATCCGTACAAACCAAAATTAGACCCCAAATTACAACGGGGGTCTTTTACATCACCAACATTAAGCAACATGAAAAGAAATAGTCTTCAAGTATCATAGTGTTCACAAATAGCCATAATCACGCAAAGCACATAGGACAGGCAATCACTCCAAGGAATCATCGTTAGGCACGTCGTCCTCGGGTACCTGTTCTTGATCTTCTTCACCTGAGATGATAAAAGAGGGTGAGTCCTTACAAACTCAACGAGGGGGAACGAGAAATAGGTTTTGAAACTCATTCCGGTTCAACTTATGAAAATCCTTTTGCAAGCATGAATATAACACAATTAAATACATAACAATAATATAAAAGCAAAGGAACACAATTACCCGTCTTTCCTCCCCGAGGTCCTCTAGGAACCAAGCGAGAGTAATTATACACATAGTAAAAATGATACGGTAAGCTTTTGCTCTCAGTTCATTTCCAGTATCAGTTGTTGCGGCCGACTTCAAATCATCCCCTTATCACGCCAAATGGGTGTACTCCGAATGTACCCCGAAATCCTACGACCCAACTCTCTGAGGAAGTCTAGCCCCCAAGCAAGAGAGGGAATTGGACAATGGTAGTCACAGTTGCACCGGAAAGCCCGATGTCGCCCGATGTGCGTGAACGCTACTACGCCAGAATGAAAGGTTGCAACCTTATATGCAATGCACATTTATGACATTTAATATATCACATTAGGAGGACAACAAAGTAGGTTGCCTCTGGACAGTCATAAGATTGCACATTGACACGTAAACAAGCGAGGCACGATAAGACAAGTAATTTCACTTGAAAGGCATATGGAGTTATATGAACATTAAACGGGCAGCCATGTAACGCACGTAAATCAAGTCATATAACTCATTTCAACGTTCACGTAATCAGATAATAAGATTATTCAACATGCAACAACATCTACGTGGGTTCGGATACAAGAAATGCCTATTTGTCAACATGCAATGATCAAAATCACACTTAGGGCTATAAGGGCAACTACGGGCAGCCAACTAAACATATAATTACACACAATATCCAAAGGATTAACACTTAGCAAGTTTACCTAGTCACTAGGGTTTCCATTTCGTGCTTACCCGTGCGATTAAGCCCCAAGTCAACTCAAAATCAATCTCAAGCCATGCATCAATTAATTCAAACATTCTCAAGTATTCAAAACAGTCCACACAACATCTCAATGCCACAATCCCAAGCATTTAATACCACAAGAGAAGTTACAACAAATTTTCTAAGCATATAACTAAGTGAAACCCTCACTGCAATAAGCTATTTTCTCACAATCATTAAGATAAGAAAACAATCTCCAATTATGGTGAATAAGATGTCGAATTAAAGGTTAAGAAGTTAACTAAATTCAGAAACAAACCTCACATCATTTGGAGTTCAGGTCCAATAGTTATATCCAAAACAGTGGGATTGCACAAAACTGTCCAGATTTGCACACATTTCAATACTTGTCATTTTTGAGGTCCTTAGGGTCAGATTTAGCCTTAGTCCATTTCTGACAAAAATGTCCAGAACTCAAAAAAAATAGCATCATACCAAATTTCATGCATTTTGAACATCATTTACTAAGTCAAAATTGGTTCGTTCTACAAGGTCAGTGCATCTGCCAAAACCTGCTTCATTTTTTTCCAAACTTCCAGATTTGGACACATTTTAATGATTTGCCATTTTGAGGACATTAGAGTCAAAATTAGCTTTGGACTATTTCTGAAAAAAATGTTCAAAACTGGCAAGACTAGTTACCTACCAAGTTTCATGCATTTTCAACATCATTTTCCTAGTTAAACTCACCTCGCAACAACAAGACAGAGAGCTGTCACAAAATCCGATTTCATCTATCATCACCTTCAAGCCAAAATCATGCCATGCATGGTTGTAAATGCTTATAAACACACATATATCTCAAGTACAGAAGCAAAGACAAACATTTAAGAGCATGCCTGTGAATTTTTGAAAGATTTTCAAGAAGTTTTAGCCCTCACCTTAGCAAAACAACAAGAAGATGCACAAAACTTTGATGAAGCATAAATTTGGTCTTCTTCCTTGCTTAGCCGAGACACCACCCGATTTCTCTCTATTTTTCCTAGCTTAGTGACCAAGTTCTTAGTAGGTGCATGTGGTTAGAACAAGAAGAAAAGAAATGGAAGCTAGCAAACTTACCTAGGCCGAAATGGTGAGTCAAAGAGCTTGCATGTGTGATTCTTGCAACTTAGCTTGCTTGGTCGAGTTTCTTAGCTACTTGCTTGCCTTGATGAACCATGGAATGATGAAGATGAGTTATGGAATGAAGAAACTCAGCCAAGGCCGAGAGAGAGAGAGAAGAATGAGAGGGAGAGAGAGAGAATGAAAGAAAAATGAGAGAAAATGACAAAGAATGAAAGCCTTGCAATTGATGAAGCATGGGTCGGCCTTGGGTATACAAAAATTCAGATTTGTGTCTTCAAGAAGCTTGATTTTTGAATCACCTAGCATGGGCAAGGAGCTTGTCGAGATTTGGAGGCCTTGGGTTAAGTTTTTGAGCTAAATTTTTTATGCAATGTGTCATAGATTGTCATAGGATTGTTTGGAGAATAATTAAATTAAGCAAGCAAGCACAAAAGCCCATATGGTGGTCGGCCAAGGCATGTAAAATCTGATTTTTTTGTCATCTATTGGAGTATTATTTAATTGTGTGTTGAAAGTGCAAAAGAATAAGGAATAAAGAATAAGGAATGTCAAGCTTTTTGTGAGATTTTGTCTTCTAGTGGGTTGAATTAGTAATTTAATATTAGTTAGTGGAATTTGTAGGATTAATTAATGATCTAGTGCTTCGTGTAAGATGCTTTCTTGATTAGCATGAGGGCACGCTTTCCTAGGTCTAGGGCATGCAGTACAAGATAGGGCACGAACTACGAGACAAATGCACATTTTTTAAGTAAATGCACGCAACCCTAAATAAATGCACGTAATTCAATGCAAGACACACAAAACGAAACACAATTCTTAAATCTAGGTCAAGGCTCGCAAATCTAGGTTAGGCACACAAAACGAGGTATCGCACGTAAATTGAGGTCGGGCCTCACAGATCCCATCAGAACTCTCATGTTAAGCGTGTTTGGTCGAGAGTAGTACTAGGATGGGTGACCCCCTGGGAAGTCCTCGTGTTGCACCCCCCTTTTCAATTTTTTTTGCCCCGGTTAGGGTTGCCAAGATTCTTTATCCACCACATTTCTATTACTGAATCCCACGGCACCATGAGCAAGACAACTTCGCTTCACGTTGAGGCTGGGCCCGCAAACCGAGGGCGTGGGGCTTGTGACCAGGTCTCCGTCGCTCTGGTGCCCATAACTTTTAATCCGTAAGAAGTTACGTGGCGCACAGCATACCGTTGGAAAGCTCTCCGAGAGCTCTACTACAGGGGTAGCAAGCCTACCTAGCTGCGCCTATTTTCGGAGCCCAAAATCAAACATTTTCATTAGTTTCGGGCCACTTTTCTTCTTTTCCTCTATTTTTCCGTCAAGGATCGTACGTCGTGAGCTGCTAAAAGGACGACAACCTAACTCGCGTGATATTACACGGCCCTACAACACGTCAATATCACATCTTACGAGGATGCTGTGTTGTTGAAGCGGATGGGTTGTCGTTAAGCCCATTGGGCCTTTTGAATGGACCATCTCTCTGCGCTGGGACTGTGAACCATCAACATATAAAGGATTTGTGCCCACAACATGATTGGTGCGATCATACCAGCACTAATGCACCGGATCCCATCAGAACTCCGAAGTTAAGCGTGCTTGGGCGAGAGTAGTACTAAGATGGGTGACCCCCTATGAAGTCCTCGTGTTGCACCCCTCTTTTCAATTTTTTTTGCCCCGGTTAGGGTTGCCAAGATTCTTTATCCACCGCATTTCTATTACCGAATCCCACGGCACCTTGGGCAAGACAACTTCGCTTCACGTAGAGGCTGGGCTCGCAAACCGAGGGCGTGGGGCTTGTGACCAGGTCTCCGACGCTCCGGTGCCCATAACTTTTAATCCGTAAAGAGTTACGCGGCACAAAGCATACCGTTGGAAAGCTCTCCAAGAGCTCTACTACGGGGGCAGCAAGCCTGCTCGATTGTGCCTATTTTCGGAGCCCAAAATCGAACGTTTTCATCTGTTTTGGGCCACTTTTCTTTATTTGCTCTATTTTTCCATCCAGGATCGTACGTTGTGAGCTGTTAAAAGGACGACAACCAAACTCGCGGGATATTACAGTGCCCTACAACGCGTAGATATCACGTCTTACGAGGATGTTGTGTTGTGAAGCGGATGGGTTGTCGTTAAGCCCATTGGGCCTTTTGAATGGGCCATCTCTCTGGGCTGCGACTTTGAACCGTCAACATACAAATGATTTGTGCCCTCAACATGATAGGTGCGATCATACCAGCACTAATGCACCGGATGCCATCAAAACTACGAAGTTAAGCGTGCCTGGGCGAGAGTAGTACTAGGATGGGTGACCCCTTGGGAAGTCCTCGTGTTGCACCCCTCTTTTCAATTTTTTTTGCCCCGGTTAGGGTTGCCAAGATACTTTATCCACCACATTTCTATTACCGAATCCCAAGGCAGCTTGGGCAAGACAATTTCGCTTCACGTAGAGGCTGGCCCAGCAAACCGAGGGCGTAGGGCTTGTGACCTGTTCTCCGTCGCTCCGGTGCCCATAACTTTTGATCCGTAAGGAATTACGCGACATACAGTATACCGTTGGAAAGCTCTCCGAGAGCTCTATGATGGGGGCAACAAGCTTGCTCAGCTGTGCCCATTTTTTGAGCCCAAAATTGAATGTTTTCATCATTTTCGGGCTACTTTTCTTCTTTTGATCTATTTTTTCATCCCGGATCGTACGTCGTGAGCTATTAAAAGGACAACAACCAAACACGCGGGACATTAAAGGGCCCTACAACGCGTTGATATCACATCTTGCGAGGATGCTGCGTTGTTGAAGCGAATGGGTTATCGTTAAGCCCATTGGGCCTTTTGAATGGGCCATCTCTCTGTCTGGGACTGTGAATCATCAACACATAAAGGATTTGTGCCCACAACATGACGGGTGCGATCATACCAGCACTAATGCACCGGATCCCATCAGAACTTCAAAGTTAAGCGTGCTTGGGCGAGAGTAGTACTAAGATGGTTGACCCCCAGGGAAGTCCTCGTGTTGCACCCCCCATTTTCAATTTTTTTTGCCCCGGTTAGGGTTGCCAATATAGTTTATCCACCACATTTCTATTACCGAATCCCACGGCACCTTGGGCAAGACAACTTCGCTTCATGTAGAGGCTGGGCATGCAAAACGAGGGCGTGGGGCTTGTGACCAAGTCTCCGTCACTCTGGTGCCCATAACATTTAATCCGTAAGGAGTTACGTGGCTCGCAGCAAACCGTTGGAAAGCTCTCTGAGAGCTTTACAACGGGGGCAGCAAGCCTGCTCGGCTGCGCCAGTTTTCAGTGTCCAAAATTGAATGTTTTCATCAGTTTCGGGCCATTTTTCTTCTTTTGCCCTTTTTTTCTTCCCGGATCGTACGTCGTGAGCTGTTAAAAGGACGACAACCTAACTCGCGAGATATTATAGGGCCCTACAACGCGTCGATATCACGTTTTACGAGGATGTTGTGTTGTTGAAGCCGAAGGGTTGTCGTTAAGCCCATTGGGCCTTCTGAATGGGCCATCTCTCTGGGCTAGGACTGTGAACCGTCAACACATATAGGATTTGTGCCCTCAACATGACGGGTGTTGTCGTACTAGCACTAATGCACCGGATCCCATCAGAACTCCGAATATAATCGTGCTTGGGCGAGAGTAGTACTATGATAAGTGACCCCTTGGGAAGTCCTCGTGTTGCACCCCCCTTTTCAATTTTTTTTGCCTCGGTTAGGGTTGCCAAGATTCTTTATCCACCGCACTTCTATTACCAAATCCCATGGCACCTAGGGCAAGACAACTTTGCTTCACATTGAGGCTGGGCCCGCAAACCGAGGGCATAGTGCTTGTGACCAGGTCTCCGTCGCTTCGGTGCCCATAACTTTTGATCCGTAAAGAGTTACGCGGCGCACAACATACCGTTGGAAAACTCTTCGAGAGCTCTACGACGGGGGCAGCAAGCCTGCTCGGCTGCGCCCATTTTTGGTGCCCAAAATTGAACATTTTCATTAGTTTCGAGCTATTTTTCTTCTTTTGATATGTTTTTCTGTCTCGTATCGTACGTCATGAGCTGTTAAAAGGACTACAACCTAACTTGCGGGATATTAGAGGGCCCAACAATGCGTCGATATCACGTCTTGCGAGAATGCTGCGTTGTTGAAGCGGATGGTTGTCGTTAAGCCCATTGGGCATTTTGAATGGGCCATCTCTCTGGGCTGGGAATGTGAACCGTCAACACATAAAGGATTTGTGCCCACAATGTGATGGGTGCGATCATACCAGCACTAATGCACCGGATCCCATCAGAACTCTGAAGTTAAGCGTGCTTGGACGAGAGTAGTACTAGGATGGGTGACCCCCTGGGAAGTCCTCGTGTTGCCCCCCCTTTTCAATTTTTTTTCCCCGGTTAGGGTTGCCAAGATTCTTTATCCACCGCATTTCTATTACCGAAAACCACAGCACCTTGGGCAAGACATATTCGCTTCACGTATAGGCTGGGCCCGCAAACTGAGGGCGTGGGGCTTGAGACCAGGTCTGTCGCTCAGGTGCCCATAACTTTTAATTCGTAAGGAGTTACACGGCGCACAACATACTGTTGGAAAGCTCTCCGAGACCTCTACGATGAGGGCAGCAAGCCTGCTCGGCTGCGCCTGTTTTCAGAGCACCAAATCGAATGTTTTCGTCAGTTTCGGGCCACTTTTCTTCTTTTGCTCTTTTTTCCCGTCCTGGATCGTACATTGTGAGCCGTTAAACGGACGACAACCTAACACGCGGGATATTACAGGGCCACACAATGCGTCGATATCACGTCTTACTAGGATGTTGCGTTGTTGAAGCGGATGGGTTGTCGTTAAGCCTATTAGGCCTTTTGAATGGGCCATCTCTCTGGGCTGGGACTGTGAACCGTCAACACATAAAGAATTTGTGCCCTCAACATGATGGGTGTGATCATACCAGCGTTAATGCACCGGATACCATCAGAACTCCGAAGTTAAGCGTGCTTGGGTGAGAGTAGTACTAGGATGGGTGACCCCTTGGGAAGTCCTCGTGTTGCATCCACCTTTTCAATTTTTTTGTACCCCGGTTAGGGTTGCCAAGATACTTTATCCACCACATTTCTATTACCGAATCCCACGGTACCTTGGGCAAGACAACTTCGCTTCACGTAGAGGCTGGGCCCGCAAACCGAGGATGTAGGGCTTGTGACCAGGTTGCCGTCGCTCCGGTGCCTATAACTTTTGATCCGTAAGGATTTACACGGCGCACAGCATACCGTTGGAAAGCTCTCTGGGAGCTCGACGACAAGGGCAACAAGGCTGCTCGGTTGCGCCAGTTTTTGGAGCCCAAAATTGAACGTTTTCATCAATTTTGGGCCACTTTTCTTCTTTTGCTCTATTTTTCCATCCCGGATCGTATGTCGTGAGTTGTGAACCGTCTACTCATAAAAGATTTGTGCCCACAACATGATGGGTGCGATCACACCCGCACTAATGCACCGGATCCCATCAGAACTCCGAAGTTAAGCGTGCTTGGGCGAGAGTAGTACTAGGATGGCTGATCCCCTAGGAAGTCCTCGTGTTGCACCTCCCCCTTTTCAATTTTTTTTGCCCCGATTAGGGTTGCCAAGATACTTTATCCACCACATTTCTATTACCGAATCCCATGGCACCTTGTGCAAGATGACTTCGCTTCACATAGAGGCTGGGGCCGCAAACTGAAGGCGTGGGGCTTGTGACCAGCTCTCCGTCACTCCGGTGCCCATAACTTTTAATTCGTAAGGAGTTACGCGACACACAGCATACCGTTGGAAAGCTCTCCGAGAGTTCTACGACGGAGGCTACAAGCCTACTCAGCTGCTCCTATTTTTGGAGTCCAAAATCGAACGTTTTCATCAGTTTCGGGCCACTTTTCTTCTATTGCTCTGTTTTTCCGTCCCAGATCGTACGTCGTGAGCTATTAAAAGGACGACCTAACTCGCGGGATATTACAAGGCCCTACAACGCGTCGATATCATGTCTTGCAAGAATGCTACGTTGATGAAGCGGATGGGTTGTCGTTAAGCCCATTGGGCCTTTTGAATGGGCCATCTCTCTGGGCTGCGACTGTGAACCGTCAACATTTAAAGGATTTGCGCCCACAACATGATGGGTGCGATCATACCAGCACTAATGTACCCGATCCCATCAGAACTCTGAAGATAAGCGTGCTTGGGCGAGAGTAGTACTAAGATGGGTGACCCCCTGGGATGTCCTCGTGTTGCACCCCTCTTTTCAATTTTTTTCCCCCGGTTAGGGTTGCGAAGATACTTTATCCACCATATTTCTATTACCGAATCCCAAGACACCTTGGGCAAGACAACTTCGCTTCAAGTAGAGGCTGGGCCCGCAGACCGAGGGCGTAGGGCTTGTGACCAGGTCTCCGTCACTCCGGTTCCCATAACTTTTGATCTGTAAGGAATTAGCGGCGCACAGCATACCGTTGGAAAACTCTTCGAGAGCTCTACGACGGGGGCAACAAGCTTGCTCAACTGTGCCCCTTTTTGGAGCCCAAAATCGAATGTTTTCATTAGTTTCGGGCCACTTTTCTTCTTTTGATTTGTTTTTTCATCCCGGATCGTACGTCGTGAGCTGTTAAAAGGATGACAACCTAACACGCGGGACATTAGAGGGCCCTACAATGCATCGATATCACGTCTTGCGAGGATGCTGCATTGTTGAAGCGAGTGGGTCATCATTAAGCCCATTGCGCCTTTTGAATGGGCCATCTCTTTGGGCTGGGACTGTGGACCATCAACACATAAAGGATTTGTGCCCACAACATGACGGGTGCGATAATACCAGCACTAATGCACCAGATCCCATCAGAACTCCAAAGTTAAGTGTGCTTGGGCGAAAGTAGTACTAAGATGGGTCACCCCCAGGGAAGTCCTCGTGTTGCACCCTTCCTTTTTAATTTTTTTTGCCCCGGTTAGGGTTGCCAAGATACTTTATCCACCATATTTCTATTACCGAATCCCACGGCACCTTGGGCAAGACAACTTCACTTCACGTAGAGACTGGGCTCGCAAACCGAGGGCGTAGGGCTTGTGACCAGGTCTCCGTCGCTCCAGTGCCCATAACTTTTGATCCGTAAGGAGTTACGCGGCTCCCAACATACCGTTGGAAAGCTCTTTGAGAGCTCTACGACGGGGGCAGCAAGCCTGCTCGGTTGCGCCTATTTTTGGAGCCCAAAATTGAATATTCTCATCAGTTTCAAGCTATTTTTCTTGTGTTGCTCTGTTTTTCTGTCTCGGATCGTACGTCGTGAGCTGTTAAAAGGACTACAACCTAACTTGCGGGATATTAGTGGGTCCAACAATGCGTCAATATCACGTCTTGTGAGAATGCTGCATTGTTGAAGCAGATGGGTTGTCGTTAAGCCCATTGGGCCTTTTGAATAGGCCATCTCTCTGGGCTGGGAATGTGAGCTATCAACACATAAAGGATTTGTGCCCACAACGTGATGGGTGCAATCATACCAGCACTAATGCATCGAATCCCATCAGAACTCTGAAGTTAAGCGTGCTTGGATGAGAGTAGTACTAGGATAGTTGACCCCCTGGGAAGTCCTGTTGTTGCACCCCCCTTTTCAATTTTTTTTCCCCGGTTAGGGTTGCCGAGATTCTTTATCCACCACATTTCTATTACTGAATACCACGGCACCTTGGGCAAGACAACTTCGCTTCACGTAGAGGTTGGGCCCGCAAACCGAGGGCGTGAGGCTTGAGACCAGGTCTGTCGCACCGGTACCCATAACTTTTAATCCGTAAGGAGTTACGCGGCGCACATCATACTGTTGGAAAGCTCTCCGAAAGCTCTATGACAGGGGCAGCAAGCCTGCTCAGCTGTGCCTGTTTTCAGAGCACCAAATCGAATGTTTTCATCAATTTCGGGCCACTTTTCTTCTTTTGCTCTTTTTTCGGTCCCGGATCGTACATCGTGAGCTGTTAAACGGACGACAACCTAACTCGCGGGATATTACAGAACCTCACAACACGTCGATATCACGTCTTACGAGGATGCTGCGTTGTTGAAGTGGATAGATTGTCGTTAAGCCCATTGGGCGTTTTGAATGGGCCATCTCTCTGGGCTAGGACTGTGAACCGTCAACACATAAAGGATTTGTGCCCTCAACATGACAGGTGTGATCATACCAGCACTAATGCACCAGATCCCATCAGAACTCCGAAGTTAAGCGTGCTTGGGCGAGAGTAGTACTAGGATGGGTGACCCCCTAGGAAGTCCTCGTGTTCCACCCACTTTTTCAATTTTTTTTACCCCGGTTAGGGTTGCCAAGATACTTTATCCACCACATTTCTTTTACCGAATCCCACGGTACCTTGGGCAAGACAACTTCGCTTCACGTAGAGGCTGGGCCCGCAAACCGAGGGCATAGGGCTTGTGACCAGGCCTCCGTCGCTCCGGTGCCCATAACTTTTGATCCGTAAGGAGTTACGCGGCGCACAGCATACCTTTGGAAAGCTCTCTGGGAGCTCGACGACGGAGGCAACAAGCCTGCTCGGCTGCGCCTGTTTTTGGAGCATAAAATTGAACGTTTTTATCAGTTTTGGGCCACTTTTCTTCTTTTGCTCTATTTTTCCATCCCGGATCGTACGTCGTGAGTTGTGAACCATCAACTCATAAAGGATTTGTACCCACAACATGATGGGTGCGATAATACCAGCACTAATGTACCAGATCCCATCAGAACACAGAAGTTAAGCGTGCTTGGGCGAGAGTAGTACTAGGATGGCTGACCCCCTGGGAAGTCCTCGTGTTGCACCTCCCCCTTTTCAACTTTTTTTGCCCCGGTTAGGGTTGCCAAGATACTTTATCCACCACATTTCTATTACCGAATCCCACGACACCTTGGGCAATACAACTTCACTTGACGTAGACGCAGGGTGAACAAACCGAGGGTGTGGGGCTTGTGACCAGCTCTCCGTCACTCCAGTGCCCATAACTTTTAATTCGTAAGGAGTTACGCGACGCACAACATACCGTTGGAAAGCTCTCCAAGAGTTCTACGACGGACGCAGCAAGCCTGCTCGGCTGCGCCTATTTTTTGAGCCCAAAATCGAACATTTTCATTTGTTTTGGGCCACTTTTCTTCTATTGCACTATTTTTTCCTCCCAGATCGTACGTCGTGAGCGATTAAAAGGACGACAACCTAACTCGGGGGATATTACAGGGCCCTACAACGTGTCGATATCACGTCTTACAAGGATGCTATGTTGATGAAGTAGATGGGCTGTCGTTAAGCCCATTGGGCCTTTTGAATGGGCCATCTCTCTGGGCTGGGACTGTGAACCGTCAAAATATAAAGGATTTGTGCCCACAACTTGATTGTTGCGATCATACCAGCACTAATGCACCGGATCCCATCAGAACTCTGAAGTTAAGCATGCTTGGGCGAGAGTAGTACTAGGATGGGTTACCCCCTGGGAAGTCCTCGTGTTGCACCCACTTTTTCAATTTTTTTTACCCCGGTTAGGGTTGCCAAGATACTTTATCCACCATATTTCTATTACCGAATCCAACGGTACCTTGGGCAAGACAACTTCGCTTCACGTAGAGGCTGGGCCTGCAAACCGGGGTCGTAGGGCTTGTGACCAAGTCTTTGTCGCTCTGGTGCCCATAACTTTTGATCCGTAAAGAGTTGTGCTACGTAGAGCATACCGTTGGAAAGCTCTCTTGGAGCTCGATGACGGGGGCAACAAGCCTGCTCAGCTGCGCCTATTTTTGGAGGAAAAAATCTAATGTTTTCATCAGTTTTGGGCCACTTTTCATCTATTGCTTTATTTTTCTATCCCAGATCGTACGTCGTGAGCTGTGAACCGTCAACTCATAAAGGATTTATGCCCACAACATGATGGGTACGATCATACCAGCACTAATGCACCAGATCCCATCAGAACTCTGAAGTTAAGCATGATTGGGCGAGAGTAGTACTAGGATGGCTGATCCCGTGGGAAGTCCTCGTGTTGCACCTCCCCCTTTTCAATTTTTTTTTACCCCGGTTAGGGTTGCCAAGATACTTTATCCACCACATTTCTATTACCGAATCCCATGGCACCTCGGGAAAGACAACTTCGCTTCACGTAGAGGCAGGGCCCGCAAACCGAGGGCGTGGGGCTTGTGACCAGCTCTCCGTCACTCTGATTCCCATAACTTTTAATTCGTAAGGAGTTATGCGACGCACAACAAACCGTTAGAAAGCTCTCTGAGAGTTCTACGACGGAGGCAGCAAGCCTGATCGGCTGCGCCTGTTTTTGGAGCCCAAAATTGAACGTTTTCATTAGTTTCGGGCCACTTTTCTTCTATTGCTCTGTTTTTTCGTTCCAGATCGTACGTCGTGAGCTATTAAAAGGACGACAACCTAACTAGCAGGATATTACAGGGCCCTACAACGCATCGATATCACGTCTTATGAGGATACTATGTTGATGAAGCGGATGGGCTGTCGTTAAGCCCATTGGGCCTTTTGAATGGGCCATCTCTCTGGACTGGGATAGTGAACCGTTAACATATAAAGGATTTATGCCCACAAAATGATTGGTGCAATCATACCAACACTAATTCACCGGATCCCATCAGAACTCTAAAGTTAAGCGTGCTTGGGCGAGAGTAGTACTAGGATGGGTGACCCCCTGGGAAGTCCTCGTGTTGCACCACTCTTTTCAATTATTTTTCCCCCGGTTAGGGTTGTCAAGATCCTTTATCCACCACATTTCTATTACCGAATCCCAAGGCACCTTGGGCAAGACAACTTCGCTTCACGGAGAGGCAGGGCCCGCAAACTGAGGGCATGGGGCTTGCGACCAACTCTCCGTCACTCCAGTGCCCATAAATTTTTATTCGTATGGAGTTACGCAATGCACAACATACCGTTGGAAAACTCTTCGAGAGTTCTACGACGGGGGCAGCAAGCCTGCTCGGCTGCGCATGTTTTTGGAGCCCAAAATCGATCGTTTTCATCAGTTTCGGGCCAATTTTCTTCTATTGCTCTATTTTTATGTCCCAGATCGTACGTCGTGAGTTGTTAAAAGGACGAGAACCTAACTCGCGGGATGTTACAGGGCCCTACAATGTGTCAATATCACGTCTTACGAGGATGCTATGTTGATGAAAGAGATGGGTTGTCGTTAAGCCCATTGGGCCTTTTGAATGGGCCATCTCTCTGGGCTGGAACTGTGAACCGTCAACATATAAAGGTTTTGTGCCCACAACATGATGGTTGCAATCATACCATCACTAATGCACTTGATCCCATCAGAACTCTTAAGTTAAGCGTGCTTGGGCGAGATTAGTACTAGGATGGGTGAACCCCTGGGAAGTCATCGTGTTGCACCCCCTTTTCAATTTTTTTTGCCCCAGTTAGGGTTTCCAAGATTATTTATCCACGGCACTTCTATTACCAAATCCCACGGCACCTTGGGCAAGACAACTTTGCTTCACGTAGAGGCTGGGCCCGCAAACCGAGGGCATAGGGCTTGTCACCAAATCTTCGTCGTACCGGTGCCCATAGCTTTTAATCCGTAAGGAGTTAGGAGGTGCAAAGTAAGCCGTTGGAAAGCTCTCTGAGAGCTCTACTACGAGGGCCGCGAGGTTGCTCGGCTGCGCCCATTTTTGGAGCCCAAAATCGAACATTTTCATCAGTTTCAGGCCACTTTTCTTCTTTTGCTCTCATTTTTCATCCCGGATCGTACGTTGTGAACTGTTAAAAGGATGACAACCTAACACGCTGGACATTAGAGGCCCCTACAATGCGTCGATATCACGTCTTGAAAGGATGTTGCCCTGTTGAAGTGAATGGGTTGTCATTAATCCCATTGGGCCTTTTGAATGGACCATATCTCTGGGTTGGGACTACGAACCGTCAACAAATAAAGGATTTGTGCCCTCAACATGACGGGTGCGATCATACCAGTACCAATGCACCGGATCCCATCTGAACTCTGAAGTTAAGCGTGCTTGGGCGAGAGTAGTACTAAGATGGGTGACCCCCTAGGAAGTCCTTATGTTGCACCACCTTTTTCAATTTTTTTACCCCGGTTAGGGTTGCCAAGATACTTTATCCACCACATTTCTATTACCGAATCTCACAGCACCTTGGGCAAGACAATTTCGCTTCACGTAGAGGCTGGGTCGGCAAATCCAAGGTGTAGGGCTTGTGACCAGGTCTCCGTCGCTCCGGTGCCCATAACTTTTGATCCGTAAGGAGTTACGCAGCGCACAACATACCGTTGGAATGCAATCCGAGAGCTCTACGACGGGGGTGGCAAACTTGCTCTGCTGCGCCCAATTTTGGAGTCCAAAATCGAACGTTTTCATCAGTTTCTGGCCACTTTTCTTCTTTTGCTCTATTTTTCCGTCCCGGATTGTAAGTCGTGAGTTGTTAAAATGACGACAACCTAACTCACGGGACATTAGAGGGTCCTACAACGCGTCGATATCACGTCTTGCGAGGATGCTGCATTGTTGAAGTGGATGGGTTGTCATAAAGCCCTTTAGGCCTTTTGAATGGGCCATCTCTCTAGGCTAGGACTGTGAACCGTCAACACATAAAGGATTTGTGCCCACAACATGACGGGTGCGATTATACCAGCACTAAAGCATCGAATCCCATAAGAACTCCGAAGTTAAGCGTGCTTGGGCGAGAGTAGTACTAGGATGGGTGACCCCCTGGGAAGTCCTCGTGTTGCACCACTCTTTTCAATTATTTTTCCCCCGGTTAGGGTTGTCAAGATCCTTTATCCACCACATTTCTATTACCGAATCCCAAGGCACCTTGGGCAAGACAACTTTACTTCACGTAGAGGCGGGGCCCGCAAACCGAGGGCGTGGGGCTTGCGACCAGCTCTCCGTCACTCCGGTGCCCATAACTTTTGATTCGTAAGGAGTTACGCGATGCTCAACTTACCGTTGGAAAACTCTCCGAGAGTTCTACGATGGGGGCAGCAAGCCTGCTCGGCTGTGCATGTTTTTGGAGCCCAAAATCGATCGTTTTCATCCGTTTTGGGCCACTTTTCTTCTATTGCTCTATTTTTATGTCCCAGATCGTACGTCGTGAGTTGTTAAAAGGACGAGAACCTAACTCGCGAGATGTTACAGGGCCCTACAATGCGTCAATATCACGTCTTACGAGGATTCTATGTTGATGAAGCAGATGGGTTGTCGTTAAGCCCATTGGGCCTTTTGAATGGGCCATCTCTCTGGGCTGGAACTGTGAACCGTCAACATATAAAGGATTTGTGCCCACAACATGATGGTTGCGATCATACCATCACCAATGCACTTGATCCCATCAGAACTCTGAAGTTAAGCGTGCTTAGGCGAGATTAGTACTAGGATGGGTGAACCCCTGGGAAGTCATCGTGTTGTACCCCCTTTTCAATTTTTTTTGCCCCAGTTAGGGTTTCCAAGATTATTTATCCACCGCATTTCTATTACCAAATCCCACGGCACCTTGGGCAAGACAACTTTGCTTCACGTAGAGGCTGGGCCCGCAAACCGAGGGCTTAGGGCTTGTCACCAAGTCTCCGTCGCACCGGTGCCCATAGCTTTTAATTCGTAAGGAGTTAGGAGGTGCAAAGCAAGCCGTTGGAAAGCTCTCTGAGAGCTCTACTACAGGGGCCGCGAGGTTGCTCGGCTGCGCCCATTTTTTGAGCACAAAATCAAACATTTTCATCAGTTTCAGGCCACTTTTCTTCTTTTGCTCTCATTTTTTGTCCCGGATCGTACATCGTGAACTGTTAAAAGGATGACAACCTAACACGCTGGACATTAGAGGCCCCTACAATGCATCAATATCACGTCTTGAAAGGATGTTGCCCTGTTGAAGTGAATGGGTTGTCGTTAAACCCCTTGGGCCTTTTGAATGGACCATCTCTCTGGGTTGGGACTGCGAACCGTCAACAAATAAAGGATTTTTGCCCTCAACATGACGGGTGCGATCATACCAGTACCAATGCACCGGATCCCATCTGAACTGTGAAGTTAAGCGTGCTTGGGCGAGAGTAGTACTAAGATGGGTGACCCCCCTGGGAAGTCCTTATGTTGCACCACCCTTTTCAATTTTTTTACCCCGGTTAGGGTTGCCAAGATACTTTATCCACCACATTTCTATTACCGAATCTCACAGCACCTTGGGCAAGACAATTTCGCTTCACGTAGAGGTTGGGCCCGCAAATCGAGGGTATAGGGCTTGTGACCAGGTCTCCGTCTCTCCGGTGCCCACAACTTTTGATCCGTAAGGAGTTACGCAGTGCACAACATACCGTTGGAATGCACTCCGAGAGCTCACGACGGGGGTGGCAAACTTGCTCGGCTGCGCCCATTTTTGGAGTCCAAAATCGAACTTTTTCATCAGTTTCTAGCCACTTTTCTTCTTTTGCTCTATTTTTTCGTCCCGGATTGTAAGTCGTGAGTTGTTAAAATGACGACAACCTAACTCACGGGACATTAGAGGGTCCTACAACGCGTCGATATCACGTCTTGCGAGGATGCTGCATTGTTGAAGTGGATGGGTTTTCATAAAGCCCTTTAGGCCTTTTGAATGGGCCATCTCTCTGGGCTAGGACTGTGAACCGTCAACACATAAAGGATTTGTGCCCACAACATGACGGGTGCGATTATACCAGCACTAAAGCATCGGATCCCATAAGAACTCCGAAGTTAAGCGTGCTTAGGCGAGAGTAGTACTAGGATGGGTGACCCCCTAGGAAGTCCTCGTGTTGCACTCCCCTCCCCCCCTTTCAATTTTTTTTGCCCTGGTTAGGGTTGCCAAGATACTTTATCCACCACATTTCTATTACCAAATCCCACAGCACCTTGGGCAAGACAACTTCGTTTCACATAGAGGCTGGACCCGCAAACCGAGGGCATAGGGATTGTGACCAGGTCTCCATCGCTCCGGTGGCCATAACTTTTTATCCGTAAGGAGTTATGCGGCACACAGCATACCGTTTGAAAGCTCTACGAGAGCTCTACTACGGGGGAAGAAAGCCTACTCGACTGCACCTGTTTTCAGAGCCCCAAATCGAACGTTTTCATCATTTTTGGGCCACTTTTCTTCTATTGCTCTGTTTTTTCATCCCGGATCGTACGTCGTGAGCTGTTAAAAGGACGACAACCTAACTCGCGGGATATTACAGGGCCCTACAATGCGTCGATATCACGTCTTACGAGGATGCTGCGTTGATGAAATGGATGGGCTATCGTTAAGCCCATTGGGCCTTTTGAATGAGCCATCTCTCTAGGCTGGGACTGTGAACTGCCAACATATAAAGGATTTGTGTCCACAACATGATGGGTGCGATCATACTAGCACTAATGCACCGGATCCCATCAGAACTCTGAAGTTAAGCGTGCTTGGGCGAGAGTAGTACTCGGATGGGTGACCCCCTAAGAAGTCCTCGTGTTGCACCCCCCTTTTATAATTTTTTTTGCCCTGGTTAGGTTTGCCAAGATACTTTATCTACCACATTTCTATTACCGAATCCCAGAGCACCTTGGGCAAGACAACTACACTTCACGTAGAGGCTGGGCATGCAAATCGAGTGCGTGGGGCTTAAGACAAGGTATCTGTCGCTTCGGCGCCCATACTTTTAATCTGTAAGGAGTTACGTGGTGCACACCATACCGTTGGAAAGCTCTCTGAGAGCTCTACAGCAGGGGCAGCAAGCCTACTCGGTTACGCCTATTTTCAGAGCCGAAAATCCAACGTTTTCATCAGTTTTGGGCCACTTTTCTTCTTTTGCACTTTTTTTCCGTCCCGGATCGTACGTCATGAGATGTTAAAAGCACGACAACCTAACTCGCGGGACATTAGAGGGCCCTACAATGCGTCGATATCACGTAATGCGGGGATGCTGCGTTGTTGAAGCAGATGGGTTGTCGTTAAGCCCATTGGGCCTTTTGAATGGGCCATCTCTCTGGGCTGGGACTGTGAACCGTTAACACATAAAGGATTTGTGCCCTCGACATGACGGGTGCGATCATACCAGCACTATTGCACTGGATCCCATCAGAACTCCGAAGTTAAGCGTGCTTGGGCAAGAGTAGTACTAGGATGGGTGACCCCCTAAGAAGTCCTCGTGTTGCACCCTCATTTTTCAATTTTTTTTTACCCCGGTTAGGGTTGCCAAGATACTTTATCCACCACATTTCTATTACCGAATCCCATGGCACCTTGGGAAAGACAACTTCGCTTCACGTAGAGGCTGGGCCCGCAAATCGAGGGCGTAGGGCTTGTGACCAAGTCTCCGTCGCTCCGGTGCCCATAAATTTTGATCCGCAAGGAGTTACGTGGCGCACAACATACCGTTGGAAAGCTCTCTGAGAGCTCGACGACGGGGGCAACAAGTATGCTCAACTGCGCCCGTTTTTCGAGACAAAATCGAACATTTTTATCAGTTTCGAGGCACTTTTCTTCTTTTGCTTTGTTTTTCCATCCCGGATCAGACGTCGTGAGCTGTTAAAAGGACGACAACATTAATCGCAGGATATTACAGGGCCCTACAATGCGTCGATATCACATCTTACGAGGATGCGGCGTTGTTAAAGTGGATGGGTTGTCATTAAGCCCATTAGGCATTTTGAATGGACTATCTCTCTGGGTTGAGACTGTGAACCGTCAACACATAAAAGATTTGTGCTCTCAACTTGACCTGTGTGATCAAACTAGCAGCAATGCACCGGATCCCATCAGAACTCCGAACTTAAGCCTGCTTGGGCGAGAGTAGTACTAGGATGGGTGACCCCTTGGGAAGTCCTCGTGTTGCACCCCCATTTTCAATTTTTTTTTCCCCGATTAGGGTTGCCACGATATTTTATTCACCACATTTCTATTACCGAATCCCACGGCACCTTGGGCAAGACAACTTTGCTTCACGTGGAGGCTGGGCTGCGTTTGTTTTCAGAGCCCAAAATTGAACGTGTTCATCAGTTTTGGGCCACTTTTCTTCTTTTGCTCTGTTTTTCCATCTCGGATCGTACGTCGTGAGCAGTTAAACGGACGACAACCTAACTTGTGGGATATTACAAGGCCCTACAATGCATCGATATCACGTCTTGCAAGGATACTGCGTTGTTGAAGCGGATGGGTTGTCGTTAAGCCTATTGGGCCGTTTGAATGGGCCATCTCTCTAGGCTGGAACTATGAAGCTTCAACATATAAAGGATTTGTGCCCTCAACATGATGGGTGCGATCATACCAACACTAATGCACCGGATCCCATCAGAACTCGAAAGTTAAGCGTGCTTGGGCGTGAATAGTACTAGGATGGGTGACCCCTTGGGAAGTCCTCGTGTTTCACCCCCCATTTCAATATTTTTTATCCCGGTTATGGTTGCCAAAATACTTTATCCACCACATTTCTATTACCGAATCCCACGGCGCCTTGGGCAAGACAATTTCGTTTCACGTGGAGGCTGGGCCAGCAAACCGAGGGCGTAGGGCTTGTGACCAAGTCTCCGCTACTCTAGTGCCCATAACTTTTGATCCGTAAGGAGTATCGCAGTGCACAGCATACCGTTGGAAAGCTCTCCGAGAGCTCTACGACGGGGGCAGCAAGCCTACTCCGCCACGCCCGATTTTGGTGCCCAAAATCGAACATTTTCATCAGTTTCAGTCCACTTTTATTCTTTTGCTCTGTTTTTCCATCCCAAATCATAGGTCGTGAGATGTTAAAAGGATGACAACCGAACTGGCAGGACATTAGAGGGCCCTACAACGCGTCGATATCACATCTTGCTAGAATGTTGTGTTGTTGAAGTGGATGGGCTGTCGTTAAGCCCATTGGGCCTTTTGAATGGGCCATCTCTCTGGGTTGGGACTGTGAACCGTTGACACATAAAGAATTTGTACCAACAACATGACTGGTGCGATCATACCAGCACTAATGCACCGGATACCATTAGAACTACGAAGTTAAGCGTGCTTGGGCGAGAGTGGTACTAGGATGGGTGATAGCCTGCAAAGCCCTCGTGTTGCACCCCCCCATTAAATTTTTTTTGCCCCGGTTAGGGTTTCCAAGATACTTTATCCACCACATTTCTATTACCGAATCCCACGGCACCTTGCGCAAGAGAACTTCGTTTCACGTAGAGGATGGGCCCGCAAACCCAAGGCGCAGGGCTTGTAACCAGGTCTCCGTCGCTCCGGTGCCCATAACTTTTGATCCGTAAGGAGTATCGCAGTGCACAGCATACCGTTGGAAAGATTTCTGAGAGCTCTATGACGGGGGCAGCAAGCCTGCTCCACTATGCCCGATTTTGGTGCCCAAAATCGAACGATTTCATCAGTTTCGGGTAACTTTTCTTCTTTTGCTCTGTTTTTTCATCCCGGATTGTATGTCGTGAGATGTTAAAAGGACAAAAACCTAACTGGCAGGACATTAGAGGGCCCTACAACGTGTCGATATCACGTCTTGCTAGAATGCTGCATTGTTGAAGCGGATGGGCTGTCGTTAAGCCCTTTGGGCCTTTTGAATGAGCCATCTCTCTGGGCTGGGACTGTGAACCGTCGACACATAAAGGATTTCTACCAACAACATGACGGGTGCGATCATACTAGTACTAATGAGCTGGATCCCATCAGAACTACGAAGTTAAGCGTGCTTGGGCGAGAGTGGTACTAGGATGGGTGACCCCCTGCAAAGCCCTCGTGTTGTACCCCCCCTTTCAATTTTTTTTGCCCCGGTTAGAGTTGCCAAGATACTTTATCCACCACATTTCTATTACCGAATCTCACGGCACCTTGCGCAAGAGAACTTCGCTTCACGTAGAGGCTGGGCCCACAAATAAAGGGCTTTGGACTTGTGACCAGGTCTCCGTCGCTCCGGTGCCCATAACTTTTAATCTGTAAGGACTTACACGACGCACAGCATACCATTGAAAAGCTCTACGAGAGCTCTGCGACGGGGCAGCAAGCCTGCTCAGCTGCGTCTGCTTTCGGAGCCCAAAATTGAATGGTTTCATCAGTTTTGGGCCACTTTTCTTCTTTTGCTAAGTTTTTCTGTCCCAGATCGTACGCCGTGAGCTGTTAAAAGGATGACAACCTAACTTGTGGGATATTACAGGGCCCTACAACGCGTCGATATCATGTCTTGCAAGGATGCTGCGTTGTTGAAGCGGATGGGTTGTCGTTAAGCCCATTTGGCCTTTTGAATGGGCCATCTCTCTTTGCTGGGACTGTGAACCTTCAACTTATAAAGGATTTGTGCCCTCAACATGATGGGTGCAATCATACCAGCACTAATGCACCGGATCCCATCAGAACTCGAAAGTTAAGCATGCTTGGGCATAAATAGTACTAGGATGGGTGACCCCTTGAGAAGTTCTCGTGTTGCACCCCCCTTTTCAATATTTTTTATCCCGGTTAGCCCTGCCAAAATACTTTATCCACCATATTTCTATTACCGAATCCCACGGCACCTTGGGCAAGACAATTTCGCTTCACTTGGAGGCTGGGCCCGCAAACCGAGGGCGTAGGGCTTGTAACCAGGTCTCCGTCGCTCCGGTGCCCATATCTTTTGATCCGTAAGGAGTATCGCAGTGCACAGCATACCGTTGGAAAGCCCCTCTGAGAGCTCTGCCACGGGGGCAGCAAGCCTGCTTTGCTACGTCCGATTTTGGTTCCCAAAATCGAACATTTTCATCGGTTTTAGGCTACTTTTCTTCTTTTTCTCTGTTTTCCATCCCAAATCGTACGTCGTGAGATGTTAAAAGGACGACAACCTAACTGGCGGGACATTAGAGGGCCCTACAACGTGTCGATAACACGTCTTGCTAGAATGCTGCGTTGTTGAAGCGGATGGGCTGTCGTTAAGCCCATTGGGCCTTTTGAATGGGCCATCTCTCTGGGCTGGGACTGAGAACCGTTGACACATAAAGGATTTGTACCAACAACATGACGAGTGCAATTATACCAGCACTAATGCACCAGATCCCATAAGAACTATGAAGTTAAGCGTGCTTGGGCGAGAGTGGTACTAGGATGGGTGACCCCCTACGAAGCCCTCGTGTTGCACCCCCCCCCCTTTAAATTTTTTTTGCCCCGGTTAGGGTTGCCAAGATACTTTATCCACCACATTTCTATTACCGAATCCCACGGCACCTTGCGCAAGAGAACTTCGCTTCACGTAGAGGCTGGGCCCGCAAACCATGGGCGTAGGGCTTGTAACCAGGTCTCCACCGCTCCGGTGCCCATAACTTTTGATCCGTAAGGAGTTTCGCAGTGCACAGCATACCGTTGGAAAACTCTCCGAGAGATCTACAATGGGGGCAGCAAGCCTGTTCCGCTACTCCAAATTTTGGTGCCCAAAATTGAACGTTTTCATCAGTTTCGGGCCACTTTTCTTCTTTTGCTATATTTTTCCATCCCGGATCGTACGTCGTGAGATGTTAAAAGGACGACAACCTAACTGGCAGGACATTAGAGGGCCCTACAATGCGTCGATATCACGTCTTGCTAGATTGCTGCATTGTTGAAGCGGATGGGCTGTCGTTAAGCCCTTTGGGCCTTTTGAATGGGCCATCTCTCTGGGCTGGGACTGTGAACCGTCGATACATAAAGGATTTCTACCAACAACATGACCGGTGCGATCATACCAGTGCTAATGCACTGGATCCCATCAGAACAACGAAGTTAAGCATGCTTGGGCGAGAGTGGTACAAGGATGGGTGACCCCCTGCGAAGCCCTTGTGTTGCACCCCCCCTTTCAATTTTTTTTGCCTCGGTTAGGGTTGCCAAGATACTTTATCCACCATATTTCTATTACCGAATCCCACGGCACCTTGCGCAAGAGAACTTCGCTTCACGTAGAGGCTGGGCCCGTAAATTGAGGGCGTTGGACTTGTGACCAGGTCTCCATCGCTCCGGTGCCCATAACTTTTAATCCGTAAGGAATTACGCGACGCACAGCATACCATTGAAAAGCTCTCCAAGAGCTCTGCGACGTGACAGTAAGCCTGCTCGGCTACGTCTATTTTTGGAGCCCAAAATCGAACGTTTTCATCAGTTTTGGGCCACTTTTCTTCTTTTGCTCTATTTTTCCGTCCCGGATCGTACGTCGTGAGCTGTTAAAAGGATGACAACCTAACTTGTGGGATATTACAGGGTCCTACAACGCGTCGATATAGAGGTTGGACTAGGATGTGATCTAGGCATTCATATCATTTCACATACTTAATCATTCATTAAGGTTTAACACTTAACGTTAGCCTAGAACTCCAAAAATTCTCTAAAAAACCGGCAGCATAACAGCTGTAATTGGGCTTTTTAGTTTGACCTAATTTTCTAAAGGCCTCAAAACTTTCAATCTCAAATTCGATTCCAACTAAGATTACTATTTATCACCAATTGAAATGCCTACTAGTTATCTCGAAGTCTCGTTTGATTAACAACCAAGCATGATAACTATGTCTCGTTTGTTTGTCAATCCTTGTTACAAAAGTAATTGTTGATCTTAGCTTACCAATGAGTACCTGCTTAAGATTGGATAGATTCATTTTACTTAATCCTTTACCTGATACTTCATAAGCCTATAATAGATACTAACCAGTAGCAATAGCAAAATGACCACAAGAGTTTCTATATAGTTATGATCAGTACAAACCAAAATTAGACCCCAAATTACAACGGGGGTCATTTACAATAGCGACAACAAGCAACATAAGAAATAGTCTTCAAAACAACATATCGTTCACAAAATAGCCACAGTCAAATAAGGCACGTAGGGCAGGCAATCACTCCAAGGAGTCATCGATAGGCACGTTATCCTCAGGTACCTGTTCCTGATCTTCTTCACCTGAGATGATAAAAGAGGGTGAGTCCTTATGAACTCAGCGAGGGGGAACGAGAAATACGTTTTGAAACTCTTTTTCCGGTTCAACTTATGAAAAACCCTTTTGAAAGCATGACATATAACACAAGTAAGTTCATAAGGTAATATAAAAATAAAAGAACACAATTACCCATCTTTCCTCCCCGAGGTCCTCTAGGAACCAAGCGAGAGTACTTATACACATAGTGAAAAGGATACGATGAGCTTTTGCTCTCAGTTCATTTCCAGTTTCAGTTGTTGTGGCCGATGACTCATCCACTTATCACGCCATATGGGTGTACTCCAGATGTACCCTGAAATCCTATGACCTAACTCTCCGAATAAGTCTAGCCCCCAAGCAAGAGAGGGAATTGGATAATGGTAGTCACAGTTGCACCGGCAAGCCCGATGTCGCCCGGTGTGCGTGAAACTCTACCACGCCAGAATGAAAGGTTGCAACCTTGTATGCAATGCACATTTATGACATTTAATATATCACGTTAGGAGGACAACAAAGTAGGTTTCCTCCAAGCAGTCATAAGATCGCACATTGACAAGTAAACACACGAGGCATACTATGACAGGTAATTTCACATGTAAGGCACATGGAGTTATATGAATATTAAATGGGCAGCCATGTATCACATGTAAATCAAATCATATAACTCATTTCGGGGTTCACGTAATCATGTTATAAGTTTATGCAAGCATGCAACGACGTCTACATAGGACCGGGTGCAAGAAAAGTCTACTTATCAACATGTAATCATTGGAATAACATTTCAAGCATACTTAACATTTCTTAGGCAGCCCACTAATTACACAATTAAACACATTAATCATATGATCATCACTTAGCGAGATTTCATAGTTAATAGGGTTTCAATTCATGCTTACACGTGCGATTAAGCCTCAATTTG
Organism: Ehretia macrophylla; assembly: GCA_037974665.1. Lineage (NCBI taxonomy): Eukaryota > Viridiplantae > Streptophyta > Magnoliopsida > Boraginales > Ehretiaceae > Ehretia > Ehretia macrophylla. The sequence continues at coordinate 40,309,034 of CM075776.1, read as the reverse complement.
TCATGTAATTAAACTAAAGCCATGCATCGATTAATTAAAACATCCTCAATCATTCAAAACAGTCCACACAACATCCAAGTGCCACAATACCAAGCATTTAATACCACAAGAGAAGTTACAATAATTTTCAAAGCATATCACTAGATAAAAACCTCACTGCAATGGTCTGTTTTCCCACAATCATTTAGACAAGCAAATAATCTCCAATTCCAGTGAACAAAATTTCAAATTAAATCTTATTAAGTTAACTAAATCCAAAAACAAACCTCGCATCATTTGGAATTCGGATTCAAGAGTTATAGCCAAAACCGTGAGACTACACAAAACTGTCCAGATTTGTACACATTTCAATACTTGTCATTTTTTAGGGCCTTAGGTTCAGATTTAGCCTTAGTCTATTTCTAAAAAAAAATGTCCAAAACTGAAACATCTAGCAACCTACCAAATCTCATGCATTTTAGATATCGTTTCCCGGGTCAAAACTGTTTCGTTCTACAAGGACAGTGAACTGCCAGAAACCTGCTCCACTTTCCCAAATTTTCCAAATTTAGACATCTTTCGATGTTTTGCCATTTTGGAGACCTTAGAATCAAAACTAGTCATCTACCAATTTTCATGCATTTTCAACATCATCTACCAGGCCAAATTCACTTCGCCCTATCAAGTCAGAAATCTGCCATTTTCGCTATTTCACCTATCTTCAAATTCTAGCTAAATATCTTGCCATGCATGGTTACAAAAGCTTATGTACACACACATACCACAAGTACAAAGGTAATAATAGACATATGAAGGCATGCATGTGGTTTTTGAAAGCTTTTAAAAAGGATTAACCCTCACCTTAGCTTATTGACAACAAATGATGCTCAAAACTCTTGAAGATGCACAAATGGTCTTCTCTCCTTGTTTGGCCAAGGGATATTGCTTGATTTCCTTAATTCCTAGCTAAGTTACCATGTCCTTAGTATGTGCATGTGGTTAGAACAAAAATGAAACGAAATAGAAGCTATCAAACATACCTAAGCCGAAATGAGTGTTCTAATAGCTTGCATGCATGTCTCTTTGCTTCTAGATTGCTTGGTCGAGCTTCATAGGGACTTGAGTGTCTTGATGAAACTTAGGATGATGACCTTAAGCTATGGAGAGTGATGAAGCAGCCTAGGCCTAGAGGGTGAGAGAAAATGAGTGGATGAGAGAATGTTTGAAAAGAATGAAATGTTGGTGTAAGCATGTGTCGGCCTTGAGCTTCAAAATTTCTGAAATTCTCTTAGTCCTTGTGCAATCTTGAAATGTGAGGAAGCATCGAGTGTTTTGGTCGAGAAAGTAAAGCATGGTAGGTGTGTTTTATTTCATTTTTCTTTATGCATTGTGTCATAGGCTTGTCTAGGAATCATTTTTGAATTATGCAAGCTTGTTAACATGCAAGAAGTGGTCGGCCAAGCATGCTCAATTCTGAATTTTTTTTGTCTTGTTTTGAGCTTATTTTATTGTGTGCTTGGGATGTGCAAAAGAATAAAAAATAAATAATAAGAATGTTTAGCTTTTGGTGAAATTTTGTCTTCTAGTGCATTGACTTAGCATTTTAATATTAGTTAGTGGAGTTTGTAGGATTAGTTAATAATCTAGTGCTTCGTGTAAGATGCTTTCTTGACTAACGTGCGGGCACACTTTCCTAGGTTTAGGACACGCACTACGAGGTAAGACACGAACTACGAGATGAATGCATGTTTTCCAAGCAAATGCACGCAACCCTAAATGAATGCACGTAATTCGATGCAAGGCACATAAAATGAGACACGACTCTTAAACCTAGGTCAAAGCACGTAATTCTAGGTTAGGGCACACAAAACGAGGTATCGCACACAAATCGAGGTCGGGCCTCGCAAACTCGCGGGATATTACAGGGTCCTACAACGCGTCGATATCACATCTTATGAAGATGCTGCATTGCTGAAACGGATGGGTTGTCGTTAAGTCCATTGGGCCTTTTGAGCGGGCCATCTCTCTGGGCTGGGACTATGAACCGTCAACACATAAAGGATTTGCGCCCACAACATGACGGGTGCGATCATACCAGCACTAATGCACAGGATCCCATCAGAACTCCGAAGTTAAGCGTGCTTGGGCGAGAGTAGTACTAGGATGGGTGACCCCTTGGGAAGTCCTCGTGTTGCACCCCCCATTTTCAATTTTTTTTGGCCCGGTTAGGGTTGTCAAGATACTTTATCCTCCACATTTTTATTACCGAATCCCACGGCACCTTGGGCAAGACAACTTCGCTGCACGTAGAGGCTGGGCCTGCAAACCGAGGGCGTGGGGCTTGGGACCATGTCTCTGTCGCTCCGATGCCCATAACTTTTAATCCGTAAGGAGTTATGTGGCACTCAGCATACCGTTGGAAAGCTCTCCGAGAGCTCTATGACGGGGGCAGCAAGCCTGCTCAGCTGCACCTATTTTTGGAGACCAAAATCGAATATTTTCATCAGTTTCAGGCCAAATTTCTTCTTTTGCTCTGTTTTTCGATCTCGGATCGTAAGTCGTGAGCTGTTAAAAGGACGACAACCTAATTCGCGGGATATTACAGGGTCCTACAACGATTCGATATCACGCCTTACGAGGATGCTGCGTTGTTGAAGCGGATGGGTTGTCGTTAAGCCCATTGGGCCTTTTGAATGGGTCATCTCTCTAGGCTGGGACTGTGAACCGTCAACACATAAAGGATTTGTGCCCTTAACATGACGGGTGCGATCTACCAGCACTAATGCAACGGATCCCATCAGAACTCCGAAGTTAAGCGTGCTTGGGCGAGAGTAGTATTAGGAAGGGTGACCCCCTGGGAAGTCCTCGTGTTGCACCCCATTTTTCAATTTTGTCTGCCGCGGCTAGGGTTGCCAAGATACTTTATCCTCCACATTTCTATTACCGAATCCCACGGTACCTTGGGCAAGACAACTTCGCTTCACGTAGAGGCTGGGCTCGCAAACCGAGGGCGTAGGGCTTGTGACCAGGTCTCCGTCACTCCGGTGCCCATAACTTTTGATTCGTAAGGAGTTACGCGGCGCACAACATACCATTGGAAAGCTCTCCAAGAGCTCTACGACAGAGGCAACAAGCCTGCTTGGCTGCACCCATTTTTGGTGCCAAAAATCGAATGTTTTTATCAGTTTTGGGCCACTTTTCTTCTTTTGCTCTGTTTTTCCGTCCCGGATCGTACGTCGTGAGCTGTTAAAAAGACGACAACCTAACTCGCGGGACATTATAGGGCCCTACAACGCGTCGATATCATGTATTGCGAGGATGCTGCGTTGTTGAAGCCGATGGGTTGTCATTAAGCCCATTGGGCCTTTTGAATTGGCCATGTCTCTGGGCTGGGACTATGAATCGTCAACACATAAAGGATTTATGCCCACAACATGATGGGTGCGATCATACCAGCACTAATGCACAAGATCCCGTTAGAACTCCGAAGCTAAGCGTGGTTGGGAGAGAGTAGTACTACGATGGGTGACCCCCTGGGAAGTCCCCGTGTTGCACCCCCCATTTTTCAATTTTTTTTGCCTCGGTCATGATTGCCAAGATACTTTATCAGCCACATTTCTATTACCAAATCCCACGGCACCTTGTGCAAGACAACTTCACTTCACGTAGAGGCTGGGCCCGTAAACCGAGGGCGTGGAGCTTGTGACCAAGTCTTTGTCGATCCGGTGCCCATAACTTTTAATCCGTAAGGAGTTACGCGACGCACAGCATACCGTTGGAGAGCTCTCCGAGAGCTCTACGACTGGGACAGCAAGCTTACTCGGCTGTGCCTATTGTCAGAGCCCAAAATCGAACGTTTTCATCAGTTTTATGCCACTTTTCTTCTTTTGCTCTGTTTTTCCGTCTCGGATCGTACGTCGTGAGTTGTTAAAAGGACGACAACCTAGCTCGTGGGATATTACATGGTCCTACAATACGTCGATATCACGTCTTACGAGGATGCAATGTTGTTGAAGCGGATGTGTTGTCGTTAAGCCCATTGGGCCTTTTGAATGGGCCATCTCTCTGGGCTGGGACTGTGAACAATCAACACATAAAGGATTTGTGCCCTCAACTTGACGGGTGCGATCAAACCAGCACTAATGCACCAGAACCCATAAGAACTCTGAAGTTAACCGTGCTTGGGCGCGAGTAGAACTAGGATGGGTGACCCCCTGGGAAGTCCTCGTGTTGCACCACCCTTTTCAATTTTTTTTGCCCCGATTAGGGTTGCAAGATACTTTATCCCCCACATTTCTATTACCGAATCCCACGGCACCTTGGGCAAGACAACTTCGCTTCACGTAGAGGCTGGGGCCGCAAACCGAAGGCATGGGGCTTGTGACCAGGTCTCCGTCGCTCCGGTGCCCATAACTTTTCATCTGTAGGGAGTTACGCGTCGCACAGCATACCGTTGGAAAGCTCTCCGAGAGCTCTACAAAGGGATCAGCAAGCCTGCTCGGCTGCGCCCATTTTTGGAGCCCAAAATCGAACGTTTCCATCAGTTTCAAGCCATTTTTCTTCTTTTGCTATGTTTTTTCATCCCAGATCGTACGTCGTGAGCTGTTAAAAGAATGACAACCTAACCCGCGGGATATTACAGGGCCCTACAATGCGTCGATATCACGTCTTTTGAGAATGCTATGTTGTTGAAGCGGATGGGTTGTCGTTAAGCCCATTGGGCCTTTTGAATGGGCCATCTCTCTGGGTTGGGACTGTGAACCGTCAACACATAAAGGATTTGTGTCCACAACATGACGGGTGTGATCATACCAGCACTAATGCTTCGAATCCCATCAGAACTCTGACGTTAAGCGTGCTTGGGCGAGAGTAGTACTAGGATAGGTGACCCCTTGGGAAGTCCTCGTGTTGCACCACCCTTTTCAATTTTTTTTGCCCCGATTAGGGTTGCCGAGATACTTTATCCCCCACATTTCTATTACCGAATCCCACGGTACCTTGGGCAAGACAACTTCGCTTCACGTAGAGGCTGGGCCTGCAAACCGAGGGCGTGGGGCCTATGACCAAGTCTCCGTCGCTCCGATTACCATAACTTTTAATCTGTAAGGAGTTACACGGTGCACAGCATACCGTTGGAAAGCTCTCCGAGAGCTCTACAACTGGGGCAGAAAGCTTGCTCTGCTGCGCCCATTTTTGGAGCCCAAAATCAAACGTTTTCATCAGTTTCAGACCACTTTTCTTCATTTGCTATGTTATTCCGTCCTGGATCGTACGTCGTGAGCTGTTAAAAGGACGACAACCTAACTCGCAGGACATTAGAGGGCCCTACAACACGTCGATATCACGTATTGCGAGGATGTTGCGTTGTTGAAATGGATGGGTTGTCGTTAAGCCCTTTGGGCCTTTTGAATGGGCCATCTCTCAAGGCTGCGACTGTGAACCATCAACACATAAAGAATTTGTGCCCTCAACATGACGGGTGCGATCATACCAGCACTAATGCACTGGAACCCATCAGAAATCCGAAGTTAAGTGTGCTTGGGCGAGAGTAGTACTTGAATGGGTGACCCGTTGGGAAGTCCTCGTGGTGCACCCCGGCTTTTCAATTTTTTTTGCCCCGGTTGGGGTTACCAAGATACTTTATCCACCACATTTCCATTACCGAATCCCACGGCACCTTGGGCAAGACAACTTTGCTTCACGTACAGGCTGGCCCCGCAAATCGAGGGAGTGGGGCTTGTGACCAGGTCTCCGTCGCTCCGGTGCCCATAACTTTTAATCCATAATGAGTTATGCGGCGCATAACATACCGTTGGAAAGCTCTCCGAGAGCTCTACGACGAAGGCAGCAAGCATGCTTGGCTACGCCGGTTTTCGGAGCCAAAAATTGAATGTTTTCATCAGTTTCATGCAACTTTTCTTCTTTTGCTCTGTTTTTCCGTCTCGGATCGTACGTCGTGAGCTGTTAAAACGACGACAACCTAACTCGCGGGATATTATAGGGTCCTACAACGTGTCGATATCACGTCTTACGAGGATGCTGCATTGTTGAAGCGGATGGGTTGTCGTTAAGCCCATTGGGCCTTTTGAATGGGCCATCTCTCTAGGCTGGGATAGTGAACCCTCTACACATAAAGGATATTTGTGCCCTCAACATGACGGGTGCGATCATACCAGCACTAATGCACCGGATCCCATCAGAACTCCGAAGTTAAGCATGCTTGGGCGAGAGTAGTACTTGGATAGTTGAACCCGTGGGAAGTCCTCGTGTTGCACCCCCCTTTTCAATTTTTTTTTACCCCGGTTAGGGTTGCCAAGATACTTTATCCACCACATTTCTATTACCGAATCCCACTGCACCTTGGACAAGACAACTTCGCTTCACGTAGAGGCTGGGCTCGCAAACCGAGGTCGTGGGGCTTGTGACCAGGTCTCTGTCGCTCCGATGCCCATAACTTTTAATCCATAAGAAGTTACGTGGCGCACAGCATACCGTTGGAAAGCTCTCTGAGAACTCTACGACGGGGCAGCAAGCTTGCTTTGCTGCGCATGTTTTTGGATCCCAAAATCGAACATTTTCATTAGTTTTGGGACATTTTTCTTCTTTTGCTCTATTTTTTCATCGCTGATCGTACGTCGTGAGCTGTTAAAAGGACGACAACCTAACACGCAGGATATTACAGGGCCCTAAAATGCGTCGATATCACGTCTTGCGAGAATGCTACGTTGTTGAAGCGGATGGGTTGTCGTTAAGCCCATTGGGCCTTTTCAATGGGCCATCTCTCTGGGCTGGGACTGTGAATGGTCAACAGATAAAGGATTTGTGCCCACAACATGACGGGTGCGATCATACCAGCACTAATGCACCGGATTCCATCAGAACTCTGAAGTTAAGTGTGCTTGGGTGAGAGTAGTACTAGGATGGGTGACCTCCTGGGAAGTCCTCGTGTTGCACCCCATGTTTTCAATTTTTTTTGCCCCGGTTAGGGTTGCCAAGATACTTTATCCTCCACATTTCTATTATCGAATCCCACGGCACCTTGGACAAGACAACTTCGCTTCACGTAGAGGCTGGGCCCGCAAACTGAGGGCGTGGGGCTTATGACTAAGTCTCCGTCGCTCCGGTGACCATAACTTTTAATCTGTAAGGAGTTACGTAGCGCACAACATACCGTTGTAAAGCTCTCCGAGAGCTCTACGACGGGGGCAGTAAGCCTGCCTGGCAGAGCCTATTTTCGGAGCCCAAAATCAAACATTTTCATCCATTTCGTGGCACTTTCCTTCTTTTGCTCTATTTTTCAGTCCCGGATCGTACGTCGTGAGCTGTTAAAAGGATGACAACCTAACACGCAGGATATTACAGGGCCCTAAAATGCGTCGATATCACGTCTTGCGAGAATGCTACGTTGTTGAAGAGGATGGGTTGTCGTTAAGCCCATTGGGCCTTTTGAATGGGCCATCTCTCTGGGCTGGGACTGTGAACCGTCAACACATAAAGGATTTGTGCCCACAACATGACGGGTGCGATCATACCAGCACTAATGCACCGGATCCCATCAGAACTCTGAAGTTAAGTGTGCTTGGGTAAGAGTAGTAGTAGGATGGGTGACCTCCTGGGAAGTCCTCGTGTTGCACCCCCTGTTTTCAATTTTTTTTGCCCCGGTTAGGGTTGCCAAGATACTTTATCCTCCACATTTCTATTATCGAATCCCACGGCACCTTGGGCAAGACAACTTCGCTTCACGCAGAGGCTGGGCCCGCAAACTAAGGGCGTGGGGCTTATGACTAAGTCTCCGTCGCTCCGGTGACCATAACTTTTAATCTGTAAGGAGTTACGTAGCGCACAGCATACCATTGTAAAGCTCTCCGAGAGCTCTACGATGGGGGCAGCAAGCCTGCTTGGCAGAGCCTATTATCGGAGCCCAAAATCGAACGTTTTCATCCATTTCGTGGCACTTTCCTTCTTTTGCTCTATTTTTCAGTCCCGGATCGTACGTCGTGAGCTATTAAATGGACGACAACCTAACTCGTGGGATATTACAAGGCCCTACAATGCGTCGATATCACGTCTTTTAAGGATGCTGCGTTGTTGAAGTGAATGGGTTATCGTTAAGCGTATTAGGCCTTTTGAATGGGACATCTCTCTGGGCTAGGACTGTGAACCGTCAACACATAAAGGATTTGTGCCCACAACTTGACGGGTGCGATCATACCAGCATTAATGCACCAAATCCCATCAGAACTCCGAAGTTAAGCGTGCTTGGGCGAGAGTAGTACAAAGATGGGTGACCCACTGGGAAGTCCTCTTGTTGCACCCCCCGTTTTCAATTTTTATTGCCCCGGTTAGGGTTGTCTCGATACTTTATCCTCCACATTTCTATTATCGAATCCCATGGCACCTTGGACAAGACAACTTCGCTTCACGTAGAGGCTGGGCCCGCAAATCGAGGGCGTGGGGCTTGTGACCAGGTCTCTGTCGCTCCGGTGCCCATAACTTTTAATCTCTAAGAAGTTACTCATAGCACAACATACCGTTGGAAAGCACTCCGAGAGCTCTACGACGGGAGACGCAAGCCTGCTCAACTGCGCATGTTTTCAGAGCCTAAAATAGAACGTTTTCATCAGTTTCGGGCCACTTTTCTTCTTTTGCTATGTTTTTTCATCCCGAATCGTACGTCGTGAGCTTTTAAAAGGACGACAACCTAACTCGCGGGATATTACAGGGCCCTACAACTCATCGATATCATGTCTTGTGAGGATGCTGCGTTGTTGAAGCAGATGGGTTGTCGTTAAGCCATTGGGCCTTTTGAATGGGCCAACTATCTAGGCTGGGACTATGAACCGTCAACACATAAAAGATTTGTGCCCACAACATGACGGGTGCGATCATACCAGCACTAATGCACCGGATCCCATCAGAAGTCCGAAGTTACGCGTGCTTGGGCGAGAGTAGTACTAGGATGGGTGACCCCTTGGGAAGTCCTCGTGTTGCACCCTCCCTTTTCAATTTTTTTTGCCCCAGTTAGGGTTGCCAAGATTCTTTATCCACTGCATTTCTATTACCGAATCCCACGGCACCTTGGGCAAGACAACTTCGCTTCACATAGATTCTGGGCCCGCAAACCGAGGGCGTAGGGCTTGTGACCAGGTCTCCGTCGCTCCGGTGCCCATAACTTTTAATCCGTAAAGAGTTACGTGGTGCACAGCATACCGTTGGAAAACTCTCCTAGAGCTCTACTACGGGGGCAGCAAGCCTGCTCGACTGTGCCTGTTTTCAGAGCCCAAAATCAAACATTTTCATCAGTTTCGGGCCACTTTTCTTCATTTACTCTATTTTTCCGTCCAGGATCGTACGTCGTGAGTTGTTAAAAGGACGACAACCTAACTCGTGGGATATAACAATGCCCTACAATGCGTAGATATCACGTCTTACGAGGATGCTGCGTTGTAAAGCGGATGGGTTGTCATTAAGTCCATTGGGCTTTTTGAATGGGCTATCTCTCGGGGCTGCGACTGTGAACCATCAACACATAAAGGATTTGTGCCCACAACATGACAGGTGCGATCATACCAGCACTAATGCACCGGATCCCATTAGAACTCTGAAGTTAAGCGTGCCTGGGCGAGAGTAGTACAAAGATGGGTGACCCCCTGGGAAGTCCTCGTGTTCCACCCCCCATTTTCAATATTTTTTGCCCCAGTTAGGGTTGCCACGATACGTTATCCTACACATTTCTATTACCGAATCCCACGACACCTTAGAAAAGACAACTTCGCTTCACGTAGAGGCTGGGCCCACAAACCGAGGTCGTGGGGCTTGTGACCAGGTCTCCATCGCTCCGGTGCCCATAACTTTTAATCCGTAAGGAGTTACACGATGCACAACATACTGTTGGAAAGCTCTCTGAGAGCTCTACGATGGGGGCAACAATCTTGCTCTGCTATGCCTATTTTTGGAGCCCAAAATCGAACGTCTTCATCAGGTTCGGGCTATTTTTCTTCTTTTACTCTATTTTTTCATTCCGAATCGTACGTCATGAGTTGTTAAAAGGACGACAACCTAACTCGCGCGATATTACAAGGCCCTACAACATGTCGATATCACATCTTGCGAGAATGCTGCGTTATTGAAGCAGATGGGTTGTCGTTAAGCCCATTGGGCCTTTTGAATGGGCCTTCTCTCTGGGCCGGGACTGTGAACCGTCAACACATAAAGGATTTATGCCCACAACATAAAGGGTGCGATCATACCAGCACTAAGGCACCGGATCCCATCTGAACTCCGAAGTTAAGCGTGCTTGGGCGAGAGTAGTACTAGGATGGGTGACCCCCTGGGAAGTCCTCGTGTTGCACCCCCCATTTTCAATTTTTTTTGCCCCGGGTTTGGGTTGCCAAGATACTTTATCCACCATATTTCTATTACCGAATCCCACGGCACCTTGGGCAAGACAACTTCGCTTCAGGCAGAGGCTGGGCCCGCAAACCAAGGGCGTAGGGCTTGTGACCAGGTCTTCGTCGCTCCGGTGCTCATAACTTTTGATCCTTAAGGAGTTACGCGGCGCACAACATATCGTTGGAAAGCTCTCCGAGAGCTCTACAACGGGGGCAGCTAGCCTGCTCAGCTGGACCTATTTTTAGAGCCCCAAATTGAATATTTTCATCATTTTTGGGCCACTTTTCTTCTTTTGCTATGTGTTTCTATCTCGGATCGTACGTCGTGAGCTATTAAAAGGACGACAACCTAAATCGCTGGACATTAGAGGGCCCTACAATGCGTCGATATCACATCTTGTGAGGATGCTGCATTGTTGAAGCAGATGGGTTGTCGTTAAACCCATTGGCCCTTTTGAATGGGCCATCTCTCTGGGCTGGGACTGTGAACCGTCAACACATAAAGGATTTGTGCCCACAACATGACGAGTGCGATCATACCAACACTAATGCAATGGATCCCATCAGAACTCCGAAGTTAAGCGTGCTTGGGCGAGAGTAGTACTAGGATGGGTGACCCCCTGGGAAGTCCTCGGGTTGCACCCCCCGTTTTCAATTTTTTTTGCCCTGATTAGGGTTGCCACGATACTTTATCCTCCACATTTCTATTACCGAATCCCATGGCACCTTGGGAATGACAACTTCGCTTCAAGAAGAGGCTGGGCCCGCAAACCGAGGGCGTGGGGCTTGTGACCAGGTCTTCGTCGCTCCGGTGCCCATAACTTTTAATCCGTATAGAGTTACATGGCGCACAACATACCGTTGGAAAGTTCTCTAAGAGCTCTACGAAGGGGGGAGCAAGCCTGCTCAACTGTACCTATTTTCGGAGCTCAAAATTGAACATTTTCATCAGTTTCAGGCTACTTTTCTTCTTTTGCTCTGTTTTTTCATCCCAGATCGTATGTCATGAGCTGTTAAAAGGACGACAACCTAACTCACAGGATATTACAGGGCCCTACAATGCGTCGATATCATGTCTTGCGAGGATGCTACGTTGTTGAAACGGATGGGTTGTCGTTAAGCCCATTGGGCCTTTTGAATGGGCCAACTATCTGGGCTGGGACTGTGAACCGTCAACACATAAAGGATTTGTACCCACAACATGATGGGTGCGATCATACCAGTACTAATGCACCGGATCCCATCAGAAGTCCGAAGTTACGCGTGCTTGGGCGAGAGTAGTACTAGGATGGGTGACCCCTTGGGAAGTCCTCGTGTTGCACCCCCTCTTTTCAAATTTTTTTGCCCCGGTTAGGGTTGTTGTGAGGCCCGACCTCGATTTGCGTGCGATACATCATTTTGTGTGCCCTAGCCTAGATTTGTGTGCCTTAACCTAGATTGAAGAATCATGTTTTGTTTTATGTGCCATGCATTGAATTACGTGCATTCATTTAGGATTGCTTGCATTTACTTGGGAAACATGCATTCGTCTTGTAGTGCGTGCCCTACCTTGTAGTGCGTGCCCTAGACCTAAGAAAGCGTGCCCTCACGCTAATCAAGAAAGCATCTTACACGAAGCATTAGATCGATAATTAATCCTATGAATTCCACTAACTAATATTAAATTACTAATTCAACCCACTAGAAGACGAAATTGCACCAAAAGCTAGACATTCTCATTCTTTATTCCTTATTCTTTTGCACTTTCCAAATACACAATTAAATAATGCTCAAAAGATGACAAAGATTCAGATTTTTCAAGCCTTGGCCGACCACCTTGTGTGCTTTGTGCTTGTTTTGCATAATTCAAATTATTCCTCAAACATTCTACGACAATGTAATGACACAAAGCAATAAAAAATTAGCTCAAAACCCTCCTCAAAGCTCCCAATCTCGACATAAGCTCCTTGCCCATGCTAGGTGATTCAAAAATCATGCTTCTTGAAGACACAAATCTGAAATTTGTTTGCCCAAGGCCGACACATGCTTCAACATTTGCAAAAGCTTTCATTTTTCCTTCATTTCTCTCAATTCCTCTCATTCTTCTCTCTCCCTTTCATTCTTCTTCTCTCTCTCTCTCTGCCCTAGCTGAATATTGAAGACTCCATAGCTCATCTTCATCACTCCATGGTTCATCAAGGCAAGCAAGAAGCTAGGGAACTCGACTAAGCAAGCTAGGTTGCAAGAAACACACATGCAAGCTCTTTGAATCTCCATTTCGGCTTAGGTGAGTTTACTAGCTTCCATTTCTTTTCTTCTTGTTCTAACCACATGCACCTACTAAGAACTTGGTTACTAAGCTAGAAAATTTGAGAAAAATCGAGTGGTGTCTCGGCTAAGCAAGGAAAAAGGTCAACTTTGTGCTTCACCAAGAGTCTTGTGCATCTTCTTGTTGTTTTGCTAAGGTGAGGGCTAAAACTTCTTGAAAATCTTTCAAAAAACCACATGCATGCTCTTAAATGTCTATCTTTACTTCTGTACTTGAGATATATGTGTGTTCATGAGCTTTTATAAACATGCATGACAAGATTTTGGGCTAGAATGTGATGATAGATGAAATCGTGCATGTGACAGCTTTTTGTCTTGTTGGTGCAAGGTGATTTTGGCTAGGTAAATGATGTTGAAAACGCATAAAAATTGGTAGATAACTAGTTTTGCCAGTTCTAAACATTTTTCACAGAAATAGGCCAAAGCTAATTTTGACTCTAAGGTCCTCAAAATGGCAAAATATTAAAATGTGTCCAAATCTGGAAAGTCTGGAAAAAATGAAGCAGGTTTTGGCAGATTCACTGACCTTGTAGAACGAACCAGTTTTGACTTAGTAAATGACATCCAAAATGCATGATATTTGGTTTGCTGCTAGAATTTTCAGTTCTGGACATTTTTTTCAGAAATGGACTAAGGCTAAATCTGACTCTAAGGCCCTCAAAAATGACAAGTATTGAAATGTGTGCAAATCTGGACAGTTTTGTGCAGTCTCACTGTTTTGGCTATAACTATTGAACCCGAACTCCAAATGATTCAAGGTTTGTTTCTGAATTTAGTTCACCTCCTAAGTTTTAATTTTACATCTTATTCACTGGAATATGAGATTGTTTGCTTGTCTTAATGATTGTGGGAAACGAGTCCATTGGAGTGAGGGTTTCACTTAGTGATATGCTTAAAAAAATTATTGTAGCTTCTCTTGTTGTATTAAATTCTTGGGATTGTGGCATTGAGATGTTGTGTGGACTGTTTTGAATACTTGAGGGTGTATGAACTAATCAATGCGTGGCTTGAGTTTGATTTTGAGATGACTTGGGGCTTAATCGCACGTGTAAGCACGAATTAGAACCCTAGTAACTAGGTGAATTTGCTAAGTGTTGATCCTTTGGATGTTGTGTTGGATTATATGTTTAATAGGCTGCCCGTAGTTGCCCTTGTAGCCCTAAATATTATTTCGATGATTTCATGTTGATAAGTATGCTTTTCTTGTACCCGGTCCCACGTAGATGCCGTTGCATGATGAATAATCTTATTAATTGATTACGTGAACTTTGAAATGAGTTATATGACTTGATTTACGTGCGTTACATGGCTGCCCGTTTAATGTTCATATAACTCCATGAGCCTTTCAAGTGAAATTACTTGTCTTATCGTGCCTCACTTGTTTACTTGTCAATGTGCAATCTTATGACTGCTCGGAGGCAACCTACTTTGTTGTCCTCCTAATGTGATATATTAAATTTCATAAATGTGCATTGCATACAAGGCTGCAATCTTTCATTCTGCTGTGTTAGCGTGCACGTACACCGCGCGGCATCGGGCGTGTCGATGCGACCGTGACTACCATTGTCCAATTCCCTCTCTCACTTGGGGGCTATACTTCCTCGGAGAGTTGGGTCGTAGGATTTCGAGGTACATCCGGAGTATACCCATTTGGCGTGATAAGGGGATGATTTGAAGTCGGCCGCAACAACTGATACTGGAAATGAATCGAGAGCAAAAGCTCACCGTATCCTTTTCACTATGTGTATAAGTACTCTCGCTTGGTTCCTAGAGGACCTCAGGGAGGAAAGACGGGTAATTGTGTTCCTTTACTTTTATATTATATTATGTATTTACTTGTGATATATTCATGCTTGCAAAAAAGGTTTTCATAAGTTGAACCGGAAAATGAGTTTTAAACCTATTTCTCATTCCCCCTCACTGAGTTCATAAGGACTCACCCTCTTTTATCATCTCAGGTAAAGAAGATCAAGAACAGGTACCCGAGGACGACGTGCCTAACGATGATTCCTTGGAATGATTGCCTGTCCTATGTGCTTTGCTTGATTATGGCCATTGTGAACACTATGCTGCTTGAAGACTGTTTCTTTTCATGTTGCTTGATGTGATCGTTGTAATGTAAAAGACCTCCGTTGTAATTTGGGTCTAATTTTGGCTTGTACTGATAATAACTAGACAGACACTACTATGGTCGTTTTGCTATCGTTACTGGTCAATATCTATCATAGGATTATGAAGTATCAGGTAAGGACTAAGTAAAATGAACCTATCCAATCTTAAGCAGGTACCCATTGTTAAGCTAAGATCAACGGGTACTTTTGTAACGAGGATTAACAAACAAACGAGACATAGTATCACGCTAGGTTATTAATCAAACGAGACTTCGAGACAACTAGTAACGTTTCAATTGATGAATAGTAATATTTGTTGGAAATGAAATTGAGATTGGAAAATTTGAGGCATTTAGAGAACTAGGTCAAACTAAAGAGTCCAATTACAGCCGTTATGCTGCCAGTTTTTCGAAAAAATTGTGGAGCCTAGGCTAAACGTTAAGTGTTAAACTTTTATGAACGATTGAGTACGAGACATGACTTGAATGTTTAGATCACACCCTAGTCTAACCTTTATAGGCTGGGTTGGGGTGTGACACCTCATAGAAGAAGAATGGTATCAGAGCTTAGATTGCTTAAGCCGGGTTTAACTCTCGGACCATAGGTAGAGCCGTAAGATAATTAGGATGACTTGTCTATATGTTATTGTGTGATAATGTAAATTGTGCCTTCTATGTTCTATGTGCTTAAGTGATTAACATTCTTTAATTGTTTCTAGAATTGTGTATCTATATTATGTTGCATATCTTATGCATTAAATTCTTGCTTGTCGTATTTCAATAAATTGTGCATCGTAATCTGTGCCTATAGATGGCTGGCCCTAGTACCCGCACTACTAATAGGAGCGGTGAACCCCAAGAGACCAGAGATGCTTATCAAACTAATCCCGGCATAGCTATGTTTAACATGATGGCGAATGCCATTGATCGCGTATCACGAGTGATGGAGCGTCAAGATGCACGTGAAGCCAACAAAAACAACAACAGGAATGATGGTAACCCTGGGAGACATAGCAGAATGAAGGAGTTCCTTGACTTTCGCCCGTCTAAATTCCATGGGGAAGCTGATGATGAGAAAGCAGAGGCTTGGCTGTCTAAGATCGAGAGGATTTTCAGGCCACTTGATTATACTGATGAAGAAAAGTTGGAGTTTGCTGTGTTTCTCTTGCACGGGGATGCTGAGCATTGGTGGCACACTATGGAGGCACTGTGGGAAACTAATCATACCCCTTGCTTGTGGGGTAATTTCGTTAAGGCCTTCAAGGAGAAATATGTACCTGCAGTTTCCAGGCAGAGGCGGATTGAGGAATTCATGTACTTGAACCAAGGTAACATGACGGTGGCCCAGTACGAGGCTCGTTTTGACCGACTGTCCCGTTATGCTCAATACATGGTCAGTACTCCGGAGGTGAAGATATGGAAATTTACGACTGGATTGAGGCCAGAGATTCAGGACAAGTTGGCTTCGCATGACTTCGATACCTATTCTGCTCTCTTTGCTGCTGCTTCCTGAGTTGAGAAGAGAAAACTTGATAGAGCCGGTTCGAGTAAGCCGAAAAAGAAACCATACCATACCAGCCTTCAGGTCAACAGAGGAAATTCCAGAGTCAGAGTCGTAATTAGGGCCAGAGCCAGAACATACCAGTGAATAACTGTGGCCCGACTAAAGCGCCATCAGCCTCTTCCACCCGCGGATCCACAGGTAGTTTACCTGCTACTCAGTCTATCAACTATTCTTATTGTGACAAGAAGGGGCATACCGAGGCCCAGTGCTGGAAGAAGTCAGGACGATGTGTGCGGTGTGGCAGTGATTAGCATCAGATCAAGGATTGCCCTAAATGGCAAGCAGGACAAAATCAGGTTAAACCAGTTGGTAGAGGCAAGACTCTAGTTCCTAGAGTTCAGGCTCGAGCTTATGCTATTGAGTGTGAAGAGCTTCCAAAGGAGACCGCTGTTGTTGAAGGTACATTCTTCATACTTAATCAACCTGTTAGGGTGCTAATTGATCCGGGTACTACTCATTCATTTATTACTCCCCTATGTGTACAACGTGTGAAACTACGAGTTGTATGTTTGCCTTACGAAGTAGAAGTTGGTACTCCGATGGGTTCTAAACTTGTTACTAGCTCAGCTTGTAAAGCATGTAAAATTCAAATTAAGGATAGGGAATTCTCAGCCAATCTTATTGTATTACCTTTTCGAGACTATGAAGTCATCTTAGGGATGGACTGGTTGGCAAAGTATCATGCCCAACTAGATTGTCGGTCGAAGATTGTAACATTCCAGGTACCTGGTCAACCAATATTGGAAGTCATGGGTTCAAGAGATTTCACTGGGAGTTCCATCATTTTCTCTACGAAAGCAATGAAGTCCTTGAGGAAAGGGTGTAGTGGATACTTAGTTTACCTCATCAATAAGCCGTCGGACAAAGCTAAGTTGGAAGAGATGCTAGTGATCAAAGACTATGCGGATGTGTTTCTAGAAGAATTGCCTAGTTTACCCCCAAATCGGGAGATCGAGTTTATTATAGAGTTACTGCCTGGCACCCAGCCGATATCTAAAGCCCCCTATCGTATGGCACCAGCCGAGCTACAAGAATTGAAGGACCAATTGCAAGGATTGTTGAAGAAGGGGTTTGTTCAACCAAGTTTTTCTCCGTGGGGTGCACCAGTTCTATTTGTAAAGAAGAAAGACGGAACGCTGAGGCTATGCATCAATTATCGAGGATTGAACCAAGTAACTGTCAAGAATAAATACCCACTTCCACTGATCGACGAGTTGTTTGATCAACTTCAAGGAGCCAAAGTGTATTCAAAACTCGACTTGAGGCAAGGGTACTATCAGTTGCGGATCAAAAAGGAGGATGTGCCTAAAACGGCTTTCAGGACAAGATATGGGCATTATGAATATGTAGTGATGCCATTTGGACTAACCAATGCCCCTGCAGCTTTTATGGACTTGATGCACAGGGTGTTTCAACCCTACTTGGACCAATTTGTGGTAATCTTCATTGATGATATTTTGGTATACTCGAAATTCGAGGCTGAGCATGAACAACATATGCGGTTGGTACTGCAGAAACCTCGAGAGCATCAATTGTATGCAAAGTTTAGCAAGTGCGAATTTTGGTTGCAGCAGATTGCATTTTTGGGGCATATCATATCCCAAGAGGGAATAGCAGTGGATCCAGCAAAGATAGAAGCGGTGATGTCTTGGAAGAAGCCGTAAAATGTTACAGAGGTTCGGAGTTTTCTTGGTCTAGCCGGCTATTATCGGAGATTCGTGAAGGATTTCTCTAAGATTGCGAGACCGCTTACAAAGCTCACTCAAAAGAAAACAAAGTTCGTGTGGGACGATAAGTGTGAGAACAGCTTCCAAGAATTGAAGAAAAGATTGACTACCGCACCTATTCTTGCATTGCCTGAAGGGAGTCAAGATTTTGTAATTTATAGCGATGCTTCGAAAGAAGGATTGGGTTGTGTGCTGATGCAAAATGGTAGAGTGATTGCGTATGCTTCTAGGAAACTGAAGCCGTATGAATTGAACTACCCGACGCATGATTTGGAGTTAGCGGCTATTGTGTTTGCACTTAAGAAATGGAGGCACTATTTGTGGGGTAACAAGTTCGAGGTGTTTACTGATCACAAGAGCTTGAAATACTTGTTCTCACAAAAAGAGTTGAATATGAGGCAAAGGCGGTGGATGGAGCTTTTGGATGATTATAACTATACAATCAATTATGTGCCCGGTAAAACAAATGTAGTTGCAGATGCCTTAAGTAGGAAAGCAAGCATGGCAAAACTGGAAGTCAAGGTGCAGGAGTTGTTGGAGGAAGCATTTTTGTGAAAACCACAATTGACTCGGAAATGGTTACTTTTTGCCACTACACAAGTTCAATCAACCTTGTTGTCTGAATTACAAGAGGCTCAACAGAAGGACCAACAGTTTCAGAAGATAAAAGAAAGCAACACAGATTTCAAGTTTCATGATGATGGTGTTTGGAGGTTTAGGAATCGGATTTGTGTTCCTAATGAGCCAGAGCTGAAAAATAAGATTCTTGAAGAAGCCCATATTTCAAGATACACTATTCACCCCGGCGGAACAAAGATGTACTGGGATTTGAAGCAACACTATTGGTGGAATAACATGAAGAGAGAGATTGCGGAGTTTGTGGCACGGTGTTTGACTTGCCAGAGAGTCAAAGCGGAACATCAACGACCAGCAGGTTTACTTCAGTTATTGGAGATTCCTCAATGGAAATGGGAACATAAAACTATGGACTTTGTTATGGACCTACCCAGGTCACAAAAAGGTCATGACGCCGTTTGGGTCATAATGGATACATTGACTAAGTTAGCGCACTTCTTACCGATGAACAAGGAGGATAGTCCTGAGAAATTGTGAGATATGTATGTGGCGAAGATTGTGAGATTGCACAGGATGCCTGTGAGTATTGTCTCGGATAGGGATCCTCATTTTACTTCCCGATTTTGGAAGAGATTGCAAGAAGCTTTGGGAAAGAAGTTGAGTTTCAGCACGGCTTATCACCCTCAGACTAATGAACAATCAGAGAGAACTATTCAGATTCTGGAGGATATGCTGAGGGCGTGTGTTTTAGACTTCGGGAAAGGTTGGGAGAAATATCTGTCTCTAGCGGAGTTCGCTTATAATAATAGTTATCAGGCCACTATCGGGATGGCCCCATTTGAGGCGTTGTATGGACATAAGTGTCGATCCCCAATTTACTGGGATGAGGTAGGTGAAACGAAGACTTTTGACCCGACCCTTCTACCTGAACTTATGAAGACTGTTGATAATATCCACCTTATCCGGAAACGGATGCTTACTGCCCAAAGTTTATGCAGACCGACGGAGACGGAGCCTAGAGTTTGAGGTTAGCGACAAGGTGTTCTTGAAGATATCACCTTGGAGGGGACTAATTAAACATGGTAAGGGTGGAAAGTTGAGCCCGAGATTTGTAGAACCATTTGAGATAATTGAGAAGGTTGGCAAATTGGCGTATCGCCTAGCACTACCCCAAAACCTCTCCAATATTCCCGACGTCTTTCATGTTTCGATGATGCAGAAGTATCACCCTGATCCATTGCATATCTTGGAGCTAGAGCCGTTGCAGCTTCGGGAGAACTTGTCTTACGAAGAGAAGCCCGTTCGGATCCTAGACCAACAAGATCGGGAGTTGCGCAACAAATCTATACCGATGGTGAAAGTGTTGTGGGATCATCATGGAGTTGAAGAAGCAACGTGGGAAAGGCGAGACCAAATGGAGCAACAGTATCCAGCTTTATTTCAAAGGTAATATTGAATTTCGAGACGAAATTCTTTTAAGGAGGGGAGGATATGAGGCCCGACCTCGATTTGCGTACAATACCTCATTTCGTGTGCCCTAGCCTAGATTTGTGTGCCTTAACCTAGATTTAAGAATCATGTTTTGTTTTATGTGCCTTGCATTGAATTACATGCATTCATTTAGGGTTGCGTGCATTTACTTGGGAAACGTGCATTCGTCTTGTAGTGCGCGCCCTAGACCTAGGAAAACGTGCCCTCACGCTAATCAAGAAAGCATCTTACACAAAGTACTAGATCAATAATTAATCCTATGAATTCCACTAACTAATATTAAATTACTAATTCAACCCACTAGAAGACGAAATTGCACCAAAAGCTAGACATTCTCATTCTTTATTCCTTATTCTTTTGCACTTTCCAAACACACAATTAAATAATGCTCAAAAGATGACAAAGATTCGAATTTTTCAAGCCTTGGCCGACCACCTTGTGTGCTTTGTGCTTGCTTTGCATAATTCAAATTATTCCCCAAACATTCTATGACAATGTAATGACACAAAGCAATAAAAAATTAGCTCAAAACCCTCCTCAAAGCTCCCAATCTCGACATAAGCTCCTTGCCCATGCTAGGTGATTCAAAAATCATGCTTCTTGAAGACACAAATCTGAAATTTGTTTGCCCAAGGCCGACACATGCTTCAACATTTGCAAAAGCTTTCATTTTTCCTTCATTTCTCTCAATTCCTCTCATTCTTCTCTCTCCCTTTCATTCTTCTCTCTCTCTCGGCCCTAGCTGAATATTGTAGACTCCATAGCTCATCTTCATCACTCCATGGTTCATCAAGGCAAGCAAGAAGCTAGGGAGCTCGACTAAGCAAGCTAGGTTGCAAGAAACACACATGCAAGCTCTTTGAATCTCCATTTCGGCTTAGGTGAGTTTACTAGCTTCCATTTCTTTTCTTCTTGTTCTAACCACATGCACCTACTAAGAACTTGGTTACTAAGCTAGGAAATTTGAGAAAAATCGAGTGGTGTCTCGGCTAAGCAAGGAAAAAGGCCAACTTTGTGCTTCACCAAGAGTCTTGTGCATCTTCTTGTTGTTTTGCTAAGGTGAGGGCTAAAACTTCTTGAAAATCTTTCAAAAAACCACATGCATGCTCTTAAATGTCTATCTTTACTTCTGTACTTGAGATATATGTGTGTTCATGAGCTTTTATAAACATGCATGACAAGATTTTGGGCTAGAATGTGATGATAGATGAAATCGTGCATGTGACACCTTTCTATCTTGTTGGTACGAGGTGAGTTTTACTAGGTAAATGATGTTGAACATGCATGAAAATTGGTAGGTAACCATTTTTGCCAGTTCTGAACATTTTTCACAGAAATAGGCCAAAGCTAATTTTGACACTAAAGTCCTAAAAATGGAAAATTACTAAAATGTGTCCAAATCAGGAAAGTCTGGAAAAAATGAAGCAGGTTTTGGCAGATTCACTGACCTTGTAGAATGAACCAGTTTTGACTTAGTAAATGATGTCCAAAATGCATTAAATTTGGTGTGCTGCTATAGTTTTCAGTTCTGGACAGTTTTGTCAGAAATGGATTAAGCCTAAATCTGACCCTAAGGCCCTAAAAAATGACAGGTATTGAAATGTGTGCAAATCTGGACAGTTTTGTGCAGTCTCACTGTTTTGGATATAACTATTGAACCCGAACTCCAAATGATGCGAGGTTTGTTTCTAAATTTAGTTCACCTCATAAGCTTGAATTTGACATCTTATTCACTGGAATTGGAGATTGTTTTCTTGTCTTAATGATTGTGGGAAATCAGTCCATTGGAGTGAGGGTTTCACTTAGTGATATGCTTAGAAAAATTATTGTAGCTTCTCTTGTTGTATTAAATTCTTGGGATTGTGGCATTGAGATGTTGTGTGGACTATTTTGAATACTTGAGGGTGTATGAACTAATCAATGCGTGGCTTGAGTTTGATTTTGAGATGACTTGGGGCTTAATCGCACGTGTAAGCACGAATTAGAACCCTAGTAACTAGGTGAATTTGCTAAGTGTTGATCCTTTGGATGTTGTGTTGGATTATATGTTTAATAGGCTGCCCGTAGTTGCCCTTGTAGCCCTAAATATGATTTCGATGATTTCATGTTGATAAGTAGGCTTTTCTTGCACCCGGTCTCACGTAGATGCCGTTGCATGATGAATAATCTTATTAATTGATTACGTGAACTTTGAAATGAGTTATATGACTTGATTTACGTGCGTTACATGGCTGCCCGTTTAATGTTCATATAACTCCATGAGCCTTTCAAGTGAAATTACTTGTCTTATCGTGCCTCGCTTGTTTACTTGTCAATGTACAATCTTATGACTGCTCGGAGGCAACCTACTTTGTTGTCCTCCTAATGTGATATATTAAATGTCATAAATGTGCATTGCATATAAGGTTGCAACCTTTCATTCTGGCATGGTAGCGTTCACGCACACAGAGCGGTATCGGGCTTGCCGGTGCAATTGTGACTACCATTGTCCAATTCCCTCTCTCGCTTGGGGGCTAGACTTCCTCAAAGAGTTGGGTCGTAGGATTTCGGGGTACATCCGGAGTACACCTATTTGGCATGATAAGGGGATGATTTGAAGTCGACCGCAACAACTGATACTGGAAATGAATTGAGAGCAAAAGCTCACCGTATCCTTTTCACTATGTGTATAAGTACTCTCGCTTGGTTCCTAGAGGACCTCAGGGAGGAAAGACGGGTAATTGTGTTCTTTTACTTTTATATTATATTATGTACTTACTTGTGATATATTTATGCTTGCAAAAAAGGGTTTTCTTAAGTTGAACCGGAAAATGGGTTTCAAACCTATTTCTCGTTTCCTCTCGCTGAGTTCATAAGGACTCACCCTCTTTTATCATCTCAGGTGAAGAAGATCAAGAACAGGTACACGAGGACGACGTGCCTAACGATGATTCCTTGGAATGATTGCCTGTCCTATGTGATTTGCTTGAGGATGGCCATTGTGAACACTATGCTGCTTGAAGACTGTTTCTTTTCATGTTGCTTGATGTGATCGCTGTAATGTAAAAGACCCCCGTTGTAATTTGGGGTCTAATTTTGGCTTGTACTGATAATAACTAGACATACACTACTATGGTCGTTTTGCTATCATTACTAGTCAGTATCAATCATAGGATTATGAAGTATCAGGTAAGGACTAAGTAAAATGAACCTATCCAATCTTAAGCAGGTACCCATTGTTAAGCTAAGATCAACAGGTACTTTTGTAACGAGGATTAACAAACAAACGAGAAATAGTATCACGCTAGGTTATTAATCAAACGAGACTTCGAGACAACTAGTAGCGTTTCAATTGATGAATAGTAATATTTGTTGGAAATGAAATTGAGATTGGAAATTTTGAGGCGTTTAGAGAACTAGGTCAAACTAAAGAGCCCAATTACAGCCGTTATACTGCCGGTTTTCCGGAAAAATTGTGGAGCCTAGGCTAAACATTAAGTGTTAAACTTTTATGAACTATTGAGTACGAGACATGACTTGAATGTTTAGATCACACCCTAGTCTAACCTTTATAGGCCAGGTTGGGGCGTGACAGTTGCCAAGATACTTTATCCACCACATATCTATTACCGAATCCCACGGCACCTTGGGCAAGACAACTTCGATTCACGTAGAGGCTGGGCCCGCAAATCGAGGGCGTGAGGCTTGTGACCAGGTCTCCGTCGCTCTGGGGCCTATAACTTTTAATTCGTAAAGAGTTACGCGGCGCACAACATGCCGTTGGAAAGCTCGCCGAGAGCTCTACGATGTGGACAACAAGCCTACTCAGCTGCACCTATTTTTGGAGCCTAAAATAGAACGTCTTCATCAGTTTCGGGCCATTTTCCTTCTGTTGCTCTATTTTTTCATCCTGGATCGTACGTCGTGAGTTGTTAAAAGGACGACAACCTAACTCGCGGGATAATACAAGGCCCTACAATGCGTCGATATCACATCTTGCGAGAATGATGCGTTGTTGAAGCGGATGGGTTGTCGGTAAGCCCATTGGGCCTTTTGAATGGACCATCTCCCTGGGCTGGGACTGTGATCCATCAACACATAAAGGATTTGTGCCCACAACATGACGGGTGCGATCATACCTATACTAATGCACCGGATCCCATCAAAACTCTGAAGTTAAGCGTGCTTGGGCGAGAGTAGTACTAGGATGGGTGACACCCTGGAAAGTCCTCGTGTTCCACCCCCCTGTTCAATTTTTTTGCCCCGGTTAGGGTTGCCAAGATACTTTATCCACCACATTCCTATTACCGAATCCCACGGTACCTTGGGCAAGACAACTTCGCTTCACGTAGAGGCTGGGCCCGCAAACTGAGGGCGTGGGGCTTGTGACTAGGTCTCTGTCGCTCCGGTGCCCATAACTTTTAATCTGTAAGGAGTTACGCGACGCACAGCATACCGTTGGAAAGCTCTCCGAGAGCTCTACGATGGGGTTAGCAAGCTTGCTCAGCTGCGCTTGTTTTCAGAGCCCAAAATAGAATGTCTTCATCAGTTTCGGGCCATTTTTCTACTTTTGCTCTATTTTTTCATCCCGGATCGTACGTCGTGAGCTGTTAAAAGGACGACAACCTAAGTCGTGGGATATTACAGGGCCCTACAATGCATCGATATCACGTCTTGCGAGAATACTGCTTTGTTGAAGCAGATGGGTTGTCGTTAAGCCCATTGCGCCTTTTGAATGGGCCATCTCTCTGGGCTGCGACTGTGAACTGTGAACACATAAAGGATTTGTGCCCACAACATGACGGGTGCGATCATACCAGCACTAATGCATCGGATCCCATCAGAACTCCGAAGTTAAGCATGCTTGGGCGAAATTAGTACTAGGATGGGTGACCCCTTGAGAAGTCCTCGTGTTGCACCCCACGTTTTCAATTTTTTTTCCCCGGTTTGGGTTGCCAAGATACTTTATCCTCCACATTTCTATTACCGAATCCCACGGCACCTTGGGCAAGACAACTTCACTTCACATAGAGGCTGGGCCTGCAAACCGAGGCCGTAGGGCTTGTGACCAGGTCTCCGTCGCTCCGGTGCCCAAAACTTTTGATCCGTAAGGAGTTACGTGGCGCACAGCATACCGTTGGAAAGATTTCTGAGAGCTCTACGACGGAGGCAGCAAGCCTGCTTGGCTGGGCCCGTTTTTGGAATCTAAAATTGAACGTTTTCATCAGTATCGGGCCACTTTTCTTCTTTTGCTCTGTTTTTCCGTCCCGGATCGTACGTCGTGAGCTATTAAAAGGACGACAACCTAACTCGAGGGTTATTAGAGGGCCCTACAATGCGTCGATATAACATCTTTCGAGGATGCTGCATTGTTGAAGAGGATGGGTTGTTGTTAAGCCCATTGGGCCTTTTGAATGGGCCATCTCTCTGGGCTGAGACTGTGAACCATCAACACATAAAGGATTTGTGCCTCCAACATGATGGGTGTGATCATACCAGCATTAATGCATCGGATCCCATCAAAACTCTGAACTTAAGCGTGCTTGGGCGAGAGTAGTACTAGGATAGGTGACCCCTTGGGAAGTCCTCGTGTTGCACCCCCCTTTTTCAATGTTTTTTGCCCCAGTTAGGGTTGCCAAGATGCTTTATCTATCACATTTCTATTACCAAATCCCACGGCACCTTGGCCAAGATGACTTCGCTTCATGTAGAGGCTAGGCCCCGAAACCGAGGGTGTGGGGCTTGTGACCAGGTCTCCGTCGCTCCGCTGCAAACAACTTTTAATCCATAAGGTGTTACACAACGCACAGAAAAAAATTGGAAAGCTATCCGAGAGCTCTACGACGGGGTCAGCAAGCCTGCTCCGCTGCACCTATTTTCGGAGCCCAAAATCGAACGTTTTCATCAGTTTCGGGCTATTTTTCTTCCTTTGCTCACTTTTTTTCATCCCTGATCATACATCGTGAGTTGTGAAAAGGACGACAACCTAACTCGTGGGATATTACAGGGCCCTACAATGCGTCGATATCACATCTTGCGAGAATGCTGCGTTGTTGAAGCGGATGGGTTGTCGTTAAGCCCATTGGACCTTTTGAATGGGCTATCTCTCTGGGCTGGGACTGTGAATGGTCAACACATAAAGGATTTATGCCCACAACATGACGGGTGCGATCATACCAGCAGTAATGCACCGGATCCCATAAAAACTCTGAAGTTAACATGCTTGGGCGAGAGTAATACTATGATGGGTGACCCACTTGGAAGTCCTAGTGTTGTACCCCCCCCCCCCCCTTTTCAATTTGTTTTGCCTCGGTTAGGGTTGCCAAGATACTTTATCCACCACATTTCTATTACCGAATCCCATGGTACCTTGGGCAAGACAACTTCGCTTCACGTAAAGGCTAGGCCCGCAAACTGAGGGTATGGGGCTTGTGACCAACTCTTTGTCGCTCCGGTGCCCATAACTTTTGATCCGTAACGAGTTACGCGGTGCACAACATACGGTTGGAAAGCTCTTTGAGAGCTCTACGATGGGGGAAGCAAATCTGCCCTTCAGCATGTGAGACCCAACCTCGATTTGCATGCGATACCTCATTTCATGTGCCCTAACCTAGATTTGTGTGCCTTCACCTAAGTTTAAGAATTGTGTTTCATTTTGTGTGCCTTGCATTGAATTACGTGCATTCATTTAGGGTTGTGTGCATCTACTTGGAAAATGTGCATTCATCTCGTAGTTCGTGCCTTACCTCGTAGTGCGTGCCCTAGACCTAAAAAAGCGTGCCCTCACGCTAATCAAGAAAGCATCTTACACGAAGCACTAGATCAATAATTAATCCTACAAATCCCACTAACTAATATTAAATTACTAATTCAACTCACTAAAAGACAAAATCTCACAAAAAGCTAGACATTCCTTATTCTTTTGCACTTTCAACACAATTAATTAATGCCCAAAAGAGAACAAAAAAAATTGGATTTCTACATGCCTTGGCCGACCACTTGTTGGGCTTTGTGATTGCTTTGCTTAATTCAATTTAATTCGTAGACAATCTATGACAATTCTATGACACAAATGCATAAAAAACTAGCTCAAAAACCCTTCCCAAAGCTCCACCAATCTCGACATAAGCTCCTTGCCCATGATAGGAATTTCAAAATGCTTCTTGAAGACACAAAAATCTGAATTGCAAAGCTCAAGGCCGACATATGCATCAACATTTGCAGAAGCCTTCATTTTTTCTTCATTTATCTCATTTCCTCACATTTCTCTCTCTCCCTCTCATTCTTCTCTCTCTCTCTCGGCCTTGGCTGAGTTCATATACTCCATAGCTCATCTTCATCATTCCATGGTTCATCAAGGCAAGCTAGAAACTAACAAGCTCGACTAAGCAAGCTAAGTTGCAAGAAAGCTCACATGCAAGCTTATTGAACTTCCATTTCGGTTTAGGTGAGTTTCCTAGCTTCTATTTCTTTTCTTCTTGTTCTAACCACATGGTCCTACTAAGAACTTGGTTACTAAGCTAGGAAACTAGAGAGAAATTGAGTGGTGTCGCGGCTAAGCAAGGAAAAGAGTCAACCTTGTGCTTCATCAAAATCTTGTGCATCTTCTTGTTGTTTTGCTAAGGTGAGGGCTAAAACTTCTTGAAAATCCTTCAAAAAACCACATGCATGCTCTTAAATGTTTGTCTTTGCTTATGTACTTGAGATATATGTGTTTATAAGCTTTTATAACCATGCATGGCAAGATTTTGGGCTAGAAGGTAATGATAGATGAAATCGGGTTTGTGACAGCTTTCTGTCTTGTTGGTGCGAGATGATTTTGGCTAGGCAAATGAAGTTGAAAATGCGTGAAAATTGGTACGTAACTAGTTTTGCCAGTTCTGAACATTTTTCACATAAATAGGCCAAAGCTAATTTGACTCTAAGGTCCTCAAAATGGCAAATCATTAAAATGTGTCCAAATCTGGAAAATCTGAAAAAATGAAGCAGGTTTTGGCAGATTCACTGACTTTGTGGAACGAACCAGTTTTTACTTATTAAATGATATCAAAAATGTATGAAATTTGGTATACTGCTAGATTTTTCAATTCTGGACATTTTTGTCAGAAATGGACTAAGGCTAAATCTGAACCTAAGGACCAAAAAAACGACAAGTATTGAAATGTGTGCAAATCTGGACAGTTTTGTGCAATCTCACATTTTTTGGCTATAACTATTGAACCCGAACTCCAAATGATGCGAGATTTGTTTCTGAATTTAGTTCACTTCTTAAGATTTAATTTGACATCTTATTCACTAGAATTGGAGATTGTTTTCTTATCTTAATGATTGTGAGAAAACAGCCCATTGCAGTGAGGGTTTCACTTAGTGATATGCTTAGAAAAATTGTTGTAACTTCTCTTGTTGAATTAAATGCTTGGGATTATGGCATCGGGATGTTGTGTGGACTGTTTTGAATACTTGAAGATGTTTGAATTAATCGATGCATGGCTTGAGATTGATTTTGAGTTGACTTGGGGCTTAATCGCACGTGTAAGCACGAAATGGAAACCCTAGTGACTAGGTAAATTCACTAAGTGTTGATCTTAGGAATATCGTGTCTAATTATATGTTTAGTAGGCTGCCCGTAGTTGCCATTGTAGGCCTAAATGCGATCTTGATGATTGCATGTTGACAAGTAGGCCTTTCTTGCACCCGAACCCACATAGATGTTGTTGCATGTTGAATAATCTTATTATTCGATTACGTAAACTTTGAAATGAGTTATATGACTTGATTTACGTGCGTTACATGCCTGCCCGTTTAATGTTCTTATAACTCCATGTGCCTTTCAAGTGAAATTACTTGTCTTATCGTGCCTCGCTTGTTTACATGTCAATGTGCAATCTTATGACTGTCCGGAGGCAACCTACTTTGTTGTCCTCCTAATGTGATATATTAAATGTCATAAATGTGCATTGCATATAAGGTTGCAACCTTTCATTCTGGCGTGGTAGCGTTCACGCACACCGGGTGGCATCGGGTTTGCCGGTGCAACCGTGACTACCATTGTCCAATTCCTTCTCTCGCTTGGGGGCTAGACTTCCTCGGAGAGTTGGGTCGTAGGATTTCGGGGTACATCCGGAGTACACCCATTTGGCGTGATAAGGGGATGATTTGAAGTCGGCCGCAATGACTGATACTTGAAATGAACTGAGAGCAAAAGCTCACTGTATCCTTTTCACTATGTGTATAAGTACTCTCGCTTAGTTTCCAAAGGACCTCGGGGAGGAAAGACGGGTAATTGTGTTCCTTTACTTTTATATTATTGTTATGTAATTAATTGTGATACATTCATGCTTGCAAAAAGGATTTTCATAAGTTGAACCGAAAAATGAGTTTCAAAACCTATTTCTCATTCCCCCTCGCTGAGTTCATAAGGACTCACCCTCTTTTATCATCTCAGGTGAAGAAGATCAAGAACAGGGACTCGAGGACGACGTGCCTAACGATGATTCCTTGGAATGAATGCCTGTCCTATGTGCTTTGCTTGATTATGGCCATTTGGGAATACTATGCTACTTGAAGACTATCTCTTTTCATGTTGCTTAATGTTTGTAATGTAAAAGACCCCCGTTGTAATTTGGGGTCTAATTTTGGTTTGTACTGATAATAACTAGACAGACACGGCTATGGTCGTTTTGCTATTGTCATTGGCTAGTATCTATCATAGGATTATGAAGTATCAGGTAAGGACTAAGTAAAATGAACCTATCCAATCTTAAGCAGGTACTCACTATTAAGCTAAGATCAACAGGTACTTTTGTAACGAGGATTAACAAATAAACGAGATATAGTATCATGCTAGGTTATTAATCAAACGAGACATTGAGATAACTAATAGGCGTTCCAATTGATGGTAAATAGTAACCTTAGTTGGAAATGAAATTGAGATTGGAAAATTTGAGGCGTTTAGAGAATTAGGTCAAACCAAATAGCCCAATTATAGCCGTTATGCTGCCGGTTTTCCGAAAATTTTTAGAGTTTAGGCTAAAACATTAAATGTTTTTTCATGAACGATTATGTACGAGACGTAACTTGAATGTTTAGATCACACCCTAGTCTAACCATATAGGCCAGGTTGGGGCGTGACACCGCGCCTGTTTTCTGAGCCCAAAATCGAACATTTTCATCAGTTTCGGTCCACTTTCCTTCTTTTGCTCTATTTTTCAGTCCCGGATCGTACGTCATGAGCTGTTAAAAGGAAGACAACCTAACTCCCGGGATATTTCAGGGCCCTACAATACTTCGATATCACGTCTTATGGGGATGCTGTGTTGTTGAAGCGGATGTGTTGTCGTTAAGGCCATTGGGCCTTTTGAATGGGTCATCTCTCTAGGCTGGGACTATGAACCATCAACACATAAAGGATTTGTACCCTAAACATGACGGGTGCGATCATACCAGCACTAATGCACTGGATCCCATCAGAACTCCGAAGTTAAGCGTGCTTGGGCAAGAATAGTACTTGGATGGGTGACCCCCTGGAAAGTCCTCATGTTGCACCCCCCTTTTCAATTTTTTTTGCCCCGGTTAAGGTTGCCAAGATACTTTATTCACCATATTTCTATTACACATGGCACCTTGGGCAAGACAACTTCGCTTCACGTAGAGGCTGGGCCCGCAAACCGAGGGCATAGGGCTTGTGACCAGGTCTCCGTCGCTCCGGTGCCCATAACTTTTCATCCGTAAGGAGTTAATCGATGCACATTATACCGTTGGAAAGCTCTCCGAGAGCTCTACGACGGGGGCAGCAAACCTGCTCAGTTGCGCCTGTTTTCGGAGCCCAAAATTGAACTTTTTTTATCAATTTCAGGCCATTTTTCTTCTTTTGCTCTATTTTTTCATCCCGGATCGTACATCGTGAGCTATTAAAAGGATGACAACCTAACTCACGGGATATTATAGGGCCCTACAATGCATCGATATCACATCTTTCGAGAATGCTGCGTTGTTGAAGCGAATGGGTTGTCGTTAAGCCCATTGGGCCTTTTGAATGGGCCATCTCTCTAGGCTGGGACTATGAACGGTCAACACATAAAGGATTTGTGCCCACAACATGATGGGTGCGATCATACCAGCACTAATGCACTGGATCCCATCAGAACTCCGAAGTTAAGCGTGCTTGGGCGAGAGTAGTACTAGGATGGGTGAACCCCTGGGAAGTCCTCGTGTTGTACCCCCCCTTTTCAATTTTTTTTGCCCCGGTTAGGGTTGCCAAGATACTTTATCCACCACATTTCTATTACCGAATCCCACGGTACCTTGGGCAAGACAACTTCGCTTCATGTAGAGGCTGGGCCCGAAAACTGAGGGCGTAGGGCATGTGACTAGGTTTTCGTCGCTCCGGTGCCCATAACTTTTGATCTGTAAGGAGTTACGCGGCGCACAGCATATACTTGGAAAGCTCTCCAAGAGCTCTACGATGGGGGCAGCAAGCCTGCTTCGCTGTACTAGTTTTCGAAGCCCAAAATCGAATGTTTTCATCAGTTTCGAGTCACTTTTCTTCTTTTGCTCTCTTTTTCCCTCCCGGATCGTACATCATGAGCAGTTAAAAGGATGACAACCTAACTCTAGGTACATTAGAGGGCCCTACAAAGCGTTGATATCACGTCTTGTGAGGATGCTGCGTTGTTGAAGCAGATGGGTTGTCGTTAAGCCCATTGGGCCTTTTGAATGGGCCATCTCTCTGGGCTGGGACTGCGAGCCGTCAACACATAAAGGATTTGTGCCCAAAACATGACCGGTGCGATCATACCGACACTAATGCACCAGATTCCATCAGAATTCTAAAGTTAAGTGTGCTTGGGCGAGAGTAGTACTAGGATGGGTTACCCCCTGGGAAGTCCTCGTGTTGCACCCCACGTTTTCAATTTTTTTTCCCCGGTTAGGGTTGCCGAGATACTTTATCCTCCACATTTCTATTACCGAATCCCATGGCACCTTGGGCAAGACAACTTCGCTTCACGTAGAGGTTGGGCCCGCAAACCGAAGTCGTGGGGGTTGTGACCAGGTCTCCGTCGCTCCGGTGCCCAAAACTTTTGATCCGTAAGGAGATACACGACGCACAGCATACCGTTGGAAAGATTTCCGAGAGGTCTACGATGGGGGTAGGAAGCCTGCTCGACTGGGCCCGTTTTTGGACCCCAAAATCGAACATTTTCATCAGTTTCGGGCCACTTTTCTTCTTTTGCTATGTTTTTCCATCCCGGATAGTATGTCGTGAGCTGTTAAAAGGACGACAACCTAACTCGCGGGACATTAAAGGGCCCTACAATGCGTCGATATAACGTCTTTCGAGGATGCTGCGTTCTTGAAGCAGATGGGCTGTCGTTAAACCCATTGGGCCTTTTGAATGGGCCATCTCCCTAGGCTGGGACTGTGAATCGTCAACACATAAAGGATTTGTGCCCACAACGTGATGGGTGCGATCATACTACCACTAATGCACCAGATCCCATCTGAACTCTTAAGTTAAGCATGCTTGGGCGAGAGTAGTACTAGGATGGGTGACCCCCTGGGAAGTCCTTGTGTTGCACCCCCCATTTTCCATTTTTTTTGCCCCGGTTAGGGTTGCCAAGATACTTTATCCATGACATTTCTATTACCGAATCCAATGGCACCTTGGGCAAGACAACTTCGTTTCACGTAGAGGCTGGGCCCGTAAACTGAGGGCGTAGGGCTTGTGACCAGGTCACCGTTACTCCGGTGCCCATAACTTTTAATCCGTAAGGAGTTACACGACGCACAGCATACCATTGGAATGTTCTCTGAGAGCTCTGTGACGTGGGCAGCAAGGCTACGCAGCTACGCCTATTTTTGGAGCTAAAAAATGAACGTTTTCATAAATTTCGGGCCATTTTTCTTTTTTTGCTTTTTTTTTTCGTCGCGGATCGTATGTCATGAGTTGTTAAAAGGATGACAACCTAACTTGCTGGATATTACAGGGCCCTACAATGCGTCGATATCACGTCCTGCGAGAATGCTGCGTTGTTGAAGCAGATAGGTTGTCGTTAAGCCCATTGGGCCTTTTGAATGGGCCATCTCTCTAGGCTGGGACTGTGAACGGTCAAAACATAAAGGATTTGTGCCCACAACATAACGGGTGCGATCATACCAGCACTAATGCACCGGATCCCATCAGAACTCCGCAGTTAAGCGTGCTTGGGCAAGAGTAGTACTAGTATGGGTGACCCCCTGGGAAGTCCTCGTGTTGCTCCCCCTCTTTTCAATTTTTTTGCCCCGGTTAGGGTTGCCAAGATAATTTATCCACCACATATCTATTACCTAATCCCACGGCACCTGGGGCAAGACAACTTCGATTCACGTAGAGGCTAGGCCAACAAACCGAGGGCGTAAGGCTTGTGACCAGGTCTCCGTCGCTCCAGTGCCTATAACTTTGGATCATTAAGGAGTTATACGCGCACAACATACGGTTGGAAAGCTCTCCGAGAGCTCTACGATGGGGGCAGCTAGCCTGCTGGGCTGCGCCTATTTTCAAAGCCCCAAAATCGAACGTTTTCATCAGTTTCAGGCCACTTTTCTTTTTTTGCTCTGTTTTTTAGTTCCGGATCGTACGTCGTGAGCTGTTAAAAGGACGACAACCTAACTCGCGAGACATTAGAAGGCCTTACAACGTTTCAATATCACGTCTAGCAAGGATGCTGTATTGTTGAAGCGGATGGGTTGTCGTTAAGCCCGTTGGGGCTTTTGTATTGGCCATCTCTCTGGGCTGGGACTGTGAACCGTCAACACATAAAGGATTTGTGCCCACAACATAACGGGTGCGATCATACTAGCACTAATGCACCGGATCCCATCAGAACTCTGAAGTTAAGTGTGCTTGGGCGAAAGTAGTACTAGGATGGGTGACCCCCTAGGAAGTCCTCGTGTTGCACCCCCCTTTTCAATATTCTTTGCCCTGGTTAGGGTTGCCAAGATACTTTATCCACCACATTTCTATTACCGAATCTGACGGCACCTTGGGCAAGGCAACTTCGCTTCATGTGGAGGCTGGGCCCGCAAACCGAGGGCGTAGGGCTTATGAC
The DNA here is from genome assembly GCA_037974665.1 of Ehretia macrophylla. NCBI lineage: Eukaryota > Viridiplantae > Streptophyta > Magnoliopsida > Boraginales > Ehretiaceae > Ehretia > Ehretia macrophylla. Next base: position 40,274,823 of record CM075776.1, on the reverse strand, counting down.
CAGGTCTCCGTCGCTCCAGTGCCCATAACTTTTGATCCGTAAGGAGTTACGCGGTGCACAGCATACCGTTGGAAAGCTCACCGAGTGCTCTTCGACAGGGGTAGCAAGCCTGCTTGGCAGCGCCTATTTTTGGAGCCCAAAATTGAATGTTTTCATCAGTTTTGGGCTACTTTTCTTCTTTTGCTCTGTTTTTCCATCCCGGATCGTACGTCATGAGCTGTTAAAAGGACGATAACCTAACTCGTGAGACATTAGAGGGCCCTACAACGCGTCGATATCACGTCTTGCAAGGATGCTGCATTGTTGTAGCGGATGGGTTGTTGTTAAGCCCATTGGGCCTTTTGAATGGGCCATATCTCTGGGCTGAGACTGTGAACCGTTAACACATAAAGGATTTATGCCCACAACATGACGGGTGCGATCGTACCAGTACTAATGCACCAGATCCCATCAGAACTCTGAAGTTAAGTGTGCTTGGGCAAGAGTAGTACTAGAATGGGTAACCCCCTGGGAAGTCCTCGTGTTACAACCCCCCTTTTCAATTTTTTTTGCCCCGGTTAGGGTTGCTAAGATACTTTATCCACCACATTTCTATTACCGAATCCCACAGCACCTTGGGCAAGACAACTTCACTTCACGTAGAGGTTGAGACCGCAAACCGAGGGCGTGGGGCTTTTAACCAGGTCTCCATCGCTACAGTGTCCATAACTTTTAATTCGTAAGGAGTTACGCGATGCACAACATACCGTTGGAAAGCTTTCAGAGAGCTCTACGACAGGGGCAGCAAGTATGCTAAGCTGCGCCTATTTTCAGAGCCCAAAATTGAATGTTTTCATTAGTTTTGGTCCATTTTTCTTCTTTTGCTCTTTTTTTCCATCCTGAATCGCACGTCGTGAGCTGTTAGAAGTGCGACAACCCAACTTGCGGGATATTACAAGGCCCTACAGCACGTCGATATCACGTCTTGCGAGAATGCCGCATTGTTGAAGCAGATGGGTTGTCGTTAAGCCTATTGGGCCTTTTGAATGGGCCATCTCTCTGGGCTGGGACTGTGAACGGTCAACACATAAAGGATTTGTGCCCACAACATGACGAGTGCGATCATACCAGCACTAATGCACTAGATCCCATCAGAACTCCGAAGTTAAGCGTGCTTGGGTGATAGTAGTACCAGGATGGGTGACCCCCTGGGAAGTCCTCGTGTTGTCCCCCCCACCTTTTCAAATTTTTTGCCCCGGTTAGGGTTGCCAAGATACTTTATCCACCATATTTCTATTACCGAATCCCACGGCACCTTGGGCAAGACAACTTCGCTTCACGCAGAGGCTGGGCCTACAAACCGAGGGCGCGAGGCTTCTGGCTAGGTCTTCGTCGCTCCAGTGCCCAAAAGTTTTAATCCATAAGGAGTTACGCTACGTACAGCATACCATTGGAATGCTCTCCGAGAGCTCTCAGATGGGGGCAGCAAGCTTGCTCAGCTGCGCCTATTTCGGAGACCAAAATCGAACGTTTTCATCAGTTTTGGGCCATTTTTCTTCTTTAGCTTTGTTTTTTTATCCTGGATCGTATGTCGTGAGCTGTTAAAAGGACGGCAACCTAACCCGCTGGATATTACAAGGCCCAACAACGCGTCGATATCACATCTTGCGAGAATGCTGCATTGTTGAAGCGTATGGGTTGTCGTTAAGCCCATTGGGCCTTTTGAATGGGTCATCTCTCTGGACTGGAACTGTGAACGGATAACACATAAAGGATTTGTGCCCACAACTTGACGGGTGCGATGATACCAGCACTAATGCACCGGATCCCATCAGAAATTCGCAGTTAAGCGTGCTTGGGCAAGAATAATACTAGGATGGGTGACCCCTTGGGAAGTCCTCGTGTTGCACCCCTCCCTTTTCAATTTTTTTTGCCCCGGTTAGGGTTGCCAAGATACTTTATCGACCACATTTCTGTTACCGAATCCCACGGCACCTTAGGCACGACAACTTCGCTTCACGTAGAGGCTGGGCCCACAAACCGAGGGCGTAGGGCTTGTGACCAGGTCTCTGTCGCTCTGGTGCCCATAACTTTTGATTCGTAAGGAGTTATGCGGCGCACAACATATCGTTGGAAAGCTCTCCGAGAGCTCTACGACGTGGGCAGTAAGCCTGCTCAGCTGTACCTATTTTCAGAGCCAAAAATCGAACATTTTCATCAGTTTTAGGCCACTTTTCTTCTTTTGCTTTGTTTTTTCATCCCGGATCGTATGTTGTGAGCTGATAAAAGGATGACAACCTAACTCGCGAGACATTAGAGGGCCTTACAAAGCGTCGATATCAAGTCTTGCGAGAATGCTGAGTTGTTGAAGCTGATGGGTTGTCGTTAAGCCCATTGGGCATTTTGAATGGGCCATCTCTCTGGGCTGGGGTTGGGAAACGACAACACATAAGGGATTTGTGCCCACAACATGACGGGTGCGATCATACCAGTATTGATGTACCTGATCCCATCATAACTCTGAAGTTAAGCGCGCTTGGGCGAGAGTAGTACTAGGATGGTTAACCCCCTAGGAAGTCCTCGTGTTACACCCCCTTTTTCAATTTTTTTTTGTCCCGGTTAGGGTTGCCAAGATACTTTATCCACCACATTTCTATTACCGAATCCCGCGGCACCTTGGGCAAGACAACTTCGTTTCACGTAGAGGCTGGGCCTGCATACCGAGGGCGTAGGGCTTGTGACCAGGTCTCCGTCGCTCCGGTGCCCATAACTTTTGATCCGTAAGGAGTTACGCGGCACACAGCATACCGTTGGAAAACTCTCCGAGAGCTCTTCGACGGGGGCAGCAAGCTTGCTTGGCACCGCCCATTTTTGGAGCCCAAAATCGAACGTTTTCATTAGTTTCGGGCTACTTTTCTTCTTTTGCTTTATTTTTCGTTCCGAATCGTATGTCGTGAGCTGTTAAAAGGACAACAACCTAACACGGGGGACATTAGAGGGCCCTACAACATGTCGATATCACGTCTTTCGAGGATGATGTGTTGTTGAAGCGGATGGGTTGTTGTTAAGCCCATTGGGCCTTTTGAATGGGCCATCTCTCTAGGCTGAGATTGTGAACTGTTAACACATAAAGGATTTGTGCCCACAACATGACGGGTGCGATCATACCAGCACTAATGCACCAGATCCCATCAGAACTCTGAAGTTAAGTGGGCTTGGGCGAGAATAGTACTAGGATGGGTGACCCCCTGGGAAGTCCTCGTGTTGCCCCCCTCCCCCCCCCCCCTTTTCAATTTTTTTTGCCACGATAAGGGTTGCCAAGATACTTTATCCACCACATTTCTATTACCGAATCCCACGGCACATTAGGCAAGACAACTTCGCTTCACGTAGAGGTTGGGACCGCAAACCGAGGGCGTGGGGCTTGTGACTAGGTCTCCGTCGCTCTGGTGTCCATAACTTTTAATCCATAAGGACTTACGCGATGCACAGCATACCGTTGGAAAGCTCTCAGAGAGCTCTACGATGGGGGCAGCAAGCCTGCAAAGTTGCGCCTATTTTCGGAGCCCAAAATCAAACATTTTCATCAATTTCGGGTCATTTTTCTACTTTTGCTCTATTTTTTTGTCCCGGATCGTACGTCGTGAGCTGTTAAAAGGATGACACCCTAACTCGCGGGATATTACAAGGCCCTACAACGAGTCGATATCGCGTCTTGCGAGAATGCTGCATTGTTGAAGCAGATAGGTTGTCGTTAAGCCCATTGGGCCTTTTGAATGGGCCATCTCTCTGGGCTGGGACTGTGAACCGTCAACACATAAAGGATTTGTGCCCACAACAAGACGGGTGCTATCATACCAGCACTAATGCATCGGATTCCATCAAAACTCTGAAGTTAAGCGTGCTTGGGCGAGAGTAGTACCAGGATGGGTGACCCCTTGGGAAGTCCTCGTGCTGCCCCTCCTTTTCAATTTTTTTTTGGCCCGGTTAGGGTTGCCAAGATACTTTATCCACCACATTTCTATTATCGAATCCCACGGCTCCTTGGGCAAGACAACTTCGCTTCACATAGAGGCTGGACCCGCAAACCGAGGGCGTGGGGCTTGTGACCAAGTCTTCGTCGCTTAGGTGCCCATAACTTTTAATTCGTAAGGAGTTACGTGGCGCACAACATACCGCTGGAAAGCTCTCCGAGAGCTCTACGACGAGGGAAGCAAGCCTATCTGGCAACACCTATTTTTGAAGCCCAAAATCGAATGTTTTCCTCAGTTTCAGGCCACTTTCCTTCTTTTGTTATGTTTTTTAGTCCCGGATCGTACGTCGTGAGCTGTTAAAAGGACAACAACCTAACTCCCGAGATATTTCAGGGCCCTACAACCCGTCGATATCACGTCTTACGAGGATACTGCATTGTTGAAGCAGATAGGATGTCGTTAAGCCTATTGAGCCTTTTGAATGGGCCATCTCTCTAAGCTGGGACTGTAAACCATCAACACATAAAGGATTTGTGCCCTCAACATTACGGGTGCGATCATTCAAGCACTAATGCACCGGATCCCATCAGAACTCCGAAGTTAAGCGTGCTTGGGCGAGAGTAGTACTAGGATAGGTGACCCCTTGGGAAGTTCTCGTGTTGCACCCCCCCTTTTCAATTTTTTTTGCCTCGGTTAGGGTTGCCAAGATACTTTATCCACCACATTTCTATTACACACGGCACCTTGGGCAAGACAACTTCACTTCACGTAGAGGCTGGGCCCGCAAACCGAGGGCGTAAGGCTTGTGACCAGGCCTCCGTCGCTTCGGTGCCTATAATTTTTGATCCGTAAAGAGTTACGCGACGCACAGCATACCGTTGGAAAGCTCTCCGAGAGCTCTACGACGGGGGAAGCAAGCCTGCTCAACTGTACCTATTTTCGGAGCCCAAAATCGAACGTTTTCATTAGTTTCGGGCCATTTTTCTTCTTTTGCTATGTTTTTTCGTCCCGGATCGTACGTCGTGAGCTGTTAAAAGGACAACAACCGAACTCGTGGGATATTACAGGGCCTTACAACGCGTTGATATCACATCTTGCGAGAATGCTGAGTTGTTGAATCAGATGGGTTGTCGTTAAGCCCATTGGGCCTTTTGAATGAGCCATCTCTCTGGGCTGGGACTATGAACGGTCAACACATAAAGGATTTGTGCCCACAACATGATGGGTGCAATCATACCAGCACTAATGCACCGTATCTCATCAGAACTCCAAAGTTAAGTGTGCTTGGGCGAGAGTAGTACTAGGATAGGCGACCCCCTGGGAACTCCTTGTGTTGCACCCCCCCTTTTCAATTTTTTTTTTCCCCGGTTAGGGTTGCCAAGATACTTTATCCACCACATTTCTATTACCGGATCCCACGACACCTTGGGAAAGACAACTTCGCTTCACGTAGAGGCTGGGCCCACAAACCGAGGACGTAGGGCTTGTGACCAGGTCTCTGTGAGGCCCGACCTCGATTTGCGTGCGATACCTCATTTTGTGTGCCCTAACCTAGATTTGCGTGCTTTGACTTAGGTTTAAGAATTGTGTTTCATTTTGTGTGCCTTGCATTGAATTACGTGCATTCATTTAGGGTTGCGTGCGATACCAAATACTTGGGGAACGTGTATTTATCTCGTAGTTCGTGCCTTGCCTTGTAGTGCGTACCCTAGACCTAGGAAAGCGTGCCCTCACACTAATCAAGAAAGCATCTTACACGAAGCACTAGATCATTAATTTATCCTATAACTCCACTAACTAATATTAAATTGCTAATTCAATCCACTAGAAGACAAAATCTCACAAAAAGCTAGACATTCTTTATTCTTTATTCTTTGCATATCCCAAACACACAATTAATTATTGCTCAACCAAGACAAAAATTCAGATTTTAACATACCCTTGGCCGACCACTAGGAGCACTTCTGCATGCATTCCAATTTCAAATTCTATTCCTAGACATCCTATGACAATCTATGACACAATGCATAAAAAAATTGGCTCAAAACTCTACCCAAAGCTCCAAATCTCGACACAAGCTCCTTGCCCATGCTAGACACTTCAAATAATGCTTCTTGAAGACACAAAATCAGATTTTTGCAAGGCCCTAGGCCGACACAAGCTTCAAACATTGCAAGGCTTTTATTTTATTTCATTTTCTCTCATTTCCTCTTATTCTTCTCTCCTTTATCCTCTTTCTCTCGGCCCTAGCTGAAAAATATACTCTCCATAGCTAAGTTCTTCATCCTAAGGCTCTTCAAGACCTCCAAGCTACCAAGGAACTCGACCAAGCAAAGCTAGAGTGCAAGAGACACCTATGCAAGCTCATTGAACATCCATTTCGGCTTAGGTGAGTTGTTAGCTTCCATTTCATTTTCTTCTTGTTCTAACCACATGCACCTACTAAGAACATGGTAACTTAACTAGAAAATTAGAGAAATCCTAGGTTGTCTCTCAGCTAAGCAAGGAGAAGAGTCATCATTGTGCTTCATCAAGATTTTGTGCATCTTCTTTGTTGTCTTGCTAAGGTGAGGGCTAAAACTTCTTGAAAATCTTTCAAAAACCACATGCATGCCCTTAAATGTCTATCTTTACTTCTGTACTTGTGATTTATGTGTGTTCATGAGCTTTTGTAAACATGCATGGCAAGATATTTGGCTAGAATGTGATGATAGATGAAATCGGATATGTGACAGCCTTCTGCCTTGTTGGTGCGAGGTGATTTGGACCAGGTAAATGATGTTGAAAATGTGTGAACATTGGTAGGTAACTAGTTTTGCCAGTTATGAGTATTTTTTTGCAGAAATAGGTCAAAGATAATTTTGACTCTAAAGTCCTGAAAATGGCAAACTATCAAAATGTATCCAAATCTAGAAAGTCTGAAAAAATAAAGCAGGTTTTGGCAGATTCACTGACCTTGTAGAACGAACCAGTTTTGACTTAGTAAATGATATCCAAAATGCATGAAATTTGGTGTATAGCTATATTGTTCAGTTATGGATATTTTTTCAGAAATGGACTAAGGCTAAATCTGACCCTAAGGCCCTCAAAAACGACAAGTATTGAAATATGTGCAAATCTGGACAGTTTTGTGTAGTCTCACTGTTTTGGCTATAACTCTTGAACCCGAACTCCAAATGATGCGAGGGTTGTTTCTGAATTTAGTTCACTCCTTAAGATTTAATTTGACATTTTGTTCACTGGAATTGGAGATTTTTTGCTTGTCTTAATGATCATGAGAAAACAGTCCATTGCAGTGAGGGTTTCACCTATTGATATGCTTAGAAAAATTAATGTAGCTTCCCTTGTTGTATTAAATGCTTGGGATTGTGGCATTTGGATGTTGTGTGTACTGTTTTGAATGCTTGAGGATGTTTGAATTAATCAATGCATGGCTTGAGCTTAATTACGAGATGACTTGGGGCTTAATCGCACGGGTAAGCACGAATTGAAACCCTAGTGACTAGGTAAATTCGCTAAGTGTTGATCCTACAAATTTCGTGTTTAATTATGTAATTAGTAGGCTGCCCGTAGTTTCCCTCATAGCCCTAAACATGATTTCGATGATTACATGTTGACAAGTAGGCCTTTCTTGCACCCAAATCCACGTAGATGCCGTTGCATGTTGAATAATCTTGTTATTTGATTACGTGAACTTCGAAGTGAGTTATATGACTTGATTTACATGCGTTACATGGCTGCCCGTTTAATATTCATATAACTCCATGTGCTTTATAAGTGAAATTACCTGTCATATTATGCTTCACGTGTTTGACTGTCAATGTGCAATCTTATGACTGCTCGGAGGCAACCTACTTTGTTGTCCTCCAAATGTGATATATTAAATGTCATAAATGTGCATTGCATACAAGGTTGCAACCTTTCATTCTGGAGTGGTAGCGTTCACGCACACCGGGCGGCATCGGGCTTGCTGGTGCAACCGTGACTACCATTGTCCAATTCCCTCTCTCACTTGGGGGCTAGACTTCCTCGGAGAGTTAGGTCGTAGGATTTCAGGGTACATCCGTAGTACACCCATTTGGCGTGATAAGGGGATGAACTGAAGTCGGCCGCAACAACTGATACTGGAATTGAATTGAGAGAAAGAGCTCACTGTATCCTTTTCACTATGTGTATAAGTACTCTCGCTTGGTTCCTAGAGGACCTCGGGGAGGAAAGACGGGTAATTGTGTTCCTTTACTTTTACATTACGTTATGTACTTACTTGTGATATATTCATGCTTGCAAAAATGGTTTTCATAAGTTGAACCGAAAAATGAGTTTCAAAACTTATTTCTCGTTCCCCCTCGCTAAGTTCATAAGGACTCGCCCTCTTTTATCATCTCAGGTGAAGAAGACCAGGAATAGGTACCCGAGGACAACGTGCCTAATGATGATTCCTTGGAATGATTGCTTGCCCTACGTGCCTTGCTTGATTATGGCCATTTGTGAACACTATGTTACTTGAGGACTATTTCATTTCTTATGATGCTTGTTATTGTATTGTAAAAGACCCCCGTTGTAATTTGGGGACTAATTTTGGCTTGTACTGATAATAACTAGATAGACACTACTATGGTCGTTTTTGCTATCGTTATTGGCTAGTATCTATCATAGGATTATGAAGTATCAGGTAAGGACTAAGTAAAATGAACCTATCCAATCTTAAGCAGGTACTCATTGTTAAGCTAAGATCAACAGGTACTTTTGTAACGAGGACAAACAAACAAACGAGACATAGTATCATGCTAGGTTATTAATCAAACGAGACTTCAGGATAACTGGTGGGCGTTTCGATTGATTATAAATAGTAATCTTAGTTGGAAATGAAATTGAGATTGGAAATTTTGAGGCGTTTAGAGAATTAGGTCAAACTAAAGAGCCCAATTACAGCCGTTATGCTGCCGATTTTCTGAAAAATTGTGGAGTTTAGGCTAAAACGTTAAGTGTTAAACCCTCTTGAATGATTAAGTACGTGATGTGACTTGAATGATTAGATCACACCCTAGTCTAACCTTTATAGGTCGGGTTGGGGCGTGACACCTTATAGAAGAATGGTATCAGAGCTTAGATTGCTTAAGCCGAGTTTAACTCTCGGTCCATGGGTAGAAGCCCTAAGATTATTAGGATGATTTGTCTATATGTTATTGTGTGATAATGTTAATTATGCCTTCTATGTTCTATGTGCTTATGTGATTAACTTGTCTTAACTGTTTCAAGAACTATGTGTTTATGTAAAATTATATGTTGCATATCTTATGCATTAAATTCTTGTCCTGTCGTATTCCAATAAATTATGCATTGTAATCTGTGCCTATAGATGGCTGGCCCTAGTACCCGCAGTACTAATAGGAGCGGTGAGCCCCAAGAGACAGGAAATGCCTATCAAACTAATCTCGGCATGGCTATGTTTAATATGATGGCGAATGCCATGGATCGCGTGTCACAAGTAATGGAACGTCAAGATGCACGTGAAGCAAACAACAACAACAACAGGAATGATAGTAACCATGGGAGACATAGCAGAATGCGGGAGTTCCTTGACTTTCGCCAGTCCAAATTCCACGGGGAAGCTGATGATGAGAAAGCAGAGGCTTGGCTATCTGAGATCGAGAGGATTTTCAGGCCACTTGACTATACTGATGAAGAAAAGGTGGAGTTTGCTGTGTTTCTGTTACACGGGGATGCTGAGCATTGGTGGTACACTGTGGAGGCACTGTAGGAAACTGATCATACACCTCGCTTGTGGGGTAATTTCGTTAAGGTATTCAAGGAGAAATATGTACCTGTAGTTTCCAAGCAGAGGCGGATTGAGGAATTCATGCACCTGAACCAGGGTAACATGACGGTGGCCCAGTACGAGGCTTGCTTTGACCAACTGTCCCGCTATGCTCAATACATGGTCAGTACTCCTGAGGCGAAGATGTGGAAATTTACGACTGGATTGAGGCCAGAGATTCAGGACTAGTTGGCTTCGCATGACTTTGATACTTATTCTGCTCTCCTTGCTGCTGCTTCCCGAGTTGAGAAGAGGAAACTTGATAGAGCCGGTTCGAGCTAGCCGAACAAGAAACCATACCAGTTTTCAGGTCAACAAAGGAAATTCTAGAGCCAGAGTCGTAGTCAAGGCCAGAGCCAGAACATACCAATTAATAACCGTGGCCCGACTAAAGCACCATCAGCCTCTTCCACCCGTGGATCCACAGGTAGTTCGCCTGCTACTCAGTCTGTCAACTGTTCTAACTATGACAAGAAGGCGCATACCGAGGCCCAGTGCTGGAAGAAGTCAGGACGATGTGTGCAGTGTGGCAGTGATCAACATCAGATCAGGGATTGCCCTAAATGGAAAACAGGACAAAATCAAATTAAACCAGCTGGTAGAGGCAAGACTCCAGTTCCTAGAGTTCAGTCTCGAGCTTATACTATTGAGTGCGAGGAGCTTCCAGAGGAGACCGCTGTTGTTGAAGGTACATTCTTCATACTGAATCAAACTGTTAGGGTGCTAATTGATCCAGGTGCTACTCATTCATTTATTATTCCCTTATATGTGCAACGTGTGAAACTGAGAGTTGTATGTTTGCCTTACAAAGTAGAAGTTGGTACTCCGATGGGTTCTAAACTTGTTACTAGCTCAGCTTGTAAAGCATGTAAAATCCAAATTAAAGATAGGGAATTCTCAGCCAATCTTATTGTATTACCCTTTCGAGACTATGAAGTCATTTTAGGGATGGACTGGTTGGCAAAGCATCATGCCCAACTAGATTTGCCGGATGAAGATTGTAACATTCCGGATACCTGGTCAACCAATACTGGAGGTAATAGATCGAAAAGATTTCACCGGGAGTTCCATCATTTCATCTACGAAAGCAGTGAAGTCCTTGAGAAAAGGGTGTAGTGAATACTTAGCTTACCTCATTAACAAGCCGTCAGACAAAGCTAAGTTGGAGGAGATGCTAGTGATCAAAGACTATGCGGATGTGTTTCCAGAAGAATTGCTCGGTTTACCCCCAAATCGGGAGATCAAGTTCATTATAGAATTACTGCCTGGCACCCAGTCGATATTTAAAGCTCCCTATCGTATGGCACCAGCCGAGCTACAAGAATTGAAGGACCAATTGCAAGGATTGTTGAAGAAGGGGTTTGTTCAACCAAGTTCTTCTCCATGGGGTGCACCAGTCCTATTTGTAAAGAAGAAAGACGGGACGTTGAGGCTATGCATCAATTACTGAGGATTGAACCAAGTGACCGTCAAGATTAAATACCCACTTCCACTGATCGACGAGTTGTTTGATCAACTTCAAGGAGCCAAAGTGTATTCAAAGCTCGACTTGAGGCAAGGGTACTATCAGTTACGGATCAAAAAGGAGGATGTGCCTAAAACGGCTTTCAGGATGTGATATGGGCATTATGAATATGTGGTGATGCCATTTGGACTAACTAATGCCCCTGTAGCTTTTATGGACTTGATGCACAGGGTGTTTCAACCTTACTTGAACCAATTTGTGGTGATCTTCATTGATGATATTTTGGTGTAGTCAAAATTTGAGGCTGAGCATGAACAACATCTGCGGTTCGTACTGCAGAAACTTCGAGAGCATCAATTGTATACAAAGTTTAGCAAGTGCGAGTTTTGGTTGCAGCAGATTGCATTTTTGGGGCATATCATATCCCAAGAGGGAATAGCAGTGGACCCAGCAAAGATAGAAGCGGTGATGTCTTGGAAGAAGCCGGAAAACGTTACGGAGGTTCGGAGTTTTCTCGGTCTAGTCGGCTATTATCGGAGGTTCGTGAAGGATTTCTCAAAGATCGCAGGACCACTTACAAAGCTCACTCAAAAGAAAACAAAGTTCATATGGGATGACAAGTGTAAGAACAATTTCCAAGAATTGAAGAAAATATTGACTATTGCACCTGTTCTTACATTGCCTGAAGGGAGTCAAGGTTTTGTAATCTATAGTGATGCTTCGAAGGAAGGTCTAGGTTGTGTGTTGATGCAAAATGGTAGAGTGATTGCGTATGCCTCTAGGAAACCGAAGCCGTATGAATTGAACTACCCGACCCATGATTTGGTGTCACGCCCCAACCCGACCTATGAAGGTTAGACTAGGGTATGATCTAAACATTCAAGTCATATCACGTACTTAATCGTTCAATAAGGTTTAACACATAACGTTTTAGCCTAAACTCCACAAATTCTCCAGAAAACCGGCAGCATAACGGCTGTAGTTAGGACCTTTTAGTTTGACCTAATTTCTAAACGCCTCAATTATTCCAATCATTAATCCAATTCCATTAAGGACTCCTATTTTGTCTCATCAACCGATATGCCTAGTAGTCTATCTTGAAGGTCTCGTTTGGTTAATAAGCCTAGCATGATAACTATGTCCTGTTTATTTATCGATTTCCTATCATGCAAGTACCTATTATTCTTTAGTTCACAAATAAGCACCTAAGTGGAATTAGATAGAATTGACTTAGTTGATTTTTCACCTAGTGGTTTAATTGCCTATGATAGCTACTATTCAAGATAATGAAAGCAAATAACCAAATAAGAAGTTCATCCGGTTATAGATAATACAATCCCAAAATTAGACCCAAATTACAACGGGATCATTTACATCAATAAAATGAATAGTTCGCAATCAAACACAACATCCATATAGCAACCATTTTCAGGCAAAGCACAAAAGCACGTAGTCACTCCAAGGAATCGTCAACAAGCACATTTACTTCGGGTATCTGTTCCAAATCTGCTGTACCTGTGACAAAAAAGAGGGTGAGTCGTTATGAACTCAGCGAGGGGGAACGAGAGATAAAATTTTGAAATCCTTTTCCGGTTAAACTTATGAAAAACCCTTTTTGAAGGCATGACATTATATCACAAGTAAGTACATAACATAATATAAAGATAAAGGAACACAATTACCCGTCTTTCCTTCCCGATGTCCTCTAGGAAACAAGCGAGAGTACTTATACACATAGTGAAAAGGATACAGTTTGATACGTACAGGACTCTAGAGGTAGCTCATACGGGCTCAAGAGGTAGCTCCCACCACATTTAGGTGTAGCACTTTCCCCCGCATAGCACTTACTTCCTGCCGTTCAAGTTCATTTTCAGTAACAGTTGTTACGGCCGGCTTCAATCATCCACTTTTCACGCCAAATGGGTGTACTCCGGATGTACCCCAAAATCCTACAACCCAACTCTCCAAGGAAGTCTAGCCCCCAAGCGAGAGAGAGAATTGGACAATGGTAGTCACGGTTGCACCGGCAAGCCCGATGCCGCCCGGTGTGCGTGAACGCTATCACGCCAGAATGAAAGGTTGCAACCTTGTATGCAATGCACATTTATGACATTTAATATATCACATTAGGAGGATAACAAAGTAGGTTGCCTCTGGACAGTCATAAGATTGCACATTGACAAGTAAGCAAGCGAGGCACGATAAGACAAGTAATTTCACTTTAAAGGCATATGGAGTTATATGAACATTAAACGGGTAGCCATGTAACCTACGTAAGACAAGTCATATAACTCATTACAACGTTCACGTAATCAAATAATAAGATTATTCAACATGCAACAACATATACGTGGGCTCAGATGCGAGAAAGGCCTATTTGTCAACATGCAACGATCAAAATCACATTTAGGGATTTAAGGGCAACTACGGGCAGCCTACTAAGCATATAATTCCACACAATATCCAAATGATCAACACTTAGCAAGCCTACATAGTCATTAGGGTTTCCATTTCGTGCTTACCCGTGCGATTAAGCCCCAAGTCAACTCAAAGTCAATCTCAAGCCATACATCAATTAATTCAAACATCCCCAAGTATTCAAAAAAGTCCACACAACATCCCAAAGCCACAATCCCAAGCATTTAATTCAACAAGAGAAGTTACAACAATTTTTCTAAGCATAACACTAAATGAAACCCTTACTGCAATAGGCCGTTTTCTCACAATCATTAATACAAGTAAACAATCTCCAATTTTAGTGAATAAGATTTCAAATTAAATCTGAAGAAGTTAACTAAAATCAGAAACAAACCTTGCATTATTTGGAGTTCGGAATCAATAGTTATCGCCAAAACAGTGGGATTGCACAAAACTGTCCAGATTTGCACACATTTCAATAATTGTCGTTTTTGAGGTCCTTAGGGTCAGATTTATCCTTAGTCCATTTCTGACAAAAATGTCCAGAACTGAAAAACCTAGCAGAACACCAAATTTAATGTATTTTGGACTTCATTTACTAAGTCAAAACTGGTTCGTTCTACAAGGTCAGTGCATCTGCCAAAACCTGCTTCATTTTTCCAGATTTCCAGATTTGGACACATTTTAATGATTTGCCATTTTGAGGACCTTGGAGTCAAAATTAGCTTTGGACTATTTCTGTGAAAAATGTTCAAAACTGGAAAAAATAGTTATCTACCAATTTTAATTTATTTTCAACATCATTTTCCTAGCCAAACTCACCTCGTAACAACCAGACAGAGAGCTGTCACCAAACCCGATTTCATCTATCATCATCTTCAAGCCAAAATCTTGCCATGCATGGTTCTAAAAGCTTATGAACACACATATACCTCAAGTACAGAAGCAAGGACAAACATTTAAGAGCATGCATGTGGATTTTTGAAGGATTTTCAAAAGGTTTTAGCCCTCACCTTAGCAAATCAACAAGAAGATGCACAAAACTTTGATGAAGCACAAATTTGGTCTTCTTCCTTGATTAGCCGAGACACCACCCGATTTCTCTCTATTTTTCCTAGCTTAGTGGCCAAGTTCTTAGTAGATGCATGTGGTTAGGACAAGAAGAAAAGAAATGGAAGCTAGCAAACTCACCAAGGCCGAAATGGTTGTTCAAAGGGCTTGCATGTGTGATTCTTGCATCCTAGCTAGCTTGGTCGAGTTTCTTTGCTTCTAGCTTGCCTTGATGAACCATGGAATGATGGAGATGAGCTATGGAGTGTATGAACTCAGCCAAAACTGAGATTGAGAGAGAAGAATGAGAGGGAGAGAGAGAGAAATGTGAGGAGAATGAGAGAAATGAAAAAAAAATGATAGCTTTTGCAAATGTTGATGCATATGTTGGCCTTGGGCATGCAAAAATCAGATTTGTGTCTCCAAGAAGCATGGTTTTTGAATTACCTAGTATGGGCAAGGAGCCTTTGTCGAGTTTGGTGGCTTTGGGGAGGTATTTGAGCTAATTTTTTTATGCATTTGTGTCATAGAATTGTCATAGGAATGTTGGGAAATTAGGGAATCTAGGTAGAATAAAATATAGGAATGTTTGTTGATGAGTTGAATTATGAATAGAATAATAGATAGTGGGAAATGTAGGAATAGTCTAGTATTATTTTATTGTTAGTGGAGTTTGTAGAGAATTTGAATTAGGAATATAATATTGGTTAGTAGATTGTGTAAGATTATTTTAGTGTCTAGTGCTTTGTGTAGGATTCTTTATTGATTAGCGTGTAGGCACACAGTTCGAGGTTTAGGATACGTACTACGAGACACGCACAGAAATCGATACGAGACACGAATCATGAGGTAGACACGAACTACGAGGTAGACAAGTACTTCATGACTAAGGCACGTACTTCAAGACTAATGCACGCAATCCTAAGTGAATGCACGTAAACCGATGCAAGGCACATAATTCAATACAATGCACGTAAATCGAGGTACAACTCTTAAACCTAGTAAGACACACAATTCAAGGTCAGGGAACACGAAACGAGGTAACGCACACAATTCGAAGTTAGGGCACGTAAGTTGAGGATTAGGACACATAATTCTAGGTCAAGGCACGAATGACGAAGCATGCACGAAAACCAAGATAGGGCACGTAAATCGAGGTAACACACGTTATTCGAGGTCGGGCCTCACATTTGGAGTTAGCAGCTATTGTGTTTGCACTCAAGAAATGGAGGCACTATTTGTGGGGTAACAAGTTCGAGGTGTTTACTAATCACAAGAGCTTGAAATACTTGTTCTCACAAAAAGAGTTGAACATGAGGCAAAGACGGTGGATGGAGCTTTTGGATGATTATAATATCACAATCAATTATGTGCCTGGTAAAGCAAATGTAGTTGCAGATGCCTTAAGTAGGAAAGCGAGCATGGCAAAACTGGAAGTCAAGGTTCAGGAGTTGTTAGAGGAGGCATTCTTGTGGAAACCACAATTGACTCAAAAATGGTTACTTTTTGCCACTACACAAGTTCAATTGACCTTGTTGTCTAAATTACGAGAGGCTCAACAGAAGGACCAACAGTTTTATAAGATTAAAGAAAGCAACACAGATTTCAAGTTTCATGATGATGGTATTTGGAGGTTTAGGAATCGGATTTGTGTTCCTAATGAGCCAGAGTTGAAAAAGAAGATTCTTGAAGAAGCCCATAATTCAAGATACACTATTCACCCCGGTGGAACAAAGATGTACCGGGATTTGAAGCAACACTATTGGTAGAATAACATGAAGAGAGAGATCGCGGAGTTTGTGGCACGGTGTTTGACTTGCCAGAGAGTCAAAGCAGAACATCAACGACCAGCAGGTTTACTTCAGCCGTTGGAGATCCCTCAATGGAAATGGGAACATATAACTATGGACTTTGTTATGGACCTGCCCAGGTCACAAAAGGGTCATGACGCTGTTTGGGTCATAGTGGATAGATTGACTAAGTCAGCGCATTTCTTACCGATGAACAAGGAGGATAGTCCTGAGAAATTGGGAGATATGTATGTGGCGGAGATTGTAAGATTGCACGGGATGCCTGTGAGTATTGTATTGGATAGGGATCCTCGTTTCACTTCCCAATTTTGGAAGAGATTGCAAGAAGCTTTGGGAACGAAGTTGAGTTTCAGCACGGCTTATCACCCTTAGACTGATGAACAATCTGAGAGAACTATTCAGATTCTGGAGGATATGCTGAGGACGTATGTTTTAGACATCGGGAAAGGTTCGGAGAAATACCTGTCTCTAGCGGAGTTCGCTTATAATAATAGTTATCAGGCCACTATCGGGATGGCCCCATTTGAGGCATTGTATGAACATAAGTGTCGATCCCCAATTTACTGGGATGAAGTAGGTGAGACGAAGACTTTTGACCCGACCCTTCTACCTGAACTTATGAAGACTGTTGATAATATCCACCTTATCTGGAAACGGATGCTTACCGCCCAGAGCAGGCAGAAAATTTATGCAGACCGACGGAGACGGAGCCTAGAGTTTGAGGTTGGTGACAAGGTGTTCTTGAAGATATCACCTCGGAAGGGATTGATTAAACACGACAAGGGTGGAAAGTTGAGCCTGAGGTTTGTAGGACCCTTTGAGATAGTTGAGAAGGTTGGCAAATTGGCGTATCGCGTGGAACTACCCCAAAACCTCTCCAATATTCACGACGTCTTTCAAGTTTCAATGCTACGGAAGTATCATCCTGATCCATCGCATATCTTGGAGCCAGAACCATTGCAACTTCGGGAGAACTTGTCTTATGAAGAGAAGCCCATTCGGATCCTAGACCAGCAAGATCGAGAGTTGTGCAACAAATCTATATCGATGGTGAAAGTGTTGTGGGATCATCATGGAGTTGAAGAAGCAACGTGGGAAAGGCGAGACCAAATAGAGCAACAGTGTTATGGGATCATCGTGATGAAATTCTTTTAAGGAGGGGAGGATGTAAGGCCCGACCTCGATTTGCATGCGATACCTCATTTCGTGTGCCCTAACCTAGATTTGCATGCTTTGACTTAGGTTTAAGAATTGTGTTTCGTTTTGTGTGCCTTGCATTGAATTACGTGCATTCATTTAGGGTTACGTGCATTTACTTGGGAAACGTGCATTTGTCTTGTAGTTCGTGCCTTTTCTCGTAGTGCGTGCCCTAGAAAGCGTACCCTCACGCTAATCAAGAAAGCATCTTACATGAAGCACTAGATCATTAATTAATCCTACAACTCCACTAACTAATATTAAATGGCTAATTCAACCCACTAGAAGACAAAATCTCACAAAAAGCTAGACATTCTTTATTCTTTGCATATCCCAAACACACAACTAATTATTGCTCAACCAAGACAAAAATTCAGATTTTAACACACCCTTGGCCGACCACTAGGAGCACTTGTGCATGCATTCCAATTTCAAATTCTATTCATAGACATCCTATGACAATCTATGACACAATGCATAAAAAAATTGGCTCAAAACTCTACCCAAAGCTCCAAATCTCGACACAAGCTCCTTGCCCATGCTAGAGACTTCAAATAATGCTTCTTGAAGACACAAAATTAGATTTTTGCAAGGCCCTAGGCCGACACAAGCTTCAAACATTGCAAGGCTTTTATTTTCTTTCATTTTCTCTCATTTCCTCTCATTCTTCTCTCATTTCTCCTCTCTCTCTCGGCCCTAGATGAAAAATATACTCTCCATAGCTAAGTTCTTCGTCCTAAGGCTCTTCAAGACCTCCAAGCTACCAAGGAACTCGACCAAGCAAAGCTAGAGTGCAAGAGACACACATGCAAGCTCATTGAACATCCATTTCGGCTTAGGTGAGTTGTTAGCTTCCATTTCGTTTTCTTCTTGTTCTAACCACATGCACCTACTAAGAACATGGTAACTTAGCTAGGAAATTAGATAAATCCCAAGTTGTCTCTCGGCTAAGCAAGGAGAAGAGTCATCATTGTGCTTCATCAAGATTTTGTGCATCTTCTTTGTTGTCTTGCTAAGGTGAGGGCTAAAACTTCTTGAAAATCTTTCAAAAACCACATGCATGCCCTTAAATGTCTATCTTTACTTCTGTACTTTTGATTTATGTGTGTTCATGAGCTTTTGTAAACATGCATGGCAAGA
The DNA here is from genome assembly GCA_037974665.1 of Ehretia macrophylla. Taxonomy (NCBI): domain Eukaryota; kingdom Viridiplantae; phylum Streptophyta; class Magnoliopsida; order Boraginales; family Ehretiaceae; genus Ehretia; species Ehretia macrophylla. The sequence goes on along the minus strand of CM075776.1, from coordinate 40,255,971 downwards.
TATTTGGCTAGAATGTGATGATAGATGAAATCGGGTATGTGACAGCCTTCTGCCTTGTTAGTGCGAGGTGATTTGGACAAGGTAAATGACGTTGAAAATGTGTGAAAATTGGTATGTGACTAGTTTTGCCAGTTCTGACCATTTTTTACAGAAATAGATCAAAGATAATTTTGACTCTAAGGTCCTCAAAATGGAAAATTATCAAAATGTGTCCAAATCTGGAAAGTCCGGAAAAATGAAGCAGGTTTTGGCAGATTCACTGATCTTGTAGAATGAACCAGTTTTGACTTAGTAAATGATATCCAAACTGCATGAAATTTGGTGTACATCGATACTTTTCGGTTATGGAAAATTTTTCAGAAATGGACTAAGGCTAAATCTGACCCTAAGGCCTTAAAAAACGACAAGTATTGAAATGTGTGCAAATCTGGACAGTTTTGTGTAGTCTCACTGTTTTGGCTATAACTCTTGAACCCGAACTCCATACGATGCGAGGGTTGTTTCTGAATTTAGTTCACTCCTTAAGCTTTAATTTGACATTTTGTTCACTGGAATTGGAGATTTTTTGCTTGTCTTAATGATCGTGAGAAAACAGTCCATTGCAGTGAGGGTTTCACCTATTGATAAGCTTAGAAAAATTAATGTAGCTTCCCTTGTTGTATTAAATGCTTGGGATTGTGGCATTTGGATGTTGTGTGGACAGTTTTGAATGCTTGAGGGTGTTTCAATTAATCAATGCATGGCTTGAGCTTAATTACGAGATGACTTGGGGTTTAATCGCACAGGTAAGCACGAATTGAAACCCTAGTGACTAGGTAAATTCGCTAAGTGTTGATCCTACGAATATCATGTTTAATTATGTAATTAGTAGGCTGCCCGTAGTTGCCCTCATAGCCCTAAACATGATTTCGATGATTACATGTTGACAAGTAGGCCTTTCTTGCTCCCGGATCCACGTAGATGCCGTTGCATGTTGAATAATCTTGTTATTTGATTACGTGAACTTCGAAGTGAGTTATATGACTTGATTTACGTGCGTTACATGGCTGCCTGTTTAATATTCATATAACTCCATGTGCTTTATAAGTGAAATTACCTGTCATATTGTGCCTCGCGTGTTTGACTGTCAATGTGCAATCTTATGACTGTTCGGAGGCAACCTACTTTGTTGTCCTCCAAATGTGATATATTAAATGTCATAAATGTGCATTGCATACAAGGTTGCAGCCTTTCATTCTAGAGTGGTAGCGTTCACGCACACCAGGCGGCATCGGGCTTGCCGGTGCAACCGTGACTACCATTGTCCACTTCCCTCTCTCACTTGGGGGCTAGACTTCCTCGAAGAGTTGGGTCGTAGGATTTCAGGGTACATCCGGAGTACACCCATTTGGCATGATAAGGGGATGAACTGAAGTCGGCCGCAACAACTGATACTGGAATTGAACTAAGAGCTAAAGCTCACCGTATCCTTTTCACTATGTGTATAAGTACTCTCACTTGTTTCCTAGAGGACCTCGGGGAGGAAAGACGGGTAATTGTGTTCCTTTACTTTTACATTACGTTATGTACTTACTTGTGATATATTCATGCTTGCAAAAATGGTTTTCATAAGTTGAACCGGAAAATGAGTTTCAAAACTTATTTCTCGTTGCCCCTCGCTGAGTTCATAAGGACTCATCCTCTTTTATCATCTCAGGTGAAGAAGACCAGGAACAGGTACCCGAGAACAACGTGCCTAATGATGATTCCTTGGAATGATTGCTTGCCCTACGTGCCTAGCTTGATTATGGCCATTTGTGAACACTATGTTGCTTGAAGTCTATTTCATTTCTTATGATGCTTGTTATTGTATTGTAAAAGACACCTATTGTAATTTGGGGTCTAATTTTGGCTTGTGCTGATAATAACTAGATAGACACTACTATGGTCGTTTTTGCTATCGTTATTGGCTAGTATCTATCATAGGATTATGAAATATCAGGTAAGGACTAAGTAAAATGAACATATCCAATCTTAAGCAAGTACTCATTGTTAAGCTAAGATCAACAGGTACTTTTGTAAGGAGCACAAACAAACAAACGAGACATAGTATAATGCTAGGTTATTAATCAAACGAGACTTCGAGATAACTGGTAGGCGTTTCAATTGGTTATAAATAATAATCTTAGTTGGAAATGAAATTGAGATTGAAAATTTTGAGGCGTTTAGAGAATTAGGTCAAACTAAAGAGCCCAATTACAGCCGTTATACTGCCGGTTTTCCAGAAAATTGTGGAGTTTAGGCTAAAACGTTAAGTGTTAAACCCCCTTGAATGACTAAGTACGTGATGTGACTTGAATGATTAGATCACACCCTAGTCTAACCTTTATAGGTCGGGTGGGAGCGTGACATCTCCGTCGCTCTGGTGCCCATAACTTTTAATCCGTAAATAGTTACGCGGCACACAATATACAGTTGGAAAGCTTTCTGATAGCTCTACGACGGGGGCAGCAAGCCTGCTCGGCTGCGCTTGTTTTCAGAGCCCAAAATCGAACGTTTTCATTAGTTCCGGACACTTTTCTCCTTTTGCCCTGTTTTTCTATCCCGGATCGTACGTCGTGAGTTGTTTAAAGGACGACATCCCAACTCGTGGAACATTAGAGGACCCTACAATGCGTCGATATCACGTCTTGCGAGGATGATGCGTTGTTGAAGCGGGTGGGATGTCATTAAGCCCATTGGGCCTTTTGAATGGGCCATCTCTCTGGGCTGGGACTGTGAACTGTCAACACATAAAGGATTTGTGCCCACAACATGATGGGTGCGATCATACCAGCACTAATGCACCGGATCCCATCAGAACTCCGAAGTTAAGCGTGCTTGGGTGAGAGTAGTACTAGGATGTGTGACCCCCTGGGAAGTCCTCATGTTGCACCCCTCGTTTTCAATTTTTTTTCCCCGGTTAGGGTTGCCAAGATACTTTATCCTCCACATTTCTATTACAGAATCCCACGGCACCTTGGGAAAGACAACTTCGCTTCATGTAGAGGCTAGGCCCGCAAACCGAGGGTGTGGGGCTTATGACCAAGTCTCCGTCGCTCCGGTGTCGATAACTTTTAATCCCTAACGAGTTACCTGGCGCACAACATACCGTTGGAAAGCTCTCCGAGAGCTCTACGATAGGGGAAGTAACCCTGCCTAGCGGCGCCTATTTTCGGAGCCCAAAATCGAAAGTTTTCATCAGTTTTGGGCCACTTTCCTTCTTTTGCTCTGGTTTTCCGTCTCGGATAGTACATCGTGAGCTGTTAAAAGGATGACAACCTAACTCGTGGGATATTACAGGGCCTTACAACGCATTGATATCACGTCTTACGAGGATGTTGCGTTGTTGAAGTGGATGGATTGTCGTTAAGCCCATTGGGCCTTTTGAATGGGCCATCTCTCTAGGCTGGGACTGTGAACCGTCAACACAAAAAGGATTTGTGCCCTCAACATGACGGGTGCGATCATACCAGCACTAATGCACCGGATCCTATCAGAACTCCAAAGTTAAGCGTGCTTGGGCGAGAGTAGTCCTAGGATGGGTGACCCCCGGGGAAGTCCTCGTGTTGCACCCCCCGTTTCAATTTTTTTTGCCCCGGTTAGGGTTGCCAAGATACTTTATCCACCACATTTCTATTACCGAATCCCACGACACCTTGGGCAAGACAACTTCGCTTCACATAGAGGCTGGGCCCGCAAATCGAGGGCGTAGGGCTTGTGACCAAGTCTCCGTCGCTCCGATGCCCATAACTTTTGATCCGTAAGGAGTTATGCGGCTCACAGCATACCGTTGGAAAGCTGCGCCCATTTTTGGAGACCAAAATCGAAGGTTTTCATCTGTTTCGGGCCACTTTTCTTCTTTTGCTCCATTTTTTCATCCCGGATCGTACGTCGTGAGCTGTTAAAAGGACGACAACCTAACTCGTGGGACATTATAGGGCCCTACAATGCGACGATATCACGTCTTACGAGGATGCTGTGTTGTTGAAGCGGATGGGTTGTCGTTAAGTCCATTGGGCCTTTTGAATGGGCCATCTCTCTGGACTGAGACTGTGAACCGTCAACACATAAAGGATTTGTGCCCTCAACATGACGGGTGCGATCATATCAGCACTAATGCACCGGATCCCATCAGAAATCTGAAGTTAAGCGTGCTTGGGCGAGAGTAGTACTAGGATGGGTGACCCTCTGGGAAGTCCTCGTGTTGCACCCCATTTTTCAATTTTGTTTGCCTCGGTTAGGGTTGGCAAGATACTTTATCCACCACATTTCTGTTATCGCATCCCACGGCACCTTGGGAAAGACAACTTCGCTTCACGTAGAGGCTGGGCCCGCAAACCGAGGGCGTAGGGCTAGTGGCCATGTCTCCGCTGCTCCGGTGCCCATAACTTTTGATCCATAAGGAGTTACGCGGCGCACAACATACCGTTAGAAGGCTCTCCGAGAGCTCTACGACGGGGACAGGAAGCCTGCTCAACTGCGCCTATTTTTGGAGCACAAAATCGAACGTTTTCATCTGTTTTGGGCCAGTTTTCTTCTTTTGCTCTAATTTTCCGTCCTGGATCGTACGTCGTGAGCACCTAACTCGCAGGACATTTGAGGACCCTACAAGGCGTTGATATCACGTCTTGCGAGGATGTTGCGTTGTTGAAGCGGATGGGTTGTCGTTAAGCCCATTGGGCCATTTGAATGGGCCATCTCTCTGGGTTGGGACTGTGAACCGTCAACACATAAAGGATTTGTGCCATCAACATGACGGGTGCGATCATACCAGCACTAATGCACCGGATTCCACCAGAACTCCGAAGTTAATCGCACTTGGGCGAGAGTAGTACTAGGATGGGTGAGCCCCTGGGAAGTCCTCGTGTTGCACCCCACTTTTCAATTTTTTTTGCCCCGATTAGGGTTGCCAAGATACTTTATCCACCACTTTTCTATTACCGAATCCCACGGTACTTTGGGTAAGACAACTTCGCTTCACGTAGAGGCTGGGCCCGCAAATCGAGGGCATAGGGCTTGTGACCAGGTCTCCGTCGCTCTGGTGCCCATAACTTTTGATCCGTAAGGAGTTACGCCGTGCACAGCATACCTTTTGAAAGTTGCGCCCGTTTTTGGAGCCCAAAATCGAATGTTTTCATCAGTTTCAGGCCACTTTTCTTCTTTTGCTATGTTTTTCCGTCCCAGATTGTACGTCGTGAGCTGTTAAAAGGACGACAACCTAACTCGCGGGATATTGAAGGGCCCTACAACGCGTCGATATCATTTCTTGCGAGGATGCAGCATTGTTGAAGCGGATGTGTTGTCATTAAGCCCATTAGGCCTTTTCAATGGGCCATCTCTGTGGGCTGGGACTGTGAACCGTCAACACATAACAAGACGGGTGCGATCATACCAGCACTAATGCACCGGATCCCATCAGAACTCCTAAGTTAATGGTGCTTGGGCGAGAGTAGTACTAGGATGGGTGACCCCCTGGGAAGTCCTCGTGTTGCATCCCCCTTTTCAATTTTTTTTCCCCGGTTAGGGTTGCCAAGATACTTTACCACCACATTTGTTTTACCGAATCCCACGACACCTTGGGCAAGACAACTTCGCTTCACGTAGACGCTGGGCCCGCAAACCGAGGGCGTGGGGCTTAGGACCAGGCCTTCGTCGCTCCGGTGCCCTTAACTTTTAATCCGTAAGGAGTTACGCGACGTACAGCATACCGTTGGAAAGCTCTCCGAGAGCTCTACGATGGGGTTAGCAAGCCTGGTCAGCTGCGTCTATTTTTGGAGCACAAAATCGAACGTTTTCATCAGTTTCGGGCTATTTTTCTTCTTTTGCTCTATTTTTCTATCCCGGATCGTACGTCGTGAGCAGTTAAAAGGATGGCAACCTAACTCGAAGGATATTACGGGGCCCTACAACACGTCGATATCACGTCTTGCGATAATGCTGCCTTGTTGAAGCGGATGGGTTGTCGTTAAGCCCCTTGGGCCTTTTGAATGGGCCATCTCTCTAGGCTGGGATTGTGAACCATCAACAGATAAAGGATTTTTGCCCACAACATGACGGGTGCGATCATACCAGTACTAATGCACTGGATCCCATCAGAACACCGAAGTTAAGCGTGCTTGGCAAGAGTAGTGCTAGGATGGGTGACCCCTGGGAAGTCCTCGAGTTGAACCCTCTCTTTTCAATTTTTTTTGCTCCGGTTAGGGTTGCCAAGATACTTTATCCACCATATTTCTATTATCGAATCCCACAGCACCTTTGGCAAGACAACTTCGCTTCACGTAGAGTCTGGGCCTGCAAACCAAGGGCGTGGGGCTTGTGACCAGCTCTCCATCGTTTCGGTGCCCATAACTTTTAATCCATAATGAGTTACGCGGCGCACAGCATACCGTTGGAAAGATCTTCGAGAGCTCTACGTCGGGGACAGTAAGCTTGCTCGGCTGTGCCTACTTTCGAAGCCCAAAATTGAACATTTTCATCAGTTTCAAGCCACTTTTCTTCTTTTGCTCTGTTTTACCGTCCCGGATCATACGTCGTGAGCTGTTAAAAGGATGACAACCTAACTCGCAGGATAATATAGGGCCCTACAACGCGTTGATATCACGTCTTACGAGGATGCTACGTTGTTGAAGTGGATGGGTTGTCGTTAAGCCCATTGGGCCTTTTGAATGGGCCATCTCTCTGGGCTGGGACTGTGAACCATCAACACATAAAGGATTTGTGCCCTTAACATGACGGGTGCGATCATACCAGCACTAATGGACCGGATCCCATCAGAACTCTGAAGTTAAGCGTGCTTGGGCGAGAGTAGTACTAGGATGGGTGACCCCTTGGGAAGTCCTCGTGTTGCACCCCCCCTTTGCAATTTTTTTTTCCCCGGTTTGGGTTGCCAAGATACTTTATCCACCACATTTTTGTTACCGAATCCCACGGTACCTTGGGCAAGACAACTTCGCTTCACGTAGAGGCTGGGCCTGGAAATCGAGGGCGTAGGGCTTGTGAATAGGTCTCTATCGCTACGGTGCACACAACTTTTGATCCGTAAGGAGTTACACGGCACACAACATACCGTTGGAAGGCTCTCAGAGAGCTCTACGATGGAGGCATCAAGCCTGCTCAACTGCGACCAATGTTGGAGACAAAATCAAACATTTTCATCTATTTCGGGCCACTTTTCTTCTTTTTCTCTATTTTTCCGTCCCGGATCATACGTTGTGAGCTGTTAAAAGGACGAAAACCTAACTCGCAAAACATTAGAGGGCCCTACAATGCGTCGATATCAGGTCTTGCGAGGATGCTGCGTTGTTGAAGCGGATAGGTTGTCGTCCTTTTAACAGCTCTCTGGGCTAGGACTGTGAACCGTCAACACATAAAGGATTTGTGCCATCAACATGACGGGTATGATCACACCAGCACTAATGCACCGGATCCCATCAGAACTCCAAAGTTAATCGTGCTTGGGCGAGAGTAGTACTAGGATGGGTGACCCCCTGGAAAGTCCTCGTGTTGTACCCCCCTTTTCAATTTTTTTGGCCCCGGTTAGGGTTGCCAAGATACTTTATCCACCATATTTGTATTACCGAATTCCACGGCACCTTGGGCAAGACAACTTCGCTTCACGTAGATGTTGGGCTCGCAAACCGAGGGCGTGCGGCTTGTGACCAAGTCTCCGTCGCTCCGATGCCCATAACTTTTAATCCGTAAGGAGTTGCGTGATGCACAGCATACTGTTGGAAAGCTCTCCAAGAGCTCTATGATGGGGGTAGCAAGCCTGTTTAGTTGTGCCTGTTTTTAGGGAACCAAATCGATCGTTTTCATCAGTTTCAGGCCATTTTTCTTCTTTTGCTCTGTTTTTTCGTCCCGGATCGTACGTCGTGAGCTGTTAAAAGGACGACAACTTAACTCAAGAGATATTACGGGGCCCTACAACACGTCGATATCATGTCTTGCGATAATGCTGCGTTGTTGAAGAGGATAGGTTGTCGTTAAGCCCATTGGGTCTTTTGAATGGGCCATCTCTCTAGGATGGGACTGTGAACCGTCAACACATAAAGGATTTTTGCCCACAACATGACGGTTTCGATCATACCAGTACTAATGCACGGGATCCCATCAGAATACTGAAGTTAAGCGCGCTTGGGCGAGAGTAGTGCTAGGGTTGTTGACCCCTAGGAAGTCCTCAAGGTGCACCCTCCCTTTTCAATTTTTTTTGCCCCAGTTAGGGTTGCCAAGATACTTTATCCACCACATTTCTATTACCGAATCCCACGGCACCTTTGGCAAGACAACTTCGCTTCATGCAGAGGTTGGGCCCGCAAACCGAGTGTGTGGGGCTTGTGACTAGGTCTCCGTCACTCCGGTGCCCATAACTTTTAATCCGTAAGGAGTTACGCGGCGCACAACATACTGTTTGAAAGATCTTCGAGAGCTCTACGATGGGGACAGTAAGCTTGCTCGGCTGTGCCTATTTTCGGAGCCCAAAATTGAACGTTTTCATCTGTTTCAGGCCAGTTTTATTCTTTTGCTCTGTTTTTCCGTCCCGGATCGTACGTCATGAGCCGTTAAAAAGACGACAACCTAACTCGCGGGATATTATAGGGCCCTATAATGTGTTGATATCACGTCTTACAAGGATGTTGCGTTGTTAAAGCGGATGGGTTGTCATTAAGCCCATTGGGCCTTTTGAATGGGCCATTTCTCTGGGCTGGAACTGTGAACTGTCAACACATAAAGGATTTGTGCCCTCAACATGACGGGTGCGATCATACCAGCACTAATGTACCGGATCCCATCAGAACTCCGAAGTTAAGCGTGCTTGGGCGAGAGTAGTACTAGGATGGGTGACCCCCTGGAAGTCCTCGTGTTGCACCCCCTTTTCAATTTTTTTTTTGCCGGTTAGGGTTGCCAAGATACTTTATCCACCACATTTTTCTTACCGAATCCCACGACACCTTGGGCAAGGCAATTTCACTTCACGTAGAGGCTGGGCCCGTAAATCGAGGGCGTAGGGCTTGTGACCAGGTCTCTGTCGCTCCGGTGCCAATAACTTTTGATCCGTAAGGAGTTGAGCGGCGCACAGCATACCGTTGGAAAGCTCTCCGAGAGCTCTAAGACGGCCGTAGTAAGTCTGCTCGACTGCGACCATTTTTGGAGCACAAAATTGAACGTTTTCAATAGTTTTGGGCCACTTTTCTTCTTTTGCTATGTTTTTCCGTCCCAGATCGTATGTCGTGAGCTGTTAAAAGGATGACAACCTAACTCGCAAGACATTAGAGGGCCCTAAAACGCGTCGATATCACGTCTTGTGAGGATGTTGCGGTGTTGAAACGGATGGGTTGTCGTTAAGCCCATTGGGCCTTTTGAATGGGCCATCTCTCTGGGCTAGGACTGTGAACCGTCAACATATAAAGGCTTTGTGCCCACAACATGACGGGTGCGATCATTCCAGCACTAACGTACCGGATCCCATAAGAACTCCAAAGTTAAGCGTGCTTGGGCGAGGGTAGTACTAGGATGGGTGACTCCCTGGGAAGTCCTCGTGTTGCACCCCCCCTTTTCAATTTTTTTTGCCCCGGTTAGGGTTGCCAAGATACTTTATCCTCCACATTTCTATTACCGAATCCCACGGCACATTGGGCAAGACAACTTTGCTTCACGCAGACGCTGGGCCCGTAAACCGAGGGCGTAGGGCTTATGACCAGGTCTCCGTCGCTCCGGTGCCCATAACTTTCAATACGTAAGGAGTTATGCGATGCACAGCATAACGTTGGAAAGCTCTCTGAGAGCTTTACGACGGGGGAAGCAAGACTGATCAGCTGTGCCTGTTTTCATCAGTTTCGGGCCATTTTTCTACTTTTGCTCTGTTTTTTCATCCTGGATCGTACGTCTAGAGCTGTTAAAAGGACGACAACCGAACTCAAGGGATATTACGGGGCCCTACAACGCATCGATATCACGTCTTGCGATAATTCTACGTTGTTGAAGCAGATGGGTTGTCGTTAAGGCCATTGGGCCTTTTGAATGGGCCATCTCTCTAGGCTGGGACTGTGAACCGTCAGCACATAAAGGATTTTTGCCCACAACATGACGGGTGTGATCATACCAGTACTAATGCACCGGATCCCATCAGAACTCTAAAGTTAAGCGTGCTTGGGCGAGAGTAGTACTAGGATGGGTGACCCCTGGGAAGTCCTCGTGTTGCACCCTCCCTTTTCAATTTTTTTTGCTCCGGTTAGGGTTGCCAAGATACTTTATCCACCACATTTCTATTACCGAATCCCACGGCACCTTGGGCAAGACAACTTCGCTTCACATAGAGGCTGGGCCAACAAACCGAGGGCGTGGGACTTATGACCAGGTCTCCGTCGCTCCGGTGCCAATCACTTTTAATCCGTAAGGAGTTATGCGACGCATAGCATACCGTTGGAAATATCTTCGAGAGCTCTACGACGGGGGCACTAAGCTTGCTCGGCTGTGCCTATTTTCGGAGCGCAAAATCGAACGTTTTCATCAGTTCCAGGCCACTTTTCTTCTTTTGCTCTGTTTTTCCGTTCTGGATCGTACATCCTGAGTTGTTAATAGGACGACAACCTAACTCGCGGGATATTATAGGGCCCTACAACGCGTTGATATCACGTCTTACGAGGATGCTACGTTGTTAAAGTGGATGGGTTGTCGTTAAGCCCATTGGGACTTTTGAATGGGCCATCTCTCTAGGCTGGGACTGTGAACTGTCTACACATAAAAGATTTGTGTCCTCAACATGACAAGTGCGATCATACCAGCAGTAATGCACCGGATCCCGTCAGAACTCCAAAGTTAAGCGTGCTTGGGCGAGAGTAGTACTAGGATGGGTGACCCCCTGGGAAGTCCTCGTGTTGCATCCCCCTTTTCAATTTTTTTTTCTCGGTTAGGGTTGCCAAGATACTTTATCCACCACATTTCTGTTACCGAATCCCACGGCACCTTGAGCAAGACAACTTCGCTTCACGTTGAGGCTGGGCCCGCAAATCAAGGTCGTAGAGCTTGTGACCAGGTCTCAATTGCTCCGGTGCCCATAACTTTTGATCCATAAGGAGTTACGCGGCGCACAGCATACCGTTGGAAAGTTCTCCGAGAGCTCTACGACGGGGGCAGCAGGCCTGCTCGACTGCGACCAATTTTGGAACACAAAATCGAATGTTTTCATCTGTTCTGGGCCACTTTTCTTCTTTTGCTCTGTTTTTTTGTCCCGGATCGTACGTCGTGAGCTGTTAAAAGGATGACAACCTAACTCGCAGGACATTAGACGGCCCTACAACGCGTCGATATCACGTCTTGCGAGGATGTTGTCTCGCCCCGACCCAACCCCGCAAAAGGCCAAGCCCGGACCCGACACTCGGACGTAGTCTCCTCTATACCATGGACGATCCAAAAACCCTACATTCAATATCATATTCGCGAAAACCACAATAATCATTTGAAACAAGTCAACTTTCTTTTAGAAACATACATCTTCTCATTAACCAACTCTGCAAACCAAAATGTCATGCATACTACACAAGTATTCATGCCACTAAACAGTTAACCATTAGCATGCAGTTCTTACTAGTCACGTGAGTATATCTTACAACTTTACAATCTTTCAACTTTTACAACATAAGACCATAGAGGCCTCAAAATAGAAACTACATACAAGGCTACAAGCCTCAAAATGAAGCGTCAACCAAGCAATATATACTTCAAGCATGGCTTGCACAAAAGACTGACAACCAACCACCAGCTAAGCAAAGAAAGTGCCCTCAAGGAAATATCTCCACTTTCCTCCTCCTCAATTACCTCAATAGGATCCGCTTCAACTACTCCTGTAAAATATAGTATAGAAAGGAATGAGCAAAAACTATTGCTCAGCGAGGGCAATTGGTCTCAAGGACGGAGGTGAGAGGAGAATGCAATGCAAATAGTCAAGTAGTTCAATCAATTATCATATAAAGATACAAGCAAAGCCAACAATAAATCAAGACAAGCATTAAGACTATAACCATTCAATTAAAGGATACAATTCACTTCCACGAGCAACTTTCAATCACGAATCCGATGACGACGCGCCGGCCCAACCACCTTATAACTTCAGTTTGGAATACCCCGGAAGTATCCAATCAATTCTACGACCCAAATCTCCCTGGGAGGCAACCCAAGCAAGAAAGGGAATAGGACACGGAGCTAGGGCAACCAACCCTGGCAACCCGAGGCTACCCAGAGAGGCCCATCACACCGCCCCTGACTCTATGAATGCAATACAATATACAATGCAACAATTGAGCAATCGAGCAATAGAGCCACTCGTGGAGAATAACAAAGTAGGTTACTCTCACACGCAATAGCAACAGTTGATAAACATTTCAATCAGAATCAACTTTAACAAGAATAACAAGCAATAATAAGCATTCTACAGGCATAACACCATGAAAACCAACAAAATCACAAAACGACCCCATCTTTCAAAACGCTACTACTTACAAACGAGCCATGAGTTTTGGAAACCGACTTCACCATTCCTCCTAGGTCACCATAAGGCACGTCTAAAGACCACGAAACCCTACTTTACCCTAGAATTTCCGCAAAGCCCCGATTTTCCCCTTTGCTCGTTTGAACTACAACTACCCTAACCAAACACCCAACCAACGCCATAACCACACCAAAAGTGCTTCCATGGCCTCCCGAGACAACGCCATCACGCAAAATGAGGAAACGCTAAACTTGACCGAAACAACCCCAACATGTACCAAGGCATTTTTCTCCGTTTTTCCATTACACAATCCAAACAAATCATGCATTTAAGTATTCTAACATATCTAGCATCTTTTCACATCAACAGAACACAAAACGGCGCAACTTTTACGAAACAGGGGTTTACTATTCATAATTTATTATTCCATTGTCAATTTAAATTGCAATTTCGATATTCAACCGCAGAAAATGCTAAAAAGCTACAAATACATGTTCTACAATTGTCAAGGAACATTCTTCAAGCATCAAAACGGATAAATTAACGATCTACGCATAAAACCTAAAAATTAAAGTTTGTATATCAACCATTCAAATGCGCAAATAAAGATGCTTCCCTCAACTTTGATGCTCCTAGATGCTAGGAAAACCACGTTGGAAGCCTCGGACACAACCCCGTGCAAGCTCTCGCGAAGATTTGAAGATTGAATGTTGAAAATGTTTTTTTTTCCCTTTGAAGTTTCGGCCCTTGCTCTCAAAATTTCAGCTTTTCTTGTTTTATTTCTTTGCTATTATAAGCTTAAAATGATGACAAGCTAAGTCAAACTAGTCAAGGCTTGGTCAAAGGTTACTTAAGTTGGTCAAATAAGCTTATTTTAGGCGTTTTAAGGCTAAAACAACTAATGCAATTATATTTCTAGTCAACAACAACTAAAACACTAAAATTAAAACACTAAATACTAGTTTTCGCTATTTGTTGAGGACTAGAAAACACGCTCTAACTATCGCTTTCGAAATGCAATGCATTTTACGACGACAAAGGAATAACAATTAAATTTCAAAGAATTTAAGAAAAAATATAATTTTCAGAAAAATAACAAGAAAATTTCACGTTCCGGGCTCGGGTATTACACCCTCTCCCCCTTAAAACAATTGCGTCCACGCAATTCTTACCTGGTCGTCAAACAACTCCGGATACTGACTCCGAACCTGGTCTTCTCTTTCCCAATTTGCTTCCTCAAACCCGTGATGATTCCACAAAACCTTTACCAACGGAATACTCTTCCTGCGAAGTTCCTGAACTTTCCAATTCACAATTCGAATCGGTCTCTCCTCATAAGTTAACTTTTCCTCAATCTGCAAAGGCTCGGGTTCAAGTACATGTGAAGGATCTGGATGGTATTTCCTTAACACTGACACGTGGAAAACAACGTGCAGTCTCGACAAGCTCGGAGGTAAAGCTAACCGATAAGCCAAAGGACCCACATTTTCGGTGATCTCAAACGGACCCACATACCTAGGACTAAGTTTCCCGCTGTTACCGTGCCGAATCAATCCCTTTCGAGGAGAAATCTTAAGAAACACCCAATCTCCCAAAGCAAACTCAAGATCCCGACGGTGTTTATCCGCATAACTCTTCTGACGACTCTGAGCTGTAAGCATACGCTAGCGAATAAGGTGAACATTATCCACCATCTTAATCATCTCAGGTAACATAGTCGGATCAACTATTCTCATCTCTACAACCTCTTCCCAATACAATGGGGATCTGCATTTACGACCGTACAATGCCTCGTAGGGAGCCATACCTATAGTAGATTGATAACTATTATTGTAGGCGAACTCCGCTAAAGGCAAAAACTTATCCCAATTCTTCCCAAAGTCTAACACACATGCCCGAAGCATGTTTTCCAAGATCCTGATGGAAATCTCAGACTGGCCATCAGTTTGTGGATGGTATGCAGTACTGAAGCTCAATTTAGTTCCCATGGCCTCTTGCAACTTCTGCCAAAAACGAGATCTGAATCTAGGGTCTCTATCTGACACTATACTCTGTGGCACACCATGAAGTCTCACGATATTAGTAACATAGAACTCAGCTAGCTTATCAAGGCTATCCTGTTTGGTCACAGAAATAAAATGTAATACGTTTGTGAAGCGGTCCACAACAACCCAAACAGAATCACATCCTCTCGAAGATCTCGGAAAATCGGTCACAAGGTCCATTGTTACATGCACCCACTTCCATTGCGAAATCGACAACGGTTGCAGAAGCCCGGCTGGCCTCTGATGCTCAGCTTTAACCCTCTGGCAAGTTAAACACCTTGATACATACCCAGCAATCTCCCTCTTCATATTGTTCTACCAGAAGTGTTGTTTCAGATCTCTATACATTTTAGTACTGCCTGGGTGAAATGTATATCTTGAATTATGTGCCTCGGATAGAATCTCATTCTTCAAAGTCGGATCACCAGGAACATACACTCTGTCCCTGTATCTGAACATACCATATGCATGTACTTTAACCTCCGACTCTCCCCCTTTTGCTTTTTCTTGGATTTTCTAGATGTGAGGATCAGTCTTCTAAGCTTCCCTAATTTGTGTTAGCAATCCCGACTGAATTTGTAAGCTAGTAAATCGAATCCCAACTTCAGTAGCTTCTGGATTCCATGAACAAATTTCCTCCAATGTCTCCTAATCCTTGATAATTAGACTTGCAACAGTAGCCTTTGGGCTCAAAGCATCTGCAACAACATTGGCCTTCCCTGGCACGTAATTTATAGAACAATTGTAGCCACTTAATAGCTCTAGCCATCTTTGCTACCTCATATTCAAATCTTTTTGTGAAAACAAAGATTTGAGAATATTGTGGTCAGTAAAAATTTCAAATCTGCTACCCCACAAGTAATGACGCCACTTCTTTAAAGCAAACACAACTGCAGCTAACTCAAGATCATGTGTAGGGTAATTGACTTCATATGGTTTCAACTTCCTAGAAGCATAGGCAATCACCTTACCATTTGGCATTAAAACACAGCCCAAACCCTCTTTAGATGCATCAATGTAAACAACAAAGTTTTCTGTACCCTCAGGTAAAGCTAGTATAGGAGCTGTAGTTAGTCTCTTCTTCAGTTCTTGGAAACAGGATTCACATTTAGCATCCCAGTTGTAAGTAACTTTCTTTTGAGTCAACTGGCTTAAAGGCTCTGAAATTTTGGAAAAGTCTTTAACAAACCTCTGATAGTAACCTGCCAACCCTAGAAAGCTCTGAAGCTCTGACACCGTTTTAGGTCTCTTCCAAGACAAAACAACTTCAATCTTAGCTGGGTCTACTGAAATTCCTTGATGTGAAATGATATGGCCCAGAAAAGATATTTGATTCAACCAGAATTCGCACTTGCTGAATTTAGCAAAAAGCTTGTTTTCTTGCAAAGTCTGTAGCACAATCTTCAAATGTTGTTTATGTTCAGCCTCATTCTTAGAGTACACTAAAATGTCGTCAATAAAGATTACGAAAAATTGATCAAGATAAGGTCAAAAAACCCTCTGCATTAAGTCCATGAATGCGGCTAGTGCATTCGTCAATCCAAACGGTAACACAACAAATTCATAGTGGCCATATCTAGTCCTGAATGCCGTCTTAGGTATATCGTCACTCCGCATCCTGAGTTGATAGTAACCCTGCCTCAAGTCAAATTTTGAGTAAACACTCGCACCCTGCAACTGGTCAAACAATTCTTCAATCAACGACAAGGGGTGTTTGTTCTTAATCGTGACTTGATTAAGTCCCCTGTAATCAATACATAATCATAGCGTGCCGTCTTTCTTTCTCACAAACAACACAGGCGCACCCCACGACGAAGAACTAGGTTGTATAAACCCTTTCTCAAGCAAGTTCTGAAGCTGAATTTTCAATTCCTGAATTTCAGCCGGTGCCATTCTATAAGGACTTCTAGAAATTGGCGCAGTGCCCGGCATAAGGTCAATCACAAATTCAATCTCCCTATCTGGTGGTAAACCCGATAATTCCTCAGGAAATACATCAGGGAAGTCTTTAACAATTGGAACCTCACTCAAATTCAACTTATCAGTAGGTTGATTGATTAGATAAGCTAAGTAACCTTCACAACCTTTATTCAACAACTTAGAAGCCTTGATTGATGATAAAAGAGGTATTCTGGCAGCCCTGTAGTTCCCAACAATCTCTAGTATCGGTAAGTCAGGAATCTGAAGATAAACAATTTTTGTTCTAAAATCCAACTGAGCATAGTATTTCCCCAACCAGTCTATTCCCAATATGATTTCAAAGTCACGGAAGGGCAGTATAATTAAATCAGCAGGAAATTTACGGTCCTCAATGCATATAACGCAAGATTTGCAAATAGACTCAGTAACAAATTTCGCACCCAAAGGCGTACTAACTTCAACTTTATGTGGCAGTTTATCAATGCAAACATTCACAGATCGTGCACATGCAGGAGTTATAAACGAATGTGTAGCTCCGGGATCAATCAAAACTTTAACTGGCTGAGTATTGAGAAGAAAGGTACCTTCCACTATTGCTGTAGTATCGGGTAGCTCCTCCGCATCTAGTGCAAAGACCCTAGCATGTACCCTTAGTGCTGGACTTGCACCTGCAGCCCTATTCTGCTCACATTGGCCTCCTGTACAGCCCTGAACATTCTTAAACTTAGGGCAATCTTTCACCCTATGCTGATCGCTCCCACAACCAGTGCACTTACCACTCTTTCTCCAGCAATAAGCTTCAACGTGCCTCGATCGATTACAAAAGTTACACTGCTGATTTTGCCTTACAACAATGTTTCCCGTAGGTGCGGGGGCTCTGGCAGTGGTAGGAACTGTACCTCCCTGTTGGGGTCTAGTCGCAACTGGTCTCCCCTGAATCTGATACTGTGGCTGATACGGGCGCTGCTGAGGAACTTGAACAAAAGTCTGATACTGCCTCTGCTGACTCTGGCTGCTCTGGCCCAAGTACTGTTTCTTACTCGGCTGGCTACTCTCAGCTATCATCTCTTCCTTCCGTTTCTCAAACTTCGAGGCTGCTTGGAATGCCTCGGGAAAAGTAGTATAAGTCTGCCCAGTCAAATGCAGCTGTATATCCATCCTCAGCCCACGAACAAACCTACTAATCATCCTCCTAGCTGGGTGCACCAGCTCAGGCATATACCTTGATAAGCTGACAAACCTAGCCTCATACTGTGCGATAGTCATGTTTCCTTGCTTCAGGCCCACAAATTCGTCTTCCCGCCTTTCCCTAGCCATCTCGGGAATATACTTGTCCCGAAACTCACTCACAAAATCATCCCACAAATACGGAACATCCTCACAGTCCCACCTAAACCTGACAGTGTTCCACCATTGATCCGCGTCGCCCTCAAACAGGAATGCTGCATAAGCTATCTTGGCCTTGTTAGTGTACCTCAAAGCAGCGTAAATTTTCTCAACACGGTTAATCCATCTCTCAGCTACCTCGTCATCCGGCTCTCCGAAGAACTTACCCGGCTCGTGCCTCAGGAATTTCTCCAACTGATTATTCTCAGCCCTATGCCCTTGTCCACCAGGATTAGCTTGATTTCCCTAGGGATTATTATTCATTTCCTGCCTCTGCTCATGCAGTACCTGAGTAATCCGGTCAACTGCAGTGGTTATAGTAGCCATAAACTGTTCAGGCATCGGTTACTGACCCTGTTCTGCTGCCTCTTCATCTGCCCCTTGACCTTGAGTACTACGTCGTGGCGGCATAGTAACAACTTATAGTAGCTGGCCACATATAAAAGCAGTTTATAGACAGAAATATAACACATAAGATTAGATAACACTCAAGTCAATAACAATCAAATATCCTATCACACAATTCTCATAAGACAAGATTGACATGTCAAACTAATTCACTTAAACACATAAGCAATCCAAGTTCACATAGTCATACTATAACACTTTTCACTTAACAATCATACAATAACACTCTAGCATTTTAGACCTTTAACCCACAGACCGAGAAACATATCCCGGCTCATGAAATACTATCATGCTCTGATACCACCTAAAGATGCCACGCCCCGACCCAACCCCGCAAAAGGCCAAGCCCGGACTTGACACACGGACGGAGTCTCCTATGTACCGTGGACGATCCGAAAACCCTACATTCAATATCATATTTGCAAAAACCACAATAATCATTTGAAACAAGTCAACTTTCTTTTAGAAACATACATCTTCTCATTAACCAACTTTGCAAACCAAAATGTCATGCATACTACACAAGTATTCATGCCACTAAATAGTTAACCATTAGCATGCAGTTCTTACTAGTCACGTGAGTATATCTTACAACTTTACAATCTTTAAACTTTTACAACATAAGACCATAGAGGCCTCAAAATAGAAACTACAAACAAGGCTACAAGCCTCAAAATGAAGCGTCAACCAAGCAATATATACATCAAGCATGGCCCGCACAAAAGACTGACAACCAACCACTAGCTAAGCAAAGAAAGTGCCCTCAAGGAAACACCTCCACTTGTTCCTCCTCCTCTATTACCTCAATAGGATCCGCTTCAACTACTCTTGTAAAATATAGTATAGAAAGGAATGAGCAAAAACTATTGCTCAGTGAGGGCAATTGGTCTCAAGGACGGAGGTGAGAGGAGAATGCAATGCAAATAGTCAAGTAGTTCAATCAATTATCATATAGAGATACAAGCAAAGCCAACAATAAATCAAGACAAGCATTAAGACTATAACCATTCAATTAAAGGATACAATTCACTTCCACGAGCAACTTTCAATCACGAATCCGATGACGACGCGCCAGCCCAACCACCTTATAACTTCAGTTTGGAATACCCCGGAAGTATCCAATCAATTCTACGACCCAAATCTCCCTGGGAGGCAACCCAAGCAAGAAAGGGAATAGGACACGGAGCTAGGGCAACCAACCTTGGCAACCCGAGGCTACCCAGAGAGGCCCATCACACCGCCCCTGACTCTATGAATGCAATACAATATACAATGCAACAATCGAGCAATCGAGCAATAGAGCCACATGTGGAGAATAACAAAGTAGGTTACTCTCGCACGCAATAGCAACATTTGATAAACATTTCAACCAGAATCAACTTTATCAAGCATAACAAGCAATAATAAGCATTCTACAGGCATAACACTATGAAAACCAACAAAATCACGAAACGACCCCATCTTTCAAAATGCTACTACTTTCAAACGAGCCATGAGTTTTGGAAACCGACTTCACCATTCCTTCTAGGTCACCATAAGGCACGTCTAAAGACCACGAAACCCTACTTTACCCTAAAATTTCCGCAAAGCCCTGATTTCCCCCTTTGCTCGTTTGAACTACAGCTACCCTAACCAAACACCCAACCAACGCCATAACCACACCAAAAGTGCTTCCATGGCCTCCCGAGACAACGCCATCACACAAAACGAGAAAATGCTAAACTCGACCGAAACGACCCCAACATGTACCAAGGCATTTTTCTCCGTTTTTCCATTACACAATCCAAACAAATCATGCATTTAAGCATTCTAACATATCTAGCATCTTTTCACATCAATAGAACGCAAAACGGAGCAACTTTTACGAAACAGGAGTTTATTATTCACAATTTACTATTCCATTGTCAATTTAAATTGCAATTTCAATATTCAACCGCATAAAATGCTAAAAAGCTACAAATACATGTTCTACAATTGTCAAGGAACATTCTTCAAGCATCAAAACGGATAAATTAACGATCTACGCATAAAACCTAAAAATTAAAGTTTGTATATCAACCTTTCAAATGCGCAAATAAAGATTCTTCCCTCACCTTAGATGCTCCTAGATGCTAGGAAAACCATGTTGGAAGCCTCGAACACAACCCCGTGCAAGCTCTCGCGAAGATTTGATGATTGAATGTTGAAAATGTTTTTTTTTCCCTTTGAAGTTTCGTCCCTTGCTCTCAAAATTTTCAGCTTTTCTTGTTTTATTTCTTTGCTATTGTAAGCTTAAAATGATGACAAGCTAAGTCAAACTAGTCAAGGCTTGGTCAAAGGTTACTTAAGTTGGTCAAATAAGCTTATTTTAGGCATTTTAAGACTAAAACAACTAATGCAATTATATTTCTAGTCAACAACAACTAAAACACTAAAATTAAAACACTAAATACTAGTTTTCACTATTTGCTGAGGACTCGAAAACACGCTCTAACTATCGTTCTCGAAATGCAATGCACTTTACGACGACAAAGGAATAACAATTAAATTTCAAAGAATTTAAGAAAAAAATATAATTTTCAGAAAAATAACAAGAAAATTTCACTTTCCGGGCTCGGGTATTGCAGATGCTGCGTTGTTGAAGCGAGTGGGTTGTCGTTAAGCCCATTGGGCCTTTTGAAGGGGCCATCTATTTGGGCTGGGACTGTGAACCGTCAACACATAAAGGCTTTATGCTTGGGTGAGAGTAGTACTAGGATGGGTAAGAGTAGTACTAGGATGGGTGACCCCCTGGGAAGTCCTCGTGTTGCACCCCCCCTTTTCAATTTTTTTTGCCCCGGTTAGGGTTGCCAAGATACTTTATCCTTCACATTTCTATTACCGAATCCCACGGCACATTGGGCAAGACAACTTCGCTTCACATAGAGGCTGGGCCAGCAAACCGAGGGCGTGCGGCTTGTGACCAGGTTTCCGTCGCTCCAGTGCCCATAACTTTTAATCCGTAAGAAGTTACGCAGTGCACAACATACCGTTGGAAAGCTCTCCGAGAGCTCTACGACGGGGGCAGAAAGCTTGCTCTGCTGTGCCTGTTTTTTGAGCCCAAAATCGAACGTTTTCATTGGTTTCGAGCCACTTTTCTTCTTTTGCTCTATTTTTTCATCCTGGATCGTACGTCGTGAGCTGTTAAAAGGATGACAACCTGACTCGCAGGATATTACAGGGCCCTACAACGCATCGATATAACATCTTATGAGGATGCTGCGTTGTTGAAGTGGATGGGTTGTCGTTAAGCCGATTGGGCTTTTTGAATGGGCCATCTCTCTGGGCTGGGACTGTGAACCGTCAACATATAAAGGATTTGTGCCATCAACATGACGGGTGCGATCATACCAGTACTAATGCACCGGATCCCATCAGAACTCTGAAGTTAAGCGGGCTTGGGCGAGAGTAATACTAGGATGGGTGACCCCTTGGGAAGTCCTCGTGTTGCACCCCCTTTTCAATTTTTTTTGCCCCGGTTAGGGTTTCAAAGATACTTTATCCACCACATTTCTATTACCGAATCCCACAGCACCTTGGGCAAGACAACTTCACTTCACGCAGACGCTGGGCCCATAAACTGAGGGCGTAGGGCTTGTGACCAGGTCTCCGTCGCTCCGGTGCCCATAACTTTTAATCCGTAAGGAGTTACACGACGCACAGCTTACCGTTGGAAAGCTCTACGACGGGGGTAGCAAGGCTGGTCATCTGCGCCAGTTTTTGAAGCACAAAATCGAACGTTTTCATCAGTTTCAGGCCATTTTTCCTCTTTTGCTCTATTTTTTCGTCCCGGATCGTACGTCGTGAGCTGTTAAAAGGACGACAACTTAACTCGAGGGATATTATGGGGCCTTACAACGCGTCGATATCACGTCTTGCGATAATGCTGCGTTGTTAAAGCGGATGGGTTTTCGTTAAGCCCATTGGGCCTTTTGAATGGGCCATCTCTCGAGGCTGGGACTGTGAACCATCAACACATAAAGGATTTTTGCCCACAACATGACGGGTTCGATCATACCAGTACTAATGCACCGGATCCTATCAGAACTCTGAAGTTAAGCGTGCTTGGAAGAGAGTAGTACTAGGATGGGTGATCCCTGGGAAGTCCTTGTGTTGCACCCTCCCTTTTCAATTTTTTTTGCCCCGGTTAGGGTTTCCAAGATACTTTATCCACCACATGTCTATTACCGAATCCCATGGCACCTCGGGCAAGAAAACTTCGATTCACGTAGAGGCTGGGCCCGCAAACCGAGGGGGTGGGGCTTGTGACTAGGTCTTCGTCGGTCCGGTGCCAATAACTTTTAATCCGTAAGGAGTTACGCGGCGCACAACATACCGTTGGAAAGATCTTCGAGAGCTCTATGACGGGAGCAGTAAGCTTGTTCGGCTCTACCTATTTTTGGAGCCCAAAACTGAACGTTTTCATCAGTTCCAGGCCACTTTTCTTCTTTTGCTCTGTTTTTTCGTCCTGGATCGTACGTCCTGAGCTGTTAAAAGGACGACAACCTAACTCGCAGGATATTATAGGGCCCTACAACGCGTCGATATCACGTCTTATGAGGATTCTGTGTTGTTGAAGCGGATGGGTTGTCGTTAAGCCCATTGGGCCTTTTGAATGGGCCATATCTCTGGGCTGGGACTGTGAACCGTCAACACAAAAAGGATTTGTGCCCTCAACAGGACAGGTGCAATCATACCAGTAGTAATGCACCGAATCCCATCAGAACACCGAAGTTAAGCGTGCTTGGGCGAGAGTAGTACTAGGATGGGTGACCCCCTGGGAAGTCCTCGTGTTGCACCCCTCTTTTCAATTTTTTTCCCCGTTTAGGGTTGCCAAGATACTTTATCCACCACATTTCTGTTTCTGAATCCCACGGCACCTTCGAGAAGACAACATTGCTTCACATAGAGGCTCGGTCCGCATATCGAGGGCGTAGGGCTTGTGACCAGGTCTTCGTCGCTCCGGTGCCTATAACTTTTGATCCGTAAGGAGTTATGCGGCGCACAGCATACCATTGGAAAGCTCTCTGTGAGCTCTACGACGGGGGCATCAAGCCTGCTCGACTGCGACCATTTTTGGAAAACAAAATCGAATGTTTTCATTTGTTTTGGGCCACTTTTCTTCTTTTGCTTTGTTTTTTCATCCCGAATCGTACGTCGTGAGCTGTTAAAAAGACAACAACCTAACTCGCAGGACATTAGAAGGCCCTACAATGCATCGATATCACGTCTTGCGAGGATGATGCGTTGTTGAAGCGGATGGGTTGTCGTTAAGCCCATTGGGCCTTTTGAATGGGCCATCTCTCTGGGTTGGGACTGTGAACCATCAACACATAAAGGCTTCGTGCCCACAACATGACGGGTGCAATCATACCAGCACTAATGTACCGGATCCCATAAGAACTTCGAAGTTAAGCGTGCTTGGGCGAGAGTAGTACTAGGATGGGTGACCCCCTGGGAAGTCCTCGTGTTACACCCCCCATTTTCAATTTTTTTTTGCCCCGGTTAGGGTTGCCAAGATACTTTATCCTGCACATCTCTATTACCGAATCCCACGGCACCTTGGGCAAGACAACTTCGCTTCACGTAGGGGCTGGGCCAGCAAACCGAGGGCGTGGGGCTTGTGACCAGGTCTCCGTCGCTCCAGTGCCCAAAACTTTTAATCCGTAAGGAGTTACGCAGCGCACAACATGCCGTTGGAAAGCTCTCCGAGAGCTCTACGACGGGGGCAACAAGCCTGCTCGGCTGTGCCTATTTTCAGAGCCCAAAATTGAATGTTTTAATTTATTTCGGGCCACTTTTCTTCTTTTGCTCTATTTTTTCATCCTGGATCATACGTCGTGAGCTGTTAAAAGGACGACAACCTGACTCGCAAGATATTACATGGCCCTACATCGCGTCTATATCACATCTTATGAGAATGCTGCGTTGTTGAAGCGGATCAGTTGTCGTTAAGCCCATTAGGCCTTTTGAATAGGCCATCTCTCTGGGCTGGGACTGTGAACTGTCAACACAAAAAGGATTTGTGCCCTCAATAAGACGGGTGCGATCATACCAATAGTAATGCAACGGATTGCATCAGAACTCCGAAGTGATGCGTGCTTGGGCGAGAGTAATACTAGGATGGGTGACCCCCTGGGAAGTCCTCGTGTTGCACCCCTCTTTTCAATTTTTTTTCCCCGGTTAAGGATGCCAAGATACTTTATCCACCACATTTCTGTTACCGAATCCCACGGCACCTTGGACAATACAACTTCGCTTCACGTAGAGGCTGGGTCCGCAAATCGAGGGCGTAGGTCTTGTAACTAGGTCTTCGTCACTCCGGTGCCCATAACTTTTGATCCGTAAGAAGTTACGCGGCGCACAACATACCGTTGGAAAGATCTTCGAGAGCTCTACGATGGGGGCACTAAGCTTGCTCGGCTCTACCTATTTTCGGAGCCTAAAACTGAATGTTTTCATCAGTTCCAGGCCACTTTTCTTCTTTTGCTCTATTTTTTCGTCCTGGATTGTACGTCGTGAGTTGTTAAAAGGACGACAACCTAACTTGCAGGATATTATAGGGCCCTACAACGCGTCGATATCACGTCTTACGAGGATGCTGTGTTGTTGAAGCGGATGGGTGTCGTTAAGCCCATTGGGCCTTTTGAATGGGCTATCTCTCTGGGCTGGGACTGTGAACCGTCAACACAAAAAGGATTTGTGCCCTCAACAGGACGGGTGCGATCATACCAGTAGTAATGCACCGGATCCCATCAGAACTCCGAAGTTAAGCGTGCTTGGGCGAGAGTAGTACTAGGATGGGTAACCCCTTGGGAAGTCCTCGTGTTGCACCCCTCATTTCAATTTTTTTTCCCAGGTTAGGGTTGCCAAAATACTTTATCCACCACATTTTTGTTACCGAATCCCACGACACCTTGGACAAGACAACTTCGTTTCACGTAGAGGCTGGGTCCGCAAATCGAGGGCGTAGGGCTTGTGACCAGGTCTCGTCGCTCCGGTGCCCATAACTTTTGATCCGTAAGGAGTTACGCGGCGCATAGCATACCGTTGCAAAGCTCTCCGAGAACTCTACGACGGGGGCATCAAGCCTGCTCGACTGCGACCATTTTTGGACCCCAAAATCAAACGTTTTCATCAGTTTCAAGCCACTGTTCTTCTTTTGCTCTATTTTTCCGTCCCACATCATATGTCGTGAGCTGTTAAAAGGACGACAAGCTAACTCGCAGGACATTAGAGGGCCCTACAATGCGTCGATATCACGTCCTGCGAGGATGCTGCGTTGTTGATGCATATGGGTTGTCATTAAGCCCATTAGGCCTTTTGAATGGGCTATCTCTCTGGGCTGGGACTGTGAACCGTCAACACATAAAGTATTTGTGCCCACAACATGACGGGTGCAATCATACCAGCACTAATGTACCCGATCCCATAAGAACTTCGAAATTAAGCGTGCTTGGGCGAGAGTAGTACTAGGATGGGTGACCCCCTAGGAAGTCCTCGTGTTATACCCTCCCTTTTCAATTTTTTTTCCCCAGTTAGGGTTGCCAAGATACTTTATCCTCCACATTTCTATTACTGAATCCCATGGCACCTTGGGCAAAACAACTTCGTTTCACGTAGAGGTTGGGCCAGCAAACCGAGGGCGTGGGGCTTGTGACCAAGTCTCCGTCGCTCTAGTGCCCAAAAATTTTAATCCGTAAGGAGTTACGCGGCACACAACATGCCATTGGAAAGCTCTCCGGGAGCTCTACGACGGGGGCAGCAAGCCTGCTTGGCTGTGCCTTTTTTCGGAGCCCAAAATCGAACGTTTTCATTTGTTTCGTGCCACTTTTCTTCTTTTGCTCTGTTTTTTCATCCTGGATCATACGCCGTGAGATGTTAAAAGGACGACAACCTGACTTGCAGGATATTACACGACCCTACAACGAGTCTATATCACATCTTATGAGGATGCTGCGTTGTTGAAACGGATGGGTTGTCGTTAAGCCCATTGGGCCTTTTGAATGGGCCATCTCTCTGGGCTAGGACTGTGAACCGTCAACACATAAAGGATTTGTGCCCTTAACAGGACGGGTGCGATCATACCAGCACTAATGCACCGGATCCCATCAGAACTCCGAAGTTAATCGTGCTTGGGCAAGAGTAGTACTAGGATGGGTGACCCCCTGGGAAGTTCTCGTGTTGCACCCCCCTTTTCAACTTTTTTTGCCCCGGTTAAGGTTGCCAAGATACTTTATCCACAACATTTCTATTACCGAATCCCACGGCACCTTGGGCAAGACAACTTCGCTTCACGTAGACGCTGGGCCCGCAAACCGAGGGCTTGGGGCTTGCGACCAGGTCTCCGTCGCTCCGGTGCCCATAACTTTTAATTCGTAAGGAGTTACATGACGCACAACATACTGTTGGAAAGCTCTCCGAGAGCTCTACAACGGGGGCAGCAAGCCTGATCAGCTACTCCTATTTTTGTAGCACAAAATCGAGCATTTTCATCAATTTCGGGCCAATTTTCTTCTTTTGCTCTATTTTTCATCCCGGATCGTACGTGGTGAGCTGTTAAAAGGACGACAACCTAACTCGAGGGATATTACAGGGCCCTACAATGCGTTGATATCACGTCTTACGATAATGCTACGTTGTTGAACCGGATGGGTTGTCGTTAAGCCTATTGGGCCTTTTGAATGGGCCATATCTCTAGGCTGGGACTGTGAACCGTTAACTCATAACGGATTTTTGCCCACAACATGATGGGTGCGATCATACCAGTACTAATGCACCGGATCCCATCAGAACTCCGAAGTTAAGCATGCTTGGGCGAGAGTAGTAATAGGATCGGTGACCCCTGGGAAGTCCTCGTGTTGCACCCTTTTTTTTCAATTTTTTTTGCCCCGGTTTGGGTTGCCAAGATACTTTATCCACCACATTTCTATTACTGAATCCCACGGCACCTTGGGCAAGACAACTTCGCTTCACGTAGAGGATGGGCCTGCAAACCGAGGGCGATGGGCTTATGACCAGGTCTCCGTCGCTCTGGTGCCGATAACTTTTAATCTGTAACGAGTTACACGGCGCACAACATACCATTGGAAAGCTTTCCGAGAGCTCTACGAAGGGGGAAGCAACCCTGCTTTGCAGCGCCTATTTTCGGGGTCCAAAATCGAACGTTTTCATCAGTTTCGGGCCACTTTTCTTCTTTTGCTATGTTTTTCCATCCCGGATCGTACGTCGTGAGTTGTTAAAAGAACGACAACCTAACTCGCTCGACATTAGAGGGCCCTACAACGTGTTGATATCACGTCTTTTGAGGATGCTACGTTGTTGAAGCAGATGGGTTGTTGTTAAGCATTGGGCCTTTTGAATGGGCCATCTCTCTAGGCTGAGACTGTGAACCGTTAACACATAAAGGATTTGTGCCCACAACATGACGGGTGCGATCATACCAGCACTGATGCACCGGATCCCATCAGAACTCTGAAGTTAAGCATGCTTGGGCGAGAGTAGTACTAGGATGGGTGAGCCCCTGGGAATTCCTCGTGTTGCACCACCCATTTTCAATTTTTTTTACCCCAGTCAGGGTTGCCAAGATACTTTATCCACCACATTTCTATTACTGAATCCCACGGCACCTTGGGCAAGACAACTTCACTTCACGTAGAGGCTGGGACCATAAACCGAGGGTGTGGGGCTTGTGACCAGGTTTCCGTTGACACGCCCCAACCCGGCCTACAAAGGTTAGACTAGGGTGTAATCTATACATTCAAGTCATGTCTTGTACATAGTCGTTCATGAAAGTTTAACACTTAACGTTTAGCCTAGACTCCACAATTTCTCCGAAAAACCGGCATCATAACGGTTGTAATTGGGCTCTTTAGTTTGACCTAGTTCTCTAAACGCTTCAAAATTTCCAATCTCAATTTCATTTCCAACAAAAATTACTATTCATCAATTGAAACGCTACTAGTTGTCTCGAAGTCTCGTTTGATTAATAACCTAGAGTGATACTATGTCTCGTTTGTTTGTTAATCCTCGTTAAAAAAGTACCTGTTGATCTTAGCTTAACAATGGGTACCTGCTTAAGATTGGATAGGTTCATTTTACTTAGTCCTTACCTGATACTTCATAATCCTATGATAGATACTAACCAGTAACGATAGCAAAACGACCATAGTAGTGTCTGTCTAGTTATTATCAGTACAAGCCAAAATTAGACCCCAAATTACAACGGGGGTCTTTTACATTACAAACATCAAGCAACATGAAAAGAAATAGTCTTCAAGTAGCACAGTGTTCACAATGGCCATAATCAAGCAAAGCACATAGGACAGGCAATCATTCCAAGGAATCATCGTTAGGCACGTCGTCCTCGGGTACCTGTTCTTGATCTTCTTCACCTGAGATGATAAAATTGGGTGAGTCATTATGAACTCAGCGAGAGGGAACGAGAAATAGGTTTTGAAACTCATTTTTCGGTTCAACTTATGAAAACCCTTTTGCAAGTATGAATATATTACAAGTAAGTACATAACATAATATAAAAGTAAAGGAACACAATTACCCGTCTTTCCTCCCTGAGGTCCTCTAGGAACCATGCGAGAGTACTTATACACACAGTGAAAAGGATACGGTGAGCTTTTGCTCTCAATTCATGTCAGTATCAGTTGTTGCGGCCGACTTCAAATCATCCCCTTATCATGCCAAATGGGTGTACTCCGGATGTACCCCGAAATCCTACAACCCAACTCTCCGAGGAAGTCTAGCCCCCAAGCGAGAGAGGGAATTGGACAATGGTAGTCACGGTTGCACCGGCAAGCTCGATGCCGCACGGTGTGCGTGAACGCTACCACGCCAGAATGAAAGGTTGCAACCTTGTATGCAATATACATTTATGACATTTAATATATCGCATTAGGAGGACAACAAAGTAGGTTGCCTCCGAGCAGTCATAAGATTGCACATTGACAAGTAAACAAGCGAGACACGATAAGACAAGTAATTTTACTTGAAAGGCACATGGAGTTATATGAACATTAAACGAGTAGCCATGTAACGCATGTAAATCAAGTCATATAACTCATTTCGAAGTTCACGTAATCAAATAATAAGATTATTCATCATGCAACGACATCTACGTGGGATCAGGTGCAAGAAAAGCCTACTTATCAACATGTAATCATCGAAAGCATATTTAGGGCTACAAGGGCAACTACGGGCAGCCTATTAAACACATGATCAAACACAACATCCAAATGATCAACATTTAGCAAGTTTACCTAGTTACTAGGGTTCCAATTCGTGCTTACCCATGCGATTAAGCCCCAAGTCATCTCAAAATCAAACTCAAGCCATGCATCGATTAATTCAAACACCCTCAAGTATTCAAAACAGTCCACACAACATCACAATGCCACAATCCCAAGCATTTAATACAATAAGAGAAGCTACAATAATTTTTCTAAGCATATCACTAAGTGGAACCCTCACTGCAATGGACTGTTTTCTCACAACCCTAGCCAAAACAGTGAGACTGCACAAAACTGTCCAGATTTGCACACA
The DNA here is from genome assembly GCA_037974665.1 of Ehretia macrophylla. Taxonomy (NCBI): domain Eukaryota; kingdom Viridiplantae; phylum Streptophyta; class Magnoliopsida; order Boraginales; family Ehretiaceae; genus Ehretia; species Ehretia macrophylla. The sequence goes on along the minus strand of CM075776.1, from coordinate 40,226,133 downwards.
TTTCAATACTTGTCATTTTTGAGGTCATTAGGGTCAAATTTAGCCTTAGTCCATTTCTGACAGAAATGTCCAGAACTGAAAAATCTAGCAGCACACCAAATTTCATACATTTTGGATATCATTTACTAAGTCAAAACTAGTTCATTCTACAAGGTCAATGAATCTGCCAAAACCTGCTTCATTTTTCCAGACTTTCCAGATTTGGACACATTTCAATACTTGTCATTTTTGAGGTCCTTAGGGTCAGATTTAGCCTTAGTCCATTTCTGAAAAAAATGTCCAAAACTGAAAAATATAGCTGCGCACCAAATTTCATGCATTTTGGATATCATTTACTAAGTCAAAACTGGTTCGTTCTACAAGGTCAGTGAATCTGCCAAAACCTGCTTCATTTTTCCAGACTTTCCAGATTTGGACACATTTTAATGATTTGCCATTTTGAGGACCTTAGAGTCAAAATTAACTTTGGCCTATTTCTGTGAGAAATGTTCAGAACTGGCAAAACTATGTTCCTACCAATGTTCACACATTTTCAACATCATTTACCTAGCCAAAATCACCTCGCAACAACAAGACAGAAAGCTGTCACATGCACGATTTCATCTATCATCACATTCTAGCCCAAAATCTTGCCATGCATGGTTATAAAAGCTTATGAACACACATATATCTCAAGTACAGAAGTAAAGATAGACATTTAAGGGCATGCATGTGGTTTTTTGAAAGATTTTCAAGAAGTTTAGCCTTCACCTTAGCAAAACAACAAGAAGATGCACAAGACTCTTGGTGAAGCACAAAGTTGACCTTTTTCCTTGCTTAGCCGAGACACCACTCAATTTTTCTCAAATTTCCTTGCTTAGTAACCAAATTCTTAGTAGGTGCATGTGGTTAGAATCAAGAAGAAAAGAAATGGAAGCTAGCAAACTCACCTAAGCCGAAATGGAGATTCAAAGAGCTTGCATGTGTGTTTCTTGCAACCTAGCTTGCTTAGTCGAGCTCCCTAGCTTCTTGCTTGCCTTGATGAACCATGGAGTGATAAAGATGAGCTATGGAGTCTACAATATTCAGCTAGGGCCGAGAGAGAGAGAGAAGACTGAAAGGGAGAGAGAAGAATGAGAGGAATTGAGAGAAATGAAGGAAAAATGAAAGCTTTTGCAAATGTTGAAGCATGTGTCGGCCTTGGGCATACAAATTTCAGATTTGTGTATTCAAGAAGCATGATTTTTGAATCACCTAGCATGGGCAAGGAGCTTATGTCGAGATTGGGAGCTTTGAGGAGGGTTTTGAGCTAATTTTTGTATTCCTTTGTGTCATTACATTGTCATAGAATGTTTGGGGAATAATTTGAATTATGCAAAGCAAGCACAAAGCACACAAGGTGGTCGGCCAAGGCTTCAAAAATCTGAATCTTTGTCATCTTTTGAGCATCATTTAATTGTGTGTTTGGAAAGTGCAAAAGAATAAGAAATAAAGAATGATAATGTCTAGCTTTTGGTGCAATTTCGTCTTCTAGTGGGTTGAATTAGTAATTTAATATTAGTTAGTGGAATTTGTAGGATTAATTATTGATCTAGTGCTTCGTGTAAGATGCTTTCTTGATTAGCGTGAGGGCACGCTTTCCTAGGTCTAGGGCATGCACTACGAAGTAGGGCACGAACTACAAGACGAATGCACGTTTCCCAAGTAAATGCATGCAACCCTAAATGAATGCACATAATTCAATGCAAGTCACATAAAATGAAACATGATTCTTAAATGTAGGTTAAGGCACGCAAATCTAGGTTAGGGCACACGAAACGAGGTATCGCACTCAAATCAAGGTCGGGCCTCACATCCTCCCCTCCTTAAAAGAATTTCGTCCCAAAATTCAATATTAACTTTGAAATAAAGCTGGATATTGTTGATCCATCTGGTCTCGCCTTTCCCACGTTGCTTCTTCAACTCCATGATGATCCCACAACACTTTCACCATCGGTATAGATTTGTTGCGCAACTCCCGATCTTGCTGGTCTAGGATCCGAACGGGCTTCTCTTCATAAGACAAGTTCTCCCGAAGCTGCAACTTCTCTGGCTCCAAGATATGCGATGGATCAGGGTGATACTTCCGCAGCATCGAAACATGAAAGACGTCGTGAATATTGGATAGGTTTTGGGGTAGTGCCAGGTGATACGCCAAATTTGCCAACCTTCTCAATTATCTTGGGCTCAACTTTCCACCCTTGTCGTATTTAATCAGTCCCTTCCTGGGTGATATCTTCAAGAACACCTTGTCACCAACCTCAAACTCTAGGCTCTGTCTCCGTCGGTCTGCATAACTTTTCTGCCTGCTTTGGGCGGTAAGCATCCGTTTCCGGATGAGGTGGATATTATCAACAGTCTTCATAAGTTCAGGTAGAAGGGCCGGGTCAAAAGTCTTCGTTTCACCTACTTCATCCCAGTAAATTGGGGATCGACACTTACATCCATACAATGCCTCAAATGGGGCCATCCCGATAGTGGCCTGATAACTATTATTATAAGCAAACTCCACTAGAGACAGATGTTTCTCCCAACCTTTCCCGAAGTCTAAAACACACACCCTCAGCATATCCTCCAGAATCTAAATAGTTCTCTCCGATTGTCCATCAGTCTGAGGGTGATAAGCCGTGCTGAAACTCAACTTCATTCCCAAAGCTTCTTGCAATCTCTTCCAAAATCAGGAAGTAAAACGAGGATCCCTATCCGATATAATACTCACAAGCATCCCGTGCAATCTTACAGTCTCCGCCACATACATATCTCCCAATTTCTCAGGACTATCCTCCTTGTTCATCGGTAAGAAGTGCGCTGACTTAGTCAATCTATCCACTATGACCCAAACAGCGTCATGACCCTTTTGTGACCTAGGCAGGTCCATAACAAAGTCCATAGTTATATGTTCCCATTTCCATTGAGGAATCTCCAACGGCTGTAGTAAACCTGCTGGTCGTTGATGTTCCGCTTTGACTCTCTGGCAAGTCAAACATCGTGCCACAAACTCCGCAATCTTTCTCTTCATGTTATTCCACCAATAGTGTTGCTTCAAATCACGGTACATCTTTGTTCTGCCGGGGTGAATAGTATATCTTGAATTATGGGCTTCTTCAAGAATCTTATTTCTCAGCTTTGGCTCATTAGGAACACAAATCCGATTCCTAAACCTCCAAACACCATCATCATGAAACTTGAAATCTGTGTTGCTTTCTTTAATCTTCTAAAATTGTTGGTCCTTCTATTGAGCCTCTCATAAATCAGACAACAAGGTCAATTGAACTTGTGTAGTGGCAAAAAGTAACCCTTTTCGAGTCAATTGTGATTTCCACAAAAATGCTTCCTCCAACAACTCCTGCACCTTGACTTCCAGTTTTGCCATGCTTGCTTTCCTACTTAAGGCATCTGCAACTACATTTGCTTTACCGGGCACATAATTGATTGTGCAGTTATAATCATCCAAAAGCTCCATCCACCGCCTTTGCCTCATATTCAACTCTTTTTGTGAGAACGAGTATTTCAAGCTCTTGTGATCAGTAAACACCTCGAACTTGTTACCCCACAGATAGTGCCTCCATTTCTTAAGTGCAAACACAATAGCCGCTAACTCCAAAACATGCGTCGGGTATTTCAATTCATACGGCTTCGGTTTCCTAGAAGCATACGCAATCACTTTACCATTTTGCATCAGCACACATCCCAATCCTTCTTTTGAAGCATCGCTATAAATTACAAAACCTTGACTCCCTTCAGGCAATGCAAGAATAGGTGCAGTAGTCAATCTTTTCTTCAATTCTTGGAAGTTGTTCTCACACTTATCATCCCACACGAACTTTGTTTTCTTTTGAGTGAGCTTTGTAAGCAGTCCTGCAATCTTAGAGAAATCCTTCACGAACCTCCGATAATAGCCGACTAGACCAAGAAAACTCCGAACCTCCGTAACATTTTTCGGCTTCTTCCAAGACATCACTGCTTCTATCTTTGCTGGGTCCACTGCTATTCCCTCTTGGGATATGATATGCCCCAAAAATGCAATCTGCTGCAACGCATTTGCTAAACTTTGCATACAATTGATGCTCTCGAAGTTTCTGCAGTACCAACAGCAGATATTGTTCATGCTCAGCCTCGAATTTCGAGTATACCAAAATATCGTCAATGAAGATCACCACAAATTGGTCCAAGTAGGGTTGAAACACCCTGTGCATCAAGTCCATAAAAGCTGCAGGGGAATTGGTTTGTCCAAATGGCATCACCACATATTCATAATGCCTATATCTTGTCTTGAAAGTCGTTTTAGGCATATCCTCCTTTTGATCTGCAACTGATAGTACCCTTGCCTCAAGTCGAGTTTCGAATACACTTTGTCTCCTTGAAGTTGATCAAACAACTCGTCAATCAGTGGAAGTGGGTATTTATTCTTGACAGTCACTTGGTTCAATCCTCGGTAGTCGATGCATAACCTCAGCGTTCCGTCTTTCTTCTTTACAAATAGGACTGGTGCACCCCACGGAGAAGAACTTGGTTGAACAAACCCCTTCTTCAACTATCCTTGTAATTGGTCCTTCAATTCTTGTAGCTCAATTGGTGCCATACGATAGGGAGCTTTAGATATCAGCTGGGTACTAGGAAGTAACTCTATAATGAACTCGATCTCCCGATTTGGGGGTAAATCGGGCAATTCTTCTGGAAACACATCCACATAGTCTTTGATCACTGGCATCTCCTCCAACTTAGCTTTGTCCGACAGCTTGTTGATGAGATAAGCTAAGTATCCACTACACTCTTTTCTCAAGGACTTCACTGCTTTCGTAGATGAAATGATGGAACTCCCGGTGAAATCTCTTCGACCTATTACCTCCAGTATTGGTTGACCAAGTACCTAGAATGTTACAATCTTCGTCCGGCAATCTAGTTGGGCATGATGCTTTGCCAACCAGTCCATCCCTAAGATGACTTCATAGTCTCGAAAAGGTAACACAATAAGATTGGCTGAGAATTCCCTATCCTTAATTTGGATTTTACATGCTTTACAAGCTGAGCTAGTAACAAGTTTAGAACCCATCGGAGTACCAACTTCTACTTCGTAAGGCAAACATACAACTCGTAGTTTCACACGTTGCACACATAAGGGAGTAATAAATGAATGAGTAGCACTTGGATCAATTAGCACCCTAACAGGTTGATTCAGTATGAAGAATGTACCTTCAACAACAGCGGTCTCCTCTGGAAGCTCCTCGCACTCAATAGCATAAGCTCGAGCCTGAACTCTAGGAACTGGAGTCTTGCCTCTACCAGCTGGTTTAACTTGATTTTGTCCTGCTTGCCATTTAGGGCAATCCTTGATCTGATGTTGATCACTGCCACACCGCACACATCGTCCTGACTTCTTCCAGTACTGGGCCTCGGTATGCCCCTTCTTGTCACAGTAAGAACAGTTGATAGACTGAGTAGCAGGTGAACTACATGTGGATCCGCGGGTGGAAGAGGCTGATGGCGCTTTAGTCGGGCCACGGTTATTAATTGGTTTGTTCTGGCTCTGGCCCTGACTATGACTCTGGCTCTGGAATTTCCTCTGTTGACCTGGAGGCTGGTATGGTTTCTTGTTTGGCTGACTCGAACCGGCTCTATCAAGTTTCCTCTTCTCAACTCGGGAAGCAGCAGCAAAGAGAGCAGAATAGGTATCGAAGTCATGCGAAGCCAACTGGTCCTGAATCTCTGGCCTCAATCCCGTAGTAAATTTCCACATCTTCGCCTCCGGAGTACTAACCATGTATTGAGCATAATGGGACAGTCGGTCAAAACGAGCCTCGTACTGGGCCACCATCATGTTACCCTGGTTCAAGTGCATGAATTCATCAATCTGCCTCTGCCTGGAAACTACAGGTACATATTTCTCCTTGAATGCCTTAACGAAATTACCCCACAAGCGAGGTGTCTGATCAGTTTCCCACAGTCCACAGTGTGCCACCAATGCTTAGCATCCCCGTGCAACAGAAACACAGCAAACTCCACCTTTTCTTCATCAGTATAATCGAGTGGCCTGAAAATCCTCTCAATCTCAGACAGCCAAGCCTCTGCTCTCTCATCATCAGCTTCCCTGTGGAATTTGGACGGGCAAAAGTCAAGGAACTCCCCTATTCTGCTATGTCTCCCATGGTTACCATCATTCCTGTTGTTGTTGTTGTTTGCTTCACGTGCATCTTGACGTTCCATTACTCATGACACGCGATCCATGGAATTCACCATCATGTTAAACATAGCTATGCCGGGATTAGTTTGATAAGCATCTCCTGTCTCTTGGGGTTCACTGCTCCTATTAGTAGTGCGGGTACTAGGGCCAGCCATCTATAAGCACAGATTACGATGCACAATTTATTGAAATACGACAAACAAGAATTTAATGCATAAGATATGCAACATAATATAGATACACAACTCTAGAAACAATTAAGACATGTTAATCACTTAAGCACATAGAACATAGAAGGCACAATTAACATTATCACACAATAACGTATAGACAAGTCATCCTAATTACCTTAGGGCTCTACCCATGGTCCGAGAGTTAAACCCGGCTTAAGCAATCTAAGCTCTGATACCATTTCTTACTATAAGGTGTCACGCCCCAACCCGGCCTATAAAGGTTAGACTAGGGTGTGATCTAAACATTCAAGTCATGTCTCGTACATAGTCGTTCATGAAAGTTTAACACTTAACGTTTAGCCTAGACTCCACAATTTCTCCAGAAAATCGACATCATAACGGCTATAATTGGGCTCTTTAGTTTGACCTAATTCTCTAAACGCCTCAAAATTTCCAATCTCAATTTCATTTCCAACAAAGATTACTATTCATCAATTGAAACGCTACTAGTTGTCTCGAAGTCTCGTTTGATTAATAACATAGCGTGATACTATATCTCATTTGTTTGTTAATCCTGGTTACAAAAGTACCTGTTGATCTTAACTTAACAATGGGTACCTGCTTAAGATTGGATAGGTTCATTTTACTTAGTCCTTACCTGATACTTCATAATCCTATGATAGATACTAACCAGTAACGATAGCAAAATGACCATAGTAGTGTCTGTCTAGTTATTATCAGTACAAGCCAAAATTAGAACCCAAATTACAACGAGGGCCTTTTACATTACAAACATCAAGTAACATGAAAAGAAATAGTCTTCAAGCATCATAGTATTCACAATGGCCATAATCAAGCAAAGCACATAGGACAGGCAATCATTCCAAGGAATCATCGTTAGGCACGTCGTCCTCAGGTACCTGTTCTTGATCTTCTTCACCTTAGATGATAAAAGAGGGTAAGTCCTTATGAACTCAGCGAGGGGGAACGAGAAATAGGCTTTGAAACTCATTTTTCGTTTCAACTTATGAAAACCCTTTTACAAGTATGAATATATCACAAGTAAATACATAACATAATATAAAAGTAAAGGAACACAATTACCCATCTTTCCTCCCCGAGGTCCTCTAGGAACCAAGCGAGAGTACTTATACACATAGTGAAAAGGATACGGTGAGCTTTTGCTCTCAGTTCATGTCAGTATCAGTTGTTGCAACCGACTTCAAATCATCCCCTTATCACGCCAAATGGGGGTACTCCGGATGTACCCTAAAATCCTACGACCCAACTCTCCGAGGAAGTCTAGCCCCCAAGCGAGAGAGGAAATTGGACAATGGTAGTCACGGTTGCACCAACAAGCCCGATACCGCCCGGTGTGCGTGAACGCTACCACACCAGAATGAAAGGTTGCAACCTTGTATGCAATGCACTTTTATGAAATTTAATATATCACATTAGGAGGACAACAAAATAGGTTGCCTCCGAGCAGTCATAAGATTGCACATTGACAAGTAAACAAGCGAGGCACGATAAGACAAGTAATTTCACTTGAAAGGCACATGGAGTTATATGAACATTAAACGGGCAGCCATGTAACGCATGTAAATCAAGTCATATAACTCATTTCGAAGTTCACATAATCAAATAATAAGATTATTCATCATGCAACGACATTTACGTGGGACCGGGTGCAAGAAAATCCTACTTATCAACATGTAATCATCGAAAGCATATTTAGGGCTACAAGGACAACTACGGACAGCCTACTAAACACATGATCAAACAAAACATCCAAAGGATCAACACTTAACAAGTTTACGTAGTTACTAGGGTTCCAATTCGTGCTTACCCGTGCGATTAAGCCCCAAGTCATCTCAAAATAAAACTCAAGCCATGCATCAATTAATTCAAACACCCTCAAGTATTCAAAACAGTCCACACAACATCCCAATGCCACAATCCCAAGCATTTAATACAATAAGAGAAGCTACAATAATTTTTCTAAGCATATCACTAAGTGGAACCCTCACTGCAATGGACTGTTTTCTCACAACCATTAAGACAAGAAAATAATCTCCAATTCCAGTGAATAAGATGTCAAATTAAATCTTAAGGAGTGAAATAAATTCAGAAACAAACCTCGCATCATTTGGTGTTCGGGTTCAATAGTTATAGCCAAAACAGTGAGACTGCACAAAACTGTCCAGATTTGCATACATTTCAATACTTGTCATTTTTGAGATCCTTAGGGTCAGATTTAGCCTTAGTCCATTTCTGACAAACATGTCCAGAACTGAAAAATCTACCAGTACGCCAAATTTCATGGATTTTGGATATCACTAAGTCAAAACTGGTTCGTTCTACAAGGTCAGTGAATCTGCCAAAACCTACTTCATTTTTCCAGACTTTCCAGATTTGGACACATTTCAATACTTGTCGTTTTTTAGGTCATTAGGGTCCGATTTAGCCTTAGTCCATTTCTGACAAAAATGTCCATAACTGAAAAATATAGCAGCAAACCAAATTTCATGCATTTTGGATATCATTTACTAAGTCAAAACTGGTTCGTTCTACAAGGTCAATGAATCTGCCAAAACCTGCTTCATTTTTCCAGACTTTCCAGATTTGGACACATTTTAATGATTTGCCATTTTGAGGACCTTAGAGTCAAAATTATCTTTGGCCTATTTCTACGAGAAATGTTCAGAACTGGCAAAACTAGTTACCTACCAATTTTGACGTATTTTCAACATCATTTACCTAGCCAAAATCACCTCGCAACAACAAGATAGAAAGCTGTCACATGCATGATTTCATCTATCATCACATTCTAGCCCAAAATCTTGCCATGCATGTTTATAAAAGCTCATGAACACACATATATCTCAAGTGCAGAAGTAAAGATAGACATTTAAGGGCATGCATGTGGTTTTTTGAAAGATTTACAAGAAGCTTAGCCCTCACCTTAGCAAAACAACAAGAAGATGCACAAGACTCTTGGTGAAGCACAAAGTTGACCTTTTTCCTTGCTTAGCCGAGACACCACTCGATTTTTCTCAAATTTCCTAGCTTAGTAACCAAGTTCTTAGTAGGTGCATGTGGTTAGAATCAAGAAGAAAAGAAATGGAAGCTAGCAAACTCACCTAAGCCGAAATGGAGATTCAAAGAGCTTGCATGTGTGTTTCTTGCAACCTAGCTTGCTTAGTCGAGCTCCCTAGCTTCTTGCTTGCCTTGATGAACCATGGAGTGATGAACATGAGCTATGGAGTCTACAATATTCAGCTAGGGCCGAGAGAGAGAGAGAAGAATGAAAGGGAGAGAGAAGAATGAGAGGAATTGAGAGAAATGAAGGAAAAATGAAAGCTTTTGCAAATGTTGAAGCATGTGTCGGCCTTGGGCATACATTTTCAGATTTGTGTCTTCAAGAAGCATGATTTTTGAATCACCTAGCATGGGCAAGGAGCTTATGTCGAGATTGGGAGCTTTGAGGAGGGTTTTGAGCTAATTTTTTATTGCTTTGTGTCATTACATTGTCATAGAATGTTTGGGGAATAATTTGAATTATGCAAAGCAAGCACAAAGCACACAAGGTGGTCGGCCAAGGCTTCAAAAATCTGAATCTTTGTCATCTTTTGAGCATTATTTAATTGTGTGTTTGGAAAGTGCAAAAGAATAAGGAATAAAGAATGAGAATGTCTAGCTTTTGGTGCAATTTCGTCTTCTAGTGGGTTGAATTAGTAATTTAATATTAGTTAGTGGAATTTATAGGATTAATTATTGATCTAGTGCTTCGTGTAAGATGCTTTCTTGATTAGCATGAGGGCACGCTTTCCTAGGTCTAGGGCACGCACTACGAAGTAGGGCACGAACTATAAGACGAATGCACGTTTTCCAAGTAAATGCACGCAACCCTAAATGAATGCACGTAATTCAATGCAAGTCACATAAAATGAAACACGATTCTTAAATCTAGCTTAAGGCACGCAAATCTAGGTTAGGGCACACGAAATGAGGTATCGCACGCAAATCAAGATCGAGCCTCACATCCGTCGCTACGGTGCCCATAACTTTTAATCCATAAGGCGTTACGCGATGCATAGCATACCGTTGGAAAGCTCTTAGAGAGCTCTACGATGGGGGCAGCAAGCCTGCTAAGCTGCGCCTATTTTTGGAGCCCAAAATCAAACTTTTCATCAGTTTCGGGCCATTTTTCTACTTTTTCTCTATTTTTTCATCCCGGATCGTACGTCGTGCGCTGTTAAAAGGACGACAACCTAACTCGCAGGATATTACAGGGCCCTACAACGCGTCGATATCACGTCTTGCGAGAATGCTGCATTGTTGAAGCGGATGGGTTGTCGTTAAGACCATTGGGCCTTGTGAATGGGCCATCTCTCTGGGCTGGGACTGTGAACGGTCAACACATAAAGGTTTTGTGCCCACAACATGACGAGTGCAATCAGACCAGCACTAATGCACCAGATCCCATAAGAACTCCGAAGTTAAGTGTGCTTGGGCGAGAGTAGTACCCAGATGGGTGACCCACTAAGAAGTCCTCGTGTTGCCCCCCCCCCCCCTTTCAATTTTTTTTGCCGCGGTTAGGGTTGCCAAGATACTTTATCCACCACATTTCTATTACCAAATCCCAAGGCACCTTGGGCAAGACAACTTCTCTTCACGTAGAGGCTGGGCCCGCAAACCGAGGGCGCGGGGCTTGTGACCAGGTCTCCGTCGCTCCGGTGCCCATAACTTTTAATCCGTAAGGAGTTACGCGACGCACAGCATACCGTTGGAATGCTCTCCGAGAGCTCTGCGACAGGGGCAACAAGCCTGCTCAGCTGCGCCTATTTTCGGAGCCCAAAATCGAACGTTTTCATCAGTTTTGAGACATTTTTCTTCTTTAGCTTTGTTTTTTCATCCCGGATCGTACGTTGTGAGCTGTTAAAAGGACGACAACCTAACTCGCTGGATATTACAGGGCACTACAATGCGTCGATATCACGTCTTGCGAGAATGCTGCGTTGTTGAAGCGGATGGGTTGTCGTTAAGCCCATTGGGCCTTTTGAATGGGCCATCTCTTTGGGCTGGGACTGTGAACGGTCAATACATAAAGGATTTGTGCCCACAACTTGACGGGTGCGATCATACCAGCACTAATGCACTGGATCCCATCAGAACTCCACAATTAAGCGTGCTTGGGTAAGAGTAGTACTAGGATGGGTGACCCCATGATAAGTCCTCGTGTTGCACCCCCCATTTTCTTTTTTTTTTTACCCCGGTTAGGGTTGCCAAGATACTTTTTCCACCACATTTCTATTACCGAATCTCATGGCACCTTGGCCAAGACAACTTCGCTTCACGTAGAGGATGGGCCCACAAACCGAGGGTATAGGGCTTGTGACCAGGTCTCCGTCGCTCCGGTGCCCATAACTTTTGATCTGTAAGAAGTTATGCGGCGCACAACATACCGTTTGAAAGCTCTCCGAGAGCTCTACGACGAGGGCATCAATCCTGCTTGGCTGCGCCTGTTTTCAGAGCCCAAAATCGAATGTTTTCATCAATTTTGGGCCACTTTTCTTCTTTTGTTCTATTTTTCCATCCCGGACGTAAGTCGTGAGCTGTTAAAAGGACGACAACCTAACACGCGAGACATTAGAGGGCCCTACAACGCGTCGATATCACGTCTTGCCAGGATGCTACGTTGTTGAAGCAGATGGGATGTCGTTAAGCCCATTGGGCCTTTTGAATGGGCCATCTCTCTGGGCAGGGACTGTGAACCGTCAACACATAAAGGATTTGTGCCCACAACATGACAGGTGTGATCATACCAGCACTGATACACCGGATCCCATCAGAACTCTGAAGTTAAGCGCGCTTGGGCGAGAGTAGTACTAGGATGGGCAACCCCCTGGGAAATCCTCGTGTTGCACCCCCCTTTTCAATTTTTTTGCCCCGGTTAGGGTTGCCAAGATACTTTATCCACCACATTTCTATTACCGAATCCCACGGCACCTTGGGCAAGACAACTTCGCTTCACGTAGAGGCTAGGACCGCAAACCGAGGGCGTGGTGCTTGTGACCAAGTCTCCGTCGCTCCAGTGCCCATAACTTTTGATCCGTAAGGAGTTACGCGGTACACAGCATACCATTGGAAAGCTCTTAGAGAGCTCTACCACGGGGGCAGCAAGCTTGCTTTGCAACGCCCATTTTCGGAGCCCAAAATCAAACGTTTTCATCTGTTTCGGGCCACTTTCCTTCTTTTGCTCTATTTTTTAGTCCCGGATCGTATGTCATGAGCTGTTAAAAGGATAACAACCTAACTCCCGGGATATTTCAGGGCCCTACAATGCATCGATATCACGTCTTACGAGGATGCTGCGTTGTTGAAGTGGATGGGATGTCGTTAAGCCCATTGGGCCTTTTGAATGGGCCATCTCTCATGGCTGGGACTGTAAACCGTCAACACATAAAGGATTTGTGCCCTCAACATGACGGGTGCGATCATACCAGCACTAATGTACCGGATCCCATCAGAACTCCGAAGTTAAGCGTGCTTGGGTGAGAGTAGTACTAGGATGGGTGACCCTTTGGGAAGTCCTCGTGTTGCACCCCCCCTCCCCCCTTTTCAATTTTTTTTTCCCCGATTAGGGTTGCCAAGATACTTTATCCACCACATTTCTATTACACACAGCACCTTGGGCAAGACAACTTCGCTTCACGTAGAGGCTGGGCCCGCAAACCGAGGGCGTAGGGCTTGTGACCAGGTCTCCGTCGCTCTGGTACCCATAACTTTTATTTCGTAAGGAGTTACGTGGTGCACAACATACCATTGGAAATCTCTCTGAGAGCTCTACGACGTAGGCAGCAAGCCTACTCGGCTACACCTATTTTCGGAGCCCAAATTTGAACGTTTTCATCAGTTTTGGGCAATTTTTCTTCTTTGGCTCTATTTTTTTGTCCCGGGTTGTATGTCGTGAGCTGTTAAAAGGATGACAACCTAACTCGCGGAACATTAGAGGGCCCTACAACGCGTCGATATCACGTCTTGCGAGAATACTGCATTGTTAAAGCAGATGGGTTGTTGTTAAGCCCATTGGGCCTTTTGAATGGGCCATTTCTCTGGGCTGGGACTGTGAACCGTCAACACATAAAGGATTTGTGCCCACAACATGACGGGTGCTGTCACGCCCCAACCCGACCTATAAAGGTTAGACTAGGGTGTGATCTAATCATTCAAGTCACATCATGTACTTAATCGTTCAAGAGGGTTTAACACTTAACGTTTTAGCCTAAACTCCACAATTTTTTGAAAAACTAGCAGCATAACGGCTGTAATTTGGCTCTTTAGTTTGACCTAATTCTCTAAACTTCTCAAAATTTCCAATCTCATTTTCATCTCCAACTAAGATTACTATTTATAACCAATCGAAATGCCTACCAGTTATTTCGAAGTCTCGTTTGATTAATAACCTAGCATGATACTATGTCTCGTTTGTTTGTTTGTCCTCGTTACAAAAATACCTGTTGATCTTAGCTTAACAATGAGTACCTGCTTAAGATTGGATAGGTTCATTTTACTTAGTCCTTACTTGATACTTCATAATCCTATGATCGATACTAGCCAATAACGATAGCAAAAATGACCATAGTAGTGTCTATCTAGTTATTATCAGTACAAGCCAAAATTAGAGCCCAAATTACAACGGGGGTCTTTTACAATACAATAACAAGCATCATAAGAAATGAAATAGTTTTCAAGCAACATAGTGTTCACAAATGGCCATAATCAAGCAAGGCACGTAGGGCAAGCAATCATTCCAAGGAATCATCATTAGGCATGTTGTCCTCGGGTACCTGTTCCTGGTCTTCTTCACCTGAGATGATAAAAGAGGGTGAGTCCTTATGAACTCAGCGAGGGGGATCGAGAAATAAGTTTTGAAACTCATTTTCCGGTTCAACTTATGAAAACCCTTTTTGCAAGCATGAATATATCACAAGTACATAACGTAATGTAAAAGTAAAGGAACACAATTACCCGTCTTTCATCCCCGAGGTCCTCTAGGAACCAAGCGAGAGTACTTATACACATAGTGAAAAGGATACGGTGAGCTTTTGCTCTCAGTTCAATTCCAGTACCAGTTGCTGCTGCCGACTTCAGTTCATCTCCTTATCACGCCAAATGGGTGTTCTCCGGATGTACCCCAAAATCCTACGACCCAACTCTCCGAGAAAGTCTAGCCCCCAAGCGAGAGAGAGAATTGGACAATGGTAGTCACAGTTGGACCGGCAAGCCCGATGCCGCCTGGTGTACGTGAACGCTACCACGCCATAATGAAAGGTTGCAACCTTGTATGCAATGCACATTTATGACATTTATTATATTACATTTGGAGGACAACAAAGTAGGTTGCCTCTGAGCAGTCATAAGATTGCGCATTGACAGTCAAACACGCGAGGCACAATATGACAGGTAATTTCAAAGCACATGGAGTTATATGAATATTAAACGAGCAGCCATGTAACACATGTAAATCAAGTCATATAACTCACTTCGAAGTTCACGTAATCAAATAACAAGATTATTCAAAATACAATGACATCTACGTGGATCCGGGTGCAAGAAAGGCCTACTTGTCAACATGTAATCATCGAAATCATGTTTAGGGCTATGAGGGCAACTACGGGCAGCCTACTAATTACATAATTAAACACGATATTCGTAGGATCAACACTTAGCGAATTTACCTAGTCACTAGGGTTTCAATTCGTGCTTACCCGTGCGATTAAGCCACAAGTCATCTCGTAATTAAGCTCAAGCCATGCATTGATTAATTCAAACACCCTCAAGCATTCAAAACAGTCCACACAGCATCCAAATGCCACAATCCCAATCATTTAATACAACAAGGGAAGCTACATTAATTTTTCTAAGCATATCAATAGGTGAAACCCTCACTACAATGGACTGTTTTCTCACAATCATTAAGACAAGCAAACAATCTCCAATTCTAGTGAAAAAAATTTCAAATTAAAGCTTAAGGAGTAAACTAAATTCAGAAACAAATCTCGCATCATTTGGAGTTCGGGTTCAAGAGTTATAGCCAAAACAGTGAGACTACACAAAACTGTCCAGATTTGCACACATTTCAATACTTGTTGTTTTTGAGGGCCTTAGGGTCATATTTAGCCTTAGGCCATTTCTGACAAAAATGTCCAGAACTGAAAAATATAGCTGCACACCACATTTAATACATTTTGGATATCATTTACTAAGTCAAAACGGGTTTGTTCTACAAGGTCAGTGAATCTGCCAAAACTTGCTTCATTTTTCCAGACTTTCCAGATTTGGACACATTTTGATAATTTGCCATTTTGAGGACATTAGAGTCAAAATTAGCTTCGGCTTATTTCTGCAAAAAATGCTCAGAACTGGAAAAACGAGTTACCTACCAATGTTCACCCATTTTCAACATCATTTACCTGGTCAAAATCACATCGCACCAACAAGGCCGAAGTCTGTCACATACCCGATTTCATCTATCATCACATTCTAGCCAAATATGTTGCCATGCATGTTTACAAAAGCTCATGAACACACATAAATCACAAGTACAGAAGTAAAGATAGACATTTAAGGGCATGCATGTGGTTTTTAAAAGAGTTTCAAGAAGTTTTAGCACTCACCTTAGCAAGACAACAAAGAAGATGCACAAAATCTTGATGAAGCACAATGACGACTCTTCTCCTTGCTTAGCCGAGAGACAACTTGGGATTTCTCTAATTTCCTAGCTAAGTTACCATGTTCTTAGTAGGTGCATGTGGTTAGAACAAGAAGCAAATGAAATGGAAGCTAACAACTCACCTAAGCCGAAATGGATGTTCAATGAGCTTGCATGCGTGTCTCTTGCACTCTAGCTTTGCTTGGTCGAGTTCCTTGGTAGTTTGGAGGTCTTGAAGAGCCTTAGGATGAAGAACTTAGCTATGGAGAGTATATTTTTCAGCTAGGGCCGAGAGAGAGAGGAGAAATGAGAGAAGAATGAGAGGAAATGAGAGAAAATGAAAGAAAATAAAAGCCTTGCAATGTTTGAAGCTTGTGTCGGCCTAGGGCCATGCAAAAATCTGATTTTGTGTCTTCAAGAAACATTATTTGAAGTGTCTAGCATGGGCAAGGAGCTTGTGTCGAGATTTGGAGCTTTGGGTAGAGTTTTGAGCCAATTTTTTTATGCATTGTGTCATAGATTGTCATAGGATGTCTAGGAATAGAATTTGAAATTGGAATGCATGCACAAGTGCTCTTAGTGGTTGGCCAAGGGTGTGTTAAAATCTGAATTTTTATCTTGGTTGAGCAATAATTAATTGTGTGTTTGGGATATGCAAAGAATAAAGAATAAAGATGTTTCGTGTAATTTGGTCTTCTAGTGGGTTGAATTAGCAATTTAAAATTAGTTAATGGAGTTGTAGGATTAATTAATGATCTAGTGCTTCGTGTAAAAGGCTTTCTTGATTAGTGTGAGGGCACGCTTTCCTAGGTCTAGGGCACGCACTACGAGACAAGACACGAACTACAAGACAAATGCATGTTCCCTAAGTAAATGCACGCAACCCTAAAAGAATGCACGTAATTCAATGCAAGGCACACAAAACGAAACACAATTCTTAAACTTAAGTCAAAGCACGCAAATCTAGTTAGGGCATACAAAACGAGGTATTGCACGCAAATCGAGGCCGGGCCTCACAGGTGCTATCATACCAGCACTAATACACCGGATCCCATCAGAACTCCGAAGTTAAGCGTGCTTGGGTGAGAGTAGTACTAGGATGGGTAACCCCTTGGGAAGTCCTCGTGTTGCACCCCCCATTTTTAATTTTTTTTTCCCCGGTTAGGGTTGCCAAGATAATTTATCCTCGACATTTCTATTACCGAATCCCACGGCACCTTGGGCAAGACAACTTCGCTTCACGTAGAGGCTAGGCCCGCAAACCGAGGGCGTGGGGCTTGTGACCAGGTCTTCGTCGCTCCGGTGCCGATAACTATTAATCCGTAAGAAGTTATGCGGCGCACAACATATAGTTGGAAAGCTCTCCGAGAGCTCTACGACTGGGGAAGCAACCCTGCCCAGCAGCACTTGTTTTCGGAGCCCAAAATCGAAAGTTTTCATCAATTTTAGGCCACTTTCCATCTTTTGCTCTGGTATTTCGTCTCGGATGGTACGTCGTGAGTTGTTAAAAGGATGACAACCTAACTCGCGGGATATATTACAGGGCCCTACAACGCGTCAATATCACGTCTTACGAGGATGCTGCGTTGTTGAAGCAGATGGGTTGTCGTTAAGCCCATTGAGCCTTTTGAATGGGCCATCTCTCTGGGCTGGGACTGTGAACTGTCAACACAAAAAGGATTTGTGCCCTCAACATGACGGGTGCGATCATACCAACACTAATGCACCGGATCCCATCAGAACTCCGAAGTTAAGTGGGCTTGGGCGAGAGTAGTACTAGGATGGGTGACCCCTTGGGAAGTCCTCGTGTTGCACCCCCCTTTTCAAATTTTTTTTCCCCGGTTAGGGTTGCCAACATACTTTATCCACCACATTTCTATTACCAAATCCCACGGCACCTTGGGCAAGATAACTTCGCTTCACGTAAAGGCTGGGCCCGCAAACCGAGGACGTAGGGCTTGTCACTAGGTCTCCGTCGCTCCGGTGCCCATAACTTTTGATCCATAAGGAGTTACGCGGCGCACAGCATACCGTTGGAAAGATCTTCGAGAGCTCTACAACGGGGGCAGCAAGCCTGCTCAGCTGCGCCCATGTTTGGAGCACAAAATCGAACATTTTCATCAGTTTCGGGCCACTTTTCTTCTTTTGCTCTGTTTTTCTGTCCCGGATCGTATGTCGTGAGCTGTTAAAAGGACGACACCTAACTGCGGGATATTATAAATCCCTACAACGCATCGATATCACATCTTGCGAGGATGCTGAATTGTTGAAGCGGATGGGTTGTCGTTAAGCCCATTGGGCCTTTTGAAAGGGCTGGGACTGTGAACCGTCAACACATAAAGGATTTGTGCCCATAACAAGACGGGTGCGATCATACCAGCAGTAATGCACCGGTTCCCATCAGAAATCCGAAGTTAAGCGTGCTTGGACAAGAGTAGTACTAGGATGGGTGACCCCCTGGGAAGTCCTCGTGTTGCACCCCCCCTTATCAATTTTTTTTGCCCCGGTTAGGGTTGCCAAGATACTTTATCCACCACATTTCTATTACCGAATCCCACGGCACCTTGGGCAAGAAAACTTCGCTCCACGTAGAGGCTGGACCGCAAACCGAGGGCGTAGGGCTTATGGCCAGGTCTCCGTAACTCTGGTCCCCATAACTTTGGATCCGTAAGGAGTTACGTGACGCACAACATACCGTTGGAAAGCTCTCCGAGAGCTCTACGATGTGGGCAGCAAGCTTGCTGGGCTGCACCTATTTTTGGAGCCCAAAATCAAATGTTTTCATTAGTTTCGGGCCACTTTTCTTCTTTTGCTCTGTTTTTCGGTCCTGGATCGTACGTCGTGAGCTATTAAAAGGACGAAAACTTAAGTCGCGGGACATTAGAGGGCTCTACGACGCGTCGATATCAAGTCTTATGAGGATGCTGCGTTGTTGAAGTGGATGGGTTGTCGTTAAGCCCATTGGGCCTTTTGAATGGGCCTTTTGAATGGGCCATCTTTCTGGGCTAGGACTGTGTACCGTCAATACATAAAGGATTTGTGCCCACAACATGACGGGTGTGATCATACCAGCACTAATGCACCAGATCCCATCAGAACTCCGAAGTTAAGCGCGCTTGGGCGAGAGCAGTACTAGGATGGGTGAACCCCTGGGAAGTCCTCGTGTTGCAACCCCCCCTTTGAATTTTTTGTGCCACGGTTAGGGTTGCCAAGATACTTTATCCACTACATTTCTATTACCAAATCCCACGGCACCTTGGGCAAGACAACTTCACTTCATGTAGATACTGGGCCCGCAAACCGAGGGCGTCGGGCTTGTGACCAGGTCTCCGTCACTCCGGTGCCCAAAACTTTTAATCCGTAAGGAGTTACGCGACGTACAGCATACCGTTGGAAAGCTCTCCGAGAGCTCTACGATGGGGGTAGTAAGCTTGATCAGCTGTGCCTGTTTTCAGAGCACAAAATCGAATGTTTTCATCAGTTTCGTGCCATTTTTCTTCTTTTGCTCTCTTTTTTCATCCCGGATCGTACGCCGTGAGCTGTTAAAAGGACGACAACCTAACTCTAGGGATATTACGGGGCCCTACATCGCGTTGATATCACATCTTACGATAATGCTGCATTGTTGAAGCAGAAGGGTTGTCGTTAAGCCCATTGGGCCTTTTGAATGGGCTATTTCTCAAGGCTGGGACTGTGAACCGTCAACACATAAAGGATTTTTGCCCACAACATGACGGGTGAGATCATACCAGCACTAATGCACAGGATCCCATCAGAACTCCGAAGTTAAGCGTGCTTGGGCGAGAGTAGTACTAGGATGGACCCTTGGGAAGTCTTCGTGTTGCACCCTCCCTTTTCAATTTTTTTTGCCCCGGTTAGGGTTGCCAAGATACTTTATCCACCACATTTCTGTTACCAAATCCCATGGCACCTTGGGCAAGACAACTTCGTTTCACGTAGAGGCTGGGCCCGCAAACCGAGGGCGTGGGGCTTGTGACGAGATCTCTGTCGCTCCGGTGCCCATAACTTTTAATCCGTAAAGAGTTATGCAGTGCACAGCATACCGTTAGAAAGATCTTCGAAAGCTCTACGACGGGGGCAGTAAGCTTGCTTGATTGAGCCTATTTTCGGAGCCCAAAATTGTACATTTTCATCAGTTCTGGGCTACTTTACTTCTTTTGCTCTGTTTTTCAGTCCCGGATCGTACGTCGTGAGTTGTTAAAAGGACGACAACCTAACTCGCAGAACATTAGAGGGCCCTACAATGCATCAATATCATGTCTTTCGAGGATGTTGCGTTGTTGAAGCGGATGGGTTGTCGGTAAGCCCATTGGGCCTTTTGAATGGGCTACTTCTCTAGGCTAGGACTGTGAACCGTCAACACATAAATAATTTGTGCCGACAACATGACGGGTACGATCATACCAGCACTAATGCACCGGATCCCGTCAGAACCCCGAAGTTAAGCGTACTTTGGTGAGAGTAGTACTAGGATAGTTGACCCCCTGGGAATTCCTCGTGCTGTACCCCGTTTCCATTTTTTTTTCCCAGTTAGGGTTGCCAAGATACTTTATCCTCCACATTTCTATTACCGAATCCCACGGTGCCTTGGGCAAGACAACTTTGCTTCATGTAGAGGCTGAGCCCGCAAACCGAGGGCGTTGGGCTTGTGACCAGGACTCCGTCGCTCTGGTGCCGATAACTTTTAATCCGTAAGGAGTTACGAGGCGCACAACATATCGTTGGAAAGCTCTCCGAGAGCTCTACAACGGGGGAAGCAAGCCTGCCAAGCAGAACCTATTTTCGGAGCAAAAAATTGAACGTTTTCATCAGTTTCGGGCCACTTTTCTTTTTTTGCTCGATTTTTCAGTCCTGGATGGTACGTCGTGAGTTGCTAAATGGGATATTATAGGGCCCTAAAAGGCTTCGATATCTCGTCTTATGAGGATGCTGTGTTGTTGAAGCGGATGGGTAGTCGTTAATCCCATTGAACCTTTTGAATGGGCCATCCCTCTAGGCTGGGACTGTGAACTGTCAACACATAAAGGATTTATGCCCTCAACATGACGCGTGCGATTATACGTGTAATACCCGAGCCCGGAATGTGAATTTTCTTTGTTTATTATTTTGAAAATTATATTTCCTTAAATTCTTTGTGAATTAATTGTTACATTCTCGCCGACGCAACGTGCATTGCATTTAAGGAGCGATAGCTAGATAACGATTTTTAGTCCTCAGCAAATAGTGAAACTAGTATTTAGATGACTTAAATTTTATATTTTAAATGTTGCTAGCTTTAATTGATCTTACCTTAGCTGAAACGGCTTTAAAACGCTCAAAATAGGGGCCTTTGACCAAGTTTTTTTAAGTTGTTGACCTTGACCTTTGACCTTTGACCATTTGTTGCTTAAATAAGCTAAAACTAAGCAAAATAAAAAAAAAAGACAGCAGCAAAACAGCAGCATGCCGTGAGCTTCCTTAGAGAAAAAAAAAACCTTTCACCTACCAAACGATCAATCTTCGCGTGTGCTCGTGCGGGGTGATTTCCGAGGCAACCAACATTGTTTTCCTAGCGACTAGGAGTACCTAAGGTGAGGGAAGCATGTTATTTGCGCATTTATACATTGTGTATGTTAACTTTGTCAATTTTTAGATTTATCCGTAGATCGTTATTTAAAGCGATTTGATGCTTCTAGAATATTCCTTAGCATTTGTAGAACATGTATTTATAGCTTTGTAACATTTTCTGCGGTTAAATGTTGTGATTGCAACTTGAATTGTGAAATGAATAGTGTTTTGTGAATAGTAAAACCTTGAAACGTTGAAATTGCGCTGTTATGCTTTCCGTTGATGTAGAAACGTGCTAGGTATGCTAGAATGCTAAAATGTGTGGTTTTTTTGGGTTGCGTAGAGGAAAAAATGAGAATTAAGCCTTTGGGAAAGTCGGGGTCGTTTAGGTCGACTTTGGCGTTTTCTCGTTTTGCATGTTGGCATTGCTTCGGGAAGCCATGAAAGCACTTTTGGTGCGATTATGGCATTGGTTGGGTGTTTGGTTGATGTAGTTGTAGTTCAAACGAGAAAGGGGGAAATCGGGGCTTTGCGCGAGTTCTAGGGTAAAGTAAGGTTTCGGGGTCTTTAGACGTGCCTTATGGTGACCTAGGAGGGTTGGCGAAGTCGGTTTCCAAAACCCGTGGCTCGTTTGGAAATGGTAGTGTTTTGATAGTTGGGGCCGATTTGTGTTTTTGTGTGTTTTCTTGTCTTTATACTTATAGAATACTTAGAATTACTTGAATTACTTGTTTGAGTTGTTTTGGATTGAATTGCTTATCAAATTGCTGCTATTGCGTGCGAGAGTAACCTACTTTGTTATTCTCCCACGTGTGGCTTTATCGCTTGTTTATCGTCTTGTATCGAGTCTTGCATTGCATAGTGTCTCGCGCGTGAGTGATGGGCCTCTCTGGGTAGCCTTGGGTTGCCAGTGTTGGTTGCTCTAGCTCCGCTGCTATTCCCTTTCTCGCTTGGGTTGCCTCCCAGGGAGATTTGGGTCGTAGGATTGATGGATACTTCCGGGGTATTCCAAACTGGTGTTATAAGGTGGTTTGGGCTGGCGCGTCGTCATCGAATTCGTGTTTGAAAGTTGTTCGTGAAAAGAGTATCGTATCCTTTGAATGAGTATTTGCAGCTTTAAATACTTTCCTTGCTTTATTGTTGGCTTTGGTTGTATCTTTATATGATTTGTATGAATTGCTTGGCTAATTACATTGCATACTCCTCTCATCTCCGTCCTTGAGACCAATTGCCCTCGCTGAGCAATAGTTTTTGCTCATTCCTCTCTATACTATGTTTTTACAGGAGTAGTTGAGGCAGACCCTCTCGAGGTAATTGAGGAGGAGGAGCAGGTGGAGGTGTTTCCGTGATAGCACTTCTCTGCTTTGCTGGTGGTTGGTTACCAGTTTTGTGCAAACCTTGTTTGTTATGTATATTGCGTGAAGGACGCTTAATTTTGAGGCTTGTAGCCTTGTATGTATTTTCCTATTTTGAGACCTTTAATGGTCTTATGTTGTAATGGATTAAAGTTTGTAATGTTGTAACTTGTACTCTGATGACTAGTGAAGAAATGCATGCTAATGGCTAATGGTTTAGTGGCATAAGTACTTGTGTAGTATGCATGGCATTTTTGGTTTGGAAAGTTGGATAATAAGGAATGTATGTTTTATAGAAAGTTGGCTTGTTTTGATTATTTTATGGCTTTCGCAAGTATTATATTATTTTTAGGGTTTTCGGATCGTCCGCGGTACAGAGGAGACTCCGTCCGTGTGTCGGGTCCGGGCTTGGCCTTTTGCGGGGTCGGGTCGGGGCGTGACATCTTTAGGTGGTATCAGAGCATGATAGTCTTGCATGAGCCGGGATATGATTCTCGTTCTGTGGGGTAAAGGTCTAAAATGCTAAAGTGTTTATGTATGATTGCTAAGTGAAAAGAAAATGTTCTAGCATGACTTTGTGAACTTGGAATGTTTATGTGTTTAGGTGAAATGGTTTGGCAAGTTGAACTTGTCTTATGTGAATTGTGTGATAGAATATTGGATTGTTATTGACTTGAGTGTTATCTAATCTTATGTGTTATATTTCTGTCTATAAACTGCTTTTAAATGTTGCCAGCTATTGTGAGTTGCTACTATGCCGCCACGTCGTGGTACTCAAGGTATAGGATCAGATGAAGAGGCAGCGGAACAGGGTCAGCAGCCGTTGCCTGAGCAGTTTATGGCTACCATGACTACTGCAGTAGACCGGATCACACAGGTACTACATGAGCAGAGGCAGGACAGGAATAATCCCCAGGGTAATCAAGCTAATCCTGGTGGACAGGGGTACAGAGTTGAGAATAACCAGCTAGAGAAATTTCTGAGGCACGAGCCGGGAAAGTTCTTCGGAGAGCCTGATGATGAGGCGGCCGAGAGATGGATTAATCGTGTCGAGAAAATTTTCACCGCGTTGAGGTATACCGATGAGGCAAGAATAGACTATGCATCATTTTTATTTGAGGGTGATGCAGAGCAGTGGTGGAATACTGTTAGACTGATGTGGGATTGTGAGGATGTTCCACACTTATGGGATGATTTTGTAAGTGAGTTCCGGGACAAATATATTCCCGAGATGGCAATGGAAAGACGGGAAGATGAGTTTGTGGCCCTGAAGCAGGGAAATATGACTGTTGCACAATATGAGGCTAGGTTTGTTAGCCTGTCGAGGTATATGCCCGAGTTGGTACGGCCAGCTAGGAGGATGATACATAGATTTGTCCGTGGGTTGAGAATGGACATACAGTTACATTTGACTGGACAGACCTACACTACTTTTCCTGAGGCATTTCAGGCAGCCTCGAAGTTTGAGAAACGGAAGGCTGAGATGTTAGCCGAGAGCAGTCAGCCGAGTAAGAAGCAATATTTGGGCCAAAGTAGCCAGAGTCAGTCGAGGCAATTTCAGGCTTCTGCACAGGGTCCTCAGCAACGTCCGTATCAGCCACAGCAGTAGATTCAGGCTAGGCCAGCTGTGACTAGACCTCAGCAGGGAGCTACAGTTCTTACCCCTGCCAGAGCCCCAGCACCTACGGGAAACACTGCGGTTAGGCAAAATCAGCAGTGTGATTATTGTAATCGACCAGGGCATATTGAGGCTAACTGCTGGAGGAAGAGTGGTAAATGTACGGGTTGTGGCGGTGATGACCATAGGGTGAGAGATTGCCCTAAGTATAATAATGTTCAGGGCCGTGGTGGAGGCCAAGGTGTTCAGAATAGAGCAGCAGGTGCACGACCAGCACAGAGAGTTCAGGCTAGGGTCTTTGCACTGGATGCAGAGGAGCTGCCCGATAATACAGCTATTGTGGAAGGTACTTTTCTTCTCAATACTCAGCCAGTTAAAGTTTTGATTGATCCCGGAGCTACACATTCGTTTATAACTCCTGCATGTGCACGATCTGTGAATGTTTGCATTGATAATTTGCCTCATGAAGTTGAAGTTAGTACTCATTTGGGTGCAAAATTTGTTACTGAGTCTATTTGCAAATCTTGTGATATATGTATTGAGAACCGTAAATTTCCTGCTGATTTAATTATATTACCATTCCGTGACTTTGAAATCATTTTGGGAATGGACTGGTTGGGAAAGTATTATGCTCAATTGGATTGTAGAACAAAGATCGTTTATCTTAAGGTTCCTGACCTACCGGTACTAGAGATTGTTGGGAACTGCAGGGCTGGCCGCATTCCACTTTTATCAGCGATCAAGACTTCTAAGTTGTTGAATAGGGGTTGTGAAGCTTACTTAGCTTATTTGATCAATCAGCCTGCTGATAAGTTGAGTTTGAATGAAGTTCCGATTGTTAGAGACTTCCCTGGTGTATTTCCCGAGGAATTACCGGGTTTACCACCGGATAGGGAGATTGAGTTCGTGATTGACCTTGTGCCAGGCACTGCGCCGATTTCTAGGAGTCCTTATAGAATGGCATCGGCCGAACTTCAGGAGTTAAAAATTCAGCTTCAGAACTTGCTTGAGAAAAGGTTCATACAACCTAGTTCTTCACCGTGGGGCGCACCTGTGTTGTTTGTGAGAAAGAAAGACGGCACGCTACGGTTATGCATTGATTACAGGGGACTTAATCAAGTCACGATTAAGAATAAATACCCATTGCCGTTGATTGAAGAATTGTTTGACCAGTTGCAGGGTGCGAGTGTTTACTCCAAATTTGACTTGAGGCAGGGCTACTATCAACTTAGAATTCGGAGTGACGATATACCAAAGACGGCATTCAGGACTAGATATGGCCATTATGAATTTGTTGTTTTGCCGTTTGGATTGACGAATGCACCAGATGCATTCATGGACTTGATGCAGAGGGTTTTTCGGCCTTACCTTGATCAGTTTGTCGTGATCTTTATTGACAACATTTTAGTGTATTCAAAGAACGAGGCTGAACATGAGCAACACTTGAGGATTGTGCTTCGGACTTTCCAGTAAAACAAGCTTTTTGCTAAATTCAGCAAGTGGGAGTTCTGGTTGAACCAGATATCTTTTCTAGGCCATATCATTTCAGATCGGGGAATTTCAGTGGACCCAGCTAAGATTGAAGTTGTTTCATCTTGGAAGAGACCTGAGACGGTGCCAGAGATTCGGAGTTTTCTTGGATTGGCAGGTTACTACCGGAGATTTGTTAAAGACTTTTCTAAAATTTCTGGACCTTTGAGCCAGTTGACTCGGAAGAAAGTTGCTTACAACTGGGATGCTAAATGTGAATCCAGTTTCCAAGAATTGAAGAAGAGACTAACTACAGCTCCTATACTAGCTTTACCTGAGGGAACAGAGAACTTCGTTGTCTACAGTGATGCATCTAAAGAAGGATTGGGCTGTGTTTTAATGCAGAATGGTAAGGTGATTGCCTATGCTTCTAGGAAATTGAAACCTTATGAAGTCAATTACCCTACACATGATCTTGAGTTAGCTGCTGTTGTGTTTGCATTGAAGAAGTGGCGTCATTACTTGTGGGGTTGCAGATTTGAAATATTTACTGACCACAAGAGTCTCAAGTATTTGTTTTCACAGAAGGATCTAAATATGAGGCAGCGGAGATGGCTAGAGCTATTGGGTGGTTATAACTGTTCTATTAACTATGTGCCAGGTAAGGCAAATGTTGTTGCTGATGCTTTCAGCCGAAAGGCTACTGTTGCAAGCTTGATTATCAAGGACTGGGAGACTTTGGAAGAAATTTGTTCATGGAAGTCAGAGGCTACTGAGGTAGGGATTCGGTTTGCTAGTTTACAGATTCAGTCAGGGTTGCTAGCACAGATCAGAGAGGCTCAGAAGACTGATCCTCACATCTTGAAGATCCAAGAGAAAGCTAAAGGGGGAGAGTCGGAGTTTAAATTACATGCAGATGGCATTTTCAGATTCAGGGATAGAGTATGTGTTCCTGATGATCCAACTTTGAAGAATGAGATCCTGTTCGAGGCACATAATTCGAGGTATACGATTCACCCGGGCAGTACAAAAATGTATAGAGATTTGAAGCAACACTTCTGGTGGAACAATATGAAGAGGGAGATTGCTGGGTATGTATCCAGATGTTTGACTTGTCAGAGGGTTAAAGTTGAGCATCAGAGGCCAGCCGAACTTCTACAGCCATTGTCGATTCCGCAGTGGAAGTGGGTACATATTACAATGGACCTTGTGACCGATCTTCCTAGATCTCCAAGAGGATGTGATTCTGTTTGGGTTGTTGTGGACCGCTTGACTAAGGTTACGCATTTTATTCCCGTAAACAAACAGGATAGCCTTGATAAGCTAGCTGAATTGTATGTTGCTAATATCGTGAGATTGCATGGTGTGCCACAGAGTATAGTGTCAGATAGGGATCCCAGATTCAGATCTCGTTTTTGGCAGAAGTTACAAGAGGCCATGGGAACTAAGTTAAGCTTCAGTACTGCATATCATCCGTAAACTGATGGCCAGTCTGAGAGAACCATCAGGATCTTGGAAGACATTCTTCGGGCATGTGTGCTTGACTTTGGGAAGAATTGGGAGAAGTTTTTGCCTTTAGCGGAGTTCGCCTACAACAATAGTTATCAATCTACTATAGGTATGGCTCCCTACGAGGCGTTGTATGGTCGTAAATGCAGATCCCCATTATATTGGGAAGAGGTTGGAGAGATGAGAACAGTTGATCCGACTGTGTTACCTGAGATGATTAAGATGGTAGATAATGTTCACCTTATTCGCCAGCGTATGCTTACAGCTCAGAGTCGTCAGAAGAGTTATACGGATAAGCACCGTCGGGATCTTAAGTTTGATTTGGGAGATTGGGTGTTTCTTAAGATTTCTCCACGGAAGGGATTGATTCGGCACGGTAAGAGCGGGAAGCTTAGTCCCAGGTATGTGGGTCCGTATGAGATCACCGAAAAGGTAGGTCCTTTGGCTTATCGATTAGCTTTGCCTCCGAGCTTGTCGAGACTGCACGATGTGTTCCACGTGTCTATGTTGAAGAAATACCATCCAGACCCTTCGCATGTACTTGAACCAGAGCCTTTGCAGATTGAAGAGAAGTTGTCTTATGAAGAGAAACCGATTAGAATTGTGGATCGGAAAGTTCAGGAGCTTCGCAGAAAGAGTATTCCGTTAGTAAAGGTTCTGTGGAATCATCATGGGTTTGAGGAAGCGACTTGGGAAAGAGAGGACCAAGTTCGGGATCAGTATCCGGAGTTGTTTGTTGACCAGGTAAGAATTGCATGGGCGCAATTGTTTTAAGGGGGAGAGGGTGTAATACCCGAACCCGGAATGTGAATTTTCTTTGTTTATTATTTTGAAAATTATATTTCCTTAAATTCTTTGTGAATTAATTGTTACATTCTCGCCGACACAACGTGCATTGCATTTAAGGAGCGATAGCTAGATAACTTTTTCTAGTCCTCAGCAAATAGTGAAACTAGTATTTAGATGACTTAAATTTTATATTTTAAATGTTGCTAGCTTTAATTGATCTTACCTTAGCTGAAACGACTTTAAAACGCTCAAAATAGGGGCCTTTGACCAAGTTTTTTTAAGTTGTTGACCTTGACCTTTGACCTTTGACCATTTGTTACTTAAATAAGCTAAAACTAAGCAAAATAAAAAAAAAAGACAGCAGCAAAACAGCAGCAGGCCGTGAGCTTCCATAGAGAAAAAAAAAAAAACCTTTCACCTACCAAACGATCAATCTTCGCGTGTGCTCGTGCGGGGTGATTTCCGAGGCAACCAACGTTGTTTTCCTAGCGACTAGGAGTACCTAAGGTGAGGGAAGCATGTTATTTGCGCATTTATACGTTGTGTATGTTAACTTTGTCAATTTTTAGATTTATCCGTAGATCGTTATTTAAAGCGATTTGATGCTTCTAGAATGTTCCTTAGCATTTGTAGAACATGTATTTATAGCTTTGTAACATTTTCTGCGGTTAAATGTTGTGATTGCAACTTGAATTGTGAAATGAATAGTGTTTTATGAATAGTAAAACCTTGAAACGTTGAAATTGCGTTGTTATGCTTTCCGTTGATGTAGAAACGTGCTAGGTATGCTAGAATGCTAAAATGTGTGGTTTTTTTGGGTTGCGTAGAGGAAAAAACGAGAATTAAGCCTTTGGGAAAGTCGGGGTCGTTTAGGTCGACTTTGGCATTTTCTCATTTTGCGTGTTGGCATTGCTTCGGGAAGCCATGGAAGCACTTTTGGTGCGATTATGGCATTGGTTGGGTGTTTGGTTGATGTAGTTGAAGTTCAAATGAGAAAGGGGAAAATCAGGGCTTTGCGCGAGTTCTAGGGTAAAGTAAGGTTTCGGGGTCTTTAGACGTGCCTTATTGTGACCTAGGAGGGTTGGCGAAGTCGGTTTCGAGAACCCGTGGCTCGTTTGGAAATGGTAGTGTTTTGATAGTTGGGGCCGATTTGTGTTTTTGTGTGTTTTCTTGTCTTTATGCTTATAGAATGCTTAGAATTACTTGAATTACTTGTTTGAGTTGTTTTGGATTGAATTGCTTATCAAATTGCTGCTATTGCGTGCGAGAGTAACCTACTTTGTTATTCTCCCACGTGTGGCTTTATCGCTTGTTTATCGTCTTGTATCGAGTCTTGCATTGCATAGTGTCTCGCGCGTGAGTGATGGGCCTCTCTGGGTAGCCTTGGGTTGCCAGTGTTGGTTGCTCTAGCTCTGCTGCTATTCCCTTTCTCGCTTGGGTTGCCTCCCAGGGAGATTTGGGTCGTAGGATTGATGGATACTTCCGGGGTATTCCAAACTGGTGTTATAAGGTGGTTTGGGCCGGCGCGTCGTCATCGAATTCGTGTTTGAAAGTTGTTCGTGAAAAGAGTATCGTATCCTTTGAATGAGTATTTGCAGCTTTAAATACTTGCCTTGCTTTATTGTTGGCTTTGGTTGTATCTTTATATGATTTGTATGAATTGCTTGGCTAATTGCATTGCATACTCCTCTCATCTCCGTCCTTGAGACCAATTGCCCTCGCTGAGCAATAGTTTTTGCTCATTCCTCTCTATACTATGTTTTTACAGGAGTAGTTGAGGCAGACCCTCTCGAGGTAATTGAGGAGGAGGAGCAGGTGGAGGTGTTTCCGTGATAGCACTTCTCTGCTTTGCTGGTGGTTGGTTACCAGTTTTGTGCAAACCTTGTTTGTTATGTATATTGCGTGAAGGACGCTTAATTTTGAGGCTTGTAGCCTTGTATGTATTTTCCTATTTTGAGACCTTTAATGGTCTTATGTTGTAATGGATTAAAGTTTGTAATGTTGTAACTTGTACTCTGATGACTAGTGAAGAAATGCATGCTAATGGCTAATGGTTTAGTGGCATAAGTACTTGTGTAGTATGCATGGCATTTTTGGTTTGGAAAGTTGGATAATAAGGAATGTATGTTTTATAGAAAGTTGGCTTGTTTTGATTATTTTATGGCTTTCGCAAGTATTATATTGTTTTTAGGGTTTTCGGATCGTCCGCGGTACAGAGGAGACTCCGTCCGTGTGTCGGGTCCGGGCTTGGCCTTTTGCGGGGTCGGGTCGGGGCGTGACAATACCAGCACAAATGCACCGGATCCCATCAGATCTCCGAAGTTAAGCGTGCTTGGATGAGAGTAATACTAGGATGGGTGACCCCCTGGGAAGTCCTCATGTTGCACCCCTTTTTCAATTTTTTTGCCCCGGTTAGGGTTGCCAAGATACTTTACCCACCACATTTCTATTACTGAATCCTACAGCACCTTGGGCAAGACAACTTCGCTTCACGTAGAGGCTAGGCCCGCAAACCGAGGGTGTAGGGCTTGTGACCAAGTCTCCGTCGCTCTAGTGCCCATAACTTTTGATCCGTAAGGAGTTACGCGGCGCACAGCATATCGTTGGAAAGCTCTCCGAGTGCTCTACGACGGGGGCAGCAAGCCTACTCAGTTGCGCCCATTTTTTGAGCCCAAAACTGAATGTTTTCATCAGTTTTGGGCCACTTTTTTCTTTCACTCTATTTTTTTGCCTTGGATCGTACGTCGTGAGCTGTTAAAAGGACGACAACCTAACTCGCGGGACATTAGAGGGCCCTACAATGCGTTGATATCACGTCTTACGAGGATGCTGCGTTGTTGAAGCGGATGAGTTGTCGTTAAGCCCATTGGGCCTTTTAAATGGGCCATCTCTCTGGGCTAGGACTGTGAACCGTCAACACATAAAGGATTTGTGCCATCAACATGACGGGTGTGATCATACCAACACTAATGCACCGGATCCCACCAGAACTCTGAAGTTAAGCGTGCTTGGGTTAGAGTAGTACTAGGATGGGTGACCCCCTGGGAAATCCTCGTGTTGCACCCCCCTTTTCAATTTTTTACCCCGGTTAGGGTTGCCAAGATACTTTATCCACCACATTTCTGTTACCGAATCCCACGGCACCTTGGGAAAGACAACTTCGCTTCACGTAGACGCTGGGCCCGCAAATCGAGGGCGTGGGGCTTGTGACCAGGTCTCCGTCGCTCCGGTGCCCATAACTTTTAATCCGTAAGGAGTTACGCGATGCACAGCATACCGTTGGAAAGCTCTCCGAGAGCTCAACGACGGGGGCAGCAAGCCAGATCACCTGCGTTAGCTTTTAGAGCACAATATCGAACGTTTTCATCAGTTTTGGGCCATTTTTCTTTTTTTGCTACGTTTTTTCGTCCCGGATCATACGTCGTGAACTGTTAAAAGGACGACAACCTAACTTGAGAGATATTACGGGACCCTACAATGCGTCGATATCACATCTTGAGATAATACTGCGTTGTTGAAGTGGATAGGTTGTCGTTAAGCTCATTGGGCATTTTGAATGGGCCATATCTCTAGGCTGGGACTGTGAACCATCAACACATAAAGGATTTTTGCCAGCAACAAAACATGTGCGATCATACCAGCACTAATGCACCGGATCCCATCAGAACTCCAAAGTTAAGCGTGCTTTGGCGAATATGGTACTAGGATGGGTGACCCCTGGGAAGTCCTCATGTTGCACCCTCATTTTTCAATTTTTTTTGCCTTGGTTAGGGTTGCCAAGATACTTTATCCACCACATTTCTATTACCGAATCCCATGGCACCTTGGGCAAGACAACTTCGCTTCACGTAGAGGCTGGGCCCATAAATCGAGGGCATAGGGCTTGTGACTAGGTCTTCATCTCTCTAGTGCCCATAACTTTTGATCCGTAAGGAGTTACACGGCACACAACATACCGTTGGAAAGATCTTCGAGAGCTCTACGACGGGGGCAGTAAGCTTGCTCGGCTGTGCCTATTATCGGAACCCAAAATCGAACGTTTTCATCAGTTTCAGGCCACTTTTCTTCTTTTTGCTCTATTTTTCCGTCCCTAATCGTACTTCGTGAGTTGTTAAAAGGATGACAACCTAACTCGCAGAACATTAGAGGGCCCTACAACGCATCGATATCATGTCTTGCAAGGATGCTGCGTTGTTGAAGCAGATGGGTTGTCGTTAAGCCCATTGGGCCTTTTGAATGGGCCATCTCTCTGGGCTGGGACTGTGAACCGTCAACACATAAAAGATTTGTACCCACAACATGACGGGTGCGATCATACCAGCACTAATGCACCGGATCCCATCAGAACTCTGAAGTTAAACGTGATTGGGTGAGAGTAGTACTAGGATGGGTAACCCCTTGGGAAGTCCTCGTGTTGCACCCCCTGTTTCCAATTTTTTTTCCCCTGTTAGGGTTGTCAAGATACTTTATCCTCCACAATTCTATTATCAAATCCCATGGCACTTTGGGCAAGACAACTTCGCTTCATGTAGAGGCTGGCCCGCAAACCGAAGGCGTGGGGCTTGTGACCAGGTCTCCGTCGCTCTGGTGGCAATAACTTTTAATCCGTAAGGAGTTACACAGCGCACAACATACCGTTGGAAAGCTCTCTGAGAGCTCTATGACGGGGAAAGCAAGCCTACCAAGAAGCACATATTTTTGGAGCCCAAAATTGAACGTTTTCATTAGCTCCGGGCAACTTTTCTTCTTTTGCTATGTTTTTCCGTCCTGAATTGTACGTCATAAGCCGTGAAAAGGATGACAACCTAACTCGCGGGACATTATAGGGCCCTACAAGGCATCGATATCACGTCTTGCGAGGATGCTGTGTTGTTGAAGTAGATGGGTTGTCGTTAAGCCCATTGGGCCTTTTGAATGGGTCATCTATCTGGGTTGGGACTGTGAACCGTCAACACATAAGGGATTTGTGTCCTCAACACGACGAGTGCGATCATATCAGCACTAATGCACCGGATTCCATTAGAACTCCGAAGTTAAGCGTGCTTGGGCGAGAGTAGTACTAGGATGGGTGACCCCCTGGGAAGTCCTCGTGTTGTACCCCCCTTTTCAATTTTTTTTCCCTCGTTAGGGTTGCCAAGATACTTTATCCACCACATTTCTATTACCGAATCCTACGGCACCTTGGACAAGACAACTTCGCTTCACGTAGAGACTGGGCCTGTAAACCGAGGGCGTAGGGCTTGTGACCAGGTCTCCGTCGCTTCGGTGCCCATAACTTTTGATCTGTAAGGAGTTACGTGGCGCACAGCATACCGTTGGAAAGCTCTCCGAGAGCTCTACGATGGGGCAGCAATCTTGCTCGGCTGCGCCTATTTTTGGAGCCCGAAATCGAACGTTTTTATCTATTTTCGGCCATTTTTCTTCTTTTGCTATGTTTTTTCGTCCCTGATCGTACGTCGTGAGCTGTTAAAAGGACGACAACCTAACTCGCGGGACATTAGAGGGCCTTACAAGTCCTTGATATCACGTCTTGCGAGGATGCTGCATTGTTAAAGCAGATGGGTTGTCGTTAAGCCCATTGGGCCTTTTCAATGGGCCATCTCTGTGGGCTGGGATTGTGAACTGTCAACACATAAAGGATTTGTGCCCACAACAAGACGGGTGCGATCATACTAGCACTAATGCACCAGATCCCATCATAACTCCAAAGTTAAGCGTGCTTGGACGAGAGTAGTACTAGGATGGGTGACCCCCTGGGAAGTCCTCTTGTTGCACCCCCTTTTTTCAATTTTTTTTCCCTGGTTAGGGTTGCCAAGATACTTTGTCCACCACATTTCTATTATCGAATCCCACAACACCTTGGGCAAGACAACTTTGCTACACGTAGAGGCTGGGCCCGCAAACCGAGGGCATAGGGCTTGTGGCCAAGTCTCCGTCGTTCCGTTGCCCATAACTTTTGATCTGTAAGGAGTTACGTGTCGCACAGCATACCGTTGGAAAGCTCTCCGAGAGCTCTACGACAGGGGCAGCAAGCCTGCTCAACTGTGCCCATTTTTGGAGCCCAAAATTGATTTTTTTAATCAGTTTTAGGCCACTTTTCTTCTTTTGCTCTGTTTTTTCGTTCGGGATCGTACGTCCTGAGCTGTTAAAAGGACGACAACCTAACTCGCGGGACATTAGAGGGCCCTACGATGCGTCAATAACACGTCTTGCGAGGATGTTACGTTGTTGAAGCGGATGGGTTGTCGTTAAGCCTATTGGACCTTTTCAATGGGCTATCTCTCTGGGCTAAGACTGTGAACCATCAACACATAAAGGATTTGTGCCCACAACATGACGGGTGCGATCATACCAGCACTAATGCAACAGATCCCATTAGAACTCTGAAGTTAAGCGCGCTTGGGCGAGAGTAGTAGTAGGATGTGTTTCCCCTAGGGAAGTCCTCGTGTTGCACCCCCCATTTTCAATCTTTTTTGGCCCGGTTAGGGTTTCCAAGATACTTTATCGACCACATTTCTATTACCGAATCCCATGGCACCTTGGGCAAGACAACTTTGCTTCACGTAGACGCTGGGCCCGCAAACCGAAGGCGTGGGGCTTGTGACCAGGTCTCCGTCGCTCCGGTACCCTTAACTTTTAATCCGTAAGGAGTTATGCAATGCACAACATACCGTTGGAAAGCTCTCCGCGAGCTCTACGACAGGGGCAGCAAGCTTGCTCAACTGTGCCTATTTTCGGAGCACAAAATTGAACATTTTCATTAGTTTCGGGCCATTTTTCTTGTTTTGCTCTATTTTTTCATCTCGGATCGTACGTCGTGAGCTGTTAAAAGGACGACAACCTAACTTGCGGGATATTACGGGGCCCTACAATGCATCGATATCACGTCTTGCGATAATGCTGCATTGTTGAAGCTAATGGGTTGTCGTTAAGCCCATTGGGCCTTTTGAATGGTCCATCTCTCTTGGCTGGGACTGTGAACCGTCAACACATAAAGGATTTGTGCCCTCAACATGACGGCTGCGATCATACCAGCACTGATGCACCGGATCCCATCAGAACTCCGAAGTTAAGCATTCTTGGGCAAGAGTAGTACTAGGATAGGTGACCCCTTGGGAAGTCCTCATGTTATACCCCCCTTTTCAATTTTTTTTTGCCCCGGTTAGGGTTGCCAAGATACTTTATCCACCATATTTCTATTACCGAATCCTACGACACCTTGGGCAAGACAACTTCTGTGAGACCCCGTATCGAGCCGTATAGAGCCCTTATACATTTCATATAACTTTACATCATTTAATATGCTTAATATCAATTAATGTGCATTTTCATCATTTAACGTGCATTCATCTCGTTTTATGTGCATATATCTCGTTTAACTTACATTTAGATTCAATTACGTGTCCTTGAGTAATTTAGGTAACGTAAATAATAATTAAATCATTTTACATGTTTTTAAAATTGGTTTACGTACGATTATCTTGGATTAGGTGTATTTGTACCATTTTACGTGCACTTGCATCGATTAACGTGTATTTGAGTAATTAATATAGCATAGCTAGTAATTAAAACCTATCAAGTTCAATAGCTAGTTAGAGTAACTAAACTAGAACTAAAACACTTAGAATTAACACTAGGATGGCAAACTCGTAATACACAAGTCAGTTGAGGGGCTAGGTGGTCTTTTGGGCCTTTAGATATTTCCTATCAACTAAAACACACACAATACACCACACACGCACACAAAATACTGCAGCACACACTCACACACCTCACAAAACATACACACCCACACGATCAAGAGAGGAAAGAAAGAGAAAGAAGAAGAAAGAAGGAGAAAGGGAAAAAGGGGGAAGAAAACAAGGATTCTAGGGCATTCTCAAGCTATCTCACCAAGCATTTGGGTGTTTTCAATCTTCTACTTGCAGTTATTCTTGCATTCAAAGGTGATGGAATTTTCCATAAATGGTTTTTGAAGATGCATTCAAGTTTATTAATGTTCATTGGTGTTTATATTGCTTTGGCTTAAATTTTTGAGCTTGGCTGATGACAAGTTTGTGTATAGGTGTTGTAGATCTAAAAATTGAAAATGTATGTTAGGTGTTGTGGTTTGTTGAGGAGAGGTGATTTGGGTAGAGTTTGAACCCTTATATGATGCCCATAAACTACATTGAACATGCTTGGTTGATGGTAGGAGGTTGTGGGGATTGTTTGGATGATTTGTGTTGAAAATATGCATTTCCCGTCCAGCTATCCGGGCGTTACAGCCCTTATCCGGTCGCCCGGATAGAGGCTACAATGCCCAGCAGAAAGCTTCGATGCGGGCGTTACCTGCTTCATCCGGTCGACCTGATGAAGGCAGTATCGCCCAGATGTTTGTCAGCTCTGCGCAGTGATTTTCCGGAGGCCATATCTCATTCGTTTCAACTCCGAATTGCATTCCGTTTGATTCTAGAGTTATCTACTTTCGATAAGCTTCGATTTTAGACTGAAATCAGATTAATTGGAGTTTGTAAAATTATGAGAATGTACCTCCTTAATTAGGCTATTGCAAATGAGATGAGTTTGCTTCATAGCTTCATTTGTGTTTGCATTTTCTTGTCGTTTTAAGTAATCTTTTGATATCTTCTCGCTATTTTGTGGTACTTGGAAATTCTTAAGGCTTTAAAATTTCTATATATGTATGATTATTATATGCTTGCTTGACATGCCATTGCCTAATCATTTATTACCGCAAGAGGTTTACATACTTACTTGCCTTATCTTTTATATATTACTGTTATGACGGAAGCAACCTACATACTTTGTTGCTATCCTAGTCCCTCTCTCTCTTGGTGACGTCCCTTGGAGAGTTGGGTATTATATATGTATATGTATATGTATATGTTATCAAGGTTGCAACCTTCTAAAGGCCTTGGTGCGATCGATGGCCCCCGGGCAGCAGCGGGCTTGCCGGTTTAGTCATGACCATCAAAGGACCTATTCTTTACCATTGAGGGGAGCTAACCAGAACCCTCGGTTGTGGATGAAGTTGGTGTGGGGTTTTCTTTGAGGACTGGATCCTCGGTTGTAGTGTGGGGTTATCATTATTTGATTCAAGTCAGAAGCTGTCAACATCAGCAATCATTGTATCCTTTTTACTATGTGGTTCCTACCCCCATTTAGACTCTCAAGGTCCACGGTGGGTAGGGTTACTTGCTTATTGATCATGTTTAATCTTGAATCTTGTTACCTGTTCACCTGTTATTTATTTACATGTGCATTCTTATGTGCATGACATGCTTTATCAAATCGTTTATGAAAAGATAAAACCTTTGTGAAAACCTTCATATTCCATCCTCACTGAGCTAAATGCGAGGATCTAGCTCACCCTCTTTTAACAATTTCAGGTGAGGTTGAGCCGAACAAGCTCCCACGTGGTTGCAAGCATTATTGAGTTGATGAGATGGATTCTTGCTTCTGTGATTCACGTGCTTGGTTGAAGATTTACTTCTTGCTATGAAGAACATGTTTATAATTGATCAATTTATTATGTTGTAATATTATTTTGGTTAACTAGATACCTAACTAAGATTGATCTTCATGCTTTTGAGACCTATAATTAGGATGATGAACAAGTGGTTCTTGGTTTGGTTAATTTGTAACAAGGTGTTGTAACCTTTTAGGGCTGACGCTTTGGGAGAATGTTGAAAGTCTTTTCAAACTACTTGTGATATTCTTTTAATGGATGTTCAGGTTGTTAATCTATAAACCACATGTTTTAAAGCTATTAAGTGTTAACCTCAAGAATAAGAGTTACGAATGTCAAGTTTCGACCTTAGCTTAGCGATAGGTCGGGGTCGGGGCGTGACAACTTCGCTTCACGTAAAGGTTGGGCCCGCAAACCGAGGGCGTGGGGCTTGTGACTAGGTCTCCATCGCTCTGGTGCCCATAACTTTTAATCCGTAAGGAGTTACGCAATGCACAGCATACCGTTGGAAAGCTCTCCGAGAGCTTTACGACGGGGCCGTAAGCCTGCTCGGCTGCGCCTGTTTTCGGAGCCCAAAATCGAACGTTTTCATCAGTTTCGGGTTATATTTCTTCTTTTGCTCTATTTTTCCATTCCGGATCGTACGTTATGAGCTATTAAAAGGATAACAACCTAACTCGCGGGATATTACAGGGCCCGACAACACGTCAATATCACGTCGTATGAGGATGCTGCGTTGTTTAAGCAGATAGGTTGTCGTTAAGCCCATTGGGCCTTTTGAATGGGCCATCTCTCTAGGCTGGGACTGTGAACCGTCAACACATAAAGGATTTGTGCCCACAACATGACGGGTGCGAAAATACCAGTACTAATGCACCGGATCCCATCAGAACTCCGAAGTTAAGCGTGCTTGGGCGAGAGTAGTACTATGATGGGTGAACCCCTGAGAAGTCCTCGTGTTGCACCCCTCATTTTCAATTTTTTTTGCCCCGGTTAGGGTTGCCAATATACTTTATCCACCACATTTCTATTACCGAATCCCACGACACCTTGGGCAAGACAACTTCGCTTCATGTAGAGGCGGGGCCCGCAAACCGAGGTCGTAGGGCTTATGACCGGGTCTCTATCGCTCCGGTGCCCATAACTTTTGATCCGTAAGGAGTTCTGCGGCGCACAGCATACCGTTGGAAAGCTCTCCGAGAGCTCTACAACTTGGGGCAGCAAGAATGCTTGGCTGTGCCAGTTTTTGGAGCCCAAAATCGAACGTTTTAATCAGTTTTGGACAACTTTTCTTCTTTTGCTCGGTTTTTCATCCCGGAACGTACGTCATGAGCTGTTAAAAAGCCGACAACCTAACTCGCGGGACATTAGAGGGCCCTACAATGCGTCGATATCACGTCTTGTGAGGATGCTGCGTTGTTGAAGCAGATGGGTTGTCGTTAAGCGCATTGGGCCTTTTGAATGGGCCATCTCTCTGGGCTGGGACTGTGAACTGTCAACACATAAAGGATTTGTGCCCACAACATGACGGGTGTGATCATACCAGCACTAATGCATCGGATCCCATCAGAACTCCGAAGTTAAGCGTGCTTGGGCGAGAGTAGTACTAGGATGGGTGACCCCTTGGGAAGTCCTCGTGTTCCACTCCCCCTTTTCAATTTTTTTTGCCCCGGTTAGGGTTGCCAAGATACTTTATCCTCCACATTTCTATTACCGAATCCCATGGCAACTTGGGCAAGACAACTTCTCTTCATATAGAGGCTGGGCCCGTAAACCGAGGGAATGGGGCTTATGACCAGGTCTCTGTCGCTCCGGTGCCCATAACTTTTAATCCGTAAGGAGTTACGCGGTGCATAGCATACCGTTGGAAAGCCCTCCGAGAGCTCTACGATGGGGATAGCAAGCCTGCTCGACTGCGCCCATTTTTGGAGCCCAAAATCAAACGTTTTCATCAATTTTGGGACATATTTCTTCTTTTGCTCTATTTTTCCGTCTTGGATCGTACGTTGTGAGCTGTTAAAAGGACGACAACCTCACTCGCGGGATATTACAGGTCTTTACAATGTGTCGATATCACGTCTTATGAGGATGCTACGTTGTTGAAGCGAATAGGTTGTCGTTAAGCCCATTGGGCCTTTTGAATGGGCCATCTCTCTGGGCTGAGACTGTGAACCGTCAACACATAAAGGATTTGTGCCCTAAACATGACGGGTGCGATCATAGTAGCACTAATGCACCGGATCCCATTAGAACTCCGAAGTTAAGTGTGCTTGGGCGAGAGTACTACCAGGATGGGTAACCCCTTAGGAAGTCCTCGTGTTGCACCCCCCATTTTCATTTTTTTTTTTACCTCGGTTTGGGTTGCCAAGATACTTTATCCTCCACTTTTCTATTACTGAATCCCACGGTACCTTGGGCAAGACAACTTCGCTTCACGTAGAGGCTGGGCCCGCAAACCGAGGGCGTAAGGCTTGTGACCAGGTCTCCGTCGCCCCAGTGCCTATAACTTTTGATTCGCAAAGAGTTACGCGGTGCACAGCATACCATTGGAAAGCCCTCCAAGAGATCTATGACGGGGGCATCAATCCTTCTTGGCTATGCCCATTTTTGGAGCCCAAAATTGAACGTTTTCATCAGTTTCGTGCCACCTTTCTACATTTGCTCTGTTTTTTCATCCCGGATCGTAGGTCGTGAGCAGTTAAATGGCCGACAACCTAACTCGCGGGACATTAAAGGGGCCTACAATGCGTCGATATCACGTCTTACGAGGATGCTGCGTTGTTGAAGCGGATTGGTTGTCGTTAAGCCCATTGGGTCTTTCGAATGGGCCATCTCTTTGGGTTGAGACTGTGAACCGTCAACACTTAAAGGATTTGTACCCACAACATGACGGGTGTGATCATACCAGCACTAATGCACCGGATCCCATCAGAACTCCAAAGTTAAGCGTGCTTGGCGAGAGTAGTACTAGAATGGGTGACCCCCTGCAAAGTCCTCGTCTTGCCCCCTTCCCCCTTTTTTAATTTTTTTTGCCCCGGTTAGGGTTGCCAAGATACTTTATCCTCCCCATTTCTATTACCGAATCCCACGCCACCCTGGGCGAGACAACGTCGCTTCACGTAGAGGCTGGGCCTGCAAACCAAGGGCATAGGGCTTGTGACCAGGTCTCTGTCGTTCCGGTGCCCATAACTTTTAATCTGTAAGGAGTTACGTGGCGTACAGCATACCGTTGGAAAGCACTCCGAGAGCTCTACTACAGGAGTAGCCAGCTTGCTCGACTGTGCCTATTTTCGGAGCCCAAAATTGAACTTTTTCATCAGTTTCGGGACACTTTTCATCTTTTGCTCTGTTTTTTCGTCTCGGATCGTACGTCGTGAGCTGTTAAAAGGATGACAACCTAACTCGCGAGATATTACAGGGTCCTACAACGCGTCGATATCACATCTTACGAGGATGCTGAAGCGGATGGGTTGTCGTTAAGCCCATTGGGCCTTTTGAATGGGCCATCTATCTGGACTGGGACTGTGAACTGTCAACACATAAAGGATTTATGCGCTCAACATGACGGGTGCGATCATACCAGCACTGAGGCACTGGATCCCATCAGATCTCCGATGTTAAGCGTGCTTGGGCGAGAGTAGTACTACGATGGGTGACCCCTTGAGAAGTCCTCATGTTGTACCCCCCTTTTCAATTTTTCTTGCCCCGGTTAGGGTTGCCAAGATACTTTATCTACCATATTTCCATTACAGAATCCCACGGCACCTTGGGCATGACAACTTCGCTTCACATAGAGGCTGGGCCCACAAACCGAGGGCGTTGGGCTTGTGACCAGGTCTCCGCTGCTCCGGTGCTTATAACTTTTGATCCGTAAGGAGTTACGCGGCGCACGACATACCATTGGAAAGCTCTCCGAGAGCTCTACGATGGGGGCAGCAAGCCTACTCTGTTGCGCCCGTGTTTGGAGCCCAAAATTGAATGTTTTCATCAGTTTCGGGCCACTTTTCTTCATTTACTCTGTTTGTCCGTCCTGGATCATACGTCCTGAGCTGTTAAAAGGACGACAACCTAACTCATGGGACATTAGAGGGCCCTACAACGCGTCGATATCACGTCTTGCGAGGATGCTGTATTGTTGAAGCGGATGGGTTGTTGTTAAGCCCATTGGGCCTTTTGAATAGGCCATCTCTCTAGGCTGGGACTGTGAACCGTGAACACATAAAGGATTTGTGCCCTCTACATGACGGGTGCGATGATACAAGGACTAATGCATCGGATCCCATCAGAACTCCGAAGTTAAGCGTGCTTGGGCGAGAGTAGTACTATGATGGGTGACCCCTTGGGAAGTCCTCGTGTTGCACCCCTTATTTTCAATTTTTTTTGCCTCGGTTATAGTTGCCAAGATACTTTATCCTCCACATTTCTATTACAGAATCCCACGGCACCTTGGGCAAGACAACTTCGCTTCACATAGAGGCTGGGTTTGCAAACCGAGGGCATAGGGTTGGTGACTAGGTCTTCGTCGCTCCGGTGCCCATAACTTTTGATCCGTAAGGAGTTACGTGGCACAAAGCATACTGTTGGAAAGCCCTCCGAGAGCTCTATGACTGGGGTAGCAAGCCTGCTCGGCTGCGTCCATTTTTGGAGCCCAAAATTGAATGTTTTCATTAGTTTCGGGCCATTTTTCTTATTTTGATCTATTTTTTCGTCCCGGATCGTACGTCGTGAGTTGTTAAAAGGCCGACCACCTAACTCGCGGGATATTACAGGGCCCTACAATGCGTCGATATCACATCTTACGAGGATGCTGCGTTGTTGAAGTGGATGGGTTGTCGTTAAGCCCTTGGGCCTTTTGAATGGGCCATCTCTCTAGGCTGGGACTGTGAACCGTTAACACATAAAGGATTTATGCCCTCCACATGACGGGTGCGATCATACCAGTACTAATGCACCAGATCCCATCAGAACTCCGAAGTTAAGCGTGCTTGGGCGAGAGTAGTACTAGCATGGGTGACCCCTTGGGAAGTCCTCGTGTTGCACCACCCTTTTCAATTTTTTTTGCCCCGGTTAGGGTTGCGAAGATACTTTATCCACCACATTTCTATTACCGAATCCCACAGCACCTTAGGCAATACGACCTCACTTCCCGTAGAGGCTGGGCCCGCAAACCGAGGGCGTAGGGCTTATGACCAGGTCTCTGCCGCTCCGGTGCCCACAAATTTTGATCCGTAAGGAGTTATGTGGCGCACGACATACCGTTGAAAAGCTCTCCGAGAGCTCTATGATGGGGGCAGCAAGCCTGCTCGACTGTGCTCATTTTTGGCACCCAAAATCAAACGTTTTCATCAGTTTCGGGCCATATTTCTTCTTTTGCTCTATTTTTCCGTCCCGGATCGTACATCGTGAGCTGTCAAAAGGACGACAACCTAACTCGCAGGACATTAGAGGGTCCTACAACATATCGATATCACGTCTTGCGAGGATGCTGCGTTGTTGAAGCAGATGGGTTGTCGTTAAGCCCATTGGGCCGTTTGAATGGACCATCTCTCTGGGCTAGGACTGTGGACCGTCAACACATAAGGGATTTGTGCACTCCACATGACGGGTGCGATCATACCAGCAATAATGCACTGGATCCCATCAGAACTCCGAAGTTAAGTGTGCTTGGGTGAGAGTAGTACTAGGATGGATGACCCTCTGGGAAGTCCTTGTGTTGCACCCCCTCTTTTCTATTTTTCTTGCCCCGGTTAGGGTTGCCAAGATACATTATCCCCCACATTTCTATTACCAAATCCCACGGCATCTTGGGCAAGACAACTTTGCTTCACGTAGTGGCTGGGCCCGCAAACCGAGGGCATGGGGCTTGTGACCAGGTTTCCGTCGCTCCGGTGCC
Organism: Ehretia macrophylla; assembly: GCA_037974665.1. Taxonomy (NCBI): domain Eukaryota; kingdom Viridiplantae; phylum Streptophyta; class Magnoliopsida; order Boraginales; family Ehretiaceae; genus Ehretia; species Ehretia macrophylla. The sequence continues at coordinate 40,182,372 of CM075776.1, read as the reverse complement.
CATAACTTTTAATCCGTAAGGAGTTACGCGGCGCACAGCATACCATTGGAAAGCTCTCCGAGATCTCTACGATGGGGGTAGCAAGCATGCTCGGTTGCTCCTATTTTTGGAGCCTAAAATTGAATGTTTTCATCAGTTTTGGGCCACTTTTCTTCTTCTGCTCTGTTTTTCCATCTCTGATCGTACGTCATGAACTGTTAAAGGATGACAACCTAACTCGTGGGATATTATAGGGCCCTACAACGCGTCAATATCATGTCTTACGATAATGCTACGTTGTTAAAGTGGATAGGTTGTAGTTAAGCCCATTGGGCCTTTTGAATGGGCCATCTCTCTGGGCTGGGACTGTGAACCGTTAACACATAAAGGATTTGTGCTCTCGACATGACGGGTGCGATCATACCAGCACTAATGAACCGAATTCCATCAGAACTCTGAAGTTCAGCGTGCTTGGGCGAGAGTAGTACTAGGATGGGTGACCCCCTGGGAAGTCCTCGTGTTGCACCCCCCTTTTCAATTTTTTTGGCCCCGGTTAGGGTTGCCAAGATACTTTATCCACCACATTTCTATTACCGAATCCCAAGGCACCATGGGCAAGACAACTTCGCTTCACGTAGAGGCTGGGCCCGCAAACCGAGGGCGTTGGGCTTGTGACCAGGTCTCTGCCGCTCTGGTGCCCATAACTTTTGATCCGTAAGAAGTTACGTAGCGCACAGCATACCATTGGAAAGCTTTCTGAGAGCTCTACGACGGGGGCAGCAAGCCTACACGATTGCACCCGTTTTTGTAGCCCAAAATCGAACGATTTCATCAGTTTTAAGCCACTTTTCTTCTTTTGCTTTGTTTTTCCGTCCCAGATCGTACGTCGTGAGCTGTTAAAAGGATGACAACCTAACTCACGGGAAATTAGGGGGCCGTACAACAGGTTGATATCACGTCTTGCGAGGATGCTTCGTTGTTGAAGCGGATGGGTTGTCGTTAAGCGCATTGGGCCTTTTGAATGGGCTATCTCTCTCGGCTGGGACTGTGAACCGTCAACACATAAAGGATTTGTGCCCACAACATGAAGGGTGCGATCATACCAGCACTAATGCACCGGATCCCATCAGAACTCCGAAGTTAAGCATGCTTGGGCAAGAGTAGTACTAGGATGGGTGACCCCTTGGGAAGTCCTCGTGTTGCACCCCCTTTTTCAATTTTTTTTCCCCAGTTAGGGTTGCCAAGATACTTTATGCTCCACATTTCTATTACTGAATCCCACGGTACCTTAGGCAAGACAACTTCATTTCACGTAGAGGCTAGGCCCGCAAACCGAGGGCGTAGGGCTTGTGACTAGGTCTCCGTCGCTCCGGTGCCCACAACTTTTGATCCGTAAGGAGTTACGCAGTACACAGCATACCGTTAGAAAGCCCTCCGAGAGCTCTACGACGGGGGTAGCAAGCCTACTTAGATGCGCCCGTTTTTGGAGCCCAAAATCGAATGTTTTCATCAGTTTCGGGCTACTTTTCTTCTTTTGCTCTGTTTTTTCGTCACGGATTGTACATCATGAGCTGTTAAAAGGCCGACAACCTAACTCGCAGGACATTAGAGGGCCCTACAACTTGTCGATATCACGTCTTGCGAGGATGCTACGTTGTTGAAGCGGATAGGTTGTCGTTAAGCCCATTGGGCCTTTTGAATGGGCCATCTCTCTGGGTTGGGACTGTGAACCGTGAACACATAAAGGATTTGTGCCCTCCACATGACGGGTGAGATGATGCCAGCACTAATGCACCGAATCCCATCAGAACTCCGAAGTGAAGCGTGCTTGGGCGAGAGTAGTACTATGATGGGTGACCCCCTGGGAAGTCCTTGTGAGGCCCAACCTCGATTTGCGTGCGATACCTCGTTTCATATGCCCTAACCTAGATTTGCGTGCCTTGACCTAGGTTCAAGAATCGTGTTTCATTTTGTGTGCCTTGCATTGAATTACGTGCATTCATTTAGGGTTGTGTGCATTTACTTGGGAAATGTGCATTCGTCTCGTAGTTCGTGTCTTGTCTCGTAGTGCGTGCCCTAAACCTATGAAAGCGTGCCCACACGCTAATCAAGAAAGCATCTTACACGAAGAACTAGATCATTAATTAATCCTACAAATTCCACTAACTATTATTAAATTACTAATTCAACCCACTAGAAGACAAAATCTCACAAAAAGCTAGACATTCCTTATTCTTTATTCCTTATTCTTTTGCACTTTCCAAACACACAATTAAATAATGCTCAAAAGATGACAAAAATTCAGATTTGCACACACCCTTGGCCGACCACTTGGACCCTTGTGCATGCACTTCAATTTCAAAATTAATTCCTCAAACATTCTTAGACAAGTTATGACACAAATGCATTAAAAAAAAACCCAAAACCCTACCCAATGCGCCCATATTCTCGACCCATTCATTTGCCATGCTAGGTGATTCAAATGATGCTTCTTGAAGACACAAAATCAGATTTTTACATGCCCTAGGCCGACAAGCTCCTTTCCCAACAAAAGCTTTTATTTTTCATTCATTTCTCTCATTTTCCTCTCATTATTCTCTCTCTCTCTCTCTCTCTCGGCTCTAGCTGAATATTGTAGACTCCATAGCTTATCTTCATCACTCCATGGTTCATCAAGGCATGCAAGAAGCTAGGGAGCTCGACTAAGCAAGCTAGGTTGCAAGAAACACACATGCAAGCTCTTTGGATTTCGGCTTAGGTGAGTTTGCTAGCTTCCATTTCTTTTCTTCTTGTTCTAACCACATGCACCTACTAAGAACTTGGTCACTAAGCTAGGAAAAATAGAGAAAATTGAGTGGTGTCTCGGCTAAGCAAGGAAGAAGATCAACTTTGTGCTTCACCAAGACTCTTGTGCATCTTCTTGTTGTTTTGCTAAGGTGAGGGCTAAACCTTCTTGAAAATTTTTCAAAAAAAACCACATGCATGCTCTTAAATGTCTATCTTTGTACTTGAGATATATGTGTGTTCATAAGCTTTTACAACCATGCATGGCAAGATTTTGGGCTAGAATGTGGTGATAGATGAAATCGTGCATGTGATAGCTTTCTGTCTTGTTGGTACGAGGTGATTTTGGCTAGGTAAATGATGTTGAAAATGCGTGAAAATTGGTAGGTAACTAGTTTTTCCAATTCAGAACATTTTGCCCAGAATTAGGACAAAGCTAATTTTGACTCTAAGGTCCTCAAAATGGCAAATCATTGAAATGTGTCCAAATCTGGAAAATCTGGAAAAATGAAGCAGGTTTTGGCAAAAAAATTATTGTAGCTTCTCTTGTTGTGTTAAATGCGTGGGATTGTAGCATTGGGATGTTGTGTGGACTGTTTTGAATACTTGAGGGTGTTTGAATTATTCGATGCATGGCTTGACTTTGATTTTGAGATGACTTGGGGCTTAATCGCACGGGTAAGCACGAATTGGAACCCTAGTAACTAGGTGAATTTGCTAAGTGTTGATCCTTTGGATGTTGTGTTGGATTATGTGTTTAGTAGGCTGCCTGTAGTTTCCCTTGTAGCCCTAAATATGATTTCGATGATTTCATGTTGATAAGTAGGCTTCTCTTGCACCCGGTCCCACGTAGATGTCGTTGTATGATGAATAATCTTATTATTTGATTACGTGAACTTTGAAATGAGTTATATGACTTGATTTACGTGCGTTACATGGCTGCCCGTTTAATGTTCATATAACTCCATGTGCCTTTCAAGTGAAATTACTTGTCTTATCGTGCCTCGCTTGTTTACTTGTCAATGTGCAATCTTATGACTGCTCGGAGGCAACCTACTTTGTTGTCCTCCTAATGTGATATATTAAATGTCATAAATGTGCATTGCATACAAGGTTGCAACCTTTCATTCTGGCATGGTAGCATTCACGCACACCGGGTGGCATCGAGCTTGCCGGTGCAACCGTGACTACCATTGTCCAATTCCCTCTCTCGCTTGGGGGCTAGACTTCGGAGAGTTGGGTCGTAGGATTTTGGGGTAAATCCGGAGTACACCCATTTGGCGTGATAAGGGGATGATTTGAAGTCGGCTGCAACAACTGATACTGGAAATGAACTGAGAGCAAAAGCTCACCGTATCCTTTTCACTATGTGTATAAGTACTCTCGCTTGGTTCCTAGAGGACCTCGGGGAGGAAAGACGGGTAATTGTGTTCCTTTACTTTTATATTATTGTTGTGTACTTATTTGTGATATATTCATGCTTGCAAAAAGGGTTTTCATAAGTTGAACCGAAAAATGAGTTTCAAAACCTATTTCTCGTTCCCCCTCACTGAGTTCATAAGGACTCACCCTCTTTTATCATCTCAGGCGAAGAAGATCAAGAACAGGTACCTGAGGACGACGTGCCTAACGATCATTCCTTGGAATGATTGCCTATCCTATGTGCTTTGCTTGATTATGGCCATTTGTGAACACTATGCTGCTTGAAGACTATTTCTTTTCATGTTGCTTGATGTTTGTAATGTAAAAGACCCCCGTTGTAATTTGGGGTCTAATTTTGGCTTTTACTGATAATAACTAGATAGACACTACTATGGTCGTTTTGCTATCATCATTGACTAGTATCTATCATAGGATTATGAGGTATCAGGTAAGGACTAAGTAAAATGAACCTATCCAATCTTAAGCAGGTATTCATTGTTAAGCCAAGATCAACAGATACTTCTGTAACGAGGACAAACAAACAAACGAGACATAGCATCATGCTAGGTTATTAATCAAACGAGACTTCAAGATAATTAGTAGGCATTTCAATTGATGATAAATAGTAATCTTAGTTGGAAATGAATTTGAGATTGTAAATTTTGAGGCGTTTAGAGAATTAGGTCAAACTAAGGAGCCCAAATACAGCCGTTATGCTGCCAGTTTTTCAGAGAATTTATGGAGTTTAGGCCAAAATGTTAAGTGTTAAACCTTCATAAACGGTTAAGTATGTGATATGACTTGAATGTTAGATCACACCCTAGTCTAACCCTTATAGGCCGGGTTGAGGCGTGACACTTTATAGGCAGAATGGTATCAGAGCTTAGATTGCTTAAGTCGGGTTTAACTCTCGGACCATGGGTAGAGCCCTAAGGTAATTAGGATGATTTGTCTATATGTTATTGTGTGATAATGTTAATTATGCCTTCGATGTTCTATGTGCTTAAGTGATTAACATATCTTAATTGTTTCAAGAATTGTGCATCGTAATCTGTGCCTATAGATGGCTGGCCCTAGTACCCGCACTACTAATAGGAGCGGTGAACCCCAAGAGACCGGAGATGCTTATCAAACTAATCCCGGCATGGCTATGTTTAACATGATGGAAAATGCCATGGATCGCGTGTCACGAGTGATGGAATGTCAAGATGCACCTGAAGCTAACAACAACAACAACAACAACGGGAATGATGGTAACCATGGGAGACATAACAGAATGAGGGAGTTCCTAGATTTTCGCCCGTCCAAATTCCACGGGGAAGCTGATGATGAGAAAGTAGAGGCTTGGCTATCTGAGATCGAGAGGATTTTCAGGCCACTTGATTATACTGATGAAGAAAATGTGGAGTTTGCTGTGTTTCTGTTGCACGGGGATGCTGAGCATTGGTGGCACACTGTGGAGGCACTGTGGAAAACTGATCATACCCCTCGCTTGTGGGGTAATTTCGTTAAGGCGTTCAAGGAGAAATATGTACCTGCAGTTTCCAAGCAGAGGCGGATTGAGGAATTCATGCACTTGAACTAGGGTAACATGACGGTGGCCCAGTACGAGGCTCGTTTTGACTGACTGTCCCACTATGCTCAATACATGGTCAGTACTCCGGCGGCGAAGATGTGGAAATTTACTACGGGATTAAGGCTAGAGGTTCAGGACCAGTTGGCTTCGCATGACTTCAATACCTATTCTGCTCTCTTTACAGTTGCTTCCCGAGTTGAGAAGAGGAAACTTGATAGAGCCGATTCGAGTCAGCCGAACAAGAAACCATACCAGCCTTCAGGTCAACAGAGAAAATTCCAGAGTCAGAGTCGTAGTCAGGGCTAGAGCCAGAACAGACCAGTGAATAATCGTGGCCTGACTAAAGCGCCATCAGCCTCTTCCACCCACGGATCGACAGGTAGTTCACCTGCTACTCAGTCTATCAATTGTTCTTACTGTGACAAGAAGGGGCATACCAAGGCCCAGTGTTGGAAGAAGTCAGGACAATGTGTAAGATGTGGCAGTGATCAGCATCAGATCAAAGATTGCCCTAAATGGCAAGCAGGACAAAATCAGGTTAAACCAGTTGGTAGAGGCAAGACTCTAGTTCCTAGAGTTCAGGCTCGAGCTTATGCTATTGAGTGCGAGGAGCTTCCAGAGGAGACTGTTGTTGTTGAAGGTACATTCTTCATACTGAATCAACCTGTTAGGGTACTAATTGATTTGGGTGTTACTCATTCATTTATTACTCCCTTATATGTGCAACGTGTGAAACTACAAGTTGTATGTTTTCCTTATGAAGTAGAAGTTGGTACTCCAATGGGTTCTAAACTTGTTACTAGCTCAGCTTGTAAAGCATGTAAAATTCAAATTAAGGATAGGGAATTCTCAGCCAATCTTATTGTATTACCTTTTCGAGACTATGAGGTCATCTTAGGGATGGACTGGTTTGCAAAGCATCATGCCCAACTAGATTTCCGGACGAAGATTGTAACGTTCCAGGTACCTGGTCAACCAATACTGGAGGTATTGGGTCGAAGAGATTTCACCGGGAGTTCCATCATTTCATCTATGAAAGCAGTGAAGTCCTTGAGGAAAGGGTGTAGTGGATACTTAGCTTACCTCATCAACAAGCCGTCGGACAAAGCTAAGTTGGAGGAGATGCCTGTGATCAAAGACTATGCAGATGTGTTTCTAGAAGAATTGCCCGGTTTACCCCCAAATCGGGAGATCGAGTTCATTATAGAGTTGCTGCCTGGTACCCAGCCGATATCTAAAGCTCGCTATCGTATGGCACCAACTGAGCTACAAGAATTGAAGGACCAATTGCAAGGATTGTTGAAGAAGGGGTTTGTTCAACCAAGTTCTTGTCCGTGGGGTGCACCAGTCCTATTTGTAAAGAAGAAAGACGGAACGTTGAGGCTATGCATCGATTATTGAGGATTGAACCAAGTGACTGTCAAGAATAAATACCCACTTCCACTGATCGACGAGTTGTTTGATCAACTTCAAGGAGCTAAAGTGTATTCGAAACTCGACTTGAGGCAATGGTACTATCAGTTGCGGATCAAAAAGGAGGATGTGCCTAAAACGGCTTTCAGGACAAGATATGAGCATTATGAATATGTGGTGATGCCTTTTAGACTAACCAATGCCCCTGCAGCTTTTATGGACTTGATGCACAGGGTGTTTCAACCCTACTTGGACCAATTTGTGGTGATCTTCATTGATGATATTTTGGTATACTCGAAATCCGAGGATGAGCATGAACAACATCTGCGATTGGTATTGCAGAAACTTCGAGAGCATCAATTGTATGCAAAGTTTAGCAAGTACGAATTTTGGATGCAGCAGATTGCATTTTTGGGGCATATCATATCCCAAGAGGGAATAGCAGTGGATCCAGCAAAGATAGAAGCGGTGATGTCTTGGAAGAAGCTGGAAAATGTTACGGAGGTTCGGAATTTTCTTGGTCTAGCCGGCTATTATCGGAGATTCGTGAAGGATTTCTCTAAGATTGCAGGACCGCTTACAAAGCTCACTCAAAAGAAAACAAAGTTCATGTGGGATGATAAGTGTGAGAACAGCTTCCAAGAGTTGAAGAAAAGATTGACTACCGCACCTGTTCTTGCATTGCCTGAAGGGAGTCAAGGTTTTGTAATTTATAGCGATGCTTCGAAGGAAGGATTGGGTTGTGTGTTGATGCAAAATGGTAGAGTGATTGCGTATGCCTCTAGGAAACTGAAGCTGTATGAATTGAACTACCCGACGCATGATTTGGAGTTAGCGGCTATTGTGTTTGCACTCAAGAAATGGAGGCACTATCTATGGGGTAACAAGTTCGAGGTGTTTACTGATCACAAGAGCTTGAAATACTTGTTCTCACAAAAAGAGTTGAATATGAGGCAAAGACGGTGGATGGAGCTTTTGGATGATTATAACTGCACAATCAATTATGTGCCTAGTAAAGCAAATGTAGTTGCAGATGCCTTAAGTAGGAAATCAAGCATGGCAAAACTGGAAGTCAAGGTGCAAGAGTTGTTGGAGGAAGCATTTTTGTGGAAACCACAATTGACACGGAAAGGGTTACCTTTTGCCACTACTCAGGTTCAATCGACCTTGTTGTCTGAATTACAAGAGGCTCAACAGAAGGACCAACAATTCCAGAGGATTAAAGAAAACAACACAGATTTTAAGTTTCATGATGATGGTATTTGGAGGTTTAGGAATCGGATTTGTGTTCCTAATGAACTAGAGCTGAAAAAGAAGATTCTTGAAGAAGCCCATAATTCAAGATACACTATTCATCCCGACGGAACAAAGATGTACTGGGATTTGAAGCACACTATTGGTGGAATAACATGAAGAGAGAGATTGCGGAGTTTGTGACATGGTGTTTGACTTGCCAGAGAGTCAAAGCGGAACATCAACGACCCGCAGGTTTACTTCAGCCGTTGGAGATTCCTCAATGGAAATGGGAACATATAACTATGGACTTTGTTATGGACCTGCCCAGGTCACAAAAGGGTCATGACGCCGTTTGGGTCATAGTGGATAGATTGACTAAGTCAGCGCACTTCTTACCGATGAACAAGGAGGATAGTCCTGAGAAGTTGGGAGATATGTATGTGGCGCAGATTGTAAGATTGCACGGGATGCCTGTGAGTATTGTATCGGATAGGGATCCTCGTTTTACTTCCCGATTTTGGAAGAGATTGCAAGAAGCTTTGGGAACGAAGTTGAGTTTCAGCACGGCTTATCACCCTCAGACTGATGGACAATCGGAGAGAACTATTTAGATTCTGGAGGATATGCTGAGGGCGTGTGTTTTAGATTTCGGGAAGGGTTGGGAGAAATATCTATCTCTAGCGGAGTTCGCTTATAATAATAGTTATCAGGCCACTATCGGGATGGCCCCATTTGAGGCGTTGTATGGACGTAAGTGTCGATCCCCAATTTATTGGGATGAAGTAGGTGAAACGAATACTTTTGACCCGACCCTTCTACCTAAACTTATGAAGACTGTTGATAATATCCACCTCATCTGAAAATGGATGCTTACCGCCCAGAGCAGGTAGAAAAGTTATGCAGACCGATGGAGACGAAGCCTAGAGTTTAAGATTGGCGACAGGGTGTTCTTGAAGATATCAACCCGGAGGGGACTGATTAAACACGGCAAGGGTGGAAAGTTGAGCCCGCGATTTGTAGGACCATTTGAGATAATTGAGAAGGTTGGCAGATTGGCATATCACCTGGCACTACCCCAAAACCTCTCCAATATTCACGACGTCTTTCATGTTTCGATGCTACGGAAGTATCATCCTGATCCATCGCATATCTTGGAGCTAGAGCCGTTGCAGCTTCGGGAGAACTTGTCTTATGAAGAGAAGCCCATTCGGATCCTAGACCAGCAAGATCGGGAGTTGCGCAACAAATCTATACCAATGGTGAAAGTATTGTGGGATCATCATGGAGTTGAAGAAGCAGCATGAGAAAGGCGAGACCAGATGGAGCAACAGTATCCAGCTTTATTTCAAAGGTAATATTGAATTTCGGGACGAAATTCTTTTAAGGAGGGGAGGATGTGAGGCCCGACCTTGATTTGAGTGCGATACCTCATTTCGTATGCCCTAACCTAGATTTGCGTGCCTTGACCTAGGTTCAAGAATCATGTTTTGTTTTGTGTGCCTTGCATTGAATTACGTGTATTCATTTAGGGTTGCATGCATTTACTTGGGAAACGTGCATTCGTCTCGTAGTTCGTGTCTTCTCTCATAGTGCGTGCCCTAAACCTAGGAAAGCATGCCCACACGCTAATCAAGAAAGCATCTTACACAAAGCACTAGATCATTAATTAATCATACAAATTCCACTAACTAATATTAAATTAATAATTCAACCCACTAGAAGACAAAATCTCACAAAAAGCTAGACATTCCTTATTCTTTATTCCTTATTCTTTTGCACTTTCCAAACACACAATTAAATAATGCTCAAAAGATGACAAAAATTCAGATTTGCACACACCCTTGGCCGACCACTTGGACCCTTGTGCATGCACTTCAATTTCAAAATTAATTCCTCAAACATTCTTAGACAAGTTATGACACAAATGCATAAAAAAAAAAAAACCCCAAAACCCTACCCAATGCACCCATATTCTCGACCCATTCCCTTGCCATTCTAGGTGATTCAAATGATGCTTCTGGAAGACACAAAATCAGATTTTTACATGCCCTAGGCCGACAAGCTCCTTTGCCCAACAAAAGCTTTCATTTTTCATTCATTTCTCTCATTTTCCTCTCATTCTTCTCTCTCTCTCTCTCTCTCTCTCTCTCTCGGCCCTAGCTGAATATTGTAGACTCCAAAACTTATCTTCATCACTCCATGGTTCATCAAGGCATGCAAGAAGCTAGAGAGCTCGACTAAGCAAGCTAGGTTGCAAGAAACACACATGCAAGCTCTTTGAATCTCCATTTCGGCTTAGGTGAGTTTGCTAGCTTCCATTTCTTTTCTTCTTGTTCTAACCACATGCACCTACTAAGAACTTGGTCACTAAGCTAGGAAAAATAGAGAAAATCGAGTGGTGTCTCATCTAAGCAAGGAAGAAGATCAACTTTGTGCTTCACCAAGACTCTTGTGCATCTTCTTGTTGTTTTGCTAAGTTGAGGGCTAAAACTTCTTGAAAATCTTTCAAAAAAACCACATGCATGCTCTTAAATGTCTATCTTTGCTTCTGTACTTGAGATATATGTGTGTTCATAAGCTTTTACAACCATGCATGGCAAGATTTTGGGCTAGAATGTGGTGATAGATGAAATCGTGCATGTGATAGCTTTCTGTCTTGTTGGTACGAGGTGATTTTGGCTAGGAAAATGATGTTTAAAATGCATGAAAATTGGTAGGTAACTAGTTTTTCCAGTTCGGAACATTTTTCCCAGAAATAGACCAAAGCTAATTTTGACTCTAAAGTCCTCAAAATGGCAAATCATTGAAATGTGTCCAAATCTGGAAAATCTGGAAAAATGAAGCAGGTTTTGGCAGATTCACTGACCTTGTAGAACGAACCTGTTTTGACTTAGTAAATGATATCCAAAATGCATTAAATTTCGTGTGCTGCTATATTTTTCAGTTCTGGACATTTTTGTCAGAAATGGTCTAAGGCTAAATCTTACCCTAAGGCCCTCAAAAACGACAAGTATTGAAATGTGTGCAAATCTGGACAGTTTTGTGCAGTCTCACTGTTTTGGCTATAACTATTGAACCCGAACTCCAAATGATGCGAGGTTTGTTTCTAAATTTAGTTCACTACTCAAGCATTAATTTGACACCTTATTCACTAGAATTGGAGATTTTTTTCTTGTCTTAATGATTGTGTGAAAACAGTCCATTGCAGTGAGGGTTTCACTTAGTGATATGCTTAGAAAAATTATTGTAGCTTCTCTTGTTGTGTTAAATGCGTGGGATTTTGGCATTGGGATGTTGTGTGGACTGTTTTGAATACTTGAGGGTGTTTGAATTAATCGATGCATGGCTTGACTTTGATTTTGAGATGACTTGGGGCTTAATCGCACGGGTAAGCACGAATTGGAACCCTAGTAACTAGGTGAATTTGCTAAGTGTTGATCCTTTGGATGTTGTGTTGGATTATGTGTTTAGTAGGCTGCCCGTAGTTTCCCTTGTAGCCCTAAATATGATTTCGATGATTTCATGTTGATAAGTAGGCTTCTCTTGCACCCGGTCCTACGTAGATGTCGTTGCATGATGAATAATCTTATTATTTGATTACGTGAACTTTGAAATGAGTTATATGACTTGATTTACGTGCGTTACATGGCTGCCAGTTTAATGTTCATATAACTCCATGTGCCTTTCAAGTGAAATTACTTGTCTTATCGTGCCTCGCTTGTTTACTTGTCAATGTGCAATCTTATGACTGCTCGGAGGCAACCTATTTTGTTGTCCTCCTAATGTGATATATTAAATGTCATAAATGTGCATTGCATACAAGGTTGCAACCTTTCATTCTGGCGTGGTAGCATTCACGCACACCGGGCGGCATCGGGCTTGCCGATGCAATCGTGACTACCATTGTCCAATTCCCTCTCTCGCTTGGGGGCTAGACTTCCTCAGAGAGTTGGGTCGTAGGATTTTGGAGTACATCCGGAGTACACCCATTTGGCATGATAAGGGGATGATTTGAAGTCGGCCGCAACAACTGATACTGGAAATGAACTGAGAGTAAAAGCTCACCGTATCCTTTTCACTATGTATATAAGTACTCTCGCTTGGTTCTTAAAGGACCTCAGGGAGGAAAGACGGGTAATTGTGTTCCTTTACTTTTATATTATTGTTGTGTACTTATTTGTGATATATTCATGCTTGCAAAAAGGGTTTTCATAAGTTGAACCGGAAAATGAGTTTCAAAACCTATTTCTCGTTCCCCCTCGCTGAGTTCATAAGGACTCACCTTCTTTTATCATCTCAGGTGAAGAAGATCAAGAACAAGTGTGAAACCCCACTTTCCTACTTATCTCGTTTTACGTGCTATACCTCGTTTTGCGTGCATATGATCTGTTTATGTGCTATAGGACCTAGAAAGTTATAATTTTGATGTCAGTACTCCTAATACGTGCCAAATGTGCATTCATGAAATTTTCATAAAAAACGGGATCAAAAATTTTATCGTCGTCTTTTAGTGAATAGTATTTTGGACGCACGTCCGCTAAAATTTTGAAACTGGTCTTTTTAACCCTTCTAGACCTAGTCCACGGACTTTAATAGACCTGTGTTTGATGAAAACGGTTTTAAAATCGGCTTAAGAATTTATTAGGGTTTTTACACCGACTTTTGCGAAAATCGAGTTTTAAGCCGATTCGGGTGGAATTGTTTGATTGTAAAACTTCTTGTCACCTAAAAATAATTTACTTGAGCTAGCTTGGGTGTTGCATAATTTTTTTGAGCATTGGTGATCAAGAAAATGCATTTAAAGACAAGAAAACACTAAAAATACTAAGTTTTTAACTTTGACTTTCATTTAAATGTTGACCACCTTGCTCATAAGTAGTTACACACATTAAAACAAGCCAAAAACACCACAATTACACACACATTTCCGAGAGGGAGAAGGAGAAAAAGCCAAAGAGATTTCAAAGCTTTTCAATCCAATTTTTCAAAGAAAAACTTGGTTTTTGTCCGTAAAACTTGGCACCGACTTGGATTCTGCTTGTTGGGCACGTACTTCACGCATTCCTAGGCTTATATCGCATCAAAGGTGAGAGAAAAATTCTAGATCTCAAAATGTCATTTTTATACTTTTGCTCATAAATGAAAATTTAACCATTATAATTGAAATCTGATGATAGATTATTGCTCCTTGCATGCTAGGGATCATTTTGATGCAATACTACGAATTTCTGTTGGATGTAGCATAATTTTTATTTTCCGGGTATTTAATTTTGATTAAAATGTTCAAAGTTGAATTAAATGAGTTGTGTTGATCGAAATCGATTGCCGTCAATTTCTAAATACTTGATAATTACGTGTTAGCGCTGTTGTAATGCCGAATTTTCAATTACATTGTTCGTGTGAAAATCTGGAAAATCCAGCCAAGACATCCTAGGGTTTTAGGGTTATCAGGCATGATTTGGAGGTGTTATGGTGGATTTTTGAGAGGGCTAATGTAGTAGGTTGAATGGGTGAGTGATAGAAACTGATTTGGCAATGTTTGGATTAGTAGAATGTAAGTTATGAATTTTTGAAGTTTAGGTTGTCATTCTTTAATTTCTTGAACGATGCCTTTAGATGATTGGGTTGTGTTTGAGTGTTGAATGGTGAGTTGTTGATGAGTAATTTAGGGTTTAATTGTGTTTATAATGCATGTCCGGTTAGATGGCCTACTTTGTCATCTAACTAAGTTATTGTTGTTTAAATGATAATTGATGCTATCAATGATGAATAATTGATGATTGATTGATGATTGATTGATGATTGATTGATGATTGATGATGATTATGGAATCTTGGTATGTGTGTGCCACCTCTCGGGCAGCGTTGGGCTGTCGGGTTGATAACGGCATGACTGCCATAGGCTACCCCCAGCTCGCATGACGGAGGTGTCATGGAGAGAGGGGCTAGTGAGATACCTCGGGTGCGTGAGTAATGGGGAGTTATAAGAAGAATGGTTGAGATCGTGATGGCGTATGGAGCTACACCAAATAGAGTATCCTTTATTGATTGGTTATATAGTTATGTGATGATAGTATTATTTATGTTATTATGTGTTTACTGACTCAAAGGATTATTCCAAGGAGTTTAGTAGACCTTGCTCGAGATCTATCGGATCCTCACTGGGCTTATGTATATAAGCTCACTCTCTATTATTGCATGCTTACAGGTGTTGCAGAGCCGGATTACGGGTACGTGCCTCCTGAGGAGGAAAATGTGCCTTACGTGGACGAGTCATATGTTCCTGAGTCTTATCCATGATTCTATGTTGTTTAATGTCATGTACATTAGCTTAGTAGACTTTTATATGCTTTATGGTTCTTATTGTAATAGATGTTGAAAAGATGATGATCCAAATGATGTTAACTTAGTGGCTTTCTTTTGTCTATGGTTAAGTTGTTAGATGGGTCTCAACTTATTTTTGAAATGTATGATAAGGTTGAGGTATTGTATGTTATGTTGGAACGGAGGCAGATAACGAAGACTGATTATTGTATATTACGGTTATGTTGTGTGTTGTTATGCTGTTGAGGAGTTGTTGTTTGTATGGTTATAGAATTGGATGTTTAATGTTATTAATGAGGTTGGTTTAGAACCTCGGTAATCTATTTACTGTCGTTATACTGCCGAAATTCTGTTGCGTCCTGACTGATTGTAGGTGGGCTCGAGTTGGGGCGTGACAACAGGTACCCGAGGACGACGTGCCTAACGATCATTCCTTGGAATGATTGCTTGTCCTATGTGCTTTGCTTGATTATGGCCATTTGTGAACACTATGCTGCTTGAAGACTATTTCTTTTCATGTTGCTTGATGTTTGTAATATAAAAGACCCCCGTTGTAATTTGGGGTCTAATTTTGGCTTGTACTGATAATAACTAGATAGACACTACTATGGTCGTTTTGCTATCGTCATTGGCTAGTATCTATCATAGGATTATGAGGTATCAGGTAAGGACTAAGTAAAATGAACCTATCCAATCTTAAGCAGGTATTCATTGTTAAGCCAAGATCAACAGATACTTCTCTAACGAGGACAAACAAACAAACGAGAGATAGCATCATGCTAGGTTATTAATCAAACGAGACTTCAAGATAATTAGTAGGCGTTTCAATTGATGATAAATAGTAATCTAAGTTGGAAATGAATTTGAGATTGTAAATTTTGAGGCGTTTAGAGAATTAGGTCAAACTAAGGAGCCCAATTACAGCTGTTATGTTGCCGATTTTCCGGATAATTTGTGGAGTTTAGGCCAAAATGTTAAGTGTTAAACCTTCATAAATGGTCAAGTATGTGATATGACTTGAATGTTAGATCACAACCTAGTCTAACCTTTATAGGCCAGGTGGGGGCGTGACAGTCCTCGTGTTGCACCCCTCATTTTCAATTTTTTTTGCCCCGGTTAGGGTTGCCAAGATACTTTATCCTCCACATTTTTATTACCGAATCCCACGGTACCTTGGGCAAGACAACTTCGCTTCACGTAGAGGCTGGGCCCGCAAACCGAGGGCTGGGGCCTATGACCAGGTCTCTGTTACTCCGGTGCCCATAACTTTTAATCCGTAAGGAGTTACGCGGCGCACAGCATACCGTTGTAAAGCTCTCCGAGAGCTCTACGATGGGGGTAACAAGCCTGCTCGGCTGCACCTATTTTTGGACCCCAAAATCGAACGTTTTCATCAGATTTAGGCCACTTTTCTTCTTTTGCGCTATTTTTCCGTCTCGGATCGTTTGTCGTGAGCTGTTAAAAGGATGACAACCTAACTCGTAGGATATTATAGGATCCTACAATGCGTCGGTATCACGTCTTACGAGGATGCTGCGTTGTTGAAGCGGATAGGTTGTCGTTAAGCCCATTGGGCCTTTTGAATGGGCCATCTCTCTGGGTTGGGACTGTGAACCGTCAACACACAAAGGATTTATGCCCTCAACATGATGGGTGCGATCATACCAGCACTGATGCACCGGATCCCATCAGAACTCCAAAGTTAAGCGTGCTTGGGCGAGAGTAGTACTAGGATGGGCGATCCCTTGGGAAGTCCTCGTGTTGCGCCCCCCTTTTCAATTTTTTTTGCCCCGGTTAGGGTAGCCAAGATACTTTATCCACCACATTTCTATTACCGAATCCCACGACACCTTGGGCAAGACAACTTCGCTTCACGTAGAGGCTGGGCCTGTAAACCAAGGGCATAGGGCTTGTGACAAGGTCTCCGTCGCTCCGGCGTCCATAACTTTTGATCCGTAAGGAGTTACGCGGCGCACGACACACCGTTGGAAAGCTCTCTGAGAGCTCTACGATGCAGGCAGCAAGCTTGCTCGGCTGCGCCAATTTTTGGAGCCCAAAATATAACATTTTTATCAGTTTCGGGCCACTTTTCTACTTTTGCTATGTTTTTCCGTCCCAAATCGTACGTCGCGAGCTGTTAAAAGGACGAAAACCTAACTGCAGGACATTAGAGCGCCCTACAACGTGTCGATATCACGTCTTTCGAGGATGCTACGTTGTTGAAGTGGATGGGTTGTCGTTAAGCCCATTAGGCCTTTTGGATGGACCATCTCTCTGGGCTGGGACTGTGAACCGTCAACACATAAAGGATTTCTGCCCACAACATGATGGGTGCGATCATACCAGTACTAATGCACTGGATCCTATCAGAACTCCGAGTTAAGCGTGCTTGGGCAAAAGCAGAACTAGGATGAGTGACCCCATGGGAAGTCCTCGTGTTGCACCACTTCTATTCAATTTTTTTTTGCCTCGGTTAGGGTTGCCAAGATACTTTGTCCACCACATTTCTATTACCGAATACCACGGTACCTTGGGCAAGACAACTTCGCTTCACGTAGAGGCTGGGCTCGCAAACCGAGGGCGTAGGGCTTGTGACTAGGTCTCCGTCGCTCCGGTGCCCATAACTTTTGATCCGTAAGGAGTTACGCTGCACATAGCATACCGTTGGAAAGCCCTCTGAGAGCTCTACGACGAGGGTAACAAGCCTGCTCGGCTGCACTCATTTTTGGAGCCCAAAATCGAATGTTTTCATCAGTTTTGGGCCACTTTTCTTCTTTTGCTATGTTTTTCCGTCCCGGATTGTACGTCGTGAGCTGTTAAAAGGGCGACAACCTAACTCGCAGGATATTAAAGGGCCCTACAACGCGTCGATATCACGTCTTGCGAGGATGCTACATTGTTAAAGCGGATGGGTTGTCGTTAAGGCCATTGGGCCTTTTGAATGGACCATATCTCTGGGCTGAGACTGTGAACTGTCAACACATAAAGGATTCGTGCCCTCCACATGATGGGTGCAATCATACCAGCACTAATGCACTGAATCCAGAACTTCGAAGTTAAGCGTGCTTGGGCAAGAGCAGTACTAGGATGGGTGACCCCTTCGAAAGTCCTCGTGTTGCACCCCCCTTTTCAATTTTTTTTGTCCAGGTTAGGGTTGCCAAGATACTTTATCTACCACATTTCTATTACCGAATCCCACGGTACCTTGGGCAAGACAACATCGCTTCACGTAGAGGCTGGGCCCGCAAATCGAGGGCGTAGGGCTTATGACCAAATCTTCGCTGCTTCGACACCCATAACTTTTGATCCGTAAGGAGTTATGCAGTGCACGGCATACCGTTGGAAAGCTATCCGAGAGCTCTACGATGGGAGGCAGCAAGCCTGCTTGGCTACACCCATTTTTGTAGCCCAAAATAGAACGTTTTCATCAGTTTCAGGCCACTTTTCTTCTTTTGCTCTATTTTTCCATCCCGGATCGTACGTCGTGAGCTGTTAAAAGGATGACAACCTAACTCGCGGGACATTAGAGGGCCCTACAATGTGTCGATATCACGTCTTGCGATGATACTGCGTTGTTGAAGTGGATGGGTTGTCGTTAAGCCCATTGGGCCTTTTGAATGGGCCATCTCTCTGGGCTGGGGCTGTGAACCGTCAACACATAAAGGATTTGTGCCCACAACATGACGGGTGTGATCATACCAACACTAATGCACCAGATCCCATCAGAACTCCGAAGTTAAGCGTGCTTGGGCGAGAGTAGTACTAGGATGGGTGACCGCCTGGGAAGTCCTCGTGTTGCACCCCTCATTTTCAATTTTTTTTGCCCCGGTTAGAGTTGCCAAGATACTTTATCATGCACATTTCTATTACCGAATCCCACGGTACCTTGGGCAAGACAACTTCGTTTCACGTAGAGGCTGGGCCCACAAACCGAGGGCATAGGGCTTGTGACTAGGTCTCCGTCGCTCCAGCGCCCACAACTTTTGATCCGTAAGAAGTAACGCGGCACACAACATACCGTTGGAAAGCCCTCCGAGAGCTCAACGATGGAGGCAGCAAGCCTGCTCAGTTGTGCCATTTTTGGAGCCCAAAATCGAATGTTTTCATTAGTTTCGGGCCACTTTTCTTCTTTTACTCTATTTTTTCATCTCGGATCGTACGTCGTGAGCTGTTAAAAGGCCGACAACCTAACTCACGGGAAATTACAGGGTCCTACAACGAGTCGATATCACGTCTTGCGAGAATGCTACGTTGTTGAAGTGGATAGGTTGTCGTTAAGCCCATTGGGCCTTTTGAATGGGCCATCTCTCTGGGCTGGGACTGTGAACCGTGAATACATAAAGGATTTATGCCCTCCACATGACAGGTGCAAGGATACCAACACTAATGCACCGGATCCCATCAGAACTCCGAAGTTAAGCGTGCTTGGGCGAGAGTAGTACTATAATGGGTGACCCCCTCGGAAGTCCTCGTGTTGCACCCCTCATTTTCAATTTTTTTTGCCCCAGTTAGGGTTGCCAAGATACTTTATCCTCCACATTTCTTTTACCGAATCCCACGGCACCTTGGGCAAGACAACTTCGCTTCACGTAGAGGCTGGGCCCACAAACTAAGGGCGTAGGGCTTGTGACCTGGTCTCCGTCGCTCCGGTGCCCATAACTTTTGATCCGTAACGAGTTACGCGGCGCACAGCATACCGTTGGAAAGTCTCCAAGAGCTATATGACGGGGGCAACAAGCCTGCTCAGATACGCCTATTTTTGGAGCCCAAAATTGAACGTTTTCATCAGTTTTGGGCCACTTTTCTTTTTTTTGCTCTATTTTTCGATCCCGGATCGTACGTCGTGAACTGTTAAAAGGATGACAACCTAAATCGTGTGATATTACAGGGCCCTACAACGCGTCAATATCACGTCTTACGAGAATGCCACGTTGTTGAAGCAGATGGGTTGTCGTTAAGCCCATTGGGCCTTTTTAACGGGCCATCTCTCTGGGCTGGGACTGTGAACCGTCAACACATAAAGGATTTGTGCCTACAACATGACGGGTGCTATCATACCAGCACTAATGAACCGGATCCCATCAGAACTCTGAAGTTAAGCGTGCTTGGGCTAGAGTAGTACTAGGATGGGTGACCCATAGGAAGTCCTCGTGTTGCACCCCGCTTTTCAATTTTTTTTTGCCCCGATTAAGGTTGCCAATATACTTTATCCACCACATTTCTATTACCGAATCCCACGGCACCGTGGGCAAGAAAACTTCGCTTCAGGTAGAGGCTGGGCCTGCAAACCGAGGGCATAGGGCTTGTGACCAGGTCTCCACCGCTCCGGTGCCCATAACTTTTGATCCGTAAGGAGTTACGCAGCGCACAGCATACCGTTGGAAAGCTCTCCGAGAGCTCTACGACGAGGGTAGCAAGCCTACATGGCTGCGCCCATTATTGGAGACCAAAATCGAACTATTTCTTCAGTTTCGGGCCACTTTTCTTCTTTTGCTCTATTTTTTCGTCCCGGATTGTACGTCGTGAGCTGTTAAAAGGACGACAACCTAACTCGCGGGACATTAGAAAGCTCTACAACGTGTCGATATCATGGCTTGCGAGGATGCTGCGTTGTTGAAGCGGATGGGTTGTCGTTAAGCCCATTGGGCCTTTTCAATGGGCCATCTCTCTGGGCTGGGATTGTGAACCATCAACACATAAATGATTTGTGCCCACAACATGAAGGGTGCGATCATACCAGCACTAATGCACCGGATCCTATCAGAACTCTGAAGTTAAGCGTGCTTGGGCAAGAGTAGTACTAGGATGGGTGACTCACTGGGAAATCCTCGTATTGCACCCCTCATATTCAATTTTTTTTGCCCCGGTTAGTGTTGCCAAGATACTTTATACTCCACATTTCTATTACCGAATCCCACGGCACCTTGGGCAAGACAACTTCGCTTCACGTAGAGGCTGGGCCCGCAAGCCGAGGGCGTAGGGCTTATGACCAAGTCTTTGCCACTCCGGTGCCCATAACTTTTGATCCATAAGGAGTTACGCGGCACACAACATACTGTTGGAAAGCCCTCCGAGAGCTTTACGATGGGGGCAACAAGCCTGCTTAGCTGCGCCCATTTTTTGAGCCCAAAATCGAATGTTTTCATTAGTTTCAAGCCACTTTTTTTCTTTTGCTCTATTTTTCTGTCCAGGATCGTACGTCGTGAGCTGTTAAAAATCCGACAACCTAACTCGCTGGATATTACAAGGCCCTACAATGCGTCGATATCACGTATTGCAAGGATGATACGTTGTTGAAGCGGATGGGTTGTCGTTAAGCCCATTGGGCCTTTTTAATGGGCCATCTCTCTGGGCTGGGACTGTAAACCGTCAACACATAAAGGATTTGTGCCTACAACATGACGGGTGCGATCATACCAGCACTAATGCACCGGATCCCATCAGAACACCGAAGTTAAGCGTGCTTAGACGAGAGTAGTACTAGGATGGTTGAGCCCTTGGGAAGTCCTCGTGTTGCACCCCCCTTTTCAATTTTTTTTGCCCCGGTTAAGGTTGCCAAGATACTTTATCCTCCACATTTCTATTACCGAATCCCACGACACCTTTGGCAAGACAACTTCGCTTCACGTAGTGGCTGGGACCGCAAACAGAGGGCGTGGGGCTTGTGACCAGGTCTCCGTCGCTTCGGTGCCCATAACTTTTAATCCGTAAGGAGTTACGCGGTGTACAACTTACCGTTAGAAAGCTCTCCGAGAGCTCTACGACGGGGGAAGCAAGCCTGCTTGGCTGCGCCTGTTATCGGAGCACAAAATCGAACGTTTTCATCAGTTTCGGGCTACTTTTGTTCTTTTGCTCTGTTTTTCCATCCCGGATCATACGTCGTGAGCTGTTAAAAGGACGACAACCTAACTCGCGGGACATTAGAGGGCCCTACAACGCGTTGATATCACGTCCTGCGAGGATACTGCATTGTTGAAGCGAATGGGTTGTCGTTATGCCCATTGGGCCATTTGAATGGGCCATCTCTCTAGGCTGGGACTGTGAACCGTCAACACATAAAGGATTTGTGCCCTCCACATGACGGGTGCGATCATACCAGCACAAATGCATTGGATCCCATCATAACTCCGAAGTTAAGCGTGTTTGGGCTACAGTAGTACTAGGATGGGTGACCCCCTAGGAAGTCCTCGTGTTACACCCCCCCCTTTTCAATTTTTTTTGCCCCGGTTAGGGTTGCCAAGATACTTTATCCTCCACATTTCTATTACCGAATCCCACGGCACCTTGGGTAAGACAACTTCACTTCACGTAGAGGTTGGGCCCGCAAACCGAGGGTGTGGGGCTTGTGACTAGGTCTCCGTCGCTCTGGTGCCCATAACTTTTAATCCGTAAGGAGTTACACGGCGCACAACATACCGTTGGAGCTCTACGACGAGGGCAGCAAGCCTGCTCAGCTGCCTATGTTTTTGGAGCCCAAAAGCGAACGTTTTCATCAGTTTCGGGCCACTTTTCTTCTTTTACTCTTTTTTTCATCTCAGATCATACGTCGTGAGCTGTTAAAAGGACGACAACCTAACTCGCGGGACATTGGAGGGCCCTACAACGCGTCGATATCACGTCTTGCGAGGATACTGCGTTGTTGAAGCGGATGGGTTGTTGTTAAGCCCATTGGGCCATTTGAATAGGCCATCTCTCGAGGCTGGGACTGTGAACCGTCAACACATAAAGGATTTGTGCCCTCCACAAGACGAGTGCGATCATACCAGCACTAATGCACCGGATCCCATCATAACTCAGAAGTTAAGCGTGTTTGGGCGACAGTAGTACTAGGATGGGTGACCCCCTAGGAAGCCCTCGTGTTGCACCCCACATTTTCAATTCTTTTTGCCCCGGTTAGGGTTGCCAAGATACTTTATCCTCCACATTTCTATTACCGAATCCTACAGCACCTTGGGCAAGACAACTTCATTTCACGTAGAGGTTGGGCCCGCAAGCCGAGGGCGTGGGGCTTGTGACCAAGTCTCCATCGCTCCGATGCCCATAACTTTTAATCCGTAAGGAATTACGCGGCACACAGCATACCGTTGGAAAGCTCTCCGAGAGCTCTACGACTGGGGCAGCAAGCCTGCTCAACTGTTGTCATGCCCCAACCCGACCTATGGAGGTTAGACTAGGGTGTGATCTAATCATTCACGTTCTTTTACGATTATGACTGGTTGACGAAGGTTAAGCTTATCCGTTAGACTAGAACTCCAAAAGTTTTCTGAAAAACCGACAGCATGACGGCTATATTTAAGACCTTTGGTTGACCTATTTTCTAAAACGCCTCAAAACCTTTAATCATTGATTCAATTCCAACTAAAATTTCCTATTTTATTATCAATGGATATGCCTATTAATTATCTCGAAAGTCTCGTTTGGTTAATAAGCCTAACATGATAACTATGTCCCGTTTATTTGTCAATTTCCTATCATGCAAGTATCTATTATCTTTTAGTTTACAAATGAGCACCTAAGTGAAATTAGATAGAATTAACTTAGTTAATTGTTCATCTAGTGGTTTAAATGCCTACGATAACTACTAATTAAGAAAACGAAAGCAAACAACCAAATAAAGAGTTTGTCCGGTTATAAATAGTACAATCCAAAATTAGACCCAAATTACAATGGGGTCAATTATATCAACGAAATAAAGAGTCCACAAATAAACACAACATCCCTAATAACATCCATGTTCACGAAAAGCACGCAATGCATATAGTTGTTCCAAAGGTTCATCAACTAGCACATTTCCTTCAGGTACCTATTCCTGGTCTTCTTCACCTGAGATGATAAAAGTGGGTGAGTCCTTATGAACTCAGCGAGGGGGAACGACAAATACGTTTTGAAACTCTTTTTCCGGTTAACTTATGGAAAACCCTTTTTGAAAGCATGACATATAACACAAGCAAGTATATAACGTCATATAAAAGTAAAGAAACACAATTACCCATCTTTCCTCCCCAAGGTTATCTAGGAACCAAGCGAGAGTACTTAAACACATAATGAAAAAGATACGGTGAGCTTTTGCTCTCAGTTCATGTCAGTATCAGTTGTTGCGGCCGACTTCAAATCATCCCCTTATCACGCCAAATGGGTGTACTCCGGATGTACCCCGAAATCCTACGACACAACTCTTCGAGGAAGTCTAGCCCCCAAGCGAGAGAGGGAATTGGACAATGGTAGTCACGGTTGCACCGGCAAGCCCGATGCCGCCCGTTGTGCATGAACGCTACCACGCCATAATGAAAGGTTGCAACCTTGTATGCAAAGCACATTTATGCCATTTAACATTTCACATTTGGAGGTCAACAAAGTAGGTTGCCTCCGAGCAAGTATAAGATCACATTTTGACATATTGGCATATAAGGCATTGTAAGAACATGTAATTGTTTCATATATCAATTCGAAAGCAGTTAAACCTTCACGGGCAGCAAAGTAACCATGATCAAATAAGTCATAGCATGTCTTTTAACAATTCACATTAGGAGGTCAACAAAGTAGGTTGCCTCCGAGCAAGTATAAGATCACATATCGATAAGTAAACATACAAGGCATGCTTTGACATGTATATTCACTTTGTAAAACACTTAGGAGCATGTGAACATTTAACGGACAGCCAAGTGACACCATATAAAACAGGTCATATAGCCCATCTTGGTTCACATATTAAGTGTTGAGATTATACAAGCATCCAACGACACTTATACAAGATCGGGTGCAAGAATAGTTCACGTATCAACATGCAATGATCGGGCATCATGTTTAGAGTTATAATAACAATTCCAGGCAGCCTATTAACCTCCTTCAACATCATTTATAATTCACACAAGAATGGTTTATGACTCGGGAACCTACGAGGCCATTTGGGTTTGCTAGGCCGTGCTCGGGGTCGGTTTGTTTGCTAAGCACCATAAGCAATTCTTAAACCATTTCAAGCATACTTAACATTTATTAGGCAGCCCATTAATCACACAATTAAACAAAATAACCATAGGATCATCGCTTAGCGAGTTTTCATAGTCGATAGGGTTTCGTTTCATGCTTACACATGCGATTAAGCCACAAGTTGACAAGTAATTAAACCCAAGCCATGAATTGATCAATTAAAACATCCTCAAACATCCAAAACAGTCCACACAACATCCAAGTGTCACAATCCCAAGCATTTAATACAACAAGAGAAGTTACAATAATTTTCAAAGCATATCACTAGATGAAAACCTCACTGCAATGGACTGTTTTCTCACAATCATTAAGACAAGCAAAAAATCTCCAATTCTAGTGAATAAGATGTCAAATTAAATCTCAAGGAGTGAACTAAATTCAGAAACAAACCTCGCATCATTTGGAGTTCGGGTTCAATAGTTATAGCCAAAACAGTGAGACTACACAAAACTGTCCAGATTTGCACACATTTCAATACTTGTCGTTTTTTAGGGCCTTAGGATCCGATTTAGCCTTAGTTTATTTCTGACAAAAATGTCTAGAACTGAAAAATATAGCAGCATACCACATTTCATGCATTTTTGATATCATTTACTAAGTCAAAGCTGGTTCGCTCTACAAGGTCAGTGAATCTGCCAAAACCTGCTTCATTTTCCCAGATTTTCCAGATTTGGACACATTTTAATATTTTTCCATTTTGAGGACCTTAGGGTCAAAATTCGCTTTGGCCTATTTCTGCGAAAAGTGTTCCGAACTGGAAAAAATAGTTACCTACCAATTTTCATGCATTTTCAACCTCATTTACCTGGTCAAAATCATGTCGTTCCAACTGAATAGAAAGCTGTCAAATACGTGATTTCACCTATCTTCACATCCTAGCCAAATATCTTGCCATGCATGTTTACAAAAGCTCATGTACACACATATATCACACGTACAGAGGTAAAAATGGACATTTAAAGGCATGCATGTGGTTTTTAAAAGCTTTTCAAGAAGTTTTAGCCCTCACCTTAGCAAGACAATAGATGAGGATGCTCAAATGCTCTTCAAAATGCACAAAGGGCTTCTTCCTTGCTTCTTGCTTGCTTGGGCTGCTATGGCCGAGCTTGGGAGAGATCTTGAGAGTGAGTTTGAGGTCTTGGAAGCTCAAGAGATGCCATGGTCGAAAATGAGAGAGAAGAAGAGAGAATGAGAGAAAATTGATGCTTTGATGAGTTGTGTGTGTGTGTGTTGGTCTTAGGGCCTTTCAAATCTGATTTTTGTGTGTCAACTAGCATATAATTTGAGTTGTAATGAGCCATGGGGTGGGTTGGTCGAGAAAGGGGACTTGGGGTAGGGTGAAATGGCAATATTTTATGCATTGTGTCTAGTGTATGTCATAGATTGTCTAGGGTAGAATATTTTTTGTTCAAAACTTGCTCAAGACTTTGATATGGCCGAGAAATGCAATGAAAAATCTGAAATTTCAGATTCAAGTTAATACATTTTAGATTATAATAAGTGTGGAATTTGAGGTGCATTGGTTTTGGGTGAAAATAAAGAATAAAGAATGTTTAGGTGTTTGTGTAGATAGAATTATTTATTGTTAGTGGATTTTGTAGAAATTTGAATTAGGATTATAATAATAGTTAGTGTGTTTGTAGGATTATTTTATAGTTTAGTGTTTTGTGTAGGATTCTTTATCGATTAGCGTGTAGGCACGTTTTCCTAAGTTTAGGGCACGAATTACGAGGTAGACACGGACTATGAGATAAGACACGAACTTCAAGACTAAGGCACGTATTTCAAGACTAATGCACGTAATCCTAGGTGAATGCACGTAATCCTAGGTGAATGCACGTAACCCAATACAAGGCATGTAATTCAATGTAATGCATGCAAATCAAGGCATGACTCTATATCTAGGTTAAGGTATGCAGTTCAAGGATAGGGCACACGAAACAAAGAGACACACGTAAATCGAGGTCTCGCACGTAAATCAAGGTCATAGCACGTTTATCTAAGTATCGTACGTATATCGAGGATTAGGGAACACAATTCTAGGTCAAGGCACGTATGACAAGGCATGCACAAAAACCAAGAC
This sequence comes from Ehretia macrophylla, assembly GCA_037974665.1. NCBI lineage: Eukaryota > Viridiplantae > Streptophyta > Magnoliopsida > Boraginales > Ehretiaceae > Ehretia > Ehretia macrophylla. The sequence goes on along the minus strand of CM075776.1, from coordinate 40,155,569 downwards.
AGGACACGTAATCCAAGGTCAGTCATATCATTCTTGGTCTATGGCACAAAAATCAAGGTAACACACGTTATTCGGGGTCCGGCCTCACATTCTCCCCTCCTTAAAAGAATTTCGTCCTGAAATTCATTCTTGCCTATTAAGGTCATTTAGACGAATTCTGACCCTTGTTATTCTTCCTACTCCGGTTCGTCCCATGTTTGTTGATCTTTTACCGCAACCAATTTACTTCTTATGTTTCTTCAATCATTTAGTTCGGTGTGACCTTCACAATTACAGTTCTTTCCTTTGAACGACTCCATTCCTTCCATTTGATCTTAAGGTCAAGTTCATTAACTAAGGTTAGAGTCTTCAAACGTAGTCATCAAAGCTACATCGGTATTCTAACTAGATAACTATAACTCCAGAATCATGACTCATGTTGTATCAAACTCGCCTCCATACTTCAAAAAGGAATATCACCATAATACCATGATCCTTTGGTGACATACGCTAATTTCAAGATAACAGGTCTATATTCGATTTACATATCCTATCTACTAGCTTCAAAACTGATATCACATAGGTCATACACATGTTATGAATTATTTCCACAATACGACCCTATTTTCAAGAAGAACTCACCAAACAAACTAATCCATCTCAAATCGTCATCTATTGATAGTATCATAGTCCTTATCTCGTAGGTACATTAGATTAGCAAATCTTCTAATGACTAGTCTCCCGGTTATAGGCTCCTATTCATTAACATTCTTCCCCAGCTTTGTTAACCTTCAAGCTCATAATTAAGAAGAAAGACCGTTGAGATTCGTTAAACTCAAACTCTAAGATTTATTAGGTACCACCAACAACTGCCATCGAAATTGCATGGGTAAACTGATCATGTTGCACTAGTTCAACTCTTACAAGTAAATTCATTAACTTGTAATCCACAATTTATTTCCTTATTCAAATCCCTATCTTCAAGTCACGAGGCTTCAGAATTTCTTTAATCTTAACCAAGACTCCTAAGGCGAATAGTTTCAATCTCAAATAAATTTCACTCATCTCAATCCAAGGTTACGTCATACTTAAGAAGATAAAGGTCCTACTCACTTAGCGACCTAGTCATTCCTTCGAACACTTAATGCCCGCCAATATATCTTCAACATTAATGTTACTAAGCTAGGGCCATAGCCATGTAAGTGATATCAATGCTCCACTAGGTTATCGGCCAAACAACAACAATCCTAGGACTATAAATGGGTACCGAAATGATCGAGCTCATAAAATACTTACACGAGATAACTTCAAGGTTGTATCAACATAAGAATTATGACCACGAGGCATCCTTCAACATAGCCTAATAGAACTTCAAAAGTAATCAACCACTCATTTAACTATCACTACAAGATTCACCCCTCTATTCAACGACCACAATTCGAAGTCTACCAATTGCTAGTTTCTAGATGTGAAACGGTGCATATAGATACAGTGGTCTAACAATAGTCTCTTGGGTCATTATGACTCTAATTCATCTCTATCTTAACTCCATGAAATCTCACTCTTCTCATTTACATGTTCAACTAACTAAGAGCATCAAGACTCATCGACCTTAGGTCCTAGGGTTCACCATGAATCATCATGCATACTCACTATTAGCTATTTATGATTACTAATCATACCCTAATGACTCCACTTTGTAACCAGATGCTTTAATCTCATTTCCATGTTTTATATTCTAGGTCCATCGGTCTTACTTAGGGATATATGCTTTCTAACATCCTCTGGGGTATCCAAACAACGAGTGCATAGAATGACTTACTTTGCATAATCACAACTAAATCCGAGAGGCACCAAATTAATACCATGATTCTAAATATCACCGATATCCACCTTTAGCAACGTTAGTCATCTAATGCATAATTCAATACCTTACACTTCTATTCGACCTAGCATTTAGGTGTAGTCTTCCGAACACGAGTTCTAGTTACGTGAATTCCTCGATTCCAACATCCCCATATCTTGTTATACTAAAGATTCATCAACCTTGTTAAACTTAGTCTCCAGAGTTGCCTACATGTCTTGGGGTTATCCATTGTTAAGTTACTTAAACACACTATTCATGCCTTAATAATCTAACCCCTATCGTCAATTTCCACGAATTCATCTCTTAATTTCTAGGTCATGATCTTACCATTGAGTGAACTTGAAACTCGCTAGTATACACCTTATTAGGTTCAACGATGCTTAATTCCAATCAAGTAAGGATTCAATCATATAAATAGTCTATTATACCATTTTAAGATATAAGAATTTGATTCAAAAGCAACTCCTAAGTCAAACTTCTATTATAAGCATATGAACATATATATACTACTCCACAAGTCCAATAGTATATTCTTATATCTAAGGAAAGTTGTATGTCCTTAACATTTATTCTTGAACCACAATTAGAAGAATGGTTTAACAAAATCAAGAACTTTATAGCTATAAAATTGATAACTTAATCATAGGCATGTGTATTCCAAAGATAAGGAGATAATTTTACCTCAACAATTATACCTGTGCTACGCATTGTATATATATGCATATCCAATAATACATACGATCCATCGAGTACATGTGAAGATGCGAGAAATCTCTAACCGAGCCTTTTCGTTCGTCTTGCACAAATTCACTTCCCTGAAAATCCTAATTCTAACTATCTATGTGTATAAACAGTCATTCACGGTTATATAAAATGCACATATATCAAGGAAGGAGTATAAAAGCATGCATGCATTATTGAGGACATGTCGGTGTGCATGATATAGAATACATATGGTCCGCAAAGACACATAATATTCGATGTTCAAAACAATTAAATCACATTAGCACACATTAACACATATAAACAAGATATCATAATTATCTTAGGGCTTCTACCTACGGTCCGAGAGTTGAACCCAACTAATGCCTAGTTAGTAAACTAAGCTCTGATACCATTCTAATATAAGGTGTCACGCCCCAATCCGACCTATGGAGGTTAGACTAGGGTGTGATCTAATCATTCACATTCTTCTACGATTATAACTGGTTAATGAAGGTTAAGCTTATCCGTTAGACTAGAACTCCAAAAGTTTTCCGAAAAATTGACAGCATGACGGCTATATTTAAGACCTTTGGTTTGACCTATTTTCTAAACGCCTCAAAACCATTAATCATTGATTCAATTCCAACTAAAATTTCCTATTTTGTTATCAATAGATATGCCTACTAATTATCTCGAAAGTCTCGTTTGGTTAATAAGTCTAACATGATAACTATGTCCCGTTTATTTGTCAATTTCCTATCATGCAAGTACCTATTATCGTTTAGTTTACAAATGAGCACCTAAGTGAAATTAGATAGAATTAACTTAGTTGATTGTTCATCTAGTGGTTTAAATGCCTACGATAACTACTAATTAAGAAAACGAAAGCAAACAACCAAATAAAGATTTTGTCCGGTTATAGATAGTACAATCCAAAATTAGACCCAAATTACAACGGGGTCAATTACATCAACGAAATGAAGAGTCCGCAAATAAACAAAACATCCCTAATAGCATCCATGTTCACAAAAACCACGCAATGCACATAGTTGTTCCAAAGGTTCATCAACTAGCACATTTCCTTCAGGTACCTATTCCTGGTCTTCTTCACCTGAGATGATAAAAGAGGGTGAGTCTTTATGAACTCAGCGAAGGGAACGAGAAATACGTTTTGAAACTCTTTTTCCGGTTAACTTATGAAAAACCCTTTTTGCAAGTATGACATATAACACAAGTAAGTATATAACGTAATATAAAAGTAAAGAAACACAATTACCCGTCTTTCCTCTCTGAGGTCTTCTAGGAATAAAGCGAGAGTACTTAAACACATAGTGAAAAAGATATGGTGAGCTTTTGCTCTCAGTTCATGTCAGTATCAGTTGTTGCGGCCGACTTCAAATCATCCCCTTATCATGCCAAATGGGTGTACTCCGGATGTACCCCGAAATCCTACGACCCAACTCTTCAAGAAAGTCTAGCCCCCAAGCGAGAGAGGGAATTGGACAATGGTAGTCACGGTTGCACCGGCAAGCCCGATGCCGCTCGCTGTGCGTGAACGCTACCACGCCAGAATGAAAGGTTGCAACCTTGTATGCAATGCACATTTATTACATTTAACATTTCACATTTGGAGGTCAACAAAGTAGGTTGCCTCCGAGCAAGTATAAGATCACTTTTTGATATATTGGCATATAAGGCATTGTAAGAACATGTAATCGTTTCATATATCAATTCGAAAGCAGCTAAACCTTCATGGGCAGCCAAGTAACCATGATCAAATAAGTCATAGCATGTCTTTTAACAATTCACATTAGGAGGTCAACAAAGTAGGTTGCCTCCGAGCAAGTATAAGATCACATATCGATAAGTAAACATACAAGACATGCTTTGACATGTATATTCACTTTGTAAAACACTTAGGAGCATGTGAACATTTAACGGACATCTAAGTGACACCATATAAAACAGGTCATATAGCCCATCTTAGTTCACATATTAAGTGTTGAGATCATACGAGCATGCAACGACACTTATACAAGACCGGGTGCAAGAATAGTTCACGTATCAATATGCAATCATCGGGAATCATGTTTAGAGTTAAAAAAACAATTCCGGGCAGCCTATTAACCTCCTTCAACATCATTTATAATTCACACAAGAATGGTTTATGACTCGGGAACCTATGGGGCCATTAGGGTTTGCTAGGCCGTGCTCGGGGTCGGTTTGTTTGCTAAGCACCATAAGCAATTCTTAAACCATTTCAAGCATACTTAACATTTATTAGGCAGCCCACTAATCACACAATTAAACAAAATAACCATAGGATCATCGCTTAGCAAGTTTTCATAGTCGATAGGGTTTCGTTTCATGCTTACACGTGCGATTAAGCCACAAGTTGACAAGTAATTAAACCCAAGCCATGAATTGATCAATTAAAACATCCTCAAACATCCAAAACAGTCCACACAACATCCACGTGTCACAATCCCAAGCATTTAATACAACAAGAGAAGTTACAATAATTTTCAAAGCATATCACTAGATGAAAACCTCACTGCAATGGACTGTTTTCTCACAATCATTAAGACAAGCAAACAATCTCCAATTCCAGTGAATAATATTTCAAATTAAATCTTAAGGAGTGAACTAAATTCAAAAATAAACCTCGTATCATTTGGAGTTCGGGTTCAATAGTTATAGCCAAAAAAGTGAGACTACACAAAACTGTCCAGATTTGCACACATTTCCATACTTGTCATTTTTTAGGGCCTTAGGGTCAGATTTAGTCTTAGTCCATTTCTGAAAAAAATGTCCAGAACTGAAAAATCTAGCAGCACACCAAATTTCATGCATTTTTGATATCATTTACGAAGTCAAAACTGGTTCGTTCTACAAGGTCAGTGAATCTGCCAAAACCTGCTTCATTTTCCCAGATTTTCCAGATTTGGACACATTTTAATATTTTTCCATTTTGAGGACCTTAGGGTCAAAATTAGCTTTGGCCTATTTCTGTGAAAAGTGTTCATAACTGGAAACACTAGTTACCTACCAATTTGCATGCATTTTCAAACTCATTTACCTGGTCAAAATCACTTCGTTCCAACTGAACAGAAAGCTGTCAAATACGCGATTTCACCTATCTTCACATCCTAGCCAAATATCTTGCCATGCATGTTTACAAAAGCTCATGTACACACATATATCACAAGTACAGAGGTAAAAATGGACATTTAAAGGCATGCATGTAGTTTTTAAAAGTTTTTCAAGAAGTTTTAGCCCTCACCTTAGCAAGACAATAGATGAGGATGCTCAAATGCTCTTCAAAATGCACAAAGGGCTTCTTCCTTGCTTCTTGCTTGCTTGGGCTGCTATGGCCGAGCTTGGGAGAGATCTTGAGAGTGAGTTTGAGGTCTTGGAAGCTCAAGAGATGCCATGGTCGAAAATGAGAGAGAAGGAGAGAGAATGAGAGAAAATTGATGCTTTGATGAGTTGTGTGTGTGTGTGTTGGTCTTAGGGCCTTTCAAATCTGATTTTTGTGTGTCAACTAGCATATAATTTGAGTTGTAATGAGGCATGGGGTGGGTTGGTCGAGAAAGGGGACTTGGGGTAGGGTGAAATGGCAATATTTTATGCATTGTGTCTAGTGTATGTCATAGATTATCTAGCGTAGAGTATTTTTTGTTCAAAACTCGCTCAAGACTTTGACATGGCCGAGATATGCAATGAAAAATCTGAAATTTCAGATTCAAGTTAATACATTTTAGATTATAATAAGTGTGGAATTTGAGGTGCATTGGTTTTGGGTGAAAATAAAGAATAAAGAATGTTTAGGTGTTTGTGTAGATAGAATTATTTATTGTTAGTGGATTTTGTAGAGATTTGAATTAGGATTATAAAAATAGTTAGTGTGTTTGTAGGATTATTTTATAGTTTAGTGCTTTATGTAGGATTATTTATCGATTAGCGTGTAGGCACGTTTTCCTAAGTTTAGGGCACGAATTACGAGGTAGACACGGACTACGAGATAAGACATGAACTTCAAGACTAAGGCACGTATCTCGTAGACACGGACTACGAGATAAGACACGAACTTCAAGACTAAGGCACGTATTTCAAGACTAATTCACGCAATCCTAGGTGAATGCACATAACCCAATACAAGGCACGTAATTCAATGCAATGCATGCAAATCAAGGCATGACTCTATATCTAGGTTAAGGTACGCAGTTCAAGGATAGGGCACAAGAATCGAAGAGACATGCGTAAATCGAGGTCTCACACGTAAATCAAGGTCATAGCACGTTTATCTAAGTATCGCACGTATATCGAGGATTAAGGAAGACAATTCTAGGTCAAGGCACGTATGACGAGGCATGCACAAAAACTAATATAAGGCACGTAATCCAAGGTTAGTCATATCATTCTTGGTCTATGGCACTCAAATCAAGGTAACACATGTTATTCGGGGTCGGGCCTCACAACTGTGCCTATTTTTGGAGCCCAAAATCAAACATTTTCATCAGTTTCGGGTCACTTTTATTCTTTTGCTCTATTTTTTCGTCTCGGATCGTACGTCATGAGTTGTTAAAAGGACGACAACCTAACTCGCGGGATATTACAGGGTCCTACAATGCGTCGATATCACGTCATACGAGGATGCTGCGTTGTTGAAGCGGATGGGTTGTTGTTAAACCCATTGGGCCTTTTGAATGGGCCATTTCTCTGGGCTGAGACTGTGAACCGTCAACACATAAAGGATTTATGCCCTCAACATGACTAGCGCGATCATACTAATACTGATGCACTAGATCTTATCAGAACTCCAAAGCTAAGAGTGCTTGGGCGAGAGTAGTTGTGATAACCCGAACCCGGCAAGCATTTAATAGCATTTGACTGCATTTAATTAAATGTCTAATTAGTTAAATCAACCAATTTGCACTATTTTAATATTTCTCTTGAAAGCATTTAATAGTTGTATATTGAATAATTAAAAGATTATTATCTATTTCTAATAATTGTAGTAATTGAATTTATTCTCTTGTGATTAATTAAGTGTCATCTTAAATGTTAGTGTTTAATTGTATTTGTCTACGTGTTTATATTAACTTTCATTTGTAGCTTAATATTAACTTTTTAATTCTTTAAAATATTCTAGAAATAGTTAAATTAATTATTTTAAATGAATATTGATTACCTTGATTGTTTTGATTATTTTAATAATCGGTTTTATTTTTCTTGCACCTTAAAGCTCGGTTTTCAATTAAATGAAAAGTAGCTCCGAGCCAGAGTAAATTTTGAACTATGTTACTTTTTGAGAACCGTATTTTCTTAAATTCTTTGAAGTTTAATTGTTATTCTTTTATTGTCGCAAAATGCATAGCATATCGAGAGAGATAGTTAGGAAATGATTTCCAGTGCTCAACAAATAGTGAAACTAGTATTTAGGTGACTTAAATTTTATATTTTACTTGTTGTTAGCTAGAATTAAATTGGTGATGTTATTTTAGCTTTTAAATGCATGAAAATAAGTCTATTTGACCAAATTTTAAGTAGTTGACCAAGTGCCTTGACCATTTTGACCTTGTGTCACCTTATAAGCATAACACATACAAAATAAAACAAGCAAAAATCTGGAAAAAACAGAGAAGCTAGGGCCGAAAATAGAAGGAGAAAGAAAAAAGAGAATTTCAACCTTTCAAACTTCCAATCTTCGCGTGAGCTCGTGCGGGGTGGTTTCCGAGGTGTCCAGCGTTGTTTTCCTAGTGACTAGGAGTGCCTAAGGTGAGGGAAGCACGTTATTTGCGCATTTGAATAACATGTTTATCAACTTTGTGATTTTTGGATTTTATCCGTAGGTTGTTGTTTTAATCGTTTTAATGCTTAAAGAATATTCCTTGTCAATTGTAGAACATGTATTTATGGCTTTTTAACATTTCTGTCGCTAAATCTTGAGATTGCAATATAAGATTGATAGTTGAATAGTAATATATGAATAGTAAACCCTTGAAACGATGAAGTTGCATTGTTATGCTTTCTGTTGATGTGAAAATGTGCTAGGTATGCTAGAATGCCTAAATGCATGGTTTATTTGGATTGTGTAATGGAAAAAACAAGAAAAACGCCTTGGTGAAAGTCGGGGTCGTTTAGGTTGAGTTTAGCATTTTCTCGTTTTGCGTGATGACATTATTTCGGAAGGCCATGGAAGCACTTTTGGTGCGATTATGGCGTTGGTTGGGTGTTTGGTTAGTATAGTTGTAGTTCAAATGAGCAAATGGAGAAATCGAGACTTTGCATGAATTCTAGGGAAAAGTAGGATTTCGGGGTCTTTAGACGTGCCTTATGGTGACCTAAGGGGATTGGTGAAGTCAGTTTCCAAAGCTCATGGCTCGTTTGCAAGTAGTAGCGTTTTGAAAGTTGGGGGTATTGTTGGGATTTTGTGTATTTTCTTAGTATAATGCTTATAGAATGTTTATAATGCTTATAGAATGTTTATAATGCTTATAGAATGTTTATAATGCCTATAGAATGCTTATAATGTTTATAGAATACTTATTAGTGCTTGATAATGTTTGTTGGTGTTGTTCTTGTTACATATTTGATTGTAAATGCCTGTTATCTTGTCTATCGTCTCTAATCTGTATTGTTGTGTTATCGCTCGTTTATCACCTTGTATCGAGTCTTGCATTGCATAGTGTCAGGCGCGTGAGTGATGGGCCTCTCTGGGTAGCCTCGGGTTGCCAGTGTTGGTTGCTCTAGCTCCGTGTCCTATTCCCTTTTCTCGCTTGGGTTGCCTCCCAGGGAGATTTGGGTCGTAGAATTGATGGATACTTCCGGGGTATTCCAAACTGGTGTTATAAGGTGGTTGCGCGCTTATTATCATTGTTGTCAACATCAAGCTCAAGATTGATGTATCGCTCGTGAAATGGTATATTGCTCGTAAGAGTGAACCATAGCCTTCAGAGTGTGGTATAGCTTTGAATGGTTGTGTTAATGCTTTCTTGAATGTTTAATATATTGTCGTTTGTATTGAATGCTTTCTTATTGACTTTATTGCTTAGCTGTGTCTATTTGCATTGCACGACTTTCTTTCTCTCCAACTCGATATCTGTCTCGCCCTCACTGAGTATACGTGTTGTGTATACTCACTCCTCACCACCACATTTCAGGAAATGTCATGTTAGCTGGAAAGTTCGTGATTTCGTGAAAGTTTGTGCCTGAAGAGTTGTCTTGCGTGCCTATGTGGCTTGAGTGTCGAAGTTGTAAAGATATATGCTTTCATATGTTGTATGTATTTATTGTTAAAAGAAATGTAATTTAAATCTAGCTAAGTAGTTGAGGTGAATTGATAAGCTAGTTTTTGTAATCAGTTAGCGCTTAACTTCAAAACATGTTTGTATTGTTTAAAGGAAGAGTTAGAATAGTATAGTACTTGAAAATGTATGTATATTTGCTTGTGGTTGCTTGTTGAGAACAAGGCTCGGATGGCCTTGAGGTGGTTGAATGTTTGGACATGGTATTGGTCCACTTATTTGCTGACGCAGGTTTTGCTTTTTGCCTAGAAACAGGGGAGACTCCGTCCGTTTTCCCTGAAAATTATGCCCGGGTTTGGATTTGGTTGTGATTAGATTGATTGATAGAACTCCCGGTCTCGAGAGGGATCGGGGTGTTACAGTAGTACTAGGATGGGTGACCCCCTGGGAAATCCTCGTGTTATACCCCCCTTTTCAATTTTTTTTGCCTCAGTTAGGGTTGCCAAGATACTTTATCCACCAAATTTCTATTACCGAATCCCACGACACCTTGGGCAAGACAACTTCACTTCACGTAAAGGTTGGGCCTGCAAACCAAGAGCGTAGGGCTTGTGACCAGGTCTCTGTCGCTCCGGTGCCCATAACTTTTGATTCGTAAGGAGTTACGCGGCGCACAGCATACCGTTGGAAAGCTCTCCGAGAGCTCTATGACGGGGGCAACAAGACTGCTCAGCTGCGCCTATTTTTGGAGCCCAAAATCAAACATTTTCATCAGTTTTGGGCCATTTTTCTTCTTTTGCTCTGTTTTTCCATCCCGGATCGTACGTCGTGAGCTATTAAAAGGACAACAACCTAACTCAGGGGATATTCTAGGGCCTTACAACGCATCGATATCACGTCTTACGAGGATACTACGTTGTTGAAACGGATGGGTTGTTGTTAAGCCCATTGGGCCTTTTGAATGGGCCATCTCTCTGGGTTGGGATTGTGAACCGTTAACACATAAAGGATTTGTGCCCTCAACATGATGGGTGTGATCATACTAGCACTAATGCACCGGATCCCATCAGAACTCCGAAGATAAGCGTGCTTAGGCGAGAGTAGTAGTAGGATGGGTGACCCCCTGGGAAGTCCTCGTGTTGCACCCCTCCTTTTCAATTTTTTTTGCCCCGGTTAGGGTTGCCAAGATACTTTATCCACCACATTTCTATTACCGAATCCCACGGCACCGTGGGCAAGACAACTTCGCTTCACGTAGAGGTTGGGCCCGCAAACCGAGGGCATAGGGCTTGTGACCAGGTCTCCGCCGCTCTGGTGCCCATAACTTTTGATCCGTAAGGAGTTACGCGGCGCATAGCATACCGTTCGAAAGCTCTCTGAGAGTTCTACGATGGGGGCAGCAAGCCTACTCTGCTGCGCCCATTTTTGGAGCCCAAAATAGAACGATTTCATCAGTTTCCATCCACTTTTCTTCTTTTGATGTATTTTTCATTCCCGGATCGTACGTCGTGAGCTGTTAAAAGGACGACAACCTAACTCGCGGGACATTAGAGGGGCCTACAACGCGTCGATATCACGTCTTGCGAGGATGCTGCGTTGTTGAAGCAGATGGGTTGTCGTTAAGCCCATTGGGCCTTTTGAATGGGCCATCTCTCTAGGCTAGGACTGTGAACCGTCAACACATAAAGGATTTGTGCCCACAACATGACAGGTGCGATCATACCAGTACTAATGCACTGGATCCCATCAGAACTCCAAAGTTAAGCGTGCTTGGGCGAGAGTAGTAGTAGGATGGTTGACCCCCTGGGATGTCCTCGTGTTGTACCCCTCATTTTCAATTTTTTTTGCCCCGGTTAGGGTTGCCAAGATACTTTATCCTCCACATTTCTATTACCGAATCTCACGGCACCTTGGGCAAGACAACTTCGCTTCGCGTAGAGGCTGGGCCCGCAAACCAAGGGCGTGGATCTTATGACCAGGTCTCCGTCGTTCCGGTGCACATAACTTTTAATTCGTAAGAAGTTACGCGGCGCACAACATACCGTTGGAAAGCTCTCTGAGAGCTCTACGATGGGGGTAGCAAGCCTACTCGGCTGCGCCTATTTTTTAAACCCAAAATCGAACGTTTTCATCAGTTTCGGGCCACTTTTCTTCTTTTGCTCTGTTTTTCCGTCTCGCATCGTACGTCGTGAGCTGTTAAAAGGACGACAACCTAACTCGTGGGATATTGCAGGGTCCTACAACGTGTCGATATCACGTCTTACGAGGATGCTGCATTGTTGAAGCGGATGGGTTGTTATTAAGCCCATTGGGCCTTTTGAATGGGCTATCTCTCTGGGCTAGGACTGTGAACCGTCAACACATAAAGGATTTATGCCCTCAACATGACGAGTGTGATCATACCAGTACTGATGCACCGCATCCCATCAGAACTCCGAAGTTAAGCGTGCTTGGGCGAGAGTAGTACTAGGATGGGTGACCCCTTGGGAAGTCCTCGTGTTGCACCCCTCTTTTCAATTTTTTTTTGCCCCGGTTAGGGTTGCCAAAGTACTTTATCCACCCCATTTCTCTTCCCCAACCCCACGGCACTTTGGGCAAGACAACTTGTCACGCCCCAACCCGACCTATAAAGGTTAGATAGGGTGTGATCTAATCATTCAAGTCATATCACGTACTTTATCATTCAAGAGGGTTTAACACTTAACGTTTTAGCCTAAACTCCGCAATTTTCCAAAAAATCGGCAGCATAACAACTATAATTGGGCTCTTTTGTTTGACCTAATTCTCAAAACACCTCAAAATTTCCAATCGCAATTTCATTTCCAACAAAGATTACTATTTATCATCAATTGAAACGCCTACTAGTTGTCTCGAAGTCTCGTTTGATTAATAACCTAGCATGATACTATGTCTCGTTTGTTTGTTAATCCTTGTTACAAACGTACCTGTTGATCTTAGCTTATCAATGAGTACCTGCTTAAGATTGGATGGGTTCATTTTACTTAATCCTTACCTGATACTTCATAATCCTATGATAGATACTAGCCAATAACGATAGAAAAACGACCACAGTAGTGTCTATCTAGTTATTATCAGTACAAACCAAAATTAGACCCCAAATTACAACGGGGGTCTTTTACATTACAATAGCAAGAATCATAACAAATGAAATAGTCTTCGAGGAACATATTGTTCACAAAATAGGCATAGTCACGTAAGGCACGTAAATCAAGCAATCATTCCAAGGAATCATCGTTAGGAACGTCGTCCTCGGGTACCTGTTCTTGGTCTTCTTCACCTGAGATGATAAAAGAGGGTGAGTCCTTATAAACTCAGCGAGGGGGAACGAGAAATAACTTTTGAAACTCATTTTCCGGTTCAACTTATGAAAACCCTTTTTGCAAGCATGAATATATAGCAAGTAAGTACATAACGTAATGTAAAAGTAAAGGAACACAATTACCCGTCTTTCATCCCCGAGGTCCTCTAGGAACGAAGCGAGAGTACTTATACACATAGTGAAAAGGATACGGTGAGCTTTTGCTTTCAGTTCATGTCAGTATCAATTGTTGCGGCCAACTTCAAATCATCCCCTTATCACGCCAAATGGGTGTACTCCAGATGTACCTAAAATCCTACGACCCAACTCTCCGAGGAAGTCTAGCCCCCAAGTGAGAGAGGAAATTGGACAATGGTAGTCACGGTTGCACTGGCAAGCCCGATGCTGCCCGGTGTGCGTGAACGCTACCACGACAGAATGAAAGGTTGCAACCTTGTATGCAATGCACATTTATGACATTTAATATATCACATTTGGAGGACAACAAAGTAGGTTGCCTCCGAGCAGTCATAAGATTGCACATTGACAGTTAAACACGCGAGATACGATATGACAAGTACATTCACTTGAAAAGCACATGGAGTTATATGAATATTAAACGGACAGCCATGTAACGCATGTAAATCAAGTCATATAACTCATTTCGAAGTTCACGTAATCAAATAATAAGATTATTCAACATGCAACGACATCTAGAATGGAACCAGGTGCAAGAAAGTCCTACTTGTCAACATGTAATCATCGAAATCATGTTTAGGGCTATGAGGGCAACTACGGGCAGCCTACTAATTTCATAATCAAACACGATATCTATAGGATCAACAACTTAGCGAATTTACCTAGTCACTAGGGTTTCAATTCGTGCTTACCCGTGCGATTAAGCCCCAAGTCATCTCGTAATTAATCTCAAGCCATGCATTGATTAATTCAAACACCCTCAAGCATTCAAAACAGTCCGCACAACATCCAAATGCCACAATCCCAAGAATTTAATACAACAAGAGAAGCTACAATAATTTTTCTAAGCACATCACTAAGTGAAACCCTCACTGCAATGAACTGTTTTCTCACAATCATTAAGACAAGAAAACAACTCCAATTCCAGTGAACAAGATGTCAAATTAAATCTCAAGGAGTGAACTAAATTCAGAAACAAACCTCGCATCATTTGGAGTTCGAGTTCAAGAGTTATAGCCAAAACAGTAAGGCTACACAAAACTGTCCAGATTTGCACACATTTCAATACTTGTCATTTTTGAGGGCCTTAGGTTCAGATTTAGCCTTAGTCCATTTCTGACAAAAATGTCTAGAACTGAAAAATATAGCTGTACACCAAATTTCATGCATTTTTAATATCATTTACTAAGTCAAAACAGGTTCGTTATACAAGGTTAGTGAATCTGCCAAAACCTGCTTCATTTTTCCAAACTTTCCAGATTTGGACACATTTTGATAATTAGCCATTTTGAGGACCTTAGAATCGAAATTAGCTTTGACCTATTTCTGCGAAAAGTGTTCAGAACTGGAACATCTAGTTACCTACCAATTTTCACACATTTTCAATATCTTCTACCTGGTCAAAATGACCTCGCACCAACAAGGCAGAAGGCTGTCACATACCTGATTTTATCTATCATCACGTTCTAGCCAAATATCTTGCCTTGCATGTTTACAAAAGCTCATGAACACACATATATCACAAGTAAAGAAGTAAAGATAGGCATTTAAGGGCATGCATGTGGATTTTGAAAGCTTTTCAAGAAGTTTTAGCCATCACCTTAGCAAAACAACAAGAAGATGCACAAGACTCTTGATGGTTGCACAAGATTGACTCTTTTCCTTGCTTAGCCGAGACACCACTCGATTTTCTCTAATTTCCTAGCTTAGTAACCAAGTTCTTAGTAGGTGCATGTGGTTAGAACAAGAAGAAAAGAAATGGAAGCTAGCAAACTCACCTAAGCCGAAATGGAGGTTCAAAGAGCTTGCTTGTGCATTTCTTTGCTCCTAGCTTTGTTTGGTCGAGTTCCTTGGTTGCTTGGAAGTCTTGAAGAGCCTTAGGATGCAGAACTTAGCTATGGAGTCTACAATATTCAGCTAGGGCCGAGAGAGAGAGAAGAATGAGAGGGAGAGAGAGAAATGTGAGAAAGAAAGAAAGAATGAAAGAAAAAATGAAAGGCTTTGAAGAGAATGATGCATATGTCGGCCTAGGGCCTTGCAATTTCAGATTTTTGTGTCTTCAAGGAGCATTTTTTGAATCCTTAGCATGGGCAATTGAGAATGGGTCGAGAATGGTGCATTGGGGAGAGTTTTTGAGCCATTTTTTTATCCATTGTGTCATTAAATTGTCGTAGAATGTATGAGGAATAAATTTTGAAATTGAATTGCATGCTCAAAGCTCCTAGTGGTTGGCTAAGGCTTGTGCAAAATCTGAATTTTTTGTCTTGTTCAAGGCTTATTTTATTGTGTGTTTGGGATATGCAAAGAATAAAGAATAAAGAATAAAGAATGTCTAGCTTTTTGTGAGATTTTGTCTTCTAGTGGGTTGAATTAGTAATTTAATATTAGTTAGTGCGATTTGTAGGATTAATTATTGATCTAGTGCTTCGTGTAAGATGCTTTCTTGATTAGCGTGAGGGCACGCTTTCCTAGGTCTAGGGCACGTACTACGAAACGAATGCACGTTTCCCAAATAAATGCACGCAACCCTAAATGAATGCACGTAATTCAATGCAAGGCACACAAAACGAAACACAATTCTTAAACCTAGGTCAAGGCAAGCAAATCTAGGTTAGAGCACACGAAATGAAGTATCACACGCAAATTGAGGTCGGGCCACACACAACTTCGCTTCACGTAGAGGCTGGGCCCGCAAACCGAGGGCGTAGGGCTTGTGACCAGGTCTCCGTCGCTCCGGGGCCCATAACTTTTGATCCGTAAGGAGATACGCGGCGCACAGCATACCGTTGGAAAGCTCTCCGAGAGCTCTATGGCGGGGGCAGCAAGCCTGCTCAGCTGCGCCCATTTTTGGAGCTCAAAATCAAACATTTTCATCAGTTTCGGGTCACTTTTCTTCTTTTGCTTTGTTTTTCGGTCCCGGATTGTACGTCGTGAGCTGTTAAAAGGACAACAACCTAACTAGCAGGATATTACAGGGCCCTACTATGCGTTGATATCACGTTTTGTGAGGATGCTGCGTTGTTGAAGCGGATGGGTTGTCGTTAAGCCCATTGGGCCTTTTGAATGAGCCATCGCTCTAGGCTGGGACTGTGAACCGTCAACACATAAAGGATTTATGCCCTCAACATGACGGGTGCGATCATACCAGCACTGATGCACCGGATCCCATCAGAACTCCGAAGTTAAGCGTACTTGGGTGAGAGTAGTACTAGGATGGGTGACCCCTTGGTAAGTCCTCGTGTTGCACCCCCCTTTTCAATTTTTTTTGCCCCGGTTAGGGTTGCCAAAGTACTTTATCCACCACATTTCTATTACTGAATCCCACGGCACTTTGGGCAAGACAACTTCGCTTCACGTAGAGGCTGGGACCGCAAACCGAGGGCGTAGGGCTTGTGACCAGGTCTCCGTTGCTCCGGTGCCCATAACTTTTGATCCGTAAGGAGTTACACAGCGCACAGCATATCGTTGGAAAGCTCTTCGAGAGCTCTATGACGGGGGCAACAGGCCTGCTTAGCTGAGCCCCTTTTTGAAGCCCAAAATTGAATGTTTTCATCAATTTTGGGCCACTTTTCTTCTTTTGCTTTGTTTTTCCGTCGCGGATCGTACGTTGTGAGCAGTTAAAAGGACGACAACCTAACTAACAGGATATTACAGGTCCCTACTACGCGCCGATATCACGTCTTGCGAGGATGCTGCGTTGTTGAAGCGGATGGGTTGTCGTTAAGCCCATTGGGCCTTTTGAATGAGCCATCTCTATGGCTGGTACTGTGAACCGTCAACAGATAAAGGATTTGTGCCCACAACATGACGGGTGCAATCATACAAGTACTAATGCCTAATGCACCGGATCCCATCAGAACTCCGAAGTTAAGCGTGCTTGGGCGAGTGTAGTACTAGGATAGGTGACCCCTTAGGAAGTTCTCGTGTTGCACCCCCCCCCCCCTTTTCAATTTTTTTTACCCCGGTTAGGGTTGCCGAGAAACTTTATCCTCCACATTTCTATTACCAAATCCCACGGCCCCTTGGGCATGACGACTTCGCTTCACATAGAGGCTGGGCCCACAAATCGAGGGCGTGGGGTTTGTGACTAGGTCTTTGTCGCTCCGGTGCCCATAAATTTAAATCTATAAGGAGTTACACGGTGCATAGCATACCGTTGGAAATCTCTTCGAGAGCTCTACGACGGGGGCAGCAAGCCTGGTCAGCTGCGCCTATTTTTGGAGCCCAAAATTGAACGTTTTCATTAGTTTCGGGCCACTTTTCTTCTTTTGCTCTATTTTTTTTATCTCGGTTCGTACGTCGTGAGCTGTTAAAAGGATGACAACATAACTCGCAGGATATTACAGGTTCCTACAACGCGTCAATATCACGTCCTACGAGGATACTGTGTTGTTGAAGCGGATGGGTTGTCGTTAAGCCCATTGGGCCTTTTGAATGGGCCATCTCTCTGGGCTAGGACTGTGAACCGTCAACACATAAAGGATTTGTGCCCTCAACATGACGGGTGAGATCATACCAGCACTAATGCACTGGATCCCATCAGAACCCCGAAGTTAAGCGTGCTTGGACGAGAGTAGTACTAGGATGGTTGACGCCTTGGGAAGTCCTCGTGTTGCACCCCCCTTTTCAATTTTTTTTGCCCCGGTTAGGGTTGCAAATATACTTTATCCACAACATTTCTATTACCGAATCCCACGGCACCTTGGGCAAGACGACTTCGCTTCACGTAGAGGTTGGGCCTACAAACCGAGGGTGTAGGGCATGTGACCAGGTCTCTGTCGCTCTGGTGCCCATAACTTTTGATACGTAAGGAGTTACGCGGAGCACAGCATACTGTTGGAAAGCTCACCAAGAGCTCTACGACGGGGGCAACAAGCCTGCTCAGATGCGCCCATTTTTTATGCTCAAAATTGAACGTTTTCATCAGTTTTGGGTCACTTTTCTTCTTTTGTTCTGTTTTTCTGCGCCGGATCGTACGACATGAGCAATTAAAAGGACGACAACCTAACTCGCGGGACATTTGAGCGCCCTACAATGTGTCGATATCATGTTTTGCAAGGATGCTGCGTTGTTGAAGCGGATGGGTTGTCGTTAAGCCCATTGGGCTTTTTGAATGGGCCATCTCTCTAGGCTGAGATTGTGAATCGTCAACACATAAAGGATTTGTGCCCACAACATGACGGGTGCGATCATTCCAACACTAATGCACCGGATCCCATCAGAACTCCGAAGTGAAGCGTGCTTGGGCGAGAGTAGTACTAGGATGGGTGACCCCCTGGGAAGTCCTCGTATTGCACCCCCTATTTTCAATTTTTTTTGCCTCGGTTAGGGTTGCCAAGATACTTTTTCCACCACATTTCTATTACCGAATCCCATGGCACCTTGGGCAAGACAACATCGCTTCACGTAGAGGATGGGCCCGTAAACCGAGGGCGTAGGGCTTTTGACTAGGTCTCCGTCACTCCAGTGCCCATAACTTTTGAACCGTAAGGAGTTATGCGGCGCAACACATACCGTTGGAAAGCCCTCTGAGGGCTCTACGACAGGGGCAGCAAGCTTGCTCAGTTGCGTCTATTTTTGGAGCCCAAAGTCGAATGTTTTCATCAGTTTCGGGCGACTTTTCTTCTTTTGCTCTATTTTTTCATCCCGGATCGTATGTCGTGAACTATTAAAAGGACGACAACCTAACTCGTGGGACATTAGAGGGCCCTACAACGTGTCGATAGCACGTCTTGTGAGGATGCGAAGTTGTTGAAGCGGATGGGTTGTCGTTAAGCCCATTGGGCCTTTTGAATGGGCCATCTCTCTGGGTTGGGACTCTGAACCGTCAACACATAAAGGATTTGTGCCCACAACATGACGGGTGCGATCATACCAGCACTAATGCTCCGGATCCTATAAGAACTCCGAAGTTAAGCGTGCTTGGGCGAGAGTAGTACTAGGATGGGTGACCCCTTGGGAAGTCCTCGTGTTGCACCCCCCCTTTTCAATTTTTTTTGCCCCGGTTAGGGTTGCCAAGATACTTTATCCACCACATTTCTATAACCGAATCCCACGGCAAGTTGGGCAAGACAACTTCGCTTCACGTAGAGGCTGGGCCCTCAAACCGAGGGCGTAGGGCTTGTGACCAGGTCTCAGTCGCTCCGGTGCCTAGAACTTTTATTCCGTAAGGAGTTACGTGGTGCACATCATACCGTTGGAAAACTCTCTGAGAGCTCTACGATGGAGGCAGCAAGCCTGCTCGGCTGTTCCTATTTTCAGAGCCTAAAATAGAACGTTTTCATCAGTATCAGACCACTTTTATTTTTTGCTCTATTTTTCCGTCCCAGATCATACGTCGTGAGCAGTTAAAAGGACGACAATCTCACTCACAGAATATTATAGGGCCCTACAACGCGTCGATATCACATCTTACGAGGATACTGCGTTGTTGAAGCGGATAGGTTGTCATTAAGCCCATTGGGTCTTTTGAATGGGCCATCTCTCTGGGCTGGGACTGTGAACCGTCAACACATAAAGAATTTGTGCCCTCAACATGACGGGTGCTATGATACCAGCACTAATGCACCGGATCCCATCTGAACTCCAAAGTCAAGCGTGCTTGGGCGAGAGTAGTACTAGGATGGGTGACCCCCTAGGAAGTCCTCGTGTTGCACCCCAACTTTTCAATTTTTTTTGCCCCGGTTAGGGTTGCCAAGATACTTTATCCTCCACATTTCTATTACCGAATCCCACGGCAATTTGGGCAAGACAACTTCGCTTCACGTAGAGGCTGGGCCCGCAAACTGAGGGCGTAGGGCTTGTGACCAGGTCTCAGTCGCTCTGGTGCCTATAACTTTTATTTTGTAAGGTGTTACGTGGTGCACAACATACCGTTGGAAAGCTCTCTGAGAGCTCTATGATGGGAGCAGCAAGCCTGCTCGGCTGTGCTTGTTTTCGGAGCCTAAAATCAAACGTTTTCGTCAGTTTCAAGCCACTTTTCTTCTTTTGCTCTATTTTTTCATCCTGGTTCGTACGTCGTGAGCAGTTAAAAGGACGATAACCTAACTCGCGGGATATTACAGGGCCCTACAATGCGTCGATATCTCATCTTACGAGGATGCTGTGTTGTTGAAGATGATAGGTTGTCGTTAAGCCCATTGGGCCTTTTGAATGGCCCATCTCTCTGGGCTAGGACTGTGAACCGTCAACACATAAAGGATTTGTACCCACAACATGACGGGGGTGATCATACCAGCACTAATGTACTAGATCCCATCAGAACTCCGAAGATAAGTGTGCTTGTGCGAGAGTAGTACTAGGATGGGTGACCCCCTGTGAAGTCCTCGTGTTGTACCACCCATTTTCAATTTTTTTTGCCCCGGTTAGAGTTGCCAAGATAGTTTATCCTCCACATTTCTATAACCGAATCCCACGGCACGTTGGGCAAGACAACTTCGCTTCACATAAAGGCTGGGCCCGCAAACCGAGGGCGTAGGGCTTGTGACCAGGTCTCCGTCGCTCCTGTGCCCATAACTTTTAATTCGTAAGGAGTTACGCAGCACACAGTATACTGTTGGAAAGCTCTTCGAGAGCTCTACGATGGGGGCAGCAAGCCTGCTTGGCTGCACCTATTTTCAGAGCCCAAAATTGAATGTTTTCATCAGTTTCGGGCCAGTTTTCTTCTTTTGCTCTATTTTTTCATCTCGGATCGTACGTCGTGAGCTGTTAAAAGGTTGACAACCTACCTCGCGGGATGTTACAGGGTCCTACAACGCGTCGATATCACGTCTTACGACGACGTTGCATTGTTGAAGCGGATGGGTTGTCGTTAAGCCCATTAGGCCTTTTGAATAGACCATATCTCTGGGCTGGAACAGTGAACCGTCAACACATAAAGGATTTATGCCCTCAACATGACGGGTGTGATCATGCCAACATTGATGCACTAGATCCCATCAGAACTCCGAAGTTAAGCGTGTTTGGGCGAGGGTAGTACTAGGATGGGTGACCCCCTGGAAAGTCCTCGTGTTGCACCCCCCTTTTCAATTTTTTTACCCCGGTTAGGGTTGCCAAGATACTTTATCCACCATATTTCTATTACCGAATCTCACGGCACCTTGGGCAAGACAACTTCGATTCACGTAAAAGCTTGGCCTGCAAATCGAGGGCGTAGGGCTTATGACCAGGTCTCCGTCACTCCGGTACCCATAACTTTTGATCCAAAAGGAGTTACGCGGCGTACAGCATACCGTTGGAAAGCTCTTCGAGCGCTCTACGATGGGGGCAGCAAGCCTGCTCGACTGCGCCCATTTTTGGACCCCAAAATCAAATATTTTTTTCAGTTTCGGGCTACTTTTCTTCTTTTGCTATGTTTTTCCATCCTCGATCGTACGACATGAGCTGTTAAAAGGACGACAACCAAACTTGCGGTACATTGGAGGGGCCCTACAACGCGTCGATATCACGTCTTGCAAGGATGCTGCGCTGTTGAAGCGGATAGGTTGTCGTTAAGCCTGTTGGGCCTTTTGAATGGACCATCTCTCTGGGCTGGGACTGTGAACCGTCAACACATAAAGGATTTGTGCCCACAACATGACGGGTGCAATCATACCAGCACTAATGTACCGGATCCAATTAGAACTCCGAAGATAAGCGTGCTTGGGCTAGAGTAGTACTAGGATGGGTGACCCCCTACGAAGTCATCGTGTTGCACCTCCCATTTTCAATTTTTTTTGCCCCGGTTAGGGTTGCCAAGATACTTTATCCTCCACATTTCTATTATCGATTCCCACGGCACCTTGGGCAAGACAACTTCGATTCACGTAGAGGCTGGGCCCGCAAACCGAGGGCGTGGGGCATGTGACCAG
Organism: Ehretia macrophylla; assembly: GCA_037974665.1. Classification (NCBI taxonomy): domain Eukaryota; kingdom Viridiplantae; phylum Streptophyta; class Magnoliopsida; order Boraginales; family Ehretiaceae; genus Ehretia; species Ehretia macrophylla. The sequence goes on along the minus strand of CM075776.1, from coordinate 40,133,402 downwards.
GTCTCTGTCGCTCTGGTGCCCATAACTTTTGATCCGTAAGGAGTTATGCGGCGCACAACATACTATTGGAAAGCTCTTCGAGAGCTCTACAACGGGGGTAGCAAGCTTTCTTGGCTGTGCCCATTTTTGGACCCCAAAATCCAATGTTTTCAATAGTTTCGGGCCACTTTTCTTCTTTTGCTATGTTTTTCTGTCCCGGATCGTACGACATGAGCTGTTAAAAGGACGACAACCTAACTCGCGGGACTTTAGGGGGCCCTACAACACATCGATATCACGTCTTGCGAGGATGCTACGTTGTTGAAGTGGATGGGTTGTCGTTAAGCCCATTGGGCCTTTTGAATGGGCCATCTCTCTGGGCTGGGACTGTGAACCGTCAACACATAAAGGATTTTTACCCACAACATGACGGGTGCGATCATACCAGCACTAATGTACCAGATCCTATCAGAACTCTGAAGATAAGCGTGCCTGGGCGAGAGTAGTACTAGGATGGGTGACCCCCTGCGAAGTCCTCGTGTTGCACCCCCCTTTTCAATTTTTTTTACCCCGATTAGGGTTGCCAATATACTTTATCCGCCACATTTCTATTACCGAATCCCACAGTGTGAGGCCCAACCTCGATTTGTGTGCGATACTTCGTTTCGTGTGCCCTAGACCTTGGAAAGCGTGCCCTCACGCTAATCAAGAAAGCATCTTACACGAAGCACTAGATCGTTAATTAATCCTACAAATTCCACTAACTAATATTAAATTACTAATTCAACCCACTAGAAGACAAAATCTCACAAAAAGCTAGACATTTCTTATTCGTTATTCTTTATTCTTTTGCACTTTCAACACACAATTAAATAATACTCCAATAGATGACAAAAAAAAATCAGATTTTACATGCCTTGGCCGACCACCATATGGGCTTTTGTGCTTTCTTGCTTAATTTAATTATTCTCCAAACAATCCTATGACAATCTATGACACATTGCATAAAACAATTTAGCTCAAAAACTCAACCCAAAGCCTCCAAATCTCGACATAATGCCTCTTGCCCATGCTAGGAATTTCAAAATGCTTCTTGAAGACACAAATCTGAATTTTTGTGTGCCCAAGGCCTACCCATGCTTCATCAATTGCAAGGCTTTCATTCTTTGTCATTTTCTCTCATTTTTCTTTCATTCTCTCTCTCTCCCTCTCATTCTTCTCTCTCTCTCTCGGCCTTGGCTGAGTTTCTTCATTCCATAACTCATCTTCATCATTCCATGGTTCATCAAGGCAAGAAAGTAGCTAAGAAACTCGACCAAGCAAGCTAAGTTGCAAGAATCACACATGCAAGCTCTTTGAGTCACCATTTCGGCCTAGGTAAGTTTGCTAGCTTCCATTTCTTTTCTTCTTGTTCTAACCACATGCACCTACTAAGAACTTGGTCACTAAGCTAGGAAAAATAGAGAGAAATCGGGTGGTGTCTCGGCTAAGCAAGGAAGAAGACCAAATTTGTGCTTCATCAAAGTTTTGTGCATCTTCTTGTTGTTTTGCTAAGGTGAGGGCTAAAGCTTCTTGAAAACCTTTCAAAAATCCACATGCATGCTCTTAAATGTTTTTCTTTGCTTCTGTACTTGAGATATATGTGTGTTTATAAGATTTTACAACCATGCATGGCAAGATTTTGGCTTGAAGGTGATGATAGATGAAATCGGGTTTTGTGACAGCTCTCTGTCTTGTTATTACGAGGTGCGTTTGACTAGGAAAATGATGTTGAAAATGCATGAAAATTGGTAGGTAACTAGTTTTGCCAGTTTTGAACATTTTTCGTAGAAATAGGCCAAAGCTAATTTTGACTCTAAGGTCCTAAAAATGGAAAATCATTAAAATATGTCCAAATCTGGAAGTCTGGAAAAATGAAGCAGGTTTTGGCAAATGCACTGACCTTGTAGAAAAAACCAGTTTTGACTTAGTAAATGATGTCCAAAATGCATGAAATTTGGTGTGCTGCTATTTTTTTCAGTTATGGACATTTTTGTAAGAAATGGACTAAGGCTAAATCTGATCCTAAGGACCTCAAAAACGACAAATATTGAAATGTGTGCAAATCTAGACTCTTTTGTGCAGTCCCACTGTTTTGGCTATAACTATTGAACCCGAACTCCAAATGATGTGAGATTTGTTTCTGAATTTAGTTCACTTCTTAAGATTTAATTTGACATCTTAGTCACTTGAATTGGAGATTGTTTGCTTGTCTTAATGATTGTGAGAAAACAGCCTATTGCAGTGAGGGTTTCACTTAGTGATATGCTTAGAAAAATTGTTGCAACTTCTCTTGTTGAATTAAATGCTTGGGAATGTGGCATTGGGATGTTGTGTGGACTGTTTTGAATACTTGAGAATGATTGAACTAATCGATGCGTGGCTTGAGATTGATTTTGAGTTAACTTGGGGCTTAATTGTACGGGTAAACACGAAATAGAAACTCTAATGACTAGGTAGATTCACTAAGTGTTGATCCTATGAATATCGTGTTTAATTATATGTTTAGTAGGCTGCCCGTAGTTGCCATTGTAGCCCTAAATGTGATCTTGATGATTACATGTTGACAAGTAGGCCTTTCTTGCACCCGTACCCACGTAGATGTTGTTGCATGTTGAATAATCTTATTATTTGATTACGTGAACTTCGAAATGAGTTATATGGCTTTATTTACATGCATTACATGGCTGCCGGTTTAATGTTCATATAACTCCATGTGCCTTTCAAGTGAAATTACTTGCCTTATCGTGCCTCGCTTGTTTACTTGTCAATGTGCAATCTTATGACTGCTCGGAGGCAACCTACTTTGTTGTCCTCCTAATGTGATATATTAAATGTCATAAATGTGCATTGCATACAAGGTTGCAACCTTTCATTCTGCCGTGGTAGCGTTCACGCACACCGGGCGGCATCGGGCTTGCCGGTGCAACCGTGACTACCATTGTCCAATTCCCTCTCTCGCTTGGAGTTTAGACTTCCTCGGAGAGTTGGGTTGTAGGATTTCGGGGTACATCCGGAGTACACCCATTTGGCGTGATAAGGGGATGATTTGAAGTCAGCCGCAACAACTGATATTGGAAATGAACTGACAGCAAAAGCTCACCGTATCCTTTTTACTATGTGTATAAGTACTCTCGCTTGGTTCCTAGAGGACCTCGGGGAGGAAAGACGGGTAATTGTGTTCCTTTACTTTTATATTATTGTTATGTACTTAATTGTGTTATATTCATGCTTGCAAAAGGATTTTCATAAGTTGGACCGGAAAATGAGTTTCAAAACCTATTTCTCGTTCCTCCTCGCTGAGTTCATAAGGACTCACCTTCTTTTATCATCTCAGATGAAGAAGATCTAGAACAGGTACCCGAGGACGACGTACCTAATGATGATTCTTTGGAATGATTGCCTGTCCTCTGTGCTTTGCTTGATGATGGCCTTTGTAAACACCATGCTACTTGAAGACTATTTATTTCCATGTTGCTAAATGTTTGTAATGTAAAAGACCCCCATTGTAATTTGGGGTCTAATTTTGATTTATACTGATAATAACTAGACAGACACTACTATGTTTGTGTTGGTATCATCATTAGCTAGTATCTATTATAGGATTATGAAGTATCAGGTAAGAATTAAGTAAAATGAACCTATCCAATCTTAAGCAGGTACTCACTATTAAGCTAAGATTAACAGGTACTTTTGTAACGAGGATTAACAAACAGACGAGACATAGTATTATTACTAGGTTATTAATCAAACGAGACTTCGGAATAACCAGTAGGCATTTCAATTGATGGTAAATAGTAATCTTAGCTGGAAATGAAATTGAGATTGGAAAATTTGAGGCGTTTAGAGAATTAGGTCAAACCAAAGAGCCTAATTACAGCCGTTATGCTGCCGGTTTTTCAGAAAATTTTGGAGGTTAGGCTAAAACGTTAAGTGTTAAACTTTCATGAACGATTATGTACGACACGTGACTTGAATGTTTAGATCACACCCTAGCCTAAACTTATAGGCCGGGTTGGGGCGTGACACAGGACACCTTGGGCAAGACAACATCGCTTCACGTAAAGGCTGGGCCCGCAAACCGAGGGTGTGGGGCATGTGGCCAGGTCTCCGTCACTCCAGTGCCCATAACTTTTAATCCGTAAGGAGTTACGCGGTACACAACATACCGTTGCAAAGCTCTCCGAGAGCTCTACGACGGGGGTAGCAAGCCTGCTCGACTGTGCCTATTTTCGAAGCCCAAAATCGAACTTTTTCATCAATTTCGGGCCACTTTTCTTCTTTTGCTCTGTTTTTCGGTCCCGGATTGTACGTCGTGAGCTGTTAAAAGGATGACAACCTAACTCGCGGGATATTACAGGGTCCTACAATGCGTCGATATCGTGTCTTACTAGGATGCTGCGTTGTTGAAGCGGATGGTTGTCGTTAAGCCCATTGGGCCTTTTGAATGGGCCATCTCTCAGGGCTGGGACTGTGAACCGTCAACACATAAAAAATTTGTACCCTAAACATGACGTTTGCAATCATACCAGCACTAATGCACCGGATCCCATCAGAACTCCGAAGTTAAGCGTGCTTGGGCGAGAGTAGTACTAGGATGGGTGACCCCCTAGGAAGTCCTCGTGTTGCACCCCCCTTTTCAATTTTTTTTGCCCCGGTTAGGGTTGCCAAGATACTTTATCTACCACATTTCTATTACCGAATCCCACGGCACCTTGGGCAAGACAACGTCGCTTCACGTAGAGGCTGGGCCCGTAAACCAATGGCGTAGGGCTTTTCACCAGGTCTCCGTCGCTCCGGTGCCCATAACTTTTGATCCGTAAGGAGTTACGCGGCGCACAACATACCATTGGAAAGCTCTTCGAGAGCTCTACGACGGGGGTAGCAAGCCTGTTTGGCTGCCCCCATTTTTGGACCCCAAAATCGAACGTTTTCATCAGTTTCGGGCTACTTTTCTTCTTTTGCTATGTTTTTCCGTCCCAGATCGTACGACATGAGCTTTTAAAAGGACGACAACCTTACTCGCGGGACATTAGAGCACCCTACAACGTGTCGATATCACGTCTTGCGAGGATACTGCATTGTTGAAGCGGATGGGTTGTCGTTAAGCCCATTGGACCTTTTGAATGGGCCATCTTTCTGGGTTGGGACTGTGAACCGCCAACACTTAAAGGATTTGTACCCACAACATGACGGGTGCGATCATACCAGCACTAATGTACTGGATCCCATCAGAACTCCGAAGATAAGCGTGCTTGGGTGAGAGTAGTACTTGGATGGGTGACCCCCAGCGAAGTCCTCGTGTTGCACCCCCCTTTTCAAATTTTTTTGCCTCGGTTAGGGTTGCCAAGATACTTTATCCTCTACATTTCTATTACCGAATCCCACGGCACCTTAAGCAAGGCAACTTCGCTTCACGTAGAGGCTGGGCCAGCAAACCGAGTGTGTGGGGCATGTGACCAGGTCTCCGTCGCTCCGGTGCCCATAACTTTTAATCCATAAAGAGTTACGCGCCGCACAACATACTGTTGGAAAGCTCTCCGAGAGCTCTATGAAGGGGGCAGCAAGCGTGCTTGGTTGTGCCTATTTTCAGAGCCCAAAATCGAACATTTTCATCAATTTCGGGCCACTTTTCTTCTTTTGCTCTATTTTTCCATTCCGGATCGTACGTCGTTAGATGTTAAAAGGACGACAACCTAATTCGCGGGATATTACAGGGCCTTACAACGCGTCGATATCACATCTAACTAGGATGCTGCGTTGTTAAAGCGGATGGGTTGTCGTTAAGCCCATTGGGCCTTTTGAACGGGCCATCTCTCTGGGCTGGGATTGTGAACTGTCAACACATAAAGGATTTGGGCCTCGAACATGACGAGTGCAATCATACCAGCACTAATGCGCCGGATCCCATCAGAACTCCGTAGTTAAGCATGCTTGGTCGAGAGTAGTACTAGGATTCGCGACCCCCTGGGAAGTCCTCGTGTTGCACCCCCCTTTTCAATTTTTTTTGTCCTGGTTAGGGTTGCCAAGATACTTTATCCACCACATTTCTATTACCGAATCTCACGGCACCTTGGGCCAGACAACTTCACTTCACGTAGAGGCTGGGCCCGCAAACCGAGGCCTTAGGGCTTTTGACCACGTCTCCGTCGCTCCGGTGGCCATAACTTTTAATCCGTAAGGAGTTATGCGGCGCACAACATACCGTTCGAAAGCTCTCTGAGAGCTCTACGACGTGGGCAAGAAGCCTGCTCGTCTGCGTCTATTTTTCAAGCATAATATTGAACGTTTTCATCAGTTTTGGGCCACTTTTCTTCTTTTGCTCTGTTTTTCCGTCCCAGATCGTACGTCGTGCACTGTTAAAAGGACGACAACGTAACTCGCGGGACATTAGAGGACCCTACAATGTATCGATATCACGTCTTGCTAGGATGCTGCGTTGTTGAAGCGGATGGGTTGTCGTTAAGCTCATTGGGCCTTTTGAATGGGCCATTTTTCTAGGCTGGGATTGTGAACATTCAACACAAGAAGGATTTGTGCCCACAACATGACGGGTGCGATCATACCAGCACAAATGCACCAAATCCCATCAGAACTCTGAAGTTAAGCGTGCTTGGGCAAGAGTAGTACTAGGATGGGTGACCCCCTAGGAAGTCCTCGTGTTGCACCCCTCATTTTCAATTTTTTTTTGGCACCGGTTAGGGTAGCCAAGATACTTTATCCACCACATTTCTATTACCGAATCCAACGACACCTTGGGCAAGACAACTTCACTTCACGTAGAGGCTGGGCCGGCAAACCTAGGGAGTGGGGCATGTGACCAGGTCTCCGTCGCTCCGGTGCCCATAACTTTTAATCCGTAAGGAGTTACACGACACATAGCATACCGTTGGAATGCTCTCCGAGAGCTCTACGATGGGGGCAGCAAACCCGCTTATCTACGCCTGTTTTTAGAGACCAAAATCGAACATTTTCATCACTTTTGGGCCACTTTTATTCTTTTGCTCTGTTTTTCCATCCCGGATGGTACGTCATGAGTTGTAAAAAGGACGCCAACCTAACTCACGGGATATTACAGGGTCCTACAATGCATCGATATCACGTCTTACAAGGATGATACGTTGTTGAAGCGGATGGATTGTCGTTAAGCCCATTGGGTCTTTTGAATGGGCCATCTCTCTGGGTTGGGACAGTGAACCGTCAACACATAAAGGATTTATGCCCTCAACATGACGGGTGCGATCATACCAGCACTGATGCATCGGATCCCATCAGAACTCCGAAGTTAAGCGTGCTTGGGCGACAGTAGTGCTAGGATGGGTGACCCCCTGGGAAGTCCTCGTGTTGTATCCCCATTTTCAATTTTTTTTGCCCTGGTTAGGATTGCCAAGATACTTTATCCTCTACATTTCTATTACCGAATCCCACGGAAGCTTGGGCAAGACAACTTCGCTTCACGTAGAGGCTAGGCCAGAAAACCGAGGGCGTGGGGCTTCTGACCAGGTCTCCGTCGCTCCGGTGCCCATAACTTTTATTCCGTAAGGAGTTACGTGGCGCACAACATACCGTTGGAAAGGTCTCCGAGAGTTCTATGATGGGACCACCCAGCCTGCTCGACTGTGCCTATTTTTGGAGCCCAAAATCGAACATTTTTATCAGTTTCAGGCCACTTTCTTTCTTTTGCTCTGTTTTTTCGTCCCGGATCGTACATTGTGAGCTGTTAAAAGGACGACAACCTAACTCGCGGGACATTACAAGGCCATACAAGGCGTCGATATCACGTCTTAAGAGGATGCTGCGTTGTTGAAGCGGATGGGTTGTCGTTAAGCCCATTGGGCCTTTTGAATGGGCCATCTCTCTGGGTTGGGACATTGAACCATCAACACATAAAGGATTTATGCCGACAACATGATGGGTGTGATCATATCAGCACAAATGCACCAAATCCCATCAGAAATCCGAAGTTAAGCATGCTTGGGCGTGAGTAGTACTAGGATAGTTGACCCCCTAGGAAGTCCTCGTGTTGTACCCCGCCTTTTCAATTTTTTTTGCCCCAGTTAGGGTTGCCAAGATACTTTATCTACCACATTTTTATTACCGAATCCCACGGCACCTTGGGCAAGACAACTTCGCTTCACGTAGAGGCTGGGCCCGTAAACCGAGGGCGTAGGGCTTTTGACTAGGTCTCCATCGCTCCGATGCCCATAAATTTTGATCCGTAAGGAGTTGCGCAGCGCACAGCATACCGTTGGAAGCTCTCCGAGTTCTCTACGATGGGGACAACAAGCCTGCTCGACTATGCCTATTTTTGGAGCCCAAAATCTAACGTTTTCGTCAGTTTCGGGCAACTTTTCTTCTTTTGCGCTGTTTTTCCATCCCGGATCATACGTCGTGAGCTATTAAAAGGATAACAACCTGACTCGCGGGACATTGGAGGGCCCTACAATGCATCGATATCACGTCTTGCGAGGATGCTATGTTGTTGAAGCGGATGGGTTGTCGTTAAGCCCATTGGGCCTTTTGAATGGGCCATCTCTCTAGGCTGGGACTTTGAACCGTCAACACATAAAGGATTTGTGCCCACAACATGACAGGCGCGATCATACCAGCACTAATGCACCGGATCCCATCAGAACTCCGAAGTTAAGCTTGCTTGGGCGAGAGTAGTACTAGGATGGGTGACCCCCTGGGAAGTCCTCGGGTTGCACCCCCCATTTTCAATTTTTTTTGCCCCGGTTAGGGTTGCCAAGATACTTTATCCTCCATATTTCTATTATCGAATCCCACGGTACCTTGGGCAAGACAACTTCGCTTCACGTCGAGGCTGGGCCGGAAAACCGAGGGCGTGGAGCTTTTGACCAGGTCTCCGTCGCTCCGGTGCCCATAACTTTTATTTCATGAGGAGTTACGTGGTGGACAACATACCGTTGGAAAGCTCTCCTAGAGCTCTACGACGGGGGCAGCAAACATGCTCAGTTGTGCATGTTTTCGGAGCCCAAAATCGAATGTATTCATCAGTTTCGGGCCACTTTCCTTCTTTTGCTCTGTTTTTTCATCCCGGATTGTACGTCGTGAGCTGTAAAAAGGACGACAACCTAACTCGCGGGACATTACAGGTCCCTACAAGGCGTCGATATCACGTCTTGCGAGGATGCTGCGTTGTTGAAGCGGATGGGTTGTCGTTAAGCCCATTGGGCCTTTTGAATGGGCCATCTCTCTGGGTTGGGACTTTGAACCATCAACACATAAAGGATTTATGCCCACAACATGACGGGTACGATCATACCTGCACAAATGCACTAGATCCCATCAGAACTCCGAAGTTAAGCGTGCTTGGGTAAGAGTAGTACTAGGATGGTTGACCCCTTGGGAAGTCCTCGTGTTGCACCCCCCCTTTTCAATTTTTTTTGGCCCGGTTAGGGTTGCCAAGATAATTTATCCTCGACATTTCTATTATCGAATCCCACGGCACCTTGGGCAAGACAACTTCGCTTCACGTAGTGGCGAGGCCCGCAAACCGAGGGCGTAGGGCAGGTGACCAGGTCTCCGTCACTCCAGTGCCCATAAGTTTTAATCCATAAGGAGTTACATGGCGCACAACATACCGTTGGAAAGGTATCCAAGAGCTCTACAACGGGGGCAGCAAGCCTGCTAGTCTGTGCCTATTTTCGGAGACCAAAATTGAACGTTTTCATCAGTTTTGGGCCACTTTTCTTCTTTTGCTCAGTTTTTTCGTCCCGGATCGTATGTAGTGAGCTGTTAAAAGGATGACAACCTAACTCGTGGGATATTATAGGGTCCTACAACGCGTCGATATCACGTCTTACTAGGATGCTGGGTTGTTGAAGTGGATGGGTTGTCGTTAAGCCCGTTGGGCCTTTTGAATGGGCCATCTCTCTAGGCTGGGACTGTGAACCGTTAACACATAAAGGATTTGTGCCTTAAACATGACGGGTGCAATCATACTAGCACTAATGTATCGGATCCCATCAAAACTCTGAAGTTAAGCGTGCTTGGGCGAGAGTAGTACTACGATGGTTGACCCCCTGGGAAGTCCTTGTGTTGCACCCCACTTTTCAATTTTTTCTGCCCTGGTCAGGGTTGCCCAGATACTTTATCCACCACATTTCTATTACCGACTCCCACGGCACCTTGGGCAAGACAATTTCGCTTCACGTAGAGGCTGGGCCCGCAAACCGAGGGCATAGGGCTTATGACCAGGTCTCCGTCACTCCGGTGCCCATTACTTTTGCTCCGTAAGGAGTTATGCGGCGCACAACATACAGTTGGAAAGGTCTCCAAGAGCTCTACGATGTGGGCAAAAAGCCTGCTTGGCTGCGCCCATTTTTGGAGCCCAAAATTAGACGTTTTCATCAGTTTTGGGCCACTTTTCTTCTTTTGCTCTATTTTTTCATCCCGGATCGTACGTCTTGAGTAGTTAAAAGGACGGCAACCTAACTCGGGGGACATTAGAGGGCCCTACAACGTGTTGATATCACGTCTTGCAAGGATGCTGCGTTGTTGAAGTAGATGGGTTGTCGTTCAGCCCATTGGGCCTTTTGAATGGGCCATCTCTCTTGGCTGGGATTGTGAACCGTCAGCACATGAAGGATTTGTGCCCACAACATGACGGGTGCGATCATACCAGCACTAATGCACCGGATCCCATCAGAACTCCCAAGTTAACCGTGCTTGGGCGAGAGTAGTACAAGGATAGGTGACCCCCTGGGAAATCCTTGTGCTGTACCCCTCCTTTTTAATTTTTTTTCCTCGGTTAGGCTTGCCAAGATGCTTTATCCACCACATTTCTATTATCGAGTCCCACGGCCTCTTGGGTAAGATAACTTCGCTTCACGTTAAGGCTAGGCCTGCAAACCGAGGGTGTTGGGCATATGACTAGGTCTCCGTTGCTCCGGTGCCTATAACTTTTGATCCGAAAGGGTTACGCGACGCATTGTATACCGTTGGAAATCTCTCCGAGAGCTCTACGATGGGGGCAGCAAGCCTGCATAGCTGCGTCTGTTTTCATAGACCAAAATCTAACATTTTCATCAGTTTCGGGCCACTTTTCTTCTTTTGTTTTATTTTTTCATCCAGGATCGTACGTCGTGAGCTGTTAAAAGGATGACAACCTAATTCGCGGGATATTACAGGGCCTTACAACGCGTCGATATCACATCTAACTAGGATGCTGCGTTGTTGAAGCGGATGGGTTGTCGTTAAGCCCATTGGGCCTTTTGAACGGGCCATCTCTCTAGGCTGATGCACCGGATCCCATCAGAACTCCAAAGTTAAGCGCGCTTGGGCGAGAGTAGTACTAGGATGGATGACCCCCTGAACTTTTAATCCGTAAGGAGTTACGCGACACACAACATACCGTTGGAAAGCTCTCCGAGAGCTCTTTGACGCGGGCAGCAAACCTTCTTAGTTGCGCCTATTTTCAGAGCCCAAAATTGAACGTTTTCATCAATTTCGGGCCATCTTTCTTCTATTGCTCTATTTTTTAATCACGGATTGTACGTCGTGAGTTGTTAAAAGGACGACAACCTAACTAGAGGGATATTACAGGGTCCTACAACTCGTCGATATCACGTCATGCGAGGATGCTGCGTTGTTGAATAGATGGGTTGTCGTTAAGCCCATTAGGCCTTTTGAATGGGCCATCTCTTTGGGCTGGGACTGTGAACCGTCAACACATAAAGGATTTATGCCCTCAATATGACGGGTGCGATCATACCAGCACTGATGCACCGGATCCCATCAGAACTCCGAAGTTAAGGGTGCTTGGGCGAGAGTAGCACTAGGATAGGTGACCCCCTAGGAAGTCCTCGTGTTGCACTCCCCTTTTCAATTTTTTTTGCCCCGGATAGGGTTGCCAAGATACTTTATCCACCACATTTCAATTACCGAATCCCATTGCACCTTGGACAAGACAACTTCGCTTCACGTAAAGGCTGGGCCCGCAAACTGAGGGCGTAGGGCTTGTAACCAATTCTCCGTTGCTCCGGTGCCTATAGCTTTTGATATGTAAGGAGTTATGCGACACACAACATACAGTTGGAAAGCTCTCCGAGAGCTCTACGACGGGGGCAACAAGCCTGCTCGGCTGCGCCCATTTTTTGAGCCCAAAATCGAATGTTTTCATCAGTTTCGGGCTATTTTTCTTTTTTTGCTCTATTTTTCCATCCCGGATCATACGACATGAGCTGTTAAAAGGATGACAACCTAAGTCGCTGGAAATCAGAGGGCCCTACAACGCGTTGATATCACATCTTGTGAGGATGCTGCGGTGTTGAAGCGGATGAGTTTTCGTTAAGGCCATTAGCCCTTTTGAATGGGCCATCACTTTGGGCTGGGACTGTGAACCATAAACACATAAAAGATTTGTGCCCACAGCATGACGGGTGTGATCATAACAGCACTAATGCACTGGATCCCATCAGAACTCCGAAGTTAAGCGTGCTTGGGCGAGAGTATTACTAGGATGGGTGACCCCCTGGGAAGTCCTCGTGTTGCACCCCCCTTTTCAATTTTTTTTGCCCCAGTTAGGGTTGCCAATATACTTTATGCACAACATTTCTATTACCAAATCCCACGGCACCTTGAGCAAGACAACTTTGCTTCACGTAGAGGCTGGGCCCGCACATCGAGGGCGTAGGGCTTTTGACCAGGTCTCCGTCGCTCCGGTGCCCATAACTTTTGATCCGTAAGGAGTTGCGCGGCGCACAGCATATTGTTGAAAAGCTCTCCGAGTGCTCTACGATAGGGGCAGCAAGCCTGCTCAACTACGTCCATTTTTGGAGCCCAAAATATAACGTTTTCATCAATTTCGGGCCACTTTTCTTCTTTTGCGTTGTTTTTCCATCCCGAATCATACGTCGTGAGTTGTTAAAAGGACGACAACCTAACTCGCAGGACATTAGAGGGCCCTACAACGCGTCGATATCACATCTTGTGAGGATGCTGGGTTGTTGAAGCGGATGGGTTGTCGTTAAGCCTATTGGGCCTTTTGAATTGGCCATCTCTCTGGGCTGGGACTTTGAACCATCAACACATAAAAGATTTGTGCCCACAACATGACAGGCGCGATCATACCAGCACTAATGCACCGAATCCCATCAGAACTCTGATGTTAAGCGTGCTTCGGCAAGAGTAGTACTAGGATGGGTGACCCCCTAGGAAGTCCTCGTGTTGTACCCTCCCTTTTCAATTTTTTTTGCCCCGGTTAGGGTTGCCAAGATACTTTATCCTCCACATTTCTATTACCGAATCCCACGGCACCTTGGGCAAGACAATTTCGCTTCACGTAGAGGCTGGGCCGGAAAACCGAGGGCGTGGGGCTTCTAACCAGTTCTCCGTCGCTCCGGTGCCCATAACTTTTATTCCGTAAGGAGTTACGTGGCACACAGCATACCGTTGGAAAGTTCTCCGTGAGCTCTACGACGGGACCAGCAAGCCTGCTCGGCTGTGCCTGTTTTCGGAGCCCAAAATTGAACGTTTTAATCAGTTTCGGGCCACTTTCTTTCTTTTGCTCTGTTTTTTTATCCCGAATCGTACGTTGTTAGCTGGTAAAAGGATGACAACTTAACTCGTGTGACATTACAGGGCCCTACAACGCGTTGATATCACGTCTTAAGAGGATGCTGCGTTGTTGAAGCGGATGGGTTGTTGTTAAGCCCATTAGGCCTTTTGAATGGGCCATCTCTCTAGGCTAGGACTTTGAACCATCAACACATAAAGGATTTATGCCCACAACATGACGGGTGCGATTATATCAGTACAAATGCACTGGATCCCATCAGAAATCCGAAGTTAAGCGTGCTTGGCCGTGAGTAGTACTAGGATAGTTGACCCCCTAGGAAGTCCTCGTGTTGCACCCCACATTTTCAATTTTTTTTGCCCTAGTTAGGGTTGCCAAGATACTTTATCCACCACATTTCAATTACCGAATCCCACGGCACCTTGGACAAGACAACTTCGCTTCACGTAAAGGCTGGGCCCGCAAACTGAGGGCGTAGGGCTTGTAACCAGTTCTCCGTTGCTCCGGTGCCCATAGCTTTTGATCCGTAAGGAGTTATGCGGCACACAACATACAGTTGGAAAGCTCTCCGAGAGCTCTACGACAGGGGAAACAAGCCTGCTCGGCTACGCCCATTTTTGGAGGCCAAAATCGAATGTTTTCATCAGTTTCGGGCCACCTTTCTTTTTTTGCTCTATTTTTCCATCCTGGATCATACGACATGAGCTGTTAAAAGGACGACAACCTAAGTCGCTGGAAATCAGAGGGCCCTACAATGCGTTGATATCACGTCTTGTGAGGATGCTACGTTGTTGAAGCGGATGAGTTTTCGTTAAGGCCATTAGCCCTTTTGAATGGGCCATCACTTTGGGCAGGGATTGTAAACCATAAACACATAAAGGATTTGAGCCCACAGCATGACGGGTGTGATCATAACAGCACTAATGCACTGGATCCCATCAGAACTCCGAAGTTAAGCGTGCTTGGGCGAGAGTATTACTAGGATGGGTGACCCCGTGGGAAGTCCTCGTGTTGCACCCCCCTATTCAATTTTTTTTGCCCCGGTTAGGGTTGCCAATATACTTTATGCACCACATTTCTATTACCGAATCCCACGGCACCTTGAGCAAGACAACTTTGCTTCACGTAGAGGCTGGGCCCGCAAACCGAGGGCGTAAGGCTTTTGACCAGGTCTCCGTCGCTCCAGTGCCCATAACTTTTGATCCGTAACGAGTTGTGCGGCGCACAGCATATCGTTGGAAAGCTCTCCGAGTGCTCTACGATAGGGGCAGCAAGCCTGCTCAACGACGTCCATTTTTGGAGCCCAAAATATAACGTTTTTATCAGTTTTGGGCTATTTTTTGTTCTTTTGCGCTGTTTTTTCATCCCGGATCATACGTCGTGAGCTGTTAAACGGAGGACAAACTAACTCCGGGGACATTAGAGGGCCCTACAACGCATCGATATGACATCTTACGAGGATACTGGGTTGTTGAAGCGGATGGGTTGTCGTTAAGCCCATCGGGCCTTTTGAATTGGCCATCTCTCTAGGCTGGGACTTTGAACCATCAACACATAAAAGATTTGTGCCCACAACATGACAGGCGCGATCATACCAGCACTAATGCACCGAATCCCATAAGAACTCTGAAGTTAAGCGTGCTTCAGCAAGAGTAGTACTAGGATGGGTGACCCCCTGGGAAGTCCTTGTGTTGTAGCCTCCCTTTTCAATTTTTTTTGCCCCGGTTGGGGTTGCCAAGATACTTTATCCTCCACATTTCTATTACCGAATCCCACGGCACCTTGGGCAAGACAACTTCGCTTCACGTAGAGGCTGGGCCGGAAAACCGAGGGCGTGGGGCTTCTGACCAGTTCTCTGTCGCTCCGGTGCCCATAACTTTTATTTCGTAAGGAGTTACGTGGTGCACAGCATACCGTTGGAAAGCTCTCCGAGAGCTCTACGACGGGACCAGCAAGCCTGCTCAGTTGTGCCTGTTTTCAGAGCCCAAAATCGAACGTTTTTATCAGTTTCGGGCCACTTTCTTTCTTTTGCTCTGTTTTTTCATCTCGGATCGTACGTTGTTAGCTGTTAAAAGGATGACAACTTAACTCACGTGACATTACAAGGCCCTACAACGCGTTGATATCATGTCTTAAGAGGATGCTGCGTTGTTGAAGCGGATGGGTTGTTGTTAAGCCCATTAGGCCTTTTGAATGGGCCATCTCTCTAGGCTGGGACTTTGAACCATCAACACATAAAGGATTTATGCCCACAACATGACGGGTGCGATTATATCAGTACAAATGCACCGGATCCCATCAGAAATCCAAAGTTAAGCGTGCTTGGGCGTGAGTAGTACTAGGATGGTTCACCCCCTAGGAAGTCCTCGTGTTGCACCCCCCATTTTCAATTTTTTTTGCCCTAATTAGGGTTGCCAAGATACTTTATCCACCACATTTCTATTACCGAATCCCACGGCACCTTGGGCAAGACAACTTCGCTTCACGTAGAGGCTGGGCCCGCAAACTGACTAGGTCTCCATCGCTCCGGTGCCCATAACTTTTGATCCGTAAAGAGTTGCGCGGTGCACAGCATACCGTTAGAAAGCTCTCCGAGTGCTCTACGACGAGGGCAGGAAGCCTGCTCGACTACACCGATTTTTGGAGGTCAAATTTTAACTTCTTCATCAATTTCGGGCCACTTTTCTTCTTTTGCGCTGTTTTTCCATCCTGGATCTTACGTCGTGAGCTGTTAAAAGGATGACAACCTGAATCACGGGACATTAGAGGGCCCTACAATGCGTCGATATCACGTCTTGCGAGGATGCTATGTTCTTGAAGCGGATGGGTTGTCGTTCAGCCCATTGGGCCTTTTGAATGGGCTATCTCTCTAGGCTGGGACTTTGAACCGTCAACACATAAAGGATTTGTACCCACAACATGACAGGCGCGATCATACCAGCACTAATGCATCAGATCCCATTAGAACTCCGAAGTTAAGCGTGCTTTGGCGAGAGTAGTACTAGGATGGGTGACCCCCTGGGAAGTCCTCGTGTTGCACCCCCCTTTTTCAATTTTTTTTTGCCTCGGTAAGGGTTGCCAAGATACTTTATCATCCACATTTCTATTATCGAATCCCATGGCACATTGGGCAACACAACTTCGCTTCACGTAGAGGCTGGGCTAGAAAACCGAAGGCGTGAGCCTTCCAACCAGGTCTCCGTCGTTCCGGTGCCCATAACTTTTATTTCGTAAGGCGTTACGTGGTGCACAGTATACCATTGGAAAGCTCTCCTAGAGCTGTACGACAGGGGCAGCAAGCATGCTCGGTTGTGCATGTTTTTGGAGCCCAAAATTGAACGTATTCATCAGTTTCGGGCCACTTTCCCTCTTTTGCTTTGTTTTTTCATCACAGATCGTACGTCGTGAGCTGTTAAAAGGACGACAACCTAACTCGTGGGACATTACAGGGCCCTACATCGCGTCGATATCACGTCTTGCGAGGATGCTGCGTTGTTGAAGCGGATAGGTTGTCGTTAAGCCCATTGGGCCTTTTGAATGGGCCATCTCTCTGGGTTGGGACTTTGAACCATCAACACATAAAGGATTTATGCCGACAACATGACGGGTGCGATCATACCAGCACAAATGCACCGAATCCCATCAGAACTCCGAAGTTAACCGTGCTTGGGTGAGTGTAGTACTAGGATGGTTGACCCCTTGGGAAGTCCTCGTGTTGCACCCCTCCCCCCCCTTTTCAATTTTTTTTGCCCCGGTTATGGTTGCCAAGATACTTTATCCTCCACATTTCTATTACCGAATCCCACGGCACCTTGGGCAAGACAACTTCGCTTCACGTAGTGGCGAGGCCCGCAAACCGAGGGCGTAGGGCATTTGACCAAGTCTCCGTCACTCCGGTGCCCATAAGTTTTAATCCATAAGGAGTTACGCAGCGCACAGCATACAGTTGGAAAGGTCTCCAAGAGCTCTACAACGTGGGCTACAAGCCTGCTTGGCTGCACCCGTTTTTGGTGCCCAAAATTAGACGTTTTCATCAATATCGAGCCACTTTTCTTCTTTTGCTCTATTTTTTCATCCCGGATCGTACGTTGTGAGCAGATAAAAGGACGACAACCTAACTCGCGAGACATTAGAGGGCCCTACAACAAGTTGATATCACATCTTGCGAGGATGCTACGTTGTTGAAGCGGATGGGTTGTCGTTAAGCCCATTGGCCCTTTTGAATGAGCCATCTCTCTGGGCTGCGATTGTGAGCCGTTAACACATGAAGGATTTGTGCCCACAACATGATGGGTGCGATCATACCAGCACTAATGCACCGGATCCCATCAGAACTCCCAAGTTAACCGTGCTTGGGCGAGAGTAGTACAAGGACGGGTAACCCCCTAGGAAGTCCTCGAGTTGCACCCCTCCTTTTCAATTTTTTTTGCCCCGGTTAGGGTTGCCAAGATACTTTATCCACCACATTTCTATTACCGAATCCCACGGCGCCTTGGAAAAGACAACTTCGCTTCACGTAGAGGCTGGGCCTGCAAACCGAGGGTGTGGGGCATGTGACCAAGTCTCCGTCGCTCCGGTCCCCATAACTTTTAATCCGTAAGGAGTTACGTGACACACAGCATACGGTTGGAAAGCTCTCCGAGAGCTCTACGATTGGGGCAGCAAGTCCGCGTAGCGGCGTCTATTTTTAGAGACCAAAATCGAAAAAATTCATCAGTTTCAGGCCACTTTTGTTCTTTTGTTCTGTTTTTTCGTCCCGGATCATACATCATGAGCTGTTAAAAGGTTGACACCCTAACTCACGGGATATTACAGGGTCCTACAACGCGTCGATATGACGTCTTATGAGGATGCTACGTTGTTGAAGCAGATGGGTTATCGTTAAGCCCATTGGGTCTTTTGAATGGGCCATCTCTCTAGGCTGATGCACCGGATCTCATCAGAACTCCGAAGTTAAGCGCGCTTGGGCGAGAGTAGTACTAGGATGGATGACCCCCTGGGAAGTCCTCGTGTTACACCCCCCCTTTTCAATTTTTTTTGCCACGGTTAGGGTTGCCAAATTACTTTATCCACCACATTTCTATTACTGAATCCCACGGCACCTTGGACAAGACAACTTCGCTTCACATAGAGGTTGGGCCCACAAACCGAGGGCTTGGGGCATGTGACCAAGTCTCTGTCGCTCCGGTGCCCATAACTTTTAATCCGTAAGGAGTTACTTGGTGCACAACATAACGTTGGGAAGCTCTCCGAGAGCTCTACGATAGGGGCAGCAAGCCGGCTAAGCTGTGCCTATTTTCGGGGACCAAAATTGAACGTTTTCATCAATTTTAGGCCACTTTTCTTCTTTTGCTCTATTTTTCCATCCCGGATCGTACGACGTGAGATGTTAAAAGGATGACAACCTAACTCGCGGGACATTACAAGGCCCAACAACGCGTCGATATCACATCTTACTAGGATGTTGCGTTGTTAAAGTGGATGGCTTGTCGTTAAGCCCATTGGGCCTTTTGAGTGGGCCATCTCTTTGGGCTGGGACTGTGAACCATCAACACATAAAGGATTTGTGACCTCAAAATGACGGGTACGATCATACTAGCACTAATGCACCGGATCCCATCAGAACCCCAACGTTAAACGTGCTTGGGTGAGAGTAGTACTAGGATGGGTGATCCCTTTGGAAGTCCTCGTGTTGCACCCCCCATTTTAAATTTTTTTTGCCTCGGTTAGGGTTCCCAAGATACTTTATCCACCATATTTCTATTACTGAATCCTACAGCACCTTGGGCCAGACAACTTCGCTACACGTTGAGGTTGGGCCGGCAAACCCAGGACGTGAGACTTGTGACCAGGTGTCCGCCGCTCCGGTGCCCATTACTTTTAATCCGTAAGGAGTTATGCGACACACAGCATACCTTGGAAAGCTCTCCGAGAGCTCTACGACGCGGGCAGCAAGCCTTCTTAGTTGCACCTATTTTCAGCGCCCAAAATTGAACGTTTTCATCAATTTTGGGCCATCTTTCTTATATTGCTCTAATTTTTAATCACGGATTGTACGTCGTGAGCTGTTAAAAGGACAACAACCTAACTCGTGGGATATTACAAGGTCCTACAACTCGATATCACGTCATACGAGGATGCTGCGTTGTTAAAGTAGATGGGTTGTCGTTAAGCCCATTGGGCCTTTTGAATGGGCCATCTCTGGGCTGGGACTGTGAACCCTCAACACATAAAGGATTTATGCCCTCAACATGACGGGTGCGATCATACCAATACTGATGCACCGGATCCCATCAGAACTCCGAACTTAAGCGTGCTTGGGCGTGAGTAGCACTAAGATAGGTGACCCCTTAGGAAGTCCTCGTGTTGCACCCCCCTTTTCAATTTTTTTTGCCCCGGATAGGGTTTCCAAGATACTTTATCCACCACATTTCAATTACCGAATCCCACGGAACCTTGGACAAGACAACTTCGCTTCACGTAGAGGCTGGGCCCCCAAACTGGGGGCATAGGGCTTGTGACCAGTTCTCCGTTGCTCCGGTGCCTATAACTTTTGATCCGTAAGGAGTTACGCGGTACACAGCATACCGTTGGAAAGCTCTCCGAGAGCTCTACGATGGGGGCAATAAGCCCGCTCGGCTGTGCCTATTTTTGGAGCCCAAAATCGAATGTTTTCATCAGTTTTGGGCCACTTTTCTTCTTTTGCTCTGTTTTTGGGCCCCGGATCATACGACATGAGCTGTTAAAAGGACGACAACCTAACTTGCTGGACATCAGAGGGCCCTACAACGCGTCGATATCACGTCTTGCGAGGATGTTGCGTTGTTGAAGCGGATGGGTTTTCGTTAAGCCCATTAGGCCTTTTGAATGGGCCATCTCTCTGGGCTGGGACTGTGAACCATCAACACATAAAGGATTTGTTCCCACAACATGACAGGTGCGATCATACCAGCACTAATGCATCGGATCCCATTAGAACTCCGAACTTAAGCATGCTTGGGCGAGAGTATTACTAGAATGGGTGACCCCCTGGGAAGTCCTCACGTTGCACCCCCCATTTTCAATTTTTTTTGCCCCGGTTAGGGTTGCCAAGATACTTTATCCTCCACATTTCCATTACTGAATCCCACGATACCTTGGGCAAGACAACTTCGCTTCACATAGAGGCTGGGCCGACAAACCGAGGGCGTGGGGCTTGTGACCAAGTCTCCGTCGCTCCAGTGCCCATAACTTTTATTTCGTATAGAGTTACGTGGCGCACGGCATAACATTGGAAAGCTCTCTGAGAGCTCTACGACGGGAGCAGCAAGCCTACTTGGCTGTGCCAGTTTTCAGAGCCCAAAACGAACGTTTTTAATAGTTTCGGGCCACTTTCCTTCTTTTGGTCTGTTTTTTCGTCCCGGATCGTACGTCGTGAGCTGTTAAAAGTACGACAACCTAACTCGCAGGACATTACGGGGCCCTATAACTCGTCGATATCACGTCTTAAGAAGATGCTGCGTTGTTGAAGCAGATAGGTTGTCGTTAAGCCCATTGGGCATTTTTAATGGGCCATCTCTCTAGGCTGGGACTTTGAACCATCAACACATAAAGGAATTACGCCCACAATATGACGGGTGCGATCATACCAGCACAAATGCACCGGATCCCATCAGAACTCCGAAGTTAAGAGTGCTTGGGCGAGAGTAGTACTAGGATGGTTGACCCCCTGGGAAGTCCACGTGTTGCACCCCCCATTTTCAATTTTTTTTGCCCCGGTTAGGGGTGCCAAGATACTTTATCCTCAACATTTCTATTACCGAATCACACGGCACCTTGGGCAAGACAACTTTGCTTCACGTAGAGGCTGGGCCCACAAACCGAGTGCGTGGGGCTTGTGACCAGGTCTCTGTCGTTTCGGTGCCCATAACTTTTATTTCGTAAGGAGTTATGTGGTGCACAGCATACAGTTGGAATTTTGGAGCCCAAAATCGAACGTTTTTATAAGTTTCAGGCCACTTTCCTGCTTTTGCTCTATTTTTTCATCCCGGATCGTACGTCGTGAGTTGTTAAAAGGACAACAACCTAACTCACGGGACATTACAGGGCCCTACAACGCGTCTATATCACGTCTTGCGAGGATGCTTCGTTGTTGACGCATATGGGTTGTCGTTAAGCCCATTGGGCCTTTTGAATGGGCCATCTTTCTGGGCTGGGACTTTGAACCGTCAACACATAAAGGATTTGTGCCCTAAACATGACGGGTGCGATCATACCAGCACTAATGCACCGGATCCCATCAGAACTCCGAAGTTAAGCGTGCTTGGGCGAGAGTAGTACTAGGATGATTGACCCCATGGGAAGTCCTCGTGTTGCACCCCCCATTTTTAATTTTTTTTTGCCCCGGTTAGGGTTGCTAAGATACTTTATCCTCCACACTTCTATTACCGAATCCCAAGGCACCTTGGGCAAGATAACTCTGCTTCAAGTTGAGGTTGGGCCCGCAAACTGAGGGTGTAGAGGATGCGACTAGGTCTCTATCACTCCGGTGCCCATAACTTTTAATCCAAAAGGAGTTACGCGGTGCACAGCATACCGTTGGAAAGCTCTTCCAGAGCTCTACGACGGGCGCAGCAAGCCTGCTAATTTGTGCATGTTTTCGGAGCCCAACCTAACTCGTGGGATATTACAGGGCCCTACAACGCGTCGATATCACGTCTTACTTGGATGTTGCGTTGTTGAAGCGGATGGGTTGTCGTTAAGCCCTTTGGGCCTTTTGAATGGGCCATCTCTCTAGGCTGGGACTGTGAACCGTCAACACTTAAAGGATTTGTGCCTTAAACATGACAGGTGCAATCATACCAGCACTAATGCACCGGATCCCATCAGAACTCCGAAGTTAAGCGTGCTTGGGTGAGAGTAGTACTAGGATGGGTGACCCCCTGGGAAGTCCTCGTGTTACACCCCCCTTTTCAATTTTTTTTGCCCCGGTTGGGGTTGCCAAGATACTTTATCCACCATATTTCTGTTACCTAATCCCATGGCACCTTGGACAAGACAACTTCGCTTCACGTATAGGCTGAGCCCGCAAACAGAGGGCGTAAGGCTTTTGACCAGGTCTCCGTCGCTCCGGTGCCCATAACTTTTGATCCGTAAGGAGTTACGCGGCGCTCAGCATACAGTTGGAAAGCTATCCGGGAGCTCTACGACGTGGGCTACAAGCCTGCTCGGCTGTTCCTATTTTTTGAGCCTAAAATCAGAGGTTTTCATCAGTTTCGGCCACTTTTCTTCTTTTTTGCTCTATTTTTTCATCCCGAATCGTACATCATGAGCAGTTAAAAGGACGACAACCTAACTCGTGGGACATTAGAGGGCCCTACAACGTGTAGATATCACGTGTTGCGAGGATGCTGCGTTGTTAAAGCGGATGGGTTGTCGTTAAGCCCATTGGGCCTTTTGCATGGGCCATCTTTCTGGGCTGGGATTGTGAACCGTCAACACATGAAGGATTTGTGCCCACAACATGACAGGTGCGATCTTACCTGCACTAATGCACCGGATCCCATCAGAACTCCGAAGTTAACCGTGCTTGGGCGAGAGTAGTACTAGGACGGGTGACCCCCTGGGAAGTCCTTGTGTTGCACCCCTCCTTTTCAATTTTTTTCCCCAGTTAGGGTTGCCAAGATACTTTATCCACCACATTTCTATTACGGAATCCCACGGAACCTTGGGCAAGACAACTTCACTTCACGTAGAGGCTAGGCCCTTAAACCGAGGGTGTGGGGCATGTGACCAAGTATCCGTCGCTCCGGTGCCCATAACTTTTGATCCGTAAGGAGTTACGCGGCACACAACATACAGTTGGAAAGCTCTCCGAGAGCTCTACGACATGGGCTACAATCCTACTCGGCTGCGCCCATTTTTGGAGCCCAAAATCGAATATTTTCATCAGTTTCGGGCCACTTTTCTTCTTTTGCTCTGTTTTTTCATCCCGGATCGTACGTCATGAGCTGTTAAAAGGATGACACCCTAAATCACTGGATATTATAGGGTCCTACAACGCGTTGATATCATGTCTTATGAGGATGCTACGTTGTTGAAGCAGATGGGTTGTCGTTAAGCCCATTGGGCCTTTTGAATGGGCCATCTCTTAGGGCTAGGACTGTGAACCATCAACACATAAAGGATTTGTACCCACAACATGACGGGTGCGATCATACCAGCACTAATGTACTGGATCCCATCAGAACTCCGAAGATAAGCGTGCTTGGGCGAGAGTAGTACTAGGATGGGTGACCCCTTACGAAGTCCTCGTGTTGCACCCCCCCTTTTTAATTTTTTTGCCCCGGTTAGGGTTGCCAAGATACTTACCAGCCACATTTCTATTACCGAATCCCACAGCACCTTGGGCAAGATAACTTTGCTTCACGTAGAAGCTGGGCCCGCAAATCGAGTGTGTGGGGCATGTGACCAGGTATCCGTCGTTCCGGTGCCCATAACTTTTAATCCGTAAGGAGTTACGCGGCGCACAGCATACCATTGGAAAGCTGTCCGAGAGCTCTACGACGGGGGCAACAAGCCTGCTCGGCTGTACCTATTTTCAGAGCCCAAAATTGAACGTTTTCATCAATTTTAGACAATTTTTCTTCCTTTGCTATATTTTTTGATCCGAATTGTACGTCGTGAGCTGTTAAAAGGACGACAATCTAACTCGCGGGATATTACAGGGCCCTACAATGAGTTGATATCACGTCTTACTAGGATGCTACATTGTTGAAGCGGATGGGTTGTCGTTAAGCCCATTGGGACTTTTGAATGGGCAATCTCTCTGGGCTGGGACTGTAAACCATCAACACATAAAGGATTTGTGCCCTAAACATGATGGGTGCAATCATACCAGCACTAATGCACCGGATCCCATCAGAACTCCGAAGTTAAGCGTGTTTGGGCGAGGGTAGTACTAGGATGGGTGACCCCTTGGGAAGTCCTCGTGTCACACCCCTATTTATAATTTTTTTTGCCTCGGTTAGGGTTGCCAAGATACTTTATCCACCACATTTGTATTACCGAATCCCACGGCACCTTGGGCAAGACAACTTCGCTTCACGTAGAGGTTGGGCCTGTAAACCGAGGGTGTAGGGCTTTTGATTAGGTCTCTGTCGCTCCGGTGCCCATAACTTTTGATCCGTAAGGAGTTACGCGGCGCACAACATATAGTTGGAAAGCTCTCCGAGAGCTCTACGACATGGGCTACAATCCTGCACAGCTGCGCCCATTTTAAGAGCCCAAAATCAGACGTTTTCATCAATTTCGGGCCACTTTTCTTCTTTATTGCTCTATTTTTTTGTCCCGGATCGTACATTGTGAGCTGTTAAAAGGATGACACCCTAAATCACGGGATATTACAGGGTCCTACAGTGCATTGATATCACGTCTTATCAGGATGCTGCGTTCTTGAAGTAGATGGGTTGTCGTTAAGCCCATTGGGGCTTTTGAATGGGCCATCTCTCTAGGCTGCAACTGTGAACCATCAACATATAAAGGATTTGTACCCCCAACATGGAGGGTGCGATCATACCAGCACTAATGTACTGGATCCCATCAGAAATCAGAAGATAAGCGTGCTTGGGCGAGAGTAGTACTAGGATGGGTGACCCCCTACGAACTCCTCGTGTTGCACCCCCCCGTTTCAATTTTTTTGCCACGGTTAGGGTTGCCAAGATACTTTATCCACCACATTTCTATTACCGAATGCCACGGCACCTTGGGCAAAACAACTTCACTTCACGTAGAGGCTGGACCCGCAAACCGAGTGCTTGGGGCATGTGACCAGGTCTCCGTCGCTCCGGTGCCCATAACTTTTAATTCGTAAGGAGTTACGCGGCACACAACATACTGTTGAAAGCTCTCTAAGAGCTGTTAAAAGGACGACAACCTAACTCGCGGGATATTACAAGGCCCTACAATGCGTTGATATCACGTCTTATTAGGATGCTGCATTGTTGAAGCGGATAGGTTGTCGTTAAGCCCATTGGGCCTTTTGAATAGGCCTCCTCTCTGGGCTGGGACTGTGAACCGTCAACACATAAAGGATTTGTGCCCTAAACATGACGGGTGCAATCATACCAGAACTAATGCACCGGATCCCATCAAAACTCCGAAGTTAAGCGTGCTTGGGTGAGAGTAGTAATAGGATGGGTGACCCACTGGGAAGTCCTCGTGTTGTACCCCCCTTTTCAATTTTTTTTGCCCCGGTTAGGGTTGCCAAGATACTTTATCCACCACATTTCTATTACCGAATCCCACGGCACCTTGGGCATGACAACTTCGCTTCACGTAGAGGCTAGGCCCGCAAACCGAGGGCGTAGGGCTTTTGACCAGGTCTCTGTCGCTCTGATGCCCATACCTTTTGATCTGTAAGGTGTTACGCAGCGCACAACATACCGTTGGAAAGCTCTCCGATAGCTCTACGACGTGGGCAGGATGCCTGCTCGGCTGCGCCCGTTTTTGAATCCCAAAATTGAACGTTTTCATCAATTTTGGGCCACTTTTCTTCTTTTGCACTGTTTTTTCGTCCCGGATCGTACGTCGTGAGTTGTTAAAAGGACGACAACCTAATTCGCGGGACATTAGAGGGCCATACAACGTGTCGATATCACGTTTTGCGAGGATGCTACGTTGTTGAAGCGGATGGGTTGTCGTTAAGCCCATTGGGCCTTTTGAATGGGCCATTTCTCTGGGCTGGGATTGTGAGCCTTCAACACATGAAGGATTTGTTCCCACAACATGACTGGTGCGATCATTCCCGCACTAATGCACCGGATCCCATCAGAACTCTGAAGTTAAGCGTGCTTAGGCGAGAGTAGAACTAGGATGGGTGACCCCCTGGGAAGTCCTCGTGTTGTACCCCTCATTTTCAATTTTTTTTGCCCCAGTTAGGGTTGCCAACATACTTTATCCACCACATTTCTATTTCCGAATCCAACGACACCTTGGGCAAGACTACTTCACTTCACGTAGAGGCTGGGCCCGTAAACCGAGGGCGTGGGGCATGTGACCAGGTCTCCGTCGTTCTGGTGCCCATAACTTTTAATCCGTAAGGAGTTACGCGACGCACAGCATGCCGTTGGAAAAGTCTCTAAGAGCTCTAAGACGGGGGCAGCAAGCCCGCTTAGCTGCGCCTATTTTCAGAGACCAAAATTGAACGTTTTCATTAGTTTTGGGCCACTTTTCTTCTTTTGCTCTATTTTTTCATCCCGGATCTTACGTCATGAGCTGTTAAAAGGAAGACAACCTAACTCACGGGATATTATAGTGTCGTACAATGCGTCGATATCATGTCTTTCGAGGATACTGCGTTGTTGAAGCGGATGGGTTGTCGTTAAGCCCATTGGGTCTTTTGAATGGGCCATCTCTCTGCGTTGGGACTGTGAACCGTCAACACATAAAGGATTTATGCCCTCAACATGACGGTTCCGATCATACCAGAACTGATGCACCGGATTCCATCAGAACTCCGAAGTTAAGCGTGCTTAGGCGAGAGTAGTACGAGCAAGGGTGACCCCCTGGGAAGTCCTCGTGTTGCACCCCCCTTTTCAATTTTTTTTGCCCCGGTTAGGGTTGCCAAGATACTTTATCCACCATATATCTATTACCGAATCCCACGGCACCTTGGACAAGACAAGTTCGCTTCACGTAGAGGCTGAGCCCGGAAACCGAGGGCGTGGGGCATGTGACTATGTCTTCGTTGCTCCGGTGCCCATAACCTTTAATCTGTAAGGACTTACGCGACGCACAGCATACCGTCGGAAAGCTCTCCGAGAGCTCTACGATGGGGGCAACAAGCCTGCTTCGCAGTTCCTATTTTCGGAGCACAAAATCGAACGTTTTCATCAGTTTCGGACCATTTTTCTTATTTTGCTCTGTTTTTCCATCTCGGATCGTATGTTGTGAGTTGTTAAAAGGACAACAACCTAACTTGCGGGACATTACAGGGCCCTACAACGCATCGAAATCACGTCTTACTAGAATGCTGCTTTGTTGAAGCGCATGGGTTGTCGTTAAGCCCATTGGGCCTTTTGAGTGGGCCATCTCTTTGGGCTGGGACTATAAACCGTCAACACATAAAGGATTTGTTCCTTCAAAATGACAGGTACGATCATACCAGCACCAATGCACCGGATCCCATCAGAACTCCGACGTTAAGCATGCTTGGGCGAGAATAGTACTAGGATGGGTGATCCGCTTGGAAGTCCTCGTGTTGCACCCTTCATTTTCAATTTTTTTTGCCCCGGTTAGTGTTGCCAAGATACTTTATCCACCACATTTCTATTACCGAATCCCACAGCACCTTGGGCAAGACAACTTCGCTTCACGTTGAGGCTGGGCCCGCAAACCGAGGGCGTGGGGCTTGTGACCATGTCTCTGTCGCTACGGTGCCCATAACTTTTAATCCGTAAGGAGTTACGCGACACACAGCATACCGTTGGAAAGCTCTCCGAGAGCTCTACGATGGGGGCAACAAGCCTGCTAGGCTACGCCCATTTTTGGAGCCCAAAATGGAATGTTTTCATCAATTTCGGGCCACTTTTCTTCTTTTGCTCTGTTTTTCCATCCCGGATCGTACGACATGAGCTGTTAAAAGGACGACAACCTAACTCATTGGACATTAGAGGGCCCTACAATACGTCGATATCACGTCTTGCAAGGATGCTGCGTTGTTGAAGCGGATGGGTTGTCGTTAAGCCCATTGGGCTTTTTGAATGGGCCATCTCTCTGGGCTGGGACTGTGAACCGTCAACGCATAGAGGATTTGTGCCCTCAACATGACGGGAGCGATCATACTAGCACTATTACACCAGATCCCATCAGAACTCCGAAGTTAAGCGTGCTTGGACGAGAGTAGTACTAGGATGGGTGACCCCCTGGGAAGTCCTCATTTTGTACCCCCATTTTCAATTTTTTTTGCCCCGATTATGGTTGCCAAGACGCTTTGTCCACCACATTTCTATTATCAAATCCCACGGCATCTTGGGCAAGACAACTTTACTTCATATAGATGCTGGGCCCGCAAACCGAGGGCGTGGAACTTGTGACCAGGTCTCCGTCGTTCCGGTGCCCATAACTTTTTTTCGTAATGAGTTGGCGCACACCATACCATTGGAAAGCTCTCCGAGTGCTCTACGACGGGGGCAGCAAGCTTGCTTGACTGTGCCTGTTTTCAGAGCCCAAAATCGAACGTTTTCATCAGTTTAGGGCCACTTTTCTTCTTTTGCTCTGTTTTTCCGTCCCGGATCGTACGTCGTGACCTGTTAAAAGGACAAAAACTAACTCGCAGGATATTACAAGGACCTACAAAGTGTCGATATCAAGTCTTACGAGGATGCTGCGTTGTTGAAGCGGATGGGTTGTCGTTAAGCCCATTAGGCCTTTTGAATGGGCCATCTCTCTAGACTGGGATTGTGAACCGTCAACACATAAAGTATTTGTGCCCTCAACAAGACGGGTGCGATCATACCATCACTAATGCATCGGATCCCATCAGAACTCCGAAGTTAAGCGTGCTTGGGTGAGAGTAGTACTAGGATGGGTGACCCCCTGGGAAGTCATCGTGTTGGACCCCTCCTTTTCAATTTTTTTTGCCCCGGTTAGGGTTTCTAAGATATTTTATCCACCACATTTCTATTACCGAATCCCACGGCACCTTGGGCAAGACAACTTCGCTTAACGTAGAGGCTGGGCCCGCAAACCGAGGGCGTAGGGCAAGTGACCAGGTCTCTGTCGCTCCGGTGCCCATAACTTTTAATCCGTAAGGAGTTACGCATTGCACAGCATACCGTTGGAAAGCTCTCCGAGAGCTCTACAACGAGGGCAGCAAGCCTGCTTAGCTGCGCCTATTTTCAGAGACAAGAATCGAACGTTTTCATCAGTTTCTAGCCACTTATCTTCTTTTGCTATGTGTTTTCATCCCGGATCATACGTCATGAGCTGTTAAAAGGACGAAAACCTAACTCGCAGGATATTACAGGGCCCTACAATGCGTCGATATCACGTCTTACAAGGATGATGCATTGTTGAAGCGGATGGGTTGTCATTAAGCCCATTGGGCCTTTTGAATGGGCCATCTCTCGGGGCTGGGACTGTGAACCATCAACACATAAAAGATTTGTGCCCTTAACAAGACGGGTGCTATCATACCAGCACTAGTGCACAGGATCCCATCAGAACTCCGAAGTTAAGCGTGCTTGGGCGAGAGTAGTACTAGGATTGGTGACCCCCTGGGAAGTCCTCGTTTTGCACCCCACTTTTCAATTTTTTTTGCCCCGGTTAGGGTTGCCAAGACACTTTATCCACCACATTTCGATTACCGAATCCCACGGCATCTTGGGCAAGACAACTTCGCTTCACATAGAGGTTGGGCTCGCATACCGAGGGCGTAGGTCTTTTGACCAGGTCTCCGTCGCTCCAGTGCCCATAACTTTTGATCCGTAAGGAGCTACGCGGTGTACAGAATACCGTTGGAAAGCTCTCCGAGAGCTCTATGACGGGAGCAGTAAGCCTGCTCGTCTGTGCCCATTTTTCAAGCCCAAAATCGAACGTTTTCATTAGTTTTGGGCCACTTTTCTTCTTTTGCTCGATTTTTTCATCCCGGATCGTATATCGTGAGCTGTTAAAAGGATGACAACCTAACTCGCAGGACATTAGAGGGCCCTACAATGCGTCGATATCACGTCTTGCGAGGATGCTACGTTGTTGAAGCGGATGGATTTTCTTTAAGGCCATTGGGCCTTTTGAATGGGCCATCTCTCTGGGCTGGGACTTTGAACCGTCAACACATAAAGGATTTGTGCCCACAACAAGACGGGTGCGATTATACCATCACTAATGCACCGAATCCCATCAGAACTCTGAAGTTAACCGTGCTTGGGTGAGAGTAGTACTAGGATGGGTGACCCCCTAGGAAGTCCTCGTGTTGCATCCCCCTTTTCAATTTTTTTTGCCCCGGTTAGGTTTGCCAAGCTACTTTATCCTCCACATTTCTATTACCGAATCCCACGGCACCTTGGGCAAGACAACTTTGCCTCACGTAGAGGTTGGGCCCGCAAACCGAGGGCATGGGGCTTGTGACCAGGTCTCCGTCGCTCCAGTGCCCATAACTTTTATTTCGTAAGAAGTTACGTGGTGCACAGCATACCGTTGGAAAGCTCTCCGAGAGCTCTACGACGTGGGCAGCAAGCCTGCTCGGCTGTGCCTATTTTCAGAGCCCAAAATTCAACGTTTTCATCTATTTTAGGCCATTTTTCTTCTTTAACTCTGTTTTTCAGTCACGGATCGTACGTCGTGTGCTGTTAAAAGGACGACAACCTAACTCGCGGGATATTACAAGGCCTTACAACGCGTCAATATCACGTCTTACAAGGATGCTGCGTTGTTGAAACGGATGTGTTGTCGTTAAGCCCATTGGGCCATTTGAATGGGCCATCTCTTTGAGCTGGGACTGTAAACCGTCCACACATAAAGGATTTGTGCCCTAAACATGACGGGTGCGATCATACCAGCACTAATGCACCAGATCCCATCAGAACTCCAAAGTTAAACGTGCTTAGGCGAGAGTAGTACTAGGATGGGTTACCCCCTAGGAAGTCCTCGTGTTGCACCCCCATTTTCAATTTTTTCGCCCCGGTTAGGGTTGCCAAGATACTTTATCCATCACATTTCTATTACTGAATCCCACGTCACCTTGGGCAAGACAACTTTGCTTCACGTAGAGGCTCTACCTGTAAACCGAGGGCATAGGGCTTATGACCAGGTCTCCGTCGCTCCGGTGCCCATAACTTTTATTTTGTAAGGAGATACGTGGCGCACAACATACCGTTAGAAAGTACTCAAAGAGCTCTATGACGGGGGTAGCATGCCTGCTCGGCTGTGCCTGTTTTTGGAGCCCAAAATCGAACCTTTTCATCAGTTTCTGGCCACTTTTCTTCTTTTGCTCTGTTTTTCCGTCGTGGATCGTACCTCGTGAGCTGTTAAAAGGACAACAACCTAACTCGCGGGACATTAGAGGGGCCTACAACGCATCGATATCACATTTTGTGAGGATGCTGCGTTGTTGAAGCGGATGGGTTGTCGTTCAGCCCATTGGGCCTTTTGAATGGGCCATCTCTCTGGGCTGGGACTGTGAACCGTCAACACATAAAAGATTTATGCCCTCAACATGACGGGTGCTGGCACGCCCCAACCCAGCCTATAAAGGTTGGACTAAGATGTGATCTAAACAATCAAGTCCTTTCACGTACTTAATCGTTCAAGGAGGTTTAGCACTTAACGTTTTATCTTAGACTCCAAAATTTTTCAGAAAACCGGCGGCATAACAACTATAATTGGGCTCTTTGGTTTGACCTAGTTCTCTAAATGCCTCAAAATTTACCATCTCAATTCCATTTCCAACTAAGATTACTATTTTACCATCACTTGAATTGCCTATTGGTTATTTTGATATCTCGTTTGATTTATAACCTAGCATGATACTATGTCTCGTTTGTTTGTTTGTCCTCGTTTCAAAATATACCTGTTTAGGATTGGATAGGTTCATTTACTTAGTCCTTACTAATGCGTCATAGCCTATGATAATACTAGTAGTAATAAAAGCAAAACGATCATAGTAATGTCTAGTATCAGTCTACTTAATATAAGTACACACCAAAATTAGACCCCAAATTACAACAGGGGTCTTTTACATCATGACATCGAGCAACATAAAAGGAAATAGTCTTCAAGTATCATAAAGTTCACAAGTAGTCACGTTCAAGCAAAACAACAATGACATGCAATCACTCCAGGGGTTCATCATTAGGCACATTGTCCTCGGGGACCTGTACCTGTTCTTCTTCACCTGTGATGAAAAAGAGGGTGAGTTCTTATGAACTCAGCGAGGGGGAAACGAGAAATACATTTTGAAACTCATTTTTCGGTTCAATTATGAAAACTCCTTTTTGAAAACATATCACGTATTACAAATAATAAGAAACACAAATAAATAAAACAATTGCACTAACAAATACATTTACCAATCATTTCAAGGATACGGTGAGCATTTGTTCTCAATATCAATTTCGATTCATTTGGTGTGGCCGACTTCAATAATCCACTTATCACTCCCAATTGGGTGTACTCTGGATGTACCCCGAAACCTACGACCCAACTCTCCAAGGGTGGAATGCCAAGTGAGTGAGAGAATTAGACCATGGTAGTCACGGGAGCACTGGCAAGCCTTATGTCGCCTGGCGTTCGTGAATCACTACCATGCCACAATGAAAGGTTGTAACCTCGTATGCAATGCATATTTATAACATTTAACATATCACATTAGGAGGACAACAAAGTAGGTCACCTCTGAACAGTTATAAGATCGCACGTTGTCAAGTAATCAAACGAGGCACGATAAGACAAGTAATTTCACTTGAAAGGCATATAGAGCCATATGAACATTAAACGGGCAGCCATGTAACGCAAGCAAGTCAAGCCATATAACTTATTTCGAAGTCCACGCAATCAAGTGATACGATTATTCAACATGCAACAACATCTACGTGGGTTCGGTTGCAAGAAAAGCTTATTTGACAACATGCAATGGTCAAAATCACATTTGAAGTTATAATACATTTACGGGCAGCCCACTAAGCATATAATTTCCACACAGTATCCAAATGATCAATACTTAGCAAAACTACCTAGTCATTAGGGTTTTCATTTCGTGTATATTCGAGCAATTAGAGCCTCAACCCAACTCAAAGTCAATCTCAAACCATGCATCATTTAATTCAACATCCTCAAACATTCAAAACAGTCCACACAACATCCCGTAGCTACAATCCCAAGCATTTAATTCAACAAGAGGAGTTACAACAATTTTTCTAAGCACAACATTAAGTGAAACCCTTACTGTAATAGGTTGTCTTTTCACAATCAATAGAATAATCAAACAATCTCCAAATCCAGTGAATAAAATGTCAAATTAAAGCTTAAGAAGTTAAATCAGAAATAAACCTTGCATCAATTGGAGTTCGGAATCATTAGTTATAGCCGAAACAGTGGAATAGCACAAAACTGTCCAGATTTGCACACTTTTTAGTAATTGACGTTTTTGAGGTCCTTAATAAGTCAAATATGGTTCGTTCCACAAGGTCAGTGCATCTGCCAAAACCTGCTTCATT
Source organism: Ehretia macrophylla (assembly GCA_037974665.1). Taxonomy (NCBI): domain Eukaryota; kingdom Viridiplantae; phylum Streptophyta; class Magnoliopsida; order Boraginales; family Ehretiaceae; genus Ehretia; species Ehretia macrophylla. The sequence continues at coordinate 40,099,652 of CM075776.1, read as the reverse complement.
TTTCCAGATTTTCAGATTTGGTCACATTTTAAATATTTTCCATTTTTAGGACCTTAGAGTCAAAATTAGCTTCGGCCTATTTCTGGGAAAAATGTTCAAAACTGTCTAAAATAGTCACCTACAAATTTTCATGAATTTTCAACATCATTTGCCTAGCTAAACTTACCTTGAACAGACTGGTCAGAGAGCTGTCAACAATTTTGACTTCACCTAGCATCACTTTCATGCCAAGATTTTTGCCATGCATGGTTGTTTAAGCTTATGAACGACCATATAGCTCGAGTACAGAAGCAAATAAAAACATTTATGAGCATGCATGTGGATTTTTGAAGAGTTTTCAAAAGGTTTTAACCCTCACCTTAGCAATCAACCACAAAGATGTTCAAAAACCTTGTTGAAGCTCAACTTTCTTCCTCTCCTTGCTTAGCCGAAATCTCAATTAGCTTTTCTCCATTTTTCCTAGCTTAGTGATCAATCTCTTAGTACATGCATGAGGTTAGAACATGAAGAAAAGAAATGGATGCCAAGAAGCTTACCTAGGCCGAATAGAGTCTTCAATGCACATGCAAGTGTGATTTTCACTTCTTAGCTAGCTCGGTTGAAGTCTTTTGCTTGTGGCTTGCTTGGTTTAGCTATGGTGTGAAGAAGAGAAGCTATGGAGATGAAGAACTCAGCCAAGGCCGAGAATGAGAGAGGAAAATTGAGAGAGAAGTGAGAGAAATTGAAGGAAAAGAGATAATATGACAAAGTGATGGCTTTGCAATTTCTTTGAGGTTGTGGTCGGCCTTGGGCAGTCCAAATTCAGCATTTTGTGTCTTCAATGTGCAATTTGAAATTCCTAGGATGGGCAAGAATGATGTGGCCGAAAATAGTGTGCAAATGGTAGGGTTTTTGAGCAATTTTTTAAGCATTTGTGTCATAATATGTCATAGATTGTCTAGGACTAATTTTTTATGCATTTGTGTCATTAGAATTGTCATAGGAATGTTGGGAAATTAGGGATTCTAGGTATAATAAAATATAGGAATGTTTGTTGATGAGTTGAATTATGAATAGAATAATAGTTAGTGGAAAATGTAGGAATAGTTTAGTATTATTTTATTGTTAATGGAGTTTGTAGAGAATTTGAATTAGGAATATAATATTGGTTAGTGGATTGTGTAGGATTATTTTATTATCTTGTGCTTTGTGTAGGATTCTTTCTTGATTAACGTGGTGGCACGGATTCCTAGGTCTAGGACACGAATTACGAGGTAGACACGAACTACGAGGCTAATGCACGTACTTCAAGACTAATGCACGCAATCCTAGGTGAATGCACGTAAACTAATGCAAGGCACGTAATTCAATGCAATGCACGCAAATCAATGCACGACTCTATATCTAGGTTAAGGTACGCAGTTCAAGGTTACGGCACACGAAACGAGGTAACGCACGTATATCGAGGTCAGGCATGTATATCTAGGTATCACACGTCAGTCGGGGATTAGGGCACACTATTCTAGGTCAAGGCACATGTGACAAGGTATGCACGAAAACCAAGACAGGATACGTAATCCAAGGTCGGTCATATAATTAGGGATCTATGGCACGCAAATTGAGGTATGACACGTTATTCAGGGTCGGGCCTCACAGGTGCGATCATACCAGCACTGCCGCACCGGATCCCCTAAGAACTCCGAAGTTAAGCGTGCTTGGGAGAGAGTAGTACTCGGATGGGTGACCCCTTGGGAAGTCCTCATGTTGCACCCCGCTTTTCAATTTTTTTTTCCCCGGTTAGGGTTGCCAAGATACTTTATCCACCACATTTATATTACCAAATCCCGCGGCACCTTGGGCAAGATAACTTCGCTTCAAGTAGAGGCTGGGCCCGCAAACCGAGGGCGTAAGGCTTTTGACTAGGTCTATGTCGCTCCGGTGCCAATAACTTTTGATCCGTAAGGAATTACGCGGCGCACAGCATACCGTTGGAAAGCTCTCAGAGAGCTCTATGACAGGGGCAACAAGCCTGCTCAGCTGCGCCCGTTTTTAGGGCCCAAAATTGAACATTTTCATTAGTTTTTGGCCACTTTTCTTCTTTTGCTCTGTTTGACATGAGCTGTTAAAAGGATGACAACCTAACTCGCGGGACAATAGAGGGCCCTACAATGCGTCGATATCACGTCTTGCGAGGATACTGCGTTGTTGAAGCGGATGGGTTGTCGTTAAGGCCATTGGGCCTTTTGAATGGGCCATTTCTCTAGGCTGGGACTGTGAACCGTCAACACAAAAAGGATTTGTGCCCACAAAATGACGGGTGCGATCATACCACCACTAATGCACCGGATCCCATCAGAACTCTGAAGTTAAGCGTACTTGGGCGAGAGTAGTACTAGGATTGGTGACCCCCTGGGAAGTCCTCGTGTTCCACCCCCCTTTTTCAATTTTTTTTGTCCCGGTTAAGGTTGCCAAGATACTTTATCCACCACATTTCATTTACTGAATCCCACGGCACCTTGGGCAAGACAACTTCGCTTCACGTAGAGGTTGGCCCAGCAAACCGAGGGCGTAGGGCTTTTGACTAGGTCTCCATCGCTCCGGTGCCCATAACTTTTGATCCGTAAGGAGTTACGCGGCGCACAGCATACCGTTGGAAAACTCTCCGAAAGTTCTACGACGGGGGCAGCAAAAATGCTCAATTGCGCCCGTTTTTGGAGCGCAAAATCGAACGTTTTCATCAGTTTTGGGCTACTTTTCTTCTTCTACTCTGTTTTTCTGTCCCGAATCAAACGTCGTCAGCTGTTAAAAGGACGACAACCTAACTCGCGGGACATTAGAGGGCCCTACAACGCGTCGATATCACGTCTTGCGAGGATGCTGTGTTGTTGAGGCGGATAGGTTGTCGTTAAGCCCATTGGGCCTTTTGAATGAGCCATCTCTCTGGGCTGGGACTTTGAACCGTCAACACATAAAGGATTTGCGCCCACAACATGACAGGTGCGATCATACCAGCACTAATGCACCGGATCCCATCAGAACTCCGAAGTTAAGCGTGCTTGGGCGAGAGTAGTACTAGGATGGGTGACACCCTGGGAAGTCCTCGTGTTGCACCCCTCTTTTTCAATTTTTTTTGCCCCGGTTAGGGTTGCCAAGATACTTTATCCTCCCCATTTCTATTACCGAATCCCACGGCACCTTGGGCAAGAGAACTTCGCTTCACGTAGAGGCTGGGCCCACAAACCGAGGGCATGGGACTTATGACCAGGTCTTCGTCGCTCCGGTGCCTATATCTTTTATTCCATAAGGAGTTACGCGACGCACAGCATACCGTTGGAAAGCTCTCTGAGAGCACTACGACGAGGGTAGCAAGCTTGCTTGGCTGCATCAATTTTTGGAGCCCAAAATTGAACGTTTTCATCAGTTTCGGTATACTTTTCTTCTTTTCCTCTATTTTTTCGTCTCGGATCGTACATCGTGAGCTGTTAAAAGGATAACAACCTAACTCGCGGGATATTACAGGGCCCTACAACGCGTCGATATCACGTATTATGAGGATGCTACGTTGTTGAAGTGGATGGGTTGTCATTAACCCCATTGGGCCTTTTGAATGGGCCATCTCTTTGGGCTGGGACTGTGAACCATCAACACATAAAGGATTTGTGCCCTCAACATGACGGGTGCGATCATACCAGCACTAATGCACTGGATCCCATCAGAACTCTGATGTTAAGCGTGCTTGGGCGAGAGTAGTACTATGATGGGTGACCCCTTGGGAAGTCCTCATGTTGCACCCCCCTTTTCAATTTTTTTTGCCTTGGTTAGGGTTGCCAAGATACTTTATCCACCACATTTCTGTTACCGAATCCCACGGCATCTTGGGTAGGACAACTTCGCTTCACGTAGAGGCTAGGTCCGCAAACCGAGGGCGTAGGGCTTTTGACCAAGTCTCCGTCGCTCTGGTGCCCATAACTTTTGATCCGTAAGGAGTTACGCATCGAACAGCATACCGTTGGAGAGCTCTCCGAGAGCTTTACGACGGGGGGCAGCAAGCCTGCTTGGCTGCGCCCATTTTTGGAGGCAAAAATCAGACATTTTCATCAGTTTTGGTCTACTTTTCTTCTTTTGCTCTATTTTTTCATCCCGGATCGTACATCATGAGTTGTTAAAAGGACGACAACCTAACTCGCGAGACATTAGAGGGCCCTACAACGCGTCGATATCACATATTGCGAAGATACTGTGTTGTTGAAGCGGATGGGTTATCATTAAAGCCATTGAGCCTTTTGAATTGGCCATCTCTCTGGGCTGGGACTTTGACTCGTCAACACATAAAGGATTTGTGCCCACAACATGACGGGTGTGATCATACCAGCACTAATGCACCGGATCCCATCAGAACTCCGAAATTAAGCGTGCTTAGGCGAGAGTAGTACTAGGATGGGTGACCCCCTGGGAAGTCCTCGTGTTGTGCCCCCCATTTTCAATTATTTTTGCCCCGGTTAGGGTTTCCAAGATACTTTATCCTCCACATTTCTATTACCGAATCCCACGGAACCTTGGGCAAGACAACTTCGCTTCTCGTAGAGGCTGGGCCTGCAAATGAAGGGCATGTGGCTTGTGACCAGGTCTCCGTCGCTCCGGTGTCCATAACTTTTATTTCGTAAGGAGTTACGTGGCGCACAGCATACCGATGGAAAGCTCTCCAAGAGCTTTACGACTGGGGAAGCAAGCCTGCTTGGCTGTGCCTATTTTCGGAGCCCAAAATCGAACATTTTCATCAATTTTGGGTCACTTTTCTTCCTTTGCTCTGTTTTTTCATCCCGGATCGTACGTCGTGAGCTGTTAAAAGGACGACAACTTAACTCGCGGGATATTACAGGGCCCTAAAATGCGTCGATATCACGTCTTACGAGGATTCTGCGTTGTTGAAGCAGATGGGTTGTCATTAAGAAAATTGGGCCTTTTGAATAGGCCATCTCTTTGGGCTGGGACTGTAAACCGTAAACACAAAAAGGATTTATGCCCTCAACATGATGGGTGTGATCATACCAGTACTAATGCACCGGAGCCCATCAGAACTCCGAAGTTAAGCGTGCTTGGGCGAGAGTGGTACTAGGATCGGTGACCCCCTGGGAAGTCCTCGTGTTGTACCCCCTTTTTCAATTTTTTTTGCCCAGGTTAAGGTTGCCAAGATACTTTATCCACCACATTTCTATTACCGAATCCCACGGCATCTTGGGCAAGAGAACTTCGCTTCACGTAGAGGCTGGGTCTGCAAATCGAGGGCGTAGGGCTTTTGACCAGGTCTTAGTCGCTCTGGTGCCCATAACTTTTGATCCCTAAGGAGTTACGCGGCGCACAGCACAACGTTGGAGAGCTCTCCGAGAGCTCTACGATGGGGGCGGCAAGCCTGCCCGACTGCGCCTATTTTTGGAGCCTAAAATCAATCGTTTTCATCAGTTTTGGGCCACTTTTCTTCTTTTGCTCTGTTTTTCCATCCCGAATCGTACGTCGTGAGCGGTTACAAGGATGACAACCTAACTCGCGGGACATTAGAGGGCCCTACAACGCGTCGATATCATGAATTGCGAGGATGCTGTGTTGTTGAAGCAGATGGGTTGTTGTTAAGGCCATTGGGCCTTTTGAATGGGCCATCTCTCTGGGTTGGGACTCTGAACCTTCAACACATAAAAGATATGTGCCCACAACATGACAGGTGTGATCTTACCGGCACTAATGCACCGGATCCCATCAGAACTCCGAAGTTTAGTATGCTTGGGCAAGAGTAGTAGTAGGATGGGTGACCCCCTGGGAAGTCCTCGTGTTGCACCCCCATTTTCAATTTTTTTTGCCCCAGTTAGGGTTGCCAAGATACTTTATCCTCCGCATTTCTATTGCCAAAATCGAACGTTTTCGTCAATTTCTGGCAACTTTTCTTATTTTGCTATGTTTTTTCATCTCGGATCGTACGTCGTGAGCTGTTAAAAGGACGACAACCTAACTTGCACGATATTTCGGGGCCCTACAACGCGTCGATATCACGTCTTACTAGGATGCTGCGTTGTTGAAGCAGATGGGTTATCGTTAAGCCCATTGGGCCTTTTGAATGGGCCATCTCTTTGGGCTGGGACTGTGAACCGTCAACACGTAAAGGATTTGTGCCCTCAATATAATGGGTGCGATCATACCAGCACTAATGCACCGGATCCCATCAGAACTCCGAAGTTAAGCGTGCTTGGGGAGAGTAGTATAATGATGGGTGACCACCTGGGAAGCCCTCGTGTTGCACCCCCCTTTTCAAAAAAATTTCCCCCTGCTAGGGTTGCCAAGAAACTTTATCCACCACATTTCTATTACCGAATCCCACGGCACCTCGTGGAAAACAACTTCGCTTCACGTAGAGGTTGCGCCCGCAAACCAAGGGAGTAGGGCTTGTGACCAGTTCTCCGTCGCTCCGATGCCCATATCTTTTAATCCGTAAGGTGTTACATGGCGCACAACATACCGTTGGAAAGCTCTTCGAGAGCTCTGTCACGAAGGCAGCAAGTCTACTCAACTACGCCCATTTTTGGAGCCCAAAATCAAATATTTTCATCAGTTTCGTGCCACTTTTATTCTTTTGCTCTGTTTTTCCGTCTCGGATCGTACGTCGTGAGCTATTAAAAGGACGACAACCTAACTCGTGGGATATTACAGGGTCCTACAATGCATCGATACCACGACTTACGAGGATGCAGCGTGTTGAAGCGGATGGGTTATCGTTAAGCCCATTGGGCCATCTCTCTGCGCTGGGACTGTGAACTGTCAACACATAAAGGATTTATGCCCTCAACATGACGGGTGCGATCATACCAGCTCTGATGCACTAGATCCCATCAGAACTCTGAAGTTAAGCGTGCTTGGGCGAGAGTAGTACTAGGATGGGTGACCCCCAGGGAAGTCCTCGTGTTGCACCCCCCCTTTTCAATTTTTTTTGCCCCGGTTAGGGTTGCCAATATACTTTATCAACCACATTTCTATTATCGAATCCCACGGCAACTTGGGCACGATGAGTTCGCTTCATGTAGAGGCTGGGCCCGCAAACCAAGGGCGTGGGGCATGTGACCAGGTCTCCGTCGCTCTGGTGCGTATAACTTTTGATCCGTAAGGCGTTACGTGGCTCACAACATACTGTTGGAAAGCTCTCCGAGAGCTCTACAACGAGGGCAGTAAGATTGCTCATCTGCGACAGTTTTCAGAGCCCAAAATTGAACATTTTCATTAGTTTCGAGCCACTTTTCTTCTTTTGCTCTGTTTTTTCGTCCCGAATCGCACGTCGTGAGCTGTTAAAAGGATGACAACCTAACTCCTGGGATATTTCAGGGCCCTACAACGCGTCGATATCACGTCTTACTAGGATGCTGGGTTGTTATCGTTAAGCCCATTGGGCCTTTTGAATGGGCCATCTCTCTGGGCTAGGACTGTGAACCGTCAACACATAAAATATTAGTGCCCTCAACATGACAGGTGCGATCATACCAGCACTAATGCACTGGATTCCATCAGAACATCCGAAGATAAGTGTGCTTGGGTGAGAGTAGTAGTAGGATGGGTGACCCCCTGGGGAGCCCTCGTGTTGCACCCCCCTTTTCAATTTTTTTTGCCCCGGTTAGGGTAGCCAAGATACTTTATCCACCACATTTCTATTACCGAATCCCACGACACCTTGGACAAGACAACTACACTTCACGTAGAGGCTGGGCCCGCAAACCGAGGACGCGGGGTATGTAACCAGTTCTCCGTTGCTCTGGTGCCCAAAACTTTTAATCCTTAAGGAGTTACACGGCGTACAGCATACCGTTGGAAAGCTCTACAAGAGCTCTACGACGGGGGCAACAAGCCTGCTCGGCTGCGCCCATTTTTGGAGCCCAAAATCAAACATTTTCATCAGTTTCGAGCCACTTTTCTTCTCTTGCTCTGTTTTTCAGTCTCGGATCGTACCTCATGAGCTGTTAAAAGGACAACAACCTAACTCGCGGGACATTAGAGGGCCCTACAACGCGTCAATATCACGTCTTGCGAGGATGCTATGTTGTTGAAGCGGATGGATTGTCGTTAAGCCTATTGGGCCTTTTGAATGGGCCATCTCTCTGGGCAGGGACTGTGAACTGTCAACACATAAAGGATTTATGCCTTCAACATGACGGGTGTGATCATACCAGCATTGATACACCGGATCCCATCAGAACTCCGAAGTTAAGTGTGCTTGGGCGAGAGTAGTACTAGGATGGGTGACCCCCTGGGAAGTCCTCGTGTTACACCCCCTTTTTCAATTTTTTTTCCCCAGTTAAGGTTGCCAAGATACTTTATCCAGCACATTTCTATTACCGAATCCCCCGGCACCTCGGGCAAGACAACTTCGCTTCACGCAGAGGCTGGGCACGCAAACCGAGTGCGTGGGGCTTGTGACCAGGTCTCTGTTGCTCCGATACCCATAACTTTTGATCCGTAAGGAGTTATACGGCGCACAGCATACCGTTGGAAAGCTCCCCGAGAGCTCTACGACGGGGGCAGCAAGCCTGCTCGGCTGCGCCCATTTTTGGAGCCCAAAATCGAATGTTTTCATCAGTTTCGGGACACTTTTCTTCTTTTGCTCTGTTTTTCCATCCCGGATCGTACGTCGTGACCTGTTAAAAGGATGACAACCTAACTTGCGGGACATTAGAGGGCCCTACAATGCGTCGATATCACATCTCGCAAGGATGCTGCGTTGTTGATGCGGATGGGTTGTCGTTAAGCCCATTGGGCCTTTTGAATGGGCTATCTCTCTGGGCTGGGACTTTGAACCATCAACACATAAAGGATTTGTGCCCAGAACATGACAGGTGCGATCAAACCAACACTAATGCATCGGATCCCATCAGAACTCCGAAGTTAAGCGTGCTTGGGTGAGAGTAGTACTATGATAGGTGGCCCCCTGGGAAGTCCTCATGTTGCACCTCCCCTTTTCAATTTTTTTTGCCCCGGCTAGGGTTGCCAAGATACTTTATCCTCCACATTTCTATTACCGAATCCCATGGCACCTTGGGCAAGACAACTTCATTTCTCGTAGAGGCTGGGCTCGCAAACCAAGGGCATAGGGCTTGTGACCCGGTCTCCGTCGCTCCGGTGTCCATAACTTTTAATCCGTAAGGAGTTATGAGGCGCACAGCATACAGTTGGAAAGTTCTCTGAGAGCTCTATTACGGGAGGCAGCAAGCCTGCTCGGCTGCGCCTATTTTTGAAGCCTAAAATCGAACGATTTCATCAGTTTCGGGCCACTTTTCTTCTTTTGCTCTGTTTTTCAGTCTCGGATCATGCGTCGTGAGGTGTTAAAAGGACGACAACCTAACTCGCAGGATATTACAGGGTCCTACAATGCGTCGAAGTCACGTCTTACGAGGATGCTGCGTTGTTGAAGTGGATGGGTTATTGTTAAGCCCATTGGGCCTTTTGAATGGGTCATCTCTCTGGGCTGGTACTATGAACCGTCAACACATAAATGATTTATGCCCTGAACATGACGGGTGTGATCATACCAGCACTAATCCATCGGATCCCATCAGAACACCGAAGTTAAGCATGCTTGGGTGAGAATAGTACTAAGATGAGTGACCCCCATGGAAGTCCTCATGTTGCACCCCTTTTTCAATTTTTTTTTCCCCGGTTAGAGTTGCCAAGATACTTTATCCACCGCATTTCTAGTACCGAATACCACGGCATCTTAGACAAGACAACTTTGCTTCACGTAGAGGCTGGGCCCACAAACCAAGGGCATAGGGCTTTTGACCTGGTCTCCGTCGCTCCGGTGCCCATAACTTTTGATCCGTTCTGATTGGATTCGGTGCATTAGTGCTGGTATGATCGCACCCGTCATGTTGAGGGCACAAATCCTTTATGTGTTGACAGTTCACAGTCCCAGCCAGGAGAGATTGCCCATTGAAAAGGCCCATTGGGCTTAACAACAATCCATCCGCTTCAACAATGCAGCATCCTCATGATACGTGATATCGACGGGTTGTAGGGCCCTGTAATATCCCGCGAGTTAGGTTGTCTTCCTTTTAATAGTTCACGACGTACGATCCGGGAAGGAAAAACAGAGCAAACAAAGAAAAGAGGCCCGAAATTGATGAAAATATTCGATTTGGGCTCTGAAAATAGGCACAGAATAGCTGGCTTACTGCCCCCGTCGTAGAGCTCTCGGAGAGCTTTCCAACGGTATGCTATGCACCGTGTAACTCCTTACGAATTAAAAGTTATGGGCACCGGAACGACGGAGACCTGGTCACAAACCCCATGCCCTCAGATTTGCGGGCCCAGCCTCTACGTGAAGCGAAGTTGTCTTGCCCAAGGTGCTGTGGGATTCAGTAGTAGAAATGTGGTGGATAAAGCATCTTGGCAACCCTAACTGGGGGAAAAAAAATTGAAAATGGGGGAGCAACACTAGGACTTCCTAGGGGGTCACCCATCCTAGTACTACTCTCGCCCATGCACGCTTAACTTCGGAGTTCTGATGGGATCCGTTGCATTAGTGTTGGTATGATCGCAACCATCATGTTGACGGCACAAATCCTTTATGTGTTGACAGTTCACAGTCCCAGCCCAGAGAGATGGCCTATTGAAAAGGCCCAATGGGCTTAACAACAACCCATCCGCTTTAACAACGCAGCATGCTCATAATACGTGATATCGAAACGTTGTAGGGCCCAGTAATATCCCGCGAGTTAGGTTGTCATCCTTTTAACAGCTCACGACGTACGATCCGAGATGAAAAAACATAGCAAAAGTAGAAAAGTGGCACGAAACTGATGAAAACGTTCGAATTTGGTCTCTGAAAACAGGCGCAGCCGAGTAGGCTTGTTGCCCCCATCGTAGAGCTTTCCAACGATATGTTGTGCATCACGTAACTCCTTACGGATTAAAAGTTATGGGCACCGGAGTGACGGAGACCTGGTCACAAGCCCCACGCCCTCGGTTTGCGGGCCCAGCCTCTATGTGAGGCGAAGTTGTCTTGCCCAAAGTGCCGTGGGATTCAGTAATAGAAATGTGGTGGTTAAAGTATCTTGGCAACCCTAACAGGGGCAAAAGTAAATGAAAATGGGGGGTGCAACACGAGGACTTCCCAGGGGGTCACCTATCCTACCACTACTCTCGCCCAAGCACGCTTAACTTCGGAGTTTTGATGGGATCCGGTGCATTAGTGCTGGTATGATCGCACCCATCATGTTGAGGGCACAAATCCTTTATGTGTTGACGATTCACAGTCCCAGCCCAAAGAGATGGCCCATTGAAAGACCCATTGGGCTTAACGACAACCCATCCACTTCAACAATGCAGCATCCTCGTAATACGTGATATCGACGCGTTGTAGGGCCCTGTAATATCCCGCCAGTTAGGTTGTCATCCTTTTGACAGCTCACGACGTACGATCCGGGACGGAAAAACAGAGCAAAAGAAGAAAAGTTGCCCGAAACTGATGAAAACGTTCGATTTTGGGCTCCGAAAACGGGCACAGCCGAGCAGGCTTGCTGCCCTCGTCCTAGAGCTCTCGGAAAGCTTTCCAACTGTATGCTGTGCGCCACGTAACTTCTTACATATCAAAAGTTATGGGCACCTGAGCGACGGAGACCTGGTCACAAGCCCTATGCCCTCGGTTTGCGAGCCCAGCCTCTACATGAAGCGAAGTTGTCTTGCCCAAGGTGCAGTGGGATTCGGTAATAGAAATGTGGAGGATAAAGTATCTTGGCTACCCTAACCGGGGCAAAAAAAATTGAAAATGGGGGGTGCAACACAAGGACTTCCCAGGGGGCCACCCATCCTAGTACTACTCTCGCCCAAGCACGCTTAACTTCGGAGTTCTGATGGGATCCGATGTATTAGTATTGGTATGATTGCACCCGTCATGTTGTGGGCACAAATCCTTTATGTGTTGACGGTTCAACGTCCCAGTCCAGAGAGATGGCCCATTCAAAAGGCCCAATGGGCTTAACGACAACCCATCCGCTTCAACAACGTAGCATCCACGCAAGTCGTGATATCGACGCATTGTAGGGCTCTCTAATGTCCCGCGAGTTAGGTTGTCGTCCTTTTAACAGGTCACGACATATGATCCGGGACGGAAAAACAGAGCAAAAGAAGAAAAGTGGCCCGAAACAGGTGAAAGCATTCGATTTTGGGCTCCAAAAATAGGCGCAGCCGAGCAGGCTTACTGCCCTCGTCGTAGAGCTCTCGGAGAGCCTTCCAACGGTATGCTATGCGCCGCGTAACTCTTTACGGATCAAAAGTTATGGGCACCGGAGCGACGGAGACCTGGTCAAAAGCCCTACGCCCTCGATGTGCGGGCCCAGCCTCTACGTGAAGCGAAGTTGTCTTGCCCAAGATGCCATGGGATTCGGTAATAGAAATATGGTGGATAAATTATCTTGGCAACTGTAATGCACCCGCTCCCCACGTGGAGCCCACGCGGAGTCTCACGGGACACGTCACTACCACAATATTGTCCGCTATTGGTAGTACCTGGCCCGCAGGCACAGGTCCCTCACGGCTTTGTTTCTCCCACGGTCTCCCATGGGAAAAGGCCTTGTGGCTGATACAAGGAACTAAGCCCTTAAATCCAGCTCTCTCACTTCCAAGACTTCCGATGTGGGATTGTGTTAACACGTTCCACCGCCCTTAAGGAGCCCCGTACCCTCGCAGGCACGAGCACAAGGGAAGACTGGCTCTGATACCATTTGTAACGCCCCCGTTCCCTGCGTGGAGCCCACGCAGAGTCTCACGGGACACGTCACTACCACAATATTGTCTGCTATTGGCAGTCCCTGGCCCACAGGCACAGGTCCCTTAGGACTTTGTTTCTCCCACGGTCTCCCATGGGAAAAGGCCTTGTGGCTGATACAAGGAACAAAGCCCTTATATCCAGCTCTTTCACTTCCAAGACTTCCGATGTAGGATTGTGTTACCACGAGTTAGGTTGTCATCCTTTTAACAGCTCACGACGTACAATCCGCGAGTTAGGTTGTCATCTTGCGAGGATGCTGCATTGTTGAAGTGGATGGGTTGTCGTTAAACCCTTTGGGCCATTTGAATAGGCCATCTCTCTGGGCTAGGACTGTGAACCGTCAACACATAAAGGATTTGTGCCCACAACATGACGGGAGCGATCATACTTGCCTTAATGCACCGGATCCCATCAGAACTCCGAAGTTAAGCGTGCTTGGACGAGAGTAGTACTAGGATGGGTAACCCCCTAGGAAGTCCTCGTGTTGCACCCCCTTTTTCAATTTTTTTTTCCCCAGTTAGGGTTGCCAAGATACTTTATCCACCACAATTCTATTACCGAATCCCACGGCACCTTGGGCAAGACAACTTCGCTTCACGTAGAGGCTGGGCCCGCAAACTGAGGTCGTGGGACTTGTGACTAGGTCTCCGTCGCTCCGATGCCCATAACTTTTAATCCGTAAGGAGTTACGCGGCGCATAGCATACCGTTGGAAAGTTCTCCAAGAGCTTTACGACAGGGGCAGTAAGCCTGCTATGCTGCGTCTATTTTCGGAGCCCAAAATCGAACGTTTTCATCAGTTTCGGGTAACTTTTCTTCTTTTGCTCTATTTTTTCGTCCCGGATCGTACGTCGTGAGCTGTCAAAAGGACGACAATCTAACTCGCAGGATATTACAAGGCACTACAATGTGCTGATATCACGTATTACGAGGACACTGCGTTGTTGAAGTGGATGGGTTGTCGTTAAGCCCTTTGGGCCATTTGAATGGGCCATCTCTAAGGGCTGGGACTGTGAACTGTCAACACATAAAGGATTTTTGCCCTCAACATGACGGGTGCGATCATACCAGCACTAATGCACCGGATCCTATCAAAACTCCGAAGTTGAGCGTGCTTGGGCGAGAGTAGTAGTAGAATAGGTGACCCCCTGGGAAGTCCTCGTGTTGCACCACCCCTTTTCAATATTTTTTGCCCCGGTTAGGGTTGCCAAGATACTTTATCCACCACATTTCTATCACCGAATCCCACGGCACTTTGGACAAGACAACTTCGCTTCACGTAGAGGCTGGGCCCGTAAACCGAAGGCATGGGGCTTGTGACCAGGTCTCCGTCGCTCCAGTGCCGATAACTTTTAATCCGTAAGGAGTTACGCGGCGCATAGCATACCGTTGGAAAGCTCTCTAATAGCTTTACGACATGGGCAGCAAGCCTGCTCTGCTGCCCCTATTTTCGGAGCCCAAAATCGAATGTTTTCATCTATTTCAGGCCACTTTTCTTCTTTTGCTCTATTTTTCCATCCCGGATCGTACGTCGTGAGCTGTTAAAAGGACGACAACCTAAGTCGAGGGATATTACAGGGCCCTAAAATGCGTCGGTATCACGTCTTCCAAGGATGCTGCGTTGTTGAAGCGGATGGGTTGTCGTTAAGCCCATTGGGCCTTTTGAATAGGCCATCTCTTTGGGCTAGGACTGTGAACAGTCAACCCATAAAGAATTTGTACCCACAACATGACGGGTGCGATCATACCAGCACTAATGCACCGGATCCCATCAGAACTCCGAAGCTAAGCGTGCTTGGGTGAGAGTAGTACTAGGATAGGTGACCCCTTGCGAAGTCCTCGTGTTGCACCCCTATTTTCAATTTTTTTTGCCCCGGTTAAGGTTGCCAAGATACTTTATCCACCACATTTCTATTACTGAATCCCACAGCACCTTGGGCAAGACAACTTTGCTTCACGTAGAGGCTAGGCCTACAAACTGAGGGCGTAGGGCTTGTGACCAGGTCTCCGTCGCTACGGTGCCCATAACTTTTGATTCGTAAGGATTTACGCAGTGCACAGCATACTGTTGGAAACCTCTCTGAGAGCTCTACGACAGGGGCAAGAAGCCTGCTCGGCTCCGCCCATTTTTGGAGCCCAAAGTTGAACATTTTCATAAGTTTCGGGCCATTTTTCTACTTTTGCTCTGTTTTTTGGTCCCGGATCGTACGTCGTGAGCTGTTAAAAGGACGACAACCTAACCTGCGGGACATTAGAGGGCCCTACAACGCGTCGATATCACGTCTTACGAGGATGCTGCGTTGTTGAAGTGGATGGGTTGTCGTTAAGCCCTTTGGGCCATTTGAATTGGCCATCTCTATGGGCTGGGACTGTGAACCGTCAACACATAAAGGATTTGTGCGCACAACATGACGGGTGCGATCATACCTGCACTAATGCACTGGATCCCATCAGAACTCTGAAGTTAAGCATGCTTGGGCGAGAGTAGTACTAGGATGGGTGACCCCCTAGGAAGTCCTCGTGTTGCATACCCCCTTTTCAATTTTTTTTGCCCCAGTTATGGTTGCCAAGATATTTTATCCACCACATATCTATTACCGAATCCCACGGTATCATGGGCAAGACAACTTTGCTTCACGTAGAGGCTGGGCGCACAAATCTGAGGGCGTGGGGCTTGTGACCAAGTCTTCGTCGCTTCGATGCCCATAACTTTTAATTAGTAAGGAGTTACGCGGCGCATAGCATACCGTTGGAAAGCTCTCCAAGAGCTCTACGACGGGGGCAGCAAGCCAACTCGGTTGTGCCTATTTTCGGAGCCCAAATCAAACATTTTCTTCAGTTTCGGGCCACCTTTTTCTTTTCCTCTATTTTTTCATCCCAAATCGTACGTCGCGAGCTGTTAAAAGGACAACAACCTAACTCACGGGATATTACACGGCCCTACAATGCGTCGATATCACGTATTATGAGGATGCTGCATTGTTGAAGTGGATGGGTTGTCGTTAAGCCCATTGGGCCATTTCTCTGGGCTAGGACTGTGAACTGTCAACTCATAAAGGATTTGTACCCTCAACATGACGGGTGCGATCATACCAGCACTAATGCATCGGATCCCATCAGTACTCCGAAGTTAAGCGTGCTTGGGCGAGAATAGTACTAGGAAAGGTGACCCCTTGGGAAGTCCTCGTGTTGCACCCCCCTTTTTTAATTTTTTTTACCCCGGTTAGGGTTGCCAAGATTTTTTATCCACCACATTTCTATTATCGAATCCCATAGCACCTTGGGCAAGACAACTTCGCTTCACGTAGAGGCTAGGCCCGCAAATTGAGGGCGTTGGGCTTGTGACTAGGTCTCCATCGCTCTGATGCCCATAACTTTTGATCCGTAAGGCGTTACGCAGTGCACAGCATACCGTTGGAAAGCTCTCCGAGAGCTCTACGATGGGGGTAGCACGTTTGCTCGGCTGCGCCCATTTTTGAAGCCCAAAATCAAAAGTTTTCATCAGTTTCGGGCCACTTTTCTAGCTTTGCTCTGTTTTCTCATTTCGGATTGTACGTCGTGAGCTGTTAAAAGGACGACAACCTAACTCGTGGCACATTAGAGGGCCCTACAATGCGTCGATATCACGTCTTGTGAGGATGCTGCATTGTTGAAGTGGATGGGTTGTCATTAAGCCCTTTGGGCCATTTGAATGGGCCATCTCTCTGGGCTGGGACTGTGAATCATCAATACATAAAGGATTTGTGCCCGCAACATGACGAGTGCGATCATACCAGCACTAATGCACCGGATCCCATCAGAACTCCGAAGATAAGCGTACTTGGGCGAGAGTAGTACTAGGATGGGTGACCCCCTAGGAAGTCCTCGTGTTGCACACCCCCTTTTCAATTTTTTTTGCCGCAGTTTAGGTTACCAAGATACTTTATCCACCACATTTCTATTACCGAATCCCACGGCACCTGGGGCAAGACAACTTCGCTTCACGTAGAGGCCGGGCCCTTAAACCGAGGGCGTAGGGCTTGTGACCAGGTCTCCGTCGCTCCGGTGCCCATAACTTTGAATCCGTAAGGAGTTATGCGGCGCATAGCATACCGTTGGAAAGCTCTACGAGAGCTCTACGACGGGGGCAACGAGACTGCACTGCTGCTCCTATTTTTGGAGCCCAAAATTGGACGTTTTCATCAGTTTTGGGCAACTTTTCTTATTTTGCTCTATTTTTCTGTACCGAACCGTACGTCATGAGCTATCAAAAGGACTACAACCTAACTCACAGGATATTACAGGGCCCTAAAATGTGTCGATATCACGTATTACGAGGATGCTACGTTGTTGAAGCGGATGGGTTGTCGTTAAGCCCATTGGGCCTTTCAATGGGCCATCTCTCTAGGCTGGGACTATGAATCGTCAACACATAAAAGATTTGTGCCCTCAACATGATGGGTGCGATCATACCAGCACTAATGCACCGGATCCCATCAAAACTCCGAAGTTAAGCATGCTTGGGCAAGAGCAGTAGTAGGATAGGTGACCCACTGGGAAGTCCTCGTGTTGCACCCCCCCTTTTCAATTTTTTTTGCCCTGGTTAAGGTTGCCAAAATACTCTATCCACCACATTTCTGTTACTAAATCCCACAGCACCTTGGGAAAGACAACTTCGCTTCACGTAGAGGCTGGGCCAGCAAACAGAGGGCGTGGGGCTTGTGGCCAGGTCTCCGTCGCTCTGGTGCCCATAACTTTTAATCCGTAAGGAGTTACGCGGCGCATAGCATACCGTAGGAAAGCTCTCTGAGAGCTCTACGACGGGGGTAGCAAGCTTGCTCTACTGCGCCTATTTTTGTAGCCCAAAATCAAATGTTTTCATCAATTTAGGCCACTTTTCTTTTTTTGCTCTGTTTTTTCATCCCGGATCGTACGTCGTGAGCTGTTAAAAGGACGACAACCTAACTCGTGGGATATTACAGGGCACTACAATGTGTCGATATCACGTATTATGCAGACGCTGCGTTGTTGAAGCCGATGGGTTGTCGTTAAGCCCATTGGGCCTTTTCAATGGGCCATCTCTCTGGGCTGGGACTGTGAACTGTCAACTCATGGTAAAAATGGCTTGAGCAAGTTTCCT
The DNA here is from genome assembly GCA_037974665.1 of Ehretia macrophylla. Taxonomy (NCBI): domain Eukaryota; kingdom Viridiplantae; phylum Streptophyta; class Magnoliopsida; order Boraginales; family Ehretiaceae; genus Ehretia; species Ehretia macrophylla. The sequence goes on along the minus strand of CM075776.1, from coordinate 40,081,759 downwards.
CTCTTCCTCATTCTCTCTTTTTCTTCCTCTTTCTTTTTTTCTTCTCCCCCTCTCTTGGTCGAGCAAATAAGTGTGTGTTTTTGGTGTGTGAGTCGTGTGGTGGTGTGTGTAGTATTTTTATGTGTGTTGAGTGTGTGTGCAAAATTTTAGTGTGTGTGTGTGGTGTATTATGTGTGTTTTGTTAGGTGAGATATTCTAACAAGGGCCAATTACCCATTTGCCCTTCTAACTTAAATGCTTATTTCTAGTTTGCCACCTTGTTTTATCTCAACCATTTTAGTTAGCTATTATGATTGGGTAGTAATTAAATAATGTCTACAATACCTAAAACATCCAATTGCACGTTATTGAATTTAAATGCACGTTAAATAATGCAATGCACGTAAATCAAGATAAATGTACACAAAATACTCAAATGCACATAAATCAATCTAAATGCATGTTAAATAATATGATATGAATATGGGGTTTCGTGCGAGGCTTCACACATACACGCCACCCTGTAGTGGTGCGTATAGAAATGAGCTCACATTTATCATTCGGGACCACTGTAATCCCAGATTTCTTTGGTACCACTTCTACCGGACTTACTCATTCACTGTCAGAAATCGGGTATATAATACCCGTATCAAGCAACTTGATGATCTCTTTGTGGACGACATCACCAATCTTTAGGTTTAGTCTTCTCTGAAATTCTCGAGAAGGAGTCACTTCTTACTTGAGATGAATTATGTGCATATACACAGACGGATCAATACATTTTAAGTCATAAATTGTCTAACCTATCACCTGTTTATGAGTACTTATGACCTTTAAAAGTTTGTCTTCATGCTCAGGAGTCAAATCTGAGGCAATAATGACTGGCAGGGTCTCATCGGGTCCTAAGTAGGCATACTTAAGATGTTGGGGAAAGGTTTTGAGTCCAATGCTGGTGGAGACTCAATTGTGGGACAATCGAAAACTTTAGGAAAAAGAGTTGTTACTTGATCTTCCTTATCTGGATCAACAACAACGGAAGTGGAGGCGACCATTTCAGGTGAAATGTCACATTCAAACAATAGTCATTCAAGTTCGGCTATCTCCTCATCAGGAGTTAAGATTGACTGGGCAAACTCATCCATGCATGAGTCAATGGTATCAATATGGAAACATTCTTCTTCCTCGTCTTGGTTTAACTTGTTAGCTGCATCAGCAACCCTTAACTTTGTTCTCATGTTCCCAAATGTTAGTTCAATCATTCCCGTTCTACAATAAATAACAACATCAGCTGTTGCTAAGAATGGTCTACCTAATAAGACGGGAGTGGTATTTTTGTTATCAAGGCCTAAGTCCATATCTAACACAATAAAATCAACTGGGAACAGAAATTCTCCTACTTGAACTAGGACATCCTCTACAATACCTCAAGGTCTCCGTTGGGATCTATCTGCCAGTTGAAGGGTCATATTAGTTGGTGTTAATACTCCAAGACCTAGCCTTTGGTAAACTGTGTAAGGGTCTAGGTTAACACTAGATTCTAAGTCTAGCAAGGCACTTTCTACCTGTTGATCATTAATTAAACATGGAATGGTGAAAGCTATTGGGTCACTGCACTTCTAAGGCAGCCCTCTAGTGCAGATGCTACTAATCTTCTCAATGAGGCGGACCTTCTTTGGAATATTATTTGTCCGTCTCTTTCTTACACACAAATCCTTCAGAAATTTGGCATAGGCAGGGATTTGTCGGATTACCTCTACTAAAGGCAAATTGATCTTAATATCTTTCAGATGCTCTAAGACCTTGAGCTGTTTTGGATCAACACTCAGCTTTGGACGGGACAAAGCTGTTAGGAAATGTGCTTTGGATGAAGGTTCAACTAAAGGCTCTACCGTTGGGTTTTCATTCCTACGGGAGTCATCAACATTGTTGCTTAAAACCTTGATCTCAAGTTTCTCTATCTCCTCAGGAACATCCCTATTTTTCTTTCTATCCTCATTGTCTATCATTTTCCTACTCCTAAGGGTAGTTACAACGTTAGCCTGTTCGTGGACGGTCTCAGTTTGGACATTACTACATTGTCCTCGTAGATTTTCCACGGTCTGAGAGAGGAGTTTTCCTTCATCCCTTCTGCTAATATTTTGGGCCAGCTGCCCAATTTTTCCTTCAAGTTTAACAATGGACTATTTCTGAACTTGGACCAATTGTAAGAGTTTATCAAATGTGTCATCAGATGATGACTGTGTAGGAGGAAAAGCGGGAAAATTGTTCCGTTGTGTTCGGAACAGATCTTTCTGGACTTGGTACAAACCAGGAGGGTTAGAGCTTTGTGGCCTTTGCTATGGCTGTTGAGGAAAACGAGGCTCAAAGTTTCCTTGTTGCTTTTGATATTGTGATTGAGGAAACTGAGGCTCTTGATTCCTTTGTCACCATGAAAATGCGGGATTGTATCGCCAGCCAAGATTATACGTATTAGAATAAGGATCATAATTTCTCATATATCCTTGAGTGGCGCAGACTTGTTCTTGCATGAATTCGGGAAATTGTGAACCGATTAGACAATCTAGAGTAGAGTGATCTACTACAGAACATACGACACAAATTTCTATGATTTGAGGAGCTTGTAAAGAAGTAGACCCTAGGGAGATGAATTTTTCTACTTGTTAGGCTAGGGCATCTACTTTATCAACCAAATGGGAATTAGAGTTAACCTCGAACAATGCCTTTTTTTGGGGTTTATAGGTGTTTCTAGTTTTCCTATCTATAGCTGTGTTCTGAAGAGAATCTTTAGCTATATTTTCAATTCTACTCCAAGTTTCGTCTTCTGTGAGGTTATAAAACCTTCATTACTCATTGTATTTACCATCATTTTCTGCTGAGGTGTAAGACCTTTAAAGAAATAATACAAGAGTTCGTGACGGGCAAACTCATGGTGAGAACACTGATTCCTAAGATCAATAAATCTTTCCCATGCTTCATGAAAAGGCTCTAAGTCCGACTAATCGAATGACATGATGTATGTACGCAGAGTAATGGTCCTGGCCATTTGGAAGAACCTATCTAAAAACTTTTGAATAGGTTCCTCCCAAGATATAATAACCCTTGCGTCCAAATGATTTAGCCATTGTTTGGCTTTGTCTTTTAAGGAAAATGGAAACAGACGTAGTTGAATAATCTCACGGCTCACATTAGGGATGTGAAGCATAGAACATGCCTCCAAGAATTGTATGATGTGAGCATGAGGGCTTTCGTTGCTCTTCCCGTAAAAGGAAGGCAGATTGCTATGGCAAATTCAGGGTTGTAATCATCCAGAGATAAATGTTGACGAAGAGTCATTTGTGGGTCAACGGGTCGATTAACAGGTTGGTTAACAAGTTAAGCTACCAGAAGAGGTTGAATGTTTTGTACATTTCCTTCCTGTTCCACCATCGGGACTTGGACTCTCTTTCGCGAAGTTTTATGGGGCTCGGGATCAAACTGGGCGAGTCCGGATTTAAGGAACGACGCCCGTGCATGCAAAATAAACTATAGCTAAGCGCAATAAGTAACTACATAAAATAAACTAAGTACTTTAGAAGTAAAGACGGAAAATAAGCTAAGTATGTTAACTAAATACAGAAAGTAAACTAAGTACTGGAAATAAGTACAGAATTTAAACTAAGCACTTTAATTTAAAGACAAATATTAAGCTAAGGTATATGTGCAAACTATTTTAACAAAGCATAATATAAACAATTTATGTGCAAGTATTATACAAACAATATACAAAATTTATAAACTATATGCAAAATACTTTACAAGTAGAATTTATACAATTAAAACTAATATAGACAATAATTACAACACTTAAAACAAGTTCACAGTTAATTCAAAAACTAAACTATACAGTGCTTCCCCGGCAATGACGCCAAAAACTTGATGTGATCAATTGTGTGTATAAATATCAGTGTAAAACAACCAAGTTTATATACCCGCAAGTGCACGGATATTGTAGTGTAGTGTGCTCTGAGTGCTGAATCGTACCACAGGGAAGCGTATTAGCAAGTTGGTGAAGTAAAGTGCGAAAGTGTTTAAAGTGGAAATGTAACAGTTTATACAGGGCATTTCATTACACTACAACTAAATTAAACTAACTAAATGTGAATACGAGGGGTAGGGACCTAGGGGTTGAATATGTAAATGAGACAATTAATCTAGGCTCGGTATTCAGGATTATCTGATTTAATGCAAGGGTTAAGCTACAAGTATTTAACCTAGTCAATTAACTTAGCCTATTAAAATCCCGATTAATAGCTCTGATGTAGGTGTCGTTCCATCCTTCGTATGGATATGTCCTTGCAACCTGGCGTAAAAGGTATGTTTCAACTAAGCAATCAACTTCTCCTTTTTAGTCTAGAAACTATGGTATACTTAAAAGCATTACCTATAGTCCCTTGAAATCTCTTAAGTTTGTCAAGCTATTTGATTCACTTTTAAAACATGGATACATGGCACGAAAGTAAAGCTAACATAACATTTACTTAAAAGCATTACGTTATGGAAGACAATAATAATAGTAAAGCAATCATATCATCTACTGAAAAGCATTACGTATGAAAGACAGTACTAATTTAAAACAAGTCATGTATTGCATTTAAAGCGTATAATCTGAATCTGAGACCGTATATTAAAAGACTAACATTTACAATATTTTTCCCTAGATATCAATCTACTTAGACATAAATGAATACGAATTTTATAAATAAAATAGAGTCAAGAAAGGCTCCCCGCATCGACAAACGCGTATTTCTGATCCCTGAAATTTGAGCAGAGGTCCGACACAAAGTAGCTATTCGAGCGGAGCTAATTTCCCCCGAATAAGAACTATTAGGGATGAGTTTTCCCCGAATAAGTGCTTTCCTATTAAAAGCTATTCGAGCAAAACCTCCCCTGGATAATAACTACTTGGATCGGACTTCCCCTTAATAATAGCTATTCGGGCCAATTTTTTCCGAATAAGAAACACTTAGGTGGGATTTTCTCCATATCCTACTAATTAACTACAACTAAAAACTAACTAAAATTAACTCAAAAATTGATTAAAAATAACCAAAATCCAAAATTAATTACTATTTTCGGTGGGAGGGGGTCTATTTATAGACAAATTTTCAGAGGCCCGCTCGAGCGCTCAATAGGCATACTCAAGCGCTTTTCTTTTTGGTCCGTTGATTTCGCGACGTGTGGAGGCTTTCGAAAGGTCCAAAAGGAGCGCTCGAGCGCCCTTCTACTGCATCGTTGAATCTTTGCCATGTGTTTTCTTCTAGAAGACGGTGGTTTTTTACTGGGCGCTCGAGCGCCTAGGAGGACGCACTCGAGCGCCCTTTTGCTGACTTTTTTGGCTTGAATTTTGACTTTGACTGAGCTTTGACCGAGCACTAACCGAGGTATTTTCGGGCTATTTTCAGCATTTTGAGTCTGATTACATGCTAGTTTCGGCCAAATTCCATCTCTATCCGTTTTATTTTTCTACCGATTTTGTACTTTTCCCATTCTTCACTTCTTGACTTATATTTGGATCGTTTCGGGTCTCATTTCACTATTTTGACCTTCCAAACGATAGAATTTGGCTAAAATCACGCTACGCACAAGGCAAAGTCTTGTATTTTGCTCAGAAGGTCGTTTCTACTTGAAAAAGTGATAAGATTTGTCAAAAACGGATATTGGTCACTATTCAAGATCTTACTATATCGCATCAAAAGTATAAAAGTGTTGCATTTATTCTTAAGTTAATATGCAAATATAGTACAAAAACCAAAGTTTGAGTGTTGCAAATACAGTCACATCACAAGCCAAGGCCGTGATTACCCTTAGGAGTAGGAAGACTATAGACAACCAGGTTAGAGAAAAGGTTAGGGATGTTCCCGAAAAAATTGAGGAATTAGAGGAACCTGAGATTAAGGTTGTTAGCAACGATATCAATGACTCCTGTAGTAATCGAAACCTAATGGTGGAGCCAATAGTTGAACCATCATCTCAAGTACCTTTTCCCACAGCTCTGTCTCGTCCAAAGCCGATTGATGATCTGAAACAACTTAAGCTCTTAGAGCATCTCAAAGACATTAAGATCAATTTGCCTTTAGTAGAAGTAATCCAACAGATTCCAGCCTATGCCAAATTTCTGAAGGATCTGTGTATGAAAAAGAGATGGACCAACTTCATTCCTAAGAAGGTCCGACTCACTGAAAAGGTTAGTAACATCTGCACTAGATGGCTGCCTCAAAAGTGCAGTGACCCAGGAGCTTTCACCATTCCATGTTTAATCAATGACCAACACATTGAAAGCACCTTGCTAGACTTAGGATCTAGTGTTAATCTAATCTCTCACAAAGTTTACAAAAAGTTGGATCTGGGAATGTTAACACCGACTAATGTGACCCTTCAATTGGCAGATAGATCAGAACGGAGATGTCGAGGTATTGTAGAGGATGTCCTAGTTCGAGTAGGAGAATTTATATTCCTAGTGGATTTTATTGTGTTAGATATGGACTTAGGCCCTGATAACAAAAATATCACTCCTATCTTATTAGGCAGACCATTCTTAGCAACAGTTGATGCTGTTATTTATTATAGGACGGGAATGATAGAACTTACATTTAGGAACATGAGAACAAAATTTAGGGTTGCCGACGCAACCAATAAGTTGAACCAAGATGAGGAAGAAGAATGTTTCCATGTTGATACCATTGACTCATGCATAGATGAGTTTGCCCAATCAATCTTAACTCCTAATGAGGAGATAGCTAAACTTGAACGACTATTGTATGAATGCGACATTTCACCTGAAATGGTCGCCTCCGCTTCCATTGTTACTGATCCAGAGAAGAACGATCAAGTAACAACTCATTTCCCTAAAGTTTTAGATTATCCCACAATTGAGTCTCCACCAGCGTTGGAACTCAAAACCTTGCCCCAACATCTTAAATATATCTACTTAGGACCTAATGAGACCCTGCCAGTCATTATTGCCTCATATTTGACTCCCGAGCATGAAGACAAACTTTTAGAGGTCCTGAGTACGCATAAACAGGCGATAGGTTGGACAATTTTTGACTTGAAATGAATAGATCCCTCTGTGTGTATGCACAAAATTCATCTCAAGGAAAGAGTTACTCATTCTCGAGAATTTCAGAGAAGACTAAACCCAAAGATTGGTGATGTCATCCATAAAGAGATCATCAAGTTACTTGATGCGGGTATTATATACCCGATTTCTGAAAATACATGGGTAAGTCTAGTACAAGTGGTAATGAAGAAATCTGGGATTATAGTGGTCCCGAATGACAAAGGAGAGCTAATTTCTACACGCACCACAACAGGGTGGCGTGTATGCATTGATTACAGAAAACTCAACTCCAAGACAAGGAAAGACCACTTCCCTTTACCCTTCCTTGACTAAGTCTTAGATAGAGTAGCCGGACAAGGCTACTACTACTTTCTGGATGGGTATTCGGGATATAACCAAATCCCAGTCTTTCTTGAAGATCAAGAAAAGACTACCTTCACTTATCCTTATGGGACCTTTGCATTCAGGCGCATGCCTTTCTGTCTTTACAACGCACGTGCGACATTTCAAAGGTGTGTAATGGCCCTTTTCTTGGATATGATTGAAAAGTTCCTAGAAGTCTTCATGGATGACTTCTTAGTGTTTGGAGCTACCTTCGACGAATGTCTCACACACATTTCACAAGTGCTTGATCGATACGTTGAGATGAACCTGGTTCTAAGTTGGGAAAAGAGCCACTTCATGGTTAGACAAGGTCTAGTTCTGGGTCATGTTGTTACATATGATAGAATCCATGTGGACCCAGCCAAAGTCGAGCTAATAAAAAACCTGCCCACACCCAAGACGGTGCATGACATTCGTTCATTACTTGGTCACACTGGTTTCTATCGGCATTTTATCAAGGACTTCATCCATATAGCCCAACCTCTTTCTAGTTTCCTAGCACACGATACCGAATTCAACTTTGATGATAAGTGCTTGGAAGCTTTTGAGAAGCTCAAATCCTTACTATCTTCCGCTCCTATCATCCAACCTCCTAACTACAGTCTCCCTTTTGAAATAATGTGCGATGCATCTGATTACGCAGTGGGGGTTGTATTAGGCCAGCGTAAGGATAAGCTATTTACTGTGATATATTATGCTAGCAAAACTTTAGATGAAGCTCAAAAGAACTACACAACCACTGAAAAGGAATTGCTAGCTGTAGTCTTCTCCCTGGATAAGTTCAGATCTTACATCCTAGGATCCAAAGTAATAGTCTACACAGACTATGTGGCTTTGCGATATTTACTGACTAAAAATAATACAAAGCCTCGTCTAATCCGTTGGCTATTACTCCTACAAGATTTCGACCTTGAGATCAAGGACAAGAAAGGAAGCAAGAACTCTATTGCCTATCATCTATCACGTTTGGTACGTGATTCTCCTATTGATACTCTGCCTTTCAAAGATACGTTCCCTGACGAGTAACTTTTTGCTGTCTCACATAAGACCCCGTGGTATGCCCACTATGTCAATTATCTAGCTGCCCAAGAGTTTCCAATTCACTGGGAAAAACGTGAAAGAGATCGATTCATGGCACAAGTCAAGTACTTTATCTGGGAAGATCCCTATCTTTTCAAGATTTGTGTCGATCAGGTCGTTAGGAGATGTATACCTGAGGACGAAGATGACAGTATTCTCCAGTTCTGCCACTTTAAAGCATATGGTGGACATTTCGGAGGAAAAATGACAACTACCAAAGTCCTTCAATGTGTGTTCTTCTGTCCCACTTTTTTCAAGGATGCCCAGCAAGTGTGTAAAAATTGCCCACAATGTCAACAAGCTAGCTCTATCTCAAAAAGGGACATGATGCCCCTTACACCTATCCTCATATGTGAAATATTCGATGTTTGGGGTATAGACTTCATGTGTCCCTTTCCTCTTTCCTCAGGTTATACTTACATTCTTGTTAGTGCGGGCTATGTGTCCAAGTGGGTAGAGGCAGTGGCAACCTGAACCAATGACCACAAAGTCGTGGTCAAGTTCATTAAAGAGAACATATTTTCTCGATTCGGGGTGCCATGTGTTCTTCTAAGTGACAGTGGACAGCATTTCTGTCACAGGACACTCGAAGCCTTATTAAGAAAATACTCAGTCCACCACAAGATAGCAACGCCTTACCACCCACAGACAAGTGGCCAAGTTAAGGTATCGAATAGGGAAATCAAGTCAACACTTCAGAAAATGGTTAGGTCCGATCGCAAAGATTGGTCAAGTAGTCTACATGATGCATTGTGGGCCTACTGTACTATTTTCAAAACTCCCATCGGCATGTCCCCGTATAGATTGGTATACGGTAAAGCTTGTTACCTCCCTGTTGAACTAGAGCATAAAGCCTATTGGGTTATTAAGGCCCTGAGCTTTGACTTGCAACAAGCAGGTGAAGGTAGGAAATTGGTCTTGAGTGAATTGGAAGAGCTTCGTTTTAAAGCTTTTGAGAGTGCCAAACTCTGCAAAGAAAGAATAAAGATGATTCATGATAGATATATTCTAAGAAAAACCTTATCTCCTAATAAAGTGTGGTTGTTTAATTCTAGGCTGAAGTTATTGCCATGCAAATTAAGAACAAGGTGGGATGGTCCTTATGAAGTGTTTAAAGCATATCCTTCAGGAGTTATCTTGATTAAACATCCCACAGATGGGCGTATTCTCAAAGTCAATGGACAAAGACTGAAGCATGTTTTCGATCCTAAAGTGGTCCCTCATGAAGTTGAATATGTTGAACTTCAGGACCTTTCCTGTATTCCATAAAAGGGAATTTGCCAAGCTAAAGGTGTAATGCCCCGATCCCTTACGAGACCGGGGTCCCAATCCCAAAACCCCAGGCACAAAAATTTTGAGGAAACAGACGGAGTCTCCCCTGTTTATAGGACTAATCAAAAACCTGCAAACAACAAGTATAACCACAATACAACACCCCAACTTCAATTGTCCAACTTTTCCTAGTCTCAAGGTCATCCGAGCCTGAGACAAAACATAAGCATACAAGCATGCAATTAAAAGGCAATAAAATCTATCTTTAGTTATTACATGCCAACTACTCTATCAACCATATAAGTTCTTAATTTAATTTACTATCCAACAAGCTGTACAAAATACATACAAGACTTCAAGGGGTTTCAAAACAGAACAAAAATACATTATATTCCATCTTCACAAACAGCTTCCAACCACATCAAGATAAGCAACCAACAACACCGTACACAAGGTAGTTGTTTTAACTGCACCTGAAACATGTTAAAATGAGGAATGAGTAACCAACGTTACTCAGTGAGGGAGGTGATGCAGTAAACCAGGGTGTATTTTCGTGAGATGCAACAAGATAAAAACATTAATAATACAAATAAACAGTTAATTAGACAAATATTTAACCACGTATAAAAAGGATACAGTTCCACTTCAAGTCTTCAATCTCAAACCACGAGCCACGAACTTCACGCAATTGCCGGCAAACCCTTACTCCAACAAGTTGGGATACTCCGGATGTATCCCGATCCTACGACCCTTTCTCCTGTGGTAGGTCCATGCCCAGCAGGTGAACCATGCCTCTGGGGTAGTGGAGTATGCCTCAGTGAGAAGGGAATAGGCACCATGGTAGTCGAGGGAGCACAGCAAGCCCGACGTTGCCCGTGTTTCTCGACGCTACCATGTCCGAAAAGGTTGCGCAACCCTACATGAATTCAAGAATTCACGAGATAATATCAAACAAACACGAGTAACCACGAGATAACAAATAAATGGTACATGAAAACTTTATCAATTAGTTAAATCATATAATCTAAAAACAATTAAATACACTAAGATGCACAAAAGGGTTAAAGACTTCCTCACCTTATAAAAGCCAAGAATCGATTCCAATTGCACCAAATCTTCTTTAATTACCACTCAAGACCCTTACCTAAATACAACAACTTTATTTAACTTAAGACAACTCAACTATTTCTAAACAAGTTATCTTGCATGCCATAATCACATTTTATACTTTAATTTAACACATAATCCAAGTAATCACTCAAGTAGCCAAGTATTCCAATCATAATCATAACTTCACACATACAATACAATTTACAAGCAATATAAACAATATAACAAGATATAAGCATGTTCACTCCACATAACACATTCGAGATCTCAAGATAGCAATTTAATAAAAAGTCGAGAGGTTAGCAAAGTAGGCTAACCTTACCCACATATCAATTTATAACTCAAGTAATAATAAATATAACAATTATAGCATGTATACCAATTCAACTATCTAGCTATGCTACAAGTTCAAGAAATTCTCAAATAATCCAACAAATCTCTTAACAGAAGCTTATCTTAGTCAATTTTCAGTTACAAATGCTATTGACCTCCAAACTGACTGATTTTTGTGTAGAAACGTAGCTCTTCGAGTGTATATGATTTTAGAATCAAACAGTACCTAATTCTGAGTTAAATTTCATGAGTTATACCCTTTTCCGTGCAACTACTCTAAACTGCCCTGCACCAACGATTTTTCTTAGACACATTTCGAAAATGGCTAAATCGGAGGCCTAAAACATTAGAATTAGCCTTAGCCCTAGAAATCAACATTTGCTCTAAACTGCCTAATCTAGTTGCTGTACAAATTTGGTTAATTTTCGAGCATGTTTGCTATGTCCGAAAGGCTGCAAAAGTCGGGTACAGTGCACTGATCCAAACAGAACACATACACACAAGCACACTTGAGTCCTTTTGCTATTTTCTTGCTTGACTAACATGTTTTGGACTCTAACACTCCTAAGATCTATTAATCAACAACTTCTAAGCCTAACTAGTCATCAAAGTCTCAAGAATTCAAAAGAAACACAAAGGGGTTGAATTCATTTAAGCAAAACAACTTGAAATTCTTTGTTGATTCCTTGCTCATAAGTCATATTAAGCATGTTTCTAACATATACACTTCATTCATGCATTTAAACAAACACTTTGTCTACCATTTTACATTTAACTAACTAAACTTTATTCTATCAATAAACTACCATAAAAACTTCAAATGCTAGTAAAAGAACACTCCTACAACATTATGAACTCTAATACACAAGCTAGATATGTAAAAGAACCCATTACCACTTTTGTCTACTTTGAAGCAAACTTTAAAAAAAAACAAGAACTTGACAGCAACTTAAAATAAGAAAAATTTCATCCCACATTCATAGCAGACTCAAGTTAAAGATAACATTTAACAAGCCAATAAATAACCACTTCACAATTAACTTACATTCTAACTAAACCACTACACAATTAAACTAACTCTTCAATCTAAAATTAAATCATAAGCTTAAAGAATAGATGCTACACCAAAACACTTGTCTTTATTTCCAATCAAATTAGCATTCAAGATAAATATTAGATCTAAATGACATGCATTTATAGTTTAACAATCATTTTCATGTAGGTAGTATGACATTCAAGCTAATTACCTTATTTGAACAAGAAACACAACTCGATTATGAACTAGTAACCAAAATAATAAAGCAACATAATATACACTAACACTTAAACCTCAATTTCCAGCTTTAACTAACATGAATCTCTTAGTCTCTACAACAAATATAACACAATAAACAAGCTAAAGTTAAGTTTGAGGCCTAAAATCTCCATTTTCTCCTTTAAGTTCAATATGCCGAAACTAGTTTTAGCCAAGGTTTAGTTAATTAAAGTATCTAACTATCCTCAACTACATTTATGGAACCTAAACCAAACATTAAACTAGTATTTAAGGGTCTAATTGTATTAATTCTAATTGGCGCATACAAAGAGGCATAAAAATCGACATCCTCGGAATTCGATAAATTTTAACATGATACCGTTCTATCAACCCAACATCACATATCTATCATTAGATTAAGGTTTTGAGCAAGATTTAAAGGGCCTGAGTGAATAGTGCCCTATTAAACTAACTTTAACTAATTGATCTTGCATTTCAAGTATTGCCAACCTATTCAAGGCTCTAATCTAAGTTTAACAACTCCTAAATCACATATATATAGCAACAAATTAAGGTAGAACACAAAGATTTTACTATTCACACTTTTTACTATTCATCACCTTCTACAATGTAACATTCACCATTCTAGCCATTCAAGATGCCAACTAACTTCAAAAGAGTACTGTACAACAACAATAAAAGGTACTACAAGCATCTATGAGCAAAGATATAGCAATAATCAACAATTGTAAAAATTCAAGTTTAAACCCTAGAAATTTAAATGCATATAACATGAAATCTCTCTTACATACCAAGTTGTAGGAGCTTCGTAGTACTCTAGGATACCTCAATCTACCTCCAAGACCAAGCTAGAAGATCCAATTGGCAAGATTTGAGGACATTTTCTCTTCTTCTTTTTTTTCTCATGAAAATTGGCCCTAAGACCATTTTTCCCCTCTTTGTTTTTTTTTTCCTTGCTTGGTTTAGCTTATAAAAGAAAAGATGACAAGGTCAATGAGTTTGGTCAATGGGTTGAGTATTTGGGTCAAATAGTTGTAATTGGATCAAATAATAAGCAAATGGGTTATTGAAATGTTAAATTGAAAGTTGAAAATACTATTCATTAGAGAACACTAATCCAATTTTTATTCAACGTTCCCGAAATGCTATGCATGCAAACTCAATGAACGTATGACACATAAATGATAAGTAAGTAAGGAAAAATATAAAATTCAGAAAAAAAAAAAAGCAGAAAATTTTCATTTACAGACTTGAGTTATTTAAGCAATTAATGAAAAATAATAATAATAATAATGAAATCTAACACCTAAATAAAAAATAATAAAATATAATAATTTTAATATTAAAATAGTTACCCTATTTAATTTTACTAAGCTCTAGTTGCACGTATTTTGAAAATATAACAAATAGTGTAATTAATGAATGCATTGAATTAAGTTATTCACTAATCATAAATAAACTTTTAAAGTAACACATAAATATATGCGAATATGTACTGTATACTATATGCTGGGTCTGGGTCTGGGTCATCACAAAAGGCTTCACAACTTAGCACAACCGTCTGGCTGAAGATGTTAAACTTAGTTCTACTAGGAGGCAACCTAGTATTCTTTTATGTTAATATTTATTTAAATTTTGTCGTTACATGTACTATGTGAATCTCTCCCCAACTTTAGGTAGTTTGGGTTTTGACCTTGAGGAACATTCATAGAGGTATCAGTGTTGTTATACTAGTAATCACTGTACGTTTTTGTGTATTGTTAGCTTAATTGTGTAACTCTGTCTTATAGTGTGAGCTACTCCACCAGCTTAATGTAGTTTGGTATGTTGGATATTACTTGATAAGGTAGTTAAAAGTGTGAGAATACACCAAACATAACGTCTATGATGTAAAACCCCACTGTTCTATCCTAGACCCTATGGAACTAGCTTTGGCCTTAAGTGGCCGAAGGAGAATACTAGATGTCGTGAGCTCAGAGACCTTTGGAAGAGCTAGTCTTTGTAGGAGTATCAACTCTAGAACCCCAGAAAAGAGTCTAAATAGTTTGGGTAGTCTACTTATTTGCTTTAGGTATTAGTTAGTTTTCTTGACCATAATTCTTTTTGACCCCATCCCTTTTACTATTTTGTATAGATTAACTATTATTTTTGCTGTGTTGGTGATAATCTGTAAAATGCTTTGTCTACTAATCTTTAATTGCAGAATGATACATCTTTTGGCAAAAGTTAGTAGAAAAGCTTTGACATCAACATAGAATTCCTTCACATCAAATGATATCTTTCCTTACTATATTTTCCTTTATACTTGATCAACCTGCGCTGTAGAGTAAGCATACCATAGGTTTGGGGATGTAGTATTTTTCATTATGTTATTACTTGCATATTACACTCTCACTGTCTTACATTGCTATTTGCTTGAGGACAAGCAAAGTTTCGGTGTGAGGGTGTGTATATTTTATGATAATATTTTTTTCAACATATGCAAGAAATACACGATTTTTTTTCACGAGAAGAGTAGTTTGCTATCTTACTTGTTTAATAGAAGATGATTTAGATGATTTGAGAACCTGTTTTGTTAGCTATATATGGTGAAAAACTTTGAGAAAACTCTGTAAGAGAAACTTTGGGGTATTGTATTCATAAGTAAACCTAGCTGTTCTTCCTTTCTTCAATTGATAGCTATGTGATTATGAAAGAACTGAGATAGAATTACCGTTTGTTATGAGAACTCCTTGTGATTGAAACCTAAACCCTTATGCCATGTCTGTACAGTATGTTATATTGCTTTTTCTGTATGTACACTCTGAAAAAAATATATATAAAAAGAAAAAAGAGTTGTACATACCTGTGTTGTTGAATAAATTTTTGGTGTAAATATGTTGTAAATCTCTAACCACCACTATCCTAGACATTGTAATTTAGGATATGTGTTACACTGTAAGGCTTCGAGCCTAAATATCTCGGGTGATTAAGGCACGTAGGGGTCCCTTTAAAACCTAGCAACCTTAGTCACAAAGGCAAGGGATTGTTGGCCTTAAAGCTCGCTACATGGGATATCTAGAAAGCAAAGGAAACTGAACACTATATAGAGATATTGTTAGTTGTACTTTTATATTTATGGCAAATGTTAAAAGGATAAGACATGATCAAGAGTTTGTAAATTTCACTTTCACATCTGTTTTAAAGACAGTCTTGCTTGAGGGCAAGAAAGGTTTAGGTTTCGAGATGTCGATGTGACTATATTTGCATCACTCAAACCTTAGTATTTTTACTACATATTGCATCTTAATTTAGGAATTAATGCAACACTTTGACACTTTCGATGCAATGTAGAAAAATACCGAAAGTGAAAATTCAGATCCAAAATGATCCAAAATGTAAGTCATGAAGTGAAGAGTGGGGAAAGCACGCAGAACATTAGAAGAATGAAGCCGATAGAGACGGAATCAAGTCAAAACTAGTGCGTAATCAGACTCAAAACACTGAAAATAGCTCAAAAATACCTCGGTCAAAGCTCGGTCAAAGCTTGGTCAAAAGTCAAAATTCAAAATTTAAGCCCAAAAAGTCAGTAAAAGGGTGCTCGAGCGCCCTCCTGGGGCTCGAGCGCCCTACACAGAAAATTCCACCAGCTTCTAGAAGAAAACACGTGGTAGAAATTCAGCGATGGAGCAGATGGATACTCCGAACGCGCCTGCAGAAGATTCCGGAAGCACCACGTGGCGCGTTGCAATTTGGCACGAGCGCACCTCTGAGAAATTGTCTATAAATAGCCCCCTTTCCTACTGAAAATGTTAATTAACTTTGGATTTGGGTTATTTTTAATCAATTTTTGAGTTAATTCTAGTTAGCTTTAATTATAGTTATAGTTAATTAGTAGGATACGGGGGAAATCCCACCTAAGTGGTTCTTATTCGGGGAAATTTTGCCTAAATAGCTACTATTAGGGGAAAGTCTAACCCAAGTAGTTATTATCCTGGAGTGGTTCTGTCCGAATAGCTTTTAATATGAAAGCTGTTATTCGGGAGAAACTCATCCCTAATAGTTCTTATTCGGGGAAAATTAGCTCCGTCTGAATAGCTATTTTGTGTCAGACTTCTACTCAAATTTCAGAATCAGAAATACGCGTTCGTCAATATGGGGGAGCCTTTCTTGACTATCTTTTATTTACATAACTCGTTTTCATTTATGTCTGAGTAGATTGATATCTAGGAGTGAATATTGTAAATGATAATATTTTAATATATGGTCTCGGATTTAGCTTATTCAATTTATATTGTAATGTATGGCTTGTTTTAATTCAGTATTCATACGTAATGCTTTTAACGTAGATGTTATGAATGATTTATTTTCGTACCATAATATTATACTTGTAGTTGATATTATGTTAGTGTTACTTTAGTGTCATATAATCGTTTTAATCGTGAGTCTATAGGTTATACCATATACTCCATGAAACTATAGGTTGTACTATAGTTTCTATCTGTAAGGTTAATTCCTTAGTTTAGTTTGCCTTGTTGTACTTGGTTAAAATAAGCTAAGTAGATTAACTAGGTCTATAGCGTTTAGCTTAACTAGGTGTATGCTTGTAGATTAAGTCCTTGCAGAATTGGATAATTTATATACCAAGCCTATATTAATTACCTCATTTACATATTCCAACCCCTAGATCACTACCCCTCGTATCCATACTTAGTTAGTTTAACTTAGATAATTTAGTTATTTGTAGTTTAATTTACAATCCAATTGCAAACCTATCACTTAAGCATTTTAAACACTTTCACACTACTTCACTAACTTAACTAACGAGCTTCCATGTAGTACAATTCCGCACTCAAAGCACACTACACTACGAATATCCGTGCACTTGCAGGTATTTTAAACTTTGTTTATTTTACACACTTTTCACACACCCACCGGGTTGCATCAACAGCCCTGAGCAAATTCATGTTCAGGTCGGCTGACAAGTGTGCTCCTTTGTTTAAAATTCTAAGGAACCCCAAGAACTTCGAATGGATAGGAGTGTGCCAGAGAGCCTTCGATGAGTTGAAGAGGTACGTAACTACACTACCCATGTTCTCTTTACTTGAGCAGGGGGAAAAGCTGGTGCTGTATTTAGCTTATTCGGGAACGGCAGTAGTGGTTGCACTAGTTCGGGAAGAAAGCAGAAACCAGAAGCCAGTTTACTACATTAGTAAAACTCTCCACGGGGCTGGGATGAGGTATTCCACCTTGGAAAAACTCGCCTTTGCATTGCTGACCACGACTAGAAAGCTTAAGCCGAACTTTGATGCTCACATAATCAGAGTCATGACAGACGCTCCACATAAATCCATTATGCGAAGCCAGAAGCCTCGGGCAGGCTACTAAACTGGGCAGTCGAGCTAAGTCAATTTGATATCGCCTATCAACTAAGACTAGCCATCAAAGCCCAAGCAATCGCGGACTTTGTTGTTAAGTGCACAGGCTGAGCTGAACACGATCCGGAGGAAATATGGAAAGTCCATATGGACGGAGCATCAAGGAAGTTAGGAAGTGGAGCTGGGATTGTGATTTTAGACCTAATGGGTCATGAGCACCAGTATTCCCTCAAATTTGCCTTCTCGACCTCCAACAATGAGGCCGAGTATGAAGTGATGATTGTAGGTCTGAGAGTTATGGCCCATCTAGGGGCACAGACCCTAGAAATGTATACTGACTCCCAACTGGTTGCGAGCCAAGTCTCTGGAGAATTCGAGGCCAAGGATGCTTCCATGGTTGCCTATCTCAGTAAGGTTAAGGACTTGACCTCGAGATTCAATAGGTTTTCCATACAGCAGATTCTGAGGGAAGAAAATACAAAAGCCGATGCCCTATCAAAATTGGTCATAAGAGAAAACCGACCTGCCCTGGTCCATGTAGAAGAAATTTTCGAGCCTAGCATCCAGCTAGGAAAGTAGGAAGTCGCCGAAATAACCATGAGCCCATATTGGACTCGGCCAATCATGGACTACTTGGAGGGGGTATAGTACCCGAGGACTCGAGGGAAGCTCGAAAAATTGAAAAATAGGCCTCAAGGTTTGTCATAGTCGTAGGTCCGCTCTACAAAAGGGCCTATACCTGGCCCTTCTTAAAATGCGTAGAACCCGATGAGGGAAATTACGAACTTAGAGAAATCCACAAAGGAGTGTGTGAAAATCACTTGGGTGGCAAAGCCCTAGCGAGAAAGGCACTAAGAGAAGGCTACTTCTGGCTGACCTTGGAGCATGATTCCAAAGATTATGTGAAAAAATGCGATATCTATTAGAGATTCGCCAAGATCCAGAGAAAACCCGTGGTAGACCTGACAGTGATTGTGAGTCCATGGCTACCAGTGGGGGTTGGATATCATTAGTCTGCTGCCAAACAGCCTCAGGCAAAAGAAACATGTTTTCGTAGCCATCGATTACTTCACCAAGTGACCCGAGGCCGAAAGTGTAACTAGGATAACCGAAAAGGCAGCTTGGGACTTTGTATGAAAGAATATCATTTGCCGATTTGGAGTTCCTAAGGTCATAATTACCGACCCCGACAAACAATTTGATAGTACATATTTTCGAGAAAAATGTGCTAAAATTGGAATTGACTTTAGATTCTTGTCTATTGCCCATCCTCAAAGTAATGGTCAAGTCGAAAGAACTAACCAAATTATTTTGTAGGGCTTGAAAACAAAGCTGGAAGATGCGGAGGGACAATGGGAAACGATCCTTCCCGAGGTGTTGTGGGCTCAGCGCACCACCATCAACTCAGCTGTGAAACCCCAGTTTTCGTCTTTACCTCAATTTGCATGCCTTTACCTCGATTTGCGTTATTTGACCTATTTATGTGTTATATGAGTTAGAATGTGTTAAAAATGTGATTTATATTCCTAATACATGCTATATGTGCATTCATAAAATTTTTATCAAAAACAGAATCAGAAATTTTATCGTCAATTTTGATGAATAGTACTTTTGAACACCTGTCTGCTAAAATTTTTACAGGGGTATTTTAAACGTCTTAAAACCTAGTCCTCTATTATGAATAGACCCATGTTTGATAAAAATTGATTCTGAAACAAAATAGTAATTTAAATAGACTTTTCGGGCGAAAAATAGCGTTTTTGAGCCAAATAATGATTTCTTCTAAACCCGATTCTTGCATTGACTTTTTTTGACCTAGTATATATTAATATAAATGTATTTATATGTGGTATTAAATGATTTTAGATTAATTGTGCATTCAAAAGACATTTGAAAATAAATAATATGACTTTTCACCTTCTTTTGCAGAACATCGAGTTTTAAGCCGACTCGGGTGAAATTGTTTGAATGTAAAACTTCTTGTAACCTAAAAATAAACTACTTGAGATAGTTTAGGTGTTGCATAATTAATTTGATCAAGAGTAGTCAAGAAAATGAATTAAAAGACAAGAAAACACTAAAAATAATTAGTTTCCACCTTTGACTTTCTTTTATTTGTTGACCTTTGCTTAATATATCACCAACACACATTAAAACAACACAAAACACACTCATTTTACACACACATTACCGAAATTCCATGAGGGAGAAGAAAGAAGACATGTTTCAAATGTTTTCAAGCATTTTTCACATAGATTTTGCAATTCAAGTCCAAATCAGTTCATACAAAGCTTGATTTCACTTGTTGGGCATCCATTCTACACATTTCTTGCATCAAAACACATAAAAGGTGAGAGAAACATTCTAGATCTCAAAACTCATCTTTTATGTTTTTGCGAATAAATGATTATTGAACCGTTAGAATGTTAATTTGAAGTTAGATTATTGCTCCATGCATGCTAGGGATCATTTATATGTAATCCTACGAGATTTGAACAATTGTAGCATAATTATTTATTTTCGGGTATTTAAAGTTGATTAATTTGCTAAATGTTGAATATTTTGAGTTGTGTTGGTTGAAATCGATTGCCGACGATTTCTAAAAGTTTGTTAATTACGTGGTAGCGCCGTTGTAATGCCGAATTTTCGATTGCGAGGTCGGTGCTAAAGTCCAGAAATTTCAGCCTAGGTGCATTGAGGTTTTAGGGTTGTTAGGCTTGATTTTGATGTGTCTTGGTTGGTTTCCGAGATGGCTAATGTAGTTGATTGAATGGGTGAGTGTTTGAAACTGATTTGGAGTTGTTTGGATTAGTAGAATGTAAGATATGATTATTTGAAGTTTACGTTGTCTTTCTTTAAAATGTTAAATTATGTCTTTAGTTGATTGGGTGTGCTTTGAGTGATTGAATTGTGAGTTGTTAATGGTTAGACTAGGGTTAGATTACGTGTTTCATGCATGATAAGTTGGATGACCTACTTTGTCATCTAACTTAGTTGTTTGTTGTTTAATTAATTACTTGATGTTATATTGATGTTATATTGATGTTACATTGATGAAAATTGATGATTATTGATTGATGATTGATGCCGGGAGATAGGCAGTTCTGCTAGACTGTCGTCCTATGAATGATGTGTATTATTATTACTGAGTCTTTGGTATGTGTTTGCCACCTCTCGGGCAGCATCGGGCTGTCGGGTTGATAATAGCATGACTACCAGAGACTACCTCCAGCTCACATGACGGAGGTGTCATGGAAGGAGAGGTTATTGGGGTACCTCAGGTGCATGAGTTTATGGGAGTCACAAGAAGGTTGTTATGATCGTGATGGCGTTGGAGCTACACCAACTAGTGTATCCTTTATTGAATGGTCATTATGGATTATGTGATGATAGTATTATTAATGTTATGGTGTGTTTACTTGCTCAAAGGATTATTTCCAAGGAGTATAGTGAATACTGTTAGAGATCTATCGGATCCTCACTGGGCTTATTTTATATAAGCTCACTCTCTATTATTTCATGCTTATAGGTGTACTTGAGTAGGATTACGGGTACGAGCCTCCTGAAGAGGAAAATGTGCCTTACGTGGATGAGTCTTATGTTCCGGAGTCTTATCCTTGATGTTGTATTGTTTTACTATCTTGTATATTATCTAGTTGACTTTTACATGCTTTGTAGTTCATAATGTAAAAGATGTTGAAAAGATAATGAATTAGTTGATGCTATCTTAGTAGTCTTTCTTTTGTCTATGTGTAGGTTGCTAGGTTGGTATTAATATATTTTTGCAATGTATATTAAGGTTCATGTATTATGTTGGAATGGAGGCGTATAACAAAGAATGATTATGGTGTAATATGGTTATGTTGTTTGTTATTATTTTATTGAGGAGTTGTTTATTATATGGTTTATGGAGTTGTTGTATGAAGTTCTAATGAGATTGGTTTAGAGCCTCGGTATCCTATTTGCTGTCGTTATACTACCAAAATTTTGTTGCGTCCTGACTGATTATAGGAGGGGTCGAGTTGGGGCGTAACATCGGCAATAGGAGAGTCAACATTCGAACTAACCTTCAGTACTCGTGTAGTGCTCCCAGTGGAGATTGGGTTGCCTACCAATAGGACACTCCACCATGATTCCAAAATAAACGGAGCTCGAATCCGAGAAGAATTAGACCTTGCTGAAGAGTTGCGTGCCAAAGCTCAGGTCCGAATATTGGCTGGAAAAGCGGCCATAGAGCGAGCCTTTGCCAAGCAAGTCAAGCCAAAGTCTATTAAGGCCGGTGATTTGGTCCTATGACGAGCAATCTTTTTGCCGCGCTCAAGAAGCAAGGTCTCCCCACCTTGGGAAGGCCCGTATGAAGTGGTAAAAGAAATCCGACCTGAAACCTTTTACCTTCGTGATAAATACGGGAAGCAACTAAAAAACGCCTGGCTCGCTGATCATCTTAAGCGTTATTTTGTATGAGGCCTCGAGCCGAAAAAAAAACTATTTTGTAGAGCTCGAGCTCAAGCGCACGTTGTATAAAGATATTTAATACAATTCCCATTTTTGTATAAAACTGTTATATGGCTGGTTCAATTTTATCGATCTAAGGATAAAAGTACACTTATCGATTGAAACCAAGTTAACTAACTCGGATTATTAATGCCAGTTCGGTTCTAATCAACAAAGTTTGATTCATTTGTCAGTTCGGACTAACGAGTTCAGCTCGACTATATCAACGCATTGATTCATTAAGACAATTGACTTGAGCTTAATTAAGAAGTTCCTAAAACGTGATCAAGTATGAGTCTGTACGCGTGTAAATGCATGAATGTGATAAACGATTGTTTCATTAATTGGAAAAAATTACAAGGGTGCCCGTCTCGAGCATGTTACAAAAAACAAGAGATAAAGAGAAACAAAACTCAAGGCGCAGGAGTAATGGAAGCAGCCCCGTCACCTGCCTTATCCCCGACCTCAGGGGACTCATCCTCGGCTTGATCCACACCTTTCCTGATGTAATTCATAAATTTTTAGAGCTTAGAACTTCAAGTCGGCAGGAAGCCCAGGAATATTGAAAACTCTGGAGCAAGGGCGTCTAAAATCTCCAGGAAATCGATCTTCGACAGAGGGAGAAAAGTTTTCACCCACTCTCGAGCTGCGACCTGGCCGCAGAAGAAGTATTCTATCTCGGTGAACTTTATCATTACCTCTCCCTCCTTCATCAACCACTTCTTGCCTGTATCGCCGGACTTGAAGGCATCCACCGCTTTCTCTCCATTGGGACCGATCTTCTCTTGGAATTCCCGGAGACTAGTCTCGGTTATGCATTTCTCTTTCTTGAGCTGTGTCACGTCGTTGCTGGCCTCAGTTCTCCGGGTCTTCTTGGTCTCAAGCTCTTTCTCTTTGAGCTCTAGCTCCTTTTTTAGGTGATTGATCTCGTTGTCATCCTCCTTATACTTTTTGCGAGCCTCCTCCCTTTGCGCCTCCAGCTCGACCTGAGCTTTGTGGTACCTATACTCTAGCTCAGTGCAGCAGACCTGCACCCTATTGATAAGACTGGGGACGGATAGGACATGGGACTTAATTTGCAAAGAAATGTTGGTTAAAAGGGTCCCGACTCGAAAAACTGGACAAAAAACTTGGAACAGTAACTTACCGTAGTTGCGTCGGTCCTCAGCTCAAGAATGAGTTGATCCACAGAAACCTTGGACAGCTTTGGGTCACACTCGACTTGAGCAGAGACATCCACCACCAGATCCTTCTTGGATCAGATAACCTTCGTTGTTTTCCCATTGCCCGTCTCTTCAATGCGGGGCTTCTTTTTCGGGTCAGCTCGGGCGTTGGGGCACTCAGTAATCGTCATGCATGACATTTTCCTCTTGGAAAGAGACTCTGAGGTCTTGCTCCTTTTAAAGGAAACCTTCGTCTCCCTCTCAGTCTCTTGGCCACTTGGCCTCTTTTTGAATTCGTGGGGAACCTGGGATCCACCAAACGCTGATCCTTCATCACTCTCCTATGCCTTCTTCCTTCAAAGGTATGCCATCTCCCTAGCGGTCGGCATTTCTAGAAATCAAAAAAAAAAAAAAAAAAGGAAAGAGAAGAAAAAAAAAGATTAGTAAAATCAAGGTGATATTAGGTTGGAAAACAAGAATCAATGAGGTCAGATCTGATCCCAAGACTGACCTTCTGCTCGATCTTCTTCCTCTTCATCATCCGTCTCGGGGAGCAAACCGGGGTAGGCCTTAGCTAAGTCGGGCATCCAACCAAATAACTTGGATTTTCAAATTTTGTCCCACTTAAGGACACTCTCAAAGCTGATCAACTGATTCGGCCCAAGCTTAAGCTCCTCAGCATCATTCATCTCCGAGTCGGATAATGTAGGCTGGTCATTGAGCCTCTTCTTCAAGGACGGGGTCCATTCCCTCCTACACCCTATAGCAATCGAACACTCCACCCAATAATACTTGTTGTGCTAACCTTTGTTGGAAGATTTCCACTTAGTAAAGAGGGCCAGGTCCTTCCTGGCCGCGAAGTAGAACCACCCTGGCTGCTTAGCGTTGGCTTTGCAGGTGTAGAAATATCTGAACAGAGTAAGGGTCAACTCCACACCCACCTCCCGAAAATATACATAGAATGCCACAATCATGCCCCAACCGTTAGGAGCCATCTGGCCTAGGCTCAACTCAAAGTAGTCCAGCATGGAGGTGATGAAGTGCGAAAGAGGCAACTGAATTAAGTCAAAGGCCAGGTCGTAGATCATAAAATGATCGGGAGGAAAATTGCAAGCATGTTTGAACCGACTTGGGATCTTCAACCTGTAATTCCAGTCAACCGACCAATTCGTCAGCCTATCATTCAGTAAAGACTTGGTGGTGTGACATTCGTGCTTGCAGCAGGCAAAGAGTTGCTGAATCTTCTTTCCTCGACCTGAAGAACTGCTGGTGGTGTGAGAGCGAGGGCGTGGAGCTACCTTCATGAGCTCGGCATCTACCACCTTGGCTCTAAAAGCCTCGGCTATGTACTTGTGAGATAGCTCGAGACCCTCCAGTTGATTCAAGGGTGAGCCATCTCTAGCCTCGCCCAACTCATTTAGATCGACAGAGGATCCTCTCCGGCTTCCTCCTGTACCCTCCTGACGTCTACGATTTTATACTTCTCATCACTCTCTGCCTAGGATTGTGGGGGTTTTGACTCATTCTCTTAGGAAATGTTTGAATCACCGTCATCTGGACCCTGAGCTGGAAGGGTTCTCCTCACTTCCCCCATATGACCTGACCTCTAACTCATGGGAATCCGCGTACTTCGACCTCCCCATTTGTTTGAGTGTGTATGAAATAAAATATACAATATCTAAAGGGAGTCGGGACGTACCTAATGGATGTCTAGGTTTGGTGGACCGAGTTGATGGAATCGAGTTGTAGATTATCCGAGCTCATAGGTGTCCGAGCTTCTGACTTACCGCGTTTAACTTTCCGAGCTTGAATGTATTCTGAAACTGTGAAAACTTGGATGCAAAAGGTAGAGTGATTTTGAAACGTGGGAACCCTATTTATAGGCACCAAGTGCAACCGTCTCAAGAATGTCAAGCGTCGCATCCTATAAGAGTTAAGACATGACGTGTCGATCTCTCAGAAGCGGTATCCACATGACGTGGCAACTATCCCTGGTCGGCCCAACTCCCAGCTCGAGAATACATACCGCCTGCCTAGACCCCCTTCAGGTCTCTAGACTTGGGGGAAAAATTGACGAGAGAGGTCCCGAGCTGAAGATGGCATAGCCGGGTTGCATGCCGACCTGAAAAATCTGACCCAGCCCAAACCAGACCTAAGTAATCCCCAACAGTTATGCTAGCCAATCCGATCGGACATAAAGCAAGGCGCACGGCTCAGACCAGCAGACAATGACTTTATCCGCTGGGTAATAACTTTATCCATTGGTTATACAACGCGGGTAGCTGGTGGAGTGTCGGGTAGCATCGCATATTAATTGCTGCCCGCACCCAAATTAG
Organism: Ehretia macrophylla; assembly: GCA_037974665.1. Lineage (NCBI taxonomy): Eukaryota > Viridiplantae > Streptophyta > Magnoliopsida > Boraginales > Ehretiaceae > Ehretia > Ehretia macrophylla. The sequence continues at coordinate 40,055,876 of CM075776.1, read as the reverse complement.
TATAAATAGAGCCCATCCCCGCATTTATGAAGGTAACTCGTACATTAAATATTTCCAACCACTGCATTTAGCTCAGACAAACTAATCACTTCCACGCCCGAGGGAAACATACGGGTCATCACCCTACCTTTTCCTTCTCTTTACTTGTGCAGGTCAGGAGCCCGACCACGAAGTTCAGCACGTTCTGAAGTGAGTTGTCCGACCTCAACTATTGAAGCTCAAAACCTTAACAATCAGAAAAAGCCCAATGAAGATAAACCAGTGGCAACATGGAACCCGTCATTCGAACCGGAAGATTTTATGGAAGAAAGTGGTCCGTCCACAAGTGTACCAACGACAACTCAGCTGACTAAGTCTTCCAGGGGACAAGATGAATAAGCTAAGAAGGATGATAATGGAAAAGATCGCTTGGACCTCAATCTTTCACTCTAATAACATTATGATATATAGGTACATTATGATATATATATGAATTGCATCGGCGGTCTGAAAAAAGGCCAAGTCGAGAACATTCATCGGCGTATTACATTGTATTTATTATTTTTGGTGGTTTGAAAGGAGGCCTAGTTGAGAACATTCATCGGCGTCTCGCATTGTATTGTTCTTTATTAATTTACTACCTCATTGAAAAGTTTAAGTTGTTAGATTAAGTTAACTATATTTATTTATTATTTTTAATACACTCCCTAACGTGTAGGCATCATTTATTTTGAGATCTGTTCTATAATAAGTTACTACATTATTTAAAAGTTATGGTTATAGATAGATTAATTATATTTATTTAATGTTTTCAAAGACTTACTCATGCGCTTGAGTTTTGCACATGGAATTTTTTCTTTTCTTTTTTAAAAAAATGAGTTGCAATAAAACTTGAATCGAAAATCACTTACTAACATAAACTCTAATATCATATTATAAAAGAATTTATTATTTTTTTTATTTATTTATTTTCTTTGATGTAATGGAGGCTAAACTAACTAAGCTAGAATGAGCCTGGATAAGAAAACACTCATTCTATCATTCTCGATGATCACCTTGAGTTGATGTGGGAGATGAACAATTCTATGAGATCCAAGGGATTGCTTAAGCCCATAGTTAGCCAACCAATCAACACATGAATTCATCTCTCGATAAACATGTGCAACTGTGTACTTCTCATACCGAGCAAAGATTCGCTTACAATCCTCAACAAAAGGTCTTAATGAATTAAAAGGTGTGGCATCGCCATCGATTAAATTTTGCATGGTCATTGAGTCTGTCTCCATCTCCAAATCACTAGCATTAAGAGATTCTGCCAAGCATAAGCCTTCCCAAAGAGCGATAATCTCAACTTTCACACTAGTGGTAATACCCAAATTGATTGTAAAACCTGCCAGCCAAGTTCCTGTCCCATCCATTAAGAGTCCTACAGTCCCAGCTCTTCCAGGATTACCCTTAGCACACCCATCAATGTTAAGTTTCCAACTTCTACTTGGTTTAACCCAACTGATCTCAGTCAACCTTCTTTTGATAGTGGGTGCTTTGTCAAAGAAGTTCCATGCATCTGAAATTTCTCCTGCAAATTTCATGATACATGCCACAATCTGAGAATTTTGTTTGTGAAAGTCATTCCCAAAAAAAAGTCTCATTATGCCATTTCCAAAGAAGCCAAAGGGCAATCTCAAAAATGATGTTCCAGCCAAATCCACGCCAAATAGAATGATCTTTCAAGTTGTTGTTAAGCCATTCCTGCCATGAAGCTTCAAAAAAAGAGATAGATCTCCTCTGGGGAAGAATTGACTTCCACACTTGTTTAACAAGAGGACGAAATCTCACAATATGTTCAATGTCCTCATAGATTACTCCACAAATCGAACAAGAAGCATTAGTAGTGATATTTCTTCTAGCAAGTTAAGCTCACGAGGCCAATTTTTTATGTGCAGTCTGCCAAAGAAAAACCTTGACACGTTGGGGGCACTTAAGCTTCCAGATATTATCCCAACAAATACTAGAACCATCTTGAGGAGTATATAAAGAATCAAATGTTGATGTAACAGAAAAATTCCCCCCAGAATTAAGAGACCAAGTAACAAAATCATCTCAAAAATCCTCTGTCTATTCATGTTGATTAGCAATAAGGAGAATGTAAGAAGAATGCAGCAAGTGTTAGAATTTTTCCCAGTTCCACGAGCCATCACCCCGAATGTAAAAATCCACAGTTACCTCTCTTTCATCATTCAGAATAGAACTAATAATCACCTCCGCAAGAGTACCTGTCATGCCCTAAAAAATTCACTAAGTTAAACTAAGGGACGGGATGCCGCGAGTCTAAGAAGATTTCTCCTCCTACACCCGCAAGGCGCTAATACCACAATACATAAATCTAAATATATGAAATAATTCATCAGAGTGACTAAAACTCTTAATTAAATCAAATCTCATTTTCAAATATCTATTACAAGATTTACATATGGTATTTCTTCTAAACTATCCTTCTCATAATACTATTCAACTGCCAGGACTGATCTTATAGGGTGGCCTATAAACCCATGTAGCTTGGACAACTCAATAACCCCTGACTCTGCATAATTATACTAAAATATTATAATGAGCGAAACAATATTCAGTAAGAAGGACACAAAGAGTTAGGCTCTAAGGGTTGTTTGAATAAAATGATACAATATAAAAATCAGAATTAAATCAAAGGCACGATACGGAGTCAAACCACATGAGGTACCTATAATAGAGACGAAAAATAGCTAATTCACACCAAACCAGAACCGAATCATAATCAAATCAATACAGAACATACTCACAAGGCTTAATACCAGAATTATGCAACCATATATTGTGACACCCCGATCCCTCTCGAGACCGGGAGTTCTATCAATCGATCTAATCACAACCCAAATCCAAACCCGGGCATAATTTTCAGGGAAAACGGATGGAGTCTCCCCTGTTTCTAGGCGAAATGTAAAACCTGCGACAGCATATAAGTGGACCAACACCGTGTCCAACCATACAAAACTACCTCAAGGCCATCCGAACCTCGGTTCTCAACAATTAAACTCAGCAAGTATATATACATTTTCAATTTAAAAGCTAACCTATCTCTTTTCATTTTTGACAAGTACATTCAACTAGACAATTAAACCATACTAAGCTACCGCATAAAATAAACTATCATGCCATTCTAATTCTTTTCCTTGGGACATTACAATCATGCATTGAAGTTAAACTATGCTAACTGATTACATAACTAGCTTATCAATTTACCTCAACCATTTAGCTAATTTAGATTACATTTCTTTTAACAATAAATACATACAATACATAAAAGCATACATCCTGCATCTTTGACAACTCAAGCCACATAGCATGCAAGACAACTCTTCAAGTACGAACTTTCACGAAATCACGAACTTTCCAGCTAACATGACATTTCCTGAAATGTGGTGGTGAGGAGTGAGTATACACAACACGTATACTCAGTGAGGGCGAGACAGATATCGAGTTAGAGAGAAAGAAAGTCGTGCAATGCAAATAGACATAGCTAAGCATTAAAATCAATAAGAAAGCATTCAATACAAACGACAATAAATTAAACATTCAAGAAAGCATTAACACAACCATTCAAAGCTATACCACACTCTAAAGGATATGGTTCACTCTTACGAGCAATATACCATTTCACGAGCGATACATCAATCTCGAGCTTGATGTTGACAACGATAACAATAAGCGCACATCCATCTTATAACACCAGTTTGGAATAGCCCGGGAGTAACCATCAATTCTACGACCCAAATCTCCCTGGGAGGCAACCCAAGCGAGAAAAGGGAAAAGCCACGGAGCTAGAGCAACCAACACTGGCAACCCGAGGCTACCCAGAGAAGCCCATCACTCACGCGCTGGACACTATGCAATGCAAGACTCGATACAAGGCGATAAACGAGCGATAAACAGGATATCAAGCATTATCAACAATTGATAAACATTTCAATCAATAATCAACTCTAACAAGTGTAATAGGCATTAACAAGCATTTACAATCAAACAAGTAACAAGAACAACCCCAATTAACCTTATCAAGCAATAACAAGTATCCTATAGGCATTATAAGCATTCTATAAGCAATATAAACATTCTATAAACATTATACTATGAAAACACACAAAATCCCAAAAATGACCCCAACTTTCAAACACTACTACTTTCAAACGAGCCACGAGCTTTGGAAACCGACTTCACCAATCCTCCTAGGTCACCATAAGGCACGTTTAAAGACCCCGAAACCCTACTTTACCCTAGAATTCACTCAAAGTCCCGATTTTCCCCTTTGCTCGTTTGAACTACAACTATACCAACCAAACACCCAACCAACGCCATAATCGCACCAAAAGTGCTTCCATGGCCTCCCGAAACAATGCCAACACGCAAAACGAGAAAATGCCAAACTCGACCTAAACAGCCCCGACTTTCACTAAGCCGTTTTCCTCCGTTTTTCTATTATACATTCCAATTAAACCACACATTTAGGCATTCTAGCACATCTAGCATCTTCCTACATCAACAGAACGCGTAACGGAGCAACTTCATCGAAACAGGGGTTTACTATTCACAATTTACTATTCATTATACAATTTATATTTCAATTTCAATTTTCAACCGTAAAAAATGTTAAAAAGCTATAAATACATGTTCTACAATCAACAAGGAACATTCTTTAAGCCTCAAAATGATTTAAATAACAATATACGGATAAATCCCAAATATCAAAGTTAATACAAAAAATATTCAAATGCGCAAATAACGATGAAACCCTCACCTTAGACACTCCTAGACGCTAGGAAAACCACGCTGGATGCCTCGGAAACCACCCCGCACAAGCTCTCGCGAAGAAATGAAGATTTGATGTTGAATTGTTTTTTTTCCTCTTTTCTTGGTTCGGCCCTTTCTTTCTGTTTTTCCAGCTTTTTTTCTTTATTTTCCTTGTTTATTTAAGCTTATAAAAGATGATACAAGTCAACAAGTCAAGCCCTTGGTCAAAGCACTTAAAATTTGGTCAAATAAGCTTTTTTCATGCATTTTTAAGCTAAAACAACTATGAAAATATTAATTCTAGCTAGCAACAATTAAAATATAAAATTTAAGTCATCTAAATACTAGTTTCACTATTTGCTGAGGACTAGAAACCGTTCTCTACCTATCGCTCTCGATATGCTATGCACTTTGCGTCAACAAAGAAGTGACCATTAAATCTCAAAGAATCTAAGAAATATATCATTTTTGGAAAGCATCATAGTTTAAAATTTACTCCGGCTCGGAGTTACTTTTCATTTAATTGAAATCCGAGCATTTAAGTGCAAAAAAACTAAAACCGATTGACATAAATATGAAAAGTATGTGATATTCCGTTAAAATAATTAACTCAAGTGTTATTTTAATTACTTCCAAAAGAAATATGAAAATAAAGCTACAATTAAATGTTTAACCAAAAATGAACACATAATTCAATGCTAACATTTAAGATAACACTTAATTAAATGCAATTAAATGTTATTAAATGCATGCTGGGTTCGGGTTATCACATCCTTCCCCCCTTAAAACAATTGTGTCCTCGCAATTCTTCTTCCAATAGAACTCAGCATCATCTGAAATCCAACTCTGACCACTCTTCATTGGTTGCTGAACAAGACATCGATTAAGAATGCCTGAAGAATACCTTACTAAGAAACCCCAATAGTACTGACTGAAAACTCCAAAACAATAAGACCAAATAAAGGTTTAATTGAAAATACCATCTTGAAATGCAATTAAGAATTCCGCTGGTCAAGAATATCATAAAAGAATTCCCCGCTAAGAGTGCCGAGAAGATGCCAATAAAGACTAAAGCAAAGATACTGTAGATGATAGCAATACCACATTGATGGCAAGAAGAATACCCCACACACGAATCTCCAATAGAAGTCTATCAAGTACCAAATAAGAAAGTTAAAAGATAGCCAGAGTAGATGCACCTCATGCAGTGCTGATTACCGTAAATAGACCCAGCTGAAAATTCTGTAAAGGAATATAGAGAAGAATACCAAAGGCCAACCTCTAAATGAAATCTTCCAATCACTGTGTTCCTACCGCAACATCTTAGTCAAACAGCAAGTATAGATTCCCCTAAGTAGAAAGGCCGATGGGGAAGCCGTAAACAATACAAGATAATAAGTCCAAGCAGAATTCCAAGTGTAGGATCTTCCAATAAATGCCAATGAGGAAAATACTAGTAGAATGCCCAATAAGAATTCCAAAGAATACTGTGAGTAATATTGCACAATAAGTCCGATAGGAATTCCAATTACCAAACCAACTGAGGGATGCCAAAGAAAATACCCGAAACAATGCTCTAGTAAGAAAATACCAAGGATTGCCAGTAAGTATTAGATAAATGACCACTAAGAATTCTATAGAATGCCATTGAAGGATTTCTAATGAGGAATGCCAGTAGCACACCAATAAAGACCAAGACACATATACCCTAGATAATACTGTGCAATAAGGCCGATTGAAATCCCAATAGCCAAATCCACCGAGAAATGCCAACAGAAGTCTCCAAAGAACACCCGTTAAGAAAACCAAAGAATGCTCCAGAGAACAACTAAATAGAACCCCAAAAGAAGACTACTCTTTCACAACTGTTAAGCACAGAGGAGGACCCTAGAGTTTCGCCAATAACCGAGCTCCAAAGGCAACCACCAACTCCCAAATAAAGGCGAATTAAATGCCATTCATTTCCTGCCAATCCATACACCTTGAGAAGCCAGCTGTGAACCACTTTCTTCAGGGGAGGAAGAGGACTTACTTACCATTTCCATAGCACATGTATGAATGCCAATATATCACAGTTATACACATGCCTTAAACTATTATGCAAGCAAGTTTACAAAACAGTTTATTCAACAAAGTCACTCAATCACGACAATCAAGTCAAGCACAACATAATTAATTCAAATCACGGCATAGCTAATTCAAGACATTCCAATACACACATTACAAGCAATACTTCAAGCAAATAATAATCCACAAGGTCGATTCAATTCACGATGCCAATTCGATAGGTCAATTCAATGCACAACTAGACACTTCACCTTACTTAGCACACAATTAACACATAACACATAACTATATCACATAGGAGCATACATTCAGATCAAGACACACAATCTCACATACAAGCATACACTTTCAAGACACACTTAACAAGCACACATTCAAGGGTCACTACCCACCAGACCGAGGACCATGTCCCGGCTTATGAGCTAGACAAGCTCTAATACCACCTGTGACACCCCGATCCCTCTCGAGACCGGGAGTTCTATCAATCGATCTAATCACAACCCAAATCCAAACCCGGGCATAATTTTCAGGGAAAACGGACGGAGTCTCCTCTGTTTCTAGGCGAAATGTAAAACCTGCGACAGCATATAAGTGGACCAACACCGTGTCTAACCATACAAAACTACCTCAAGGCCATTCGAGCCTCGGTTCTCAACGATTAAACTCAACAAGTATACATACATTTCCAATTTAAAAGCTAACATATCTCTTTTCATTTTTGACAAGTACATTCAACTAGACAATTAAACCATACTAAGCTACCGCATAAAATAAACTATCATGCCATTCTAATTCTTTTCCTTGGGACATTACAATCATGCATTGAAGTTAAACTATGCTAACTGATTACATAACTAGCTTATCAATTTACTTCAACTATTTAGCTAATTTAGATTACATTTCTTTTAACAACAAATACATACAATACATAAAAGCATACATCCTGCATCTTTGACAACTCAAGCCACATAGCATGCAAGACAACTCTTCAAGCACGAACTTTCACGAAATCACGAACTTTCCAGCTAACATGACATTTCCTGAAATGTGGTGGTGAGGAGTGAGTATACGCAACACGTATACTCAGTGAGGGCGAGACAAATATCGAGTTGGAGAGAAAGAAAGTCGTGCAATGCAAATAGACACAGCTAAGCAATAAAATCAATAAGAAAGCATTCAATACAAACGACAATATATTAAACATTCAAGAAAGCATTAACACAACCATTCAAAGCTATACCACACTCTGAAGGCTATGGTTCACTCTTACGAGCAATATACCATTTCACGAGCGATACATCAATTTCGAGCTTGATGTTGACAACGATGACAATAAGCGCGCATCCACCTTATAACACCAGTTTGGAATACCCCGGGAGTAACCATCAATTCTACGACCCAAATCTCCCTGGGTGGCAACCCAAGCGAGAAAAGAGAATAGCCACGGAGCTAGAGGAACCAACACTGGCAACCCGAGGCTACCCAGAGAGGCCCATCACTCACGCGCTGGACACTATGCAATGCAAGACTCGATACAAGGCGATAAATGAGCGATAAACATGATATCAAGCATTATCAACAATTGATAAACATTTCAATCAATAATCAACTCTAACAAGCGTAATAAGCATTAACAAGCATTTACAATCAAACAAGTAACAAGAACAACACCAATTAACCTTATCAAGCAATAACAAGTATCCTATAGGCATTATAAGCATTCTATAAGCAATATAAACATTCTATAAGCATTATAAACATTCTATAAGCATTATACTATGAAAACACACAAAATCCCAAAAATGACCCCAACTTTCAAACACTACTACTTTCAAACGAGCCACGAGCTTTGGAAACCGACTTCACCAATCCTCCTAGGTCACCATAAGGCACGTCTAAAGACCCCGAAACCCTACTTTACCCTAGAATTCACGCAAAGTCCCGATTTCCCCCTTTGCTCGTTTGAACTACAACTATACCAACCAAACACCCAACCAACGCCATAATCGCACCAAAAGTGCTTCCATGGCCTCCCGAAACAATGTCAACACGCAAAACGAGAATACGCCAAACTCGACCTAAACGACCCCGACTTTCACTAAGCCATTTTTCTCCGTTTTTCCATTACACATTCTAATTAAACCACACATTTAGGTATTCTAGCACATCTAGCATCTTCCTACATCAATAGAACGCATAACGGAGTAACTTCATCGAAACGGGGGTTTATTATTCATAATTTACTATTTATTATACAATTTATATTTTAATTTCAATTTTCAACCGCAAAAAATGTTAAAAAGCTATAAATACATGTTCTACAATCAACAAGGAACATTCTTTAAGCCTCAAAACGATTTAAATAGCAATATACGGATAAATCCCAAAAATCAAAATTAATACACAAAATATTCAAATGCACAAATAACGATGAAACCCTCACCTTAGACGCTCCTAGACGCTAGGAAAACCACGCTAGATGCCTTAGAAACCACCCCGCTCAAGCTCCCGCGAAGAAATTGAAGTTTGAAGTTGAAAGGTTTTTTTTTTTCTTCTCTTCTTGGTTCGGCCCTTTCTTTCTGTTTTTCCAGCTTTTTTTCTTTATTTTCCTTGTTAATTTACGCTTATAAAAGATGATACAAGTCAACAAGTCAAGCCCTTGGTCAAAGCACTTAAAATTTGGTCAAATAAGCTTGTTTCATGCATTTTTAAGCTAAAACAACTATGAAAATATTAATTCTAGCTAGCAACAATTAAAATATAAAATTTAAGTCATCTAAATACTAGTTTCACTATTTGCTGAGGACTAGAAACCGTTCTCTACCTATCGCTCTCGATATGCTATACACTTTGCGTCAACAGAGAAGTGACAATTAAATCTCAAAGAATCTAAGAAATATATCATTTTTGGAAAGCATCATAGTTTAAAATTTACTCCGGCTCGGAGTTACTTTTCATTTAATTGAAATCCGAGCATTTAAGTGCAAGAAAACTAAAACCGATTGACATAAATATGAAAAGTATGTGATATTCCGTTAAAATAATTAACTCAAGTGTTATTTTAATTACTTCCAAAAGAAATATGAAAATAAAGCTACAATTAAATGTTTAACCAAAAATAAACACATAATTCAATGCTAACATTTAAGATAACACTTAATAAAATGCAATTAAATGTTATTAAATGCATGCCGGGTTCGGGTTATCACAGATATCACAAAACCTATGTAGTTATCTCACAATTCCATCTGTATTGAGGTATCATACATATCTCACTTTTCAAAATACAAATATCACATTATCATATACCACATAAATATTACCTAGAGCCGTGATAGTCATAGCTAAATCACATAATGGCCTCCTGCGGCCCCATATCTCCGTAAGGTGAAACGTCCCCCATCTACGGAACTAAGTATATACGATAGTTTCACCCGCCGAATGGGTATCACAGCTCTAGAGATAACACATAACAATTAATACATTGAGTCATCAGATAATAACATAATCAGTACTTAACATTACAATCCCTCACTTCAAATCGAGTACAAAATTATGAATGACAAACAAATTGGAACGGAATCAACGAATTTCAGAATATGTGACATTAAACTGAAATAGTGGGGAGAGAACCAAAAGGGATCTAAGTGCAAGAATGTTGTCCATCTCAGAAATTATTTTATTTGGATTCAAGTTTATTCCAGTTTAGAGTGTACCTTGATTAAGGTTAATACAGGGTCCCTTGGTTAGCCAAAATCTCTCTAAAAGGATAAGAGGTCTTAATCGTTATCCATAAAAATGAGAAGAAAATGAATAGAAACAGAGGTCATTAGTCAACAAGGCATTGTTTTTTAAGCTGCTACATGGCAACAACTTGGCTGCTCATGTAATGACAAGGACGAAAGATAAAGAAGGTGAAATATAAAAATAAAGAGAGAAACTTAAAGAAGATAAGAACATATGAGAACTGTAAACAAAGGAAATAAACTAAGATCTGTAAGACGGAGAGAATGAACCGAGAAACAGAGAAATAGAGAGAAAGCAGAGAAGAAAAATTGTTTAATAGCATCTCAAAATTGATTCAAGTAAGGATTAATTTCTGTTAAACTTTATCTTAGTTTAATACAAGTATACGTATATGCATGTGTAAAGGTAGTTACCTAGCCTCAATTAATTCTGATTCCAACTGACAGTCATTAACATATGATGAACTTTGAATGTAAGAGCAACGATAATTTAGCTTGTCAAGAGATTTCAAGAACAAAAGCATAAAATCATGAAATGGGTATGTTGTAGCGTGTGTCTACCGTATGGGTTTATGAGGGTGACGGGCTAGTGCTATGAGGTGTTGGTGCATGTGTATATATATTTGTGTGCTAGTATGCGTGTTATAGTATATCATGCATAAGTGTAGTTAATATAAAGTTGTGCTCAAGTTGGTTAGCATAGAGCTGTAGGCAAAGGAAGATGGAAAAGAAAGAAGGTGGTTAAATAAAAGGAAAGACTAAACAATAAGAGAGAAGAATCAGTTAGCTAAGGAAAGGAAAAGTATAAGGCAAAGTAGTGGAAAATGAACAAACCAGTACAAGAATAAAGTAAGAAAAGAAAAGTCAAAGATGTAAAAGAAGAGAAAGCAACCTTAATTATGATGAATAGCTAATATAAGAGAATGTAAGGATTAGTCATGGTTAAAGGAGAACGTGAAAGGTTTTAAGGAATATAGGACGGTAAGAAGCTAAAGCAAAAACGATAAGTTAATAGCTTGTTTTTATTCTTAGTAAGATAGGTTGAGCTGGAATATTAATATGATCTATTATTTTCACAGTGATGAGTTAATTTGAAGCTACAATCCTAGAATTGAATGATTTTAAGCTGGATTCGAGATTATGTTAGAGTTCAGTAATACCTAATCAGATTTGCAAGATATCTAGCACAATTTAAAATGTAAGCTACAGAAGATAGATTCACACATTGCTACTAATATCTAAAGCACGTACCTAGGAAATCAATTAAACACACATAATGTCACATAAATATACTAAGTACACAATCTTCACATAAGCAATTTGAGCACGTACCACACACTGGTCACATAAAACACATCAAGCACGTAAAGCACGTTATTCACATAAAGCACATTGACCACATTTAATTCACTTAACACATAAGGCATATTGATCACATAGAAAGTTAGTCACAAAAGTAGATTAGTCACACAAACATATTAACATGTAATTCACTTTACACTTAGTACATGCATTCATGACAAGACCACTACCCACATTCACTTTACATCAATTGTTCTTACGAACATGTCATTTTGCAAAAATTTCACCTGAAATCTAATCTTTTGAAGATAAAATATTTAGACACCTAAAGAACGTTTATTCAAAAGAGTTTTCAAACTTTTTAACATCTTAAAACATTTTCTAAACTCTTAAAAAAATTAAATTCAATTTTTGCAATTCAAGAGTGTAAAATAGAATTTCAATTGAAATTCAATCTTTTGAAAATAAAACATTTGAACTTTTTAAGAACAATTTTCTAAAAAGATATTTTAACCCAAATAACCTTTCAAAACTCTTTCAAAATACTTGAGAAAATATTAAAGACAATTTTAAAAGATCTCCAAGAGCTTGAACCATATAAATGCTTTTCTAAAATGCAATATTATTTGCAGACTTCAAACTGCAAACTCCTAATGCAGTCAGGAATGTATCTGGACATATTCCTAGTTTCTAGCACTTATCTACAAATAGGTGTTGCAAATTTAAGATAACCATACACCTACATGCTCTATCTACATGTTGGCACACACCATTGTTCATAAATTCTACAATGAGCTGAACTGCCCAATTTTTGGACATTCCACTTATAAAATGAAATTCTTTCCTAATTTGGAATTCCAATTCTGTTAAGACTTTCTAAAATTTGACCAAATGTCATATTTAGAAACTACACTTCACTGCAAATATATCAATTAAGGATTTCGGCTAGAAGGAGACCTAAAGACATAATCGCCCTAGATCCCATGATGACCAAAATACCTTTGCTAACCTCTAGCTACATTTTGGCACTTAAACCTCGACTCATTCCACTAATAAGTTATGGTTGCACTCCAGGACGATTATTTTACCCATACAAAATCTTGTTATACAATGTATGACCTTTGTCTTTGACCTACTAAGAGAAATGACCTAAATGCCCCTCTCCATGTAACATGCACAATCAAGATGAGGTCTTTTATCATGTACTATCACCTTCTTGATTGCATCTAAACCTCAAGACCTCTAATAAATTAGACAATCATCCTTTGGACATGGTATACTTGATCTTGGGAGTGACTCACAAGCCTATTGCCGAATATACCCTTAAAAGGGAGATACCACTAAGCTTAGATTTAAGATGATCTACCCGATAATCTCAAGGGGCGTTACTCCACCCGCAGATGGCATGAATTTTATACTGCATATGTACTTCCCAACTGATCAAATCCATATACCCAAAATACGGAATTGTTGGCCCACGAATCATGGATCTCACCCATCTAAATCAAAGTATATGAACCTGACTTCGTCAATTCATCCATATATGCCCGAGATTAAGAGCACTGACTACTTAGCAACATGAGGTATATATTGATCTCCATTTTTGATAGTACTGTTTAGAGATCTTACCTACAATGGTCTTGTTCAATGTATGACACATGCACTAGTGATAATGTGAGATCGAACCTCAACCATGAATTTTATGTGCATTTATTTACTCTAATCATTATTTGAAAGTAACATGTGCATTTAATTGATTTACTTATTATTGGTAAATAATATGTGCATTTTGATTGCATGAATTTAGAATTTATGTGGCAATTCATTTAATTTGGCAAACTAGGACAAGCTCGTCATTATTGAAATTGTTTTTGCATTAGTAGTCTTTCAACACTTTAGATAGTTTTCCTAGTAAGACATGTTTGGCATTAACATAAAAGATATTGCATTAGTGGTCTTTTACATTATAAGATATTTCATCTACTTAGCTTCTTTAACTTATATTGACCAAGACCATTTGTTATAACATAACAAAACAAAACAAAACCAAGAAAAATAGAGAGAAAATCGGGTAGAGAGGAAGAAAGGGGGAAAAATAGAAAATCTTAGGGTTTGGTGATTTTGGGTGAAATTGGAGAGAAAGCTTGATTGCTAGGATGAAAACCAAGCGGATTTTGCTTATTCCTTGCACAACCTTGCTTGTTCTTGCATTAATCTTCAAAATAGGTGAGGGGTTTTCAAATCTCAAAACTTTAAAGTTTGATTTTGGGTTTTGAATTCATATAATTGTGTTATATTTGTTATTCATGCAAGTATATCTTGAAAGATAGTGGTTAAGGAGTAACATATATGTATTAGAACTTGAATGAAACACTAAATGTTATATGTTAGCTTTAATGTGTTGTAGGTTGAAATTATGCTAGATATAAAGCTAAATCTTTGGTCTTAGCTTAGATATGAAGCTCATTTGCATATATATATTTTTATAGCATAATTTGGTGGCATTTTTGTGAATTTTCAAAAAATTCTAGCAATGGTGCATTTTTTTTGTATTTTGCTTGATAACCTTGTTCTATGCTTGGTTTTGTTAATGTTTCGCACTTATATGACATTATAGTTGGCTAGTACATTTATTAGGTAACAAAGTAGGTTACCCAACCATTTGCAACACCTTTAAACATTTAAGCATTCCATTAGTAAGTGACATTACACGAGAGCATTTCCATCAATTAACTTCAATATAATTCAATAAAATAACCTCAATCACATTTAGCAACTAGCATTTATTCAACAATTAACCAACTTATATTACTATGCAAATGCCCAATCTTAGCATTTATTCATATGGGGTGGAGGGTGAAGATGTGGGGGACTGACAGGGTGGTGGGGATGTAGGAGGTCTAACGATGTGGGGTGGGGGACGAGGTGGGGGGTCTTGGAGAAGATGACACTGTTTTAATTTTTTACTTTTTTTTTGTGAAAAATGGTATTTTGGTCAATTTATACGTTTCTTTTATTTTCAAAATTGTTGAAAACTAATTCAAATTACAATGCACATGCGTGTATTACACATTCCTTTAAATGTGACAGAATATTTGATGGAGGGAAGTCATATGCACTGAATGGTAGACTACAGGAGGGTATAAAAGAAATTCTAAAACTACAAAAAAATTATATACATTTACAACGAACCATAGAAGGGTCAGGTACTATTTACACTAATATATATATATAGTCCTGTCCATTATAAAAGTCGTCTCATCCACCCAGTGGAGTATACTGTGGGTTCTGACCACCTAATGTTGTTGAATCTGACACAAACTAGAATTCAATTTTGAACTAGTTTATGACATAATTGACAGCTGATTTGAGTGCAATGTCTATGCATCACCTAGTGTACGCACGTAATAGCATTATTATTAGATAACTTCCTTAGATGAGTGCACACAAGCAATACTAAAATCGGAAAACTGATGATTTTGTTATCCTAAGCAATGATACTTATCATAATACATGTGATAATCTTATCAACCTAAACTTTCCCTAATTAGTAAGATAAAACCAAAGTTAAAACTTTGGAAGTGATCTTGAAGTAGACCGAGGCTAGAAAACAAAGTTTAGGTGATATATATTAAGTATTATAACCACATGATCAGCTATATATTCATACAAGTGATCGAGATAGTTTATGAGGGTGAAAATAAAATACAAGTACCTTTTTCTAAAATATGAGTAGAGGAAAAAAAAAAGAAATAATCTACACAAATTAAGACATAAGGGAAATAGGTCTAAAGAATTTTCAAGTTTGTACATTTATAAGAAACAAGTTACTGATTGTGACTTGAGACTTGTGTGTGTATGTGTGTGAATTGTGTCTTTAGATTAAGGAGAGTAATTTAATGGTGAATAGTACTCTCTTATAGTTGGGATAGTAGGATTTGAATCTCATAAGGGTGGGAGACAAAAAAAAATTACTAATTATAATTTTAGAATATTTCAAAATTGTGTCTTTTGACTTATAATAAAATTTCACACTTCCTCTTTTCAAAAGAAAAAAAAATTGATTAAACAATAATTCCCATATGGATGGGGACACAAAATTCAAGATAGAGATATAATAATACATTGTGATTGACAAGTAAAAGTTAGTGGATAATTGTTTGAACTACGTGAACATGATAGGAAAGCATACTAGTCTCACAAGCAACTCTATACGTAGTCAATGAGACTTTGAATATAACACAACTATCGATCGTACAGTGTGTTTGGATTGGGGGGAATGGGATGGTAGTGGGAGGAGGGATTTAGTCCTTTTTTTTATTTGATTTGGAAGGAAAAGAGTGATTGAGGGTATAGAGAGGATAAGACTAACTCTTTTATACCCCAAAATATTATCACTTTGATTTGGAATAAAATGGGGAGGGAAAAATGTTGTTTATGGTGATGACAATTTTGCCCTTCAATTTTAGTTTAGTTACAATCAAATCAATTGGCATTATTAGAGTGTAATATAAAATAAGAAAAGGATATAAAAGTTATTTTACACATAAAATTTATCTCTTCTTTCTATTTTCTTTCTCAATCCAAACAAATGAGACTCATCATCTATTATAATACTTTCTTTTATAAAATTATCTAATCTAAACATGATTTGATCCCCTCCACTTCTTTCTTTTATGATATTCTCTATTCCTCTCCTTTATTAAATTTCTCCCCCTCAATCCAAACACGTTGTTAGAGAAATAAACTGTAAAGGATTATTCTTAGAGAGATAAGCAGTAATTAAAATATTTTTTATTGTATTTTTTAAATATAATAAATAATATGATATGACCTTTTTTAATAATTTAAATTTTTAGATAAAGCGATATAAATTTAATATGATATTAGAATCAAGTGTTTTTGGTTTCAAGTCTGATGTCACCCATTTAAAATTATTAAATTATCAATCAAAATAAACCCTACCTACACGTGCAGTGTTGTGTTGAAAACAGTAAATAATATATTATACCTCTTTTTAACAACTTAAACTTTTAGATAATGTGACAAATCTAGGTACCAAAAGGTCATCTAAGTTTAAGTCTCGCTGTCACTTATTTGAAAACTTTAAAAAATATCCGCGTACAAAGCTCATAAATAATAAATAATATGACAAACCTTCTCTAACATCTTAAACTTTTAAATAAAATAGTTAATTTAATAATATCAAATCATTTTGGTGACAGAATATTAGAGATTCGTACCCACCTTTCATTTAGTGCTAAGTTAATTAATGAATAAAATAAGAGAAATGCTATATAGCAATGCTCAATAAATAAACTCTTATCTAACAGTTTAAATTTTTAGATGATATAATAATTTAATAAGATATTCGAGTTGGGCCTTGGTCTTATGTTATCTGTTAAGGTACGACCAATTCATATTTTAGGCATCGAGTTTGGTACGCAGCTCTCAAATTCGCTGATGTTATACCTCGTCATTCATTAATTATTATCAATATAATTGATGTTGGTATGTTTTTTTTACCACATCAGTCAATTAACCATGGCTCACACGTGAAAGGGTATATTAGAGAATCTAATTGTCTCACATAGATAAATCAAGCTTGCAAGACCAGTATATAAGATCCTAGACTACTACTCCTAAAACCAATTAATTTTAAGATGATATCTCAAGTTAATTAACATAGTATCAGAGTTCAAGTTACCGAATGATCACCAGTTTAAATTTCGTCGGCATCCATAATTTGTTCACGTGCAAGGTCATACTCTTGCCTCATGTATATATACATGTGCACGACCATAATCTCACCTCACAAGTGGGCATGTTCTCACCTCACGTATGCAAGGCTATAATCTCGCCTCATGTGAAAGGTGTCTTGAGTTAATTAATATATAAATAAAATAAATCTCTTTAATATTTAAACTTTTAGTTGAAACAGTAATTCAATATCTGGCGCATTACCTTTCTTACTAATATATTTTAGTTTGTTTGTTCAAAGTCTCTACACGTGATTGTAGAGTGCTATTCTTCTTAAATATATTATCTTCATGTTCCTTCTTCTTTCTTTATTAGGAAATTGATGGTTAAATGATTACACTTCAATTAGTTTAGAGTAACAAAATTTAATTTTTCTCGTAATTACTATGATCAGAGACAGATCCAAAAATGTTTTGTCAAAGGGAATTGAGTTGATTTTAGGACTTAACTTATTAGGGGTTAAAATAGTTTGAAGATTTAAGTTAGTGGGGGTTATAGAGTATAACTGATTTTGCAAATTAGAAAGTTTGAGAATTTTGAAAGTGTAAAATGGAGCATATGGAGACTATGACTCCCACTGAAGATTTACATGAATCTACCCTTGATTAAGATGAAAACAGGGGCGGTCCCCGAAGATTTAAAAGAAAAAAAAAAGCATATAAGTTTATTTTGGTTTATAAAAATATATGTAATATTTTAAAAAATTTGAACATTCGGTTTCCCAACTTCAAATTTTTATTAACTAATATTCTTAATTGAATTCTGCCCTCCCAATTTCAAATTTCTTGCTCTGCCTGAATGCAAACATGTTACACTTTTCTGGAGTGTAAAGAAATAATTGTAATTCTTAGTCTACTTTGACAATGAACTAACGTATTAAAGAAATGGAAGCCAACAAGTTTTTCACAATTATGTTATTTTAATGCATTGGTTCAGTAAATCTTTTGTCGCTGGATCTAAAATATATTAACCATAAAACTAAGAATCAATGAAAACCATCACTTCAATTTTAAAATTTAATCGAGTGCTAGAAAACTAATTTTTTTGGGAGAAATATTGATACTCTTTGCATTTGATTAAACTTAACCCTCCTCTATCAAATAGAATTAGGGTAAATATCACTTTATCCCCTTAACGTTTGAACTATGTAATAATTTACCCTTTAATATATATATTTTTTTTTTACTTAACCCCTTTGTTGTCTAACTCAACGGAAAAAGTAATATTTTGCTGTTAAAAATATTAGAAGCACAAAGATGCCCTTTATTTCTTTACAGTCATTTGTGAGGGTGACGGGCAAGCGCTGTGAGGTGTTGGTGCATGTGTATATATATTTGTGTGCTAGTATGTGTGTTATAGTATATCATGCATAAGTGTAGTTAATATAAAGTTATGCTCAAGTTGGTTAGCATGGAGTTGTAGGCAAAGGAAGATGGAAAAGAAAGAAGGTGGTGAAATAAAAGGAAAGACTAAACAATAAGAGAGAATAATCAGTTAGCTAAGGAAAGGAAAAGTATAAGACAAAGTAGTGGAAAATAAACAAACCAGTGCAAGAATAAAGTAAGAAAAGAAAAGTCAAAGATGTAAAAGAAGAGAATGCAACCTTAATTTTGATGAATAGCTAAGGGAAAGTTTCACATTTAGTCCCTATTATTTGTAAATTGTTTTAGTTTAGTTTTTATTATTTAAAATGTCTCAGTTTAGTTCCTATTGTTTCATCAAAAATTTTAATTTCGTTCTTATTGTTTAATATGTCTCAATTTAGTCCATATTATTTTCCAAAAAGTTTCAACTTCAACCTTATTATTTTTAAAAAGTTTAAATTTCATCCCTATTATTTTTTTAAAGTTTCAAATTCGTTCTTATTATTCAAGGACTAAATTAAATTTTTTTGAGAAATAATACGGATGAATTTGAAACTTTTTAAAAATAATAGGGACTAAATTGAATTTTTTTGGAAAATAATAAGGACAAAATTAGAAACTTTAAACAATAGGGATGAAATTGAAACTTTTAAGGAAATAATTGGGACTAAATTGAGATATTTTAAACAATAAGGACTAAACTGATACACTTTGCAAATAATAAGGACTAAATGTGAGATTTTTCCAATAGCTAATATAAGAGAATGTAAGGATTAGTCATGGTTAAGGGAGAACGTGAAAGGTTTTAAGGAATATGGGATGGTAAGAAGCTAAAGCAAAAACGATAAGTTAATAGCTTGTTTTTATTCTTAGTAAGATAGGTAGAGCTGGAATATTAATCTGATCTATTATTTTCACAGTGATGAGTTAATTTGAAGCTACAAGCCTAGAATTGAATGATTTTAAGCTGGATTCGAGATAAGTTGGACAACCTTCTTGCAATTAGATCCCCTTTAGTTCTCTCCCCACTATTTCAGTTTAATGTCTCATATTCTGAAATTCGTTGATTCCGTTCCAATTCGTTTGTCATTCATAATCTTGTACTCGATTTGAAGTGAGGGACTGTAATGTTAAGTACTGATTATGTTATTATTTGATGACTCAATGTATTAATTGCTATGTATTATTTCTAGAGTTGTGACACCCATTCAGCGGGTGAAACTGCCGCATATACTTAGTTCCGTAGATGGGGGACGCTTCACCTTATGGAGGCATAGGGCCACAGGATGCCATTCGGTGATTTAGCTGTGACTATCATGACTTTAGGTGATATTTATGTGGTATATGATAATGTGATATTTATATTTTGAAAAGTGAGATATGTATGATACCTCAGTACAGATGGAATACAGGTTTTGTGATATTTGGTTGCATAATTCTGGTATTAGCCTTGTGAGTATGTTCTGTATTGTTCTGATTATGATTCGATTGTGGTTCGGTGTGAATTAGCTATTCTTCGTCCCTATTATAGGTACCTTATCTGCTTGGACTCCGTATCACACCTTTGATTTAATTCTGATTTTTATATTGTATTATTTTATCCAAACAACCCTCAGAGCCTAACTCTGGGTGTACTTCTTACTGAACATTGTTTCGCTCATTATATTATTTTATTATAATTATGTAGAGTCAGGGGTTATTGAGCTGTCCAAACTACATGAGTTTAGAGGCCACCCTATGAGATCAATCCTTTCAGTTGAATGGTATTATGAGAATGATAGTTTAGAAGAAATATCATATGTAAATCTTGTAATAGATATTTGGAAATGTTATTTGATTTAATTAAAAGTTTTAGTCGCTGTGATAAATTATTTCGTGGATTTAGATTTACGTATTGTGGTATTAGCGCCTTGCGGGTGTAGGAAGAGAAATCTTCTTAGACTTGCGGCATCGCGTCCCCGAGTTTAACTTGGTGAATTTTTTGGGGACGTGACAGGTGATATCAGAGCAATAGGTTTGACGATTATTAGGACCTAGGTTATGGGAAGCTAGGCTTTGATTGCACTAATTTGGCATAGAATACTGAGTTGTAGTTTTATTAAGTTGATGTTAGGCATTTGATCTTTCATCCGGAAAATTTATCATCAAAGTTGAGTTAGTGTTATTTAATGATTATCCGATTGGGGTACATAAAATATACTAAAGTTTAGGCTTGATCAATTTTAGCTTATAATTATTTTGCCGCGGGGTGTGAATCTCAAGGATGAAATTGTTTTAAGAAAGATTGATTGCAATTTTAATGATCATACTCTTAGTTATCTAGAGCTATATGAATTTCAAGGACGAAATTTTTGTAAGGAGGGGAGGATGTAATATCCCAACCAAATGCGAATTAAAAATAAGTTATGAGATTGTGAAAGAAAGACTAGTTAATAATAATTGTTATATCACGTTTCATTATATTTGAGTTAATGTGTAAATTTAGAATAGATTAAAAGTGATGCCAAGCTTAAGCAGATAAGCTTAATTGCAAGATTAATTAAAGAAGGTTGAAATATTTAAAAGTTACGAATCAATTATAGGCCAACTTCAAAATTAAAACTATAGTGATTGATAAAAAGTTAGCTAATGAGCAATATATGTTTAAAAGTTTTACGAGTCTAGTTTTTAATGTTGCACACACACACACACACACACATATATATATATATATATATATACTAGTTAGGGTTGGCTCGTGCATATGCACGGGCTGAGCCCAATGTATGTTAATAAAATATTATAAATAAAATGACTTGCAATGAAAATCAACTTGTATCAATAAATTGGAATAAATAGTATTCATTATGTAAATTCTAATACAGTTAATTTGAGTTGATACATAAAACCTAGTTATTGCCGCACAAATATAAAGAAAATTAAAATTTAGAAACCACATATAAATAGATACTACTAAACAACGTTTTGCTAGTTAGATGAATTATAACAGGGAGGGAAAGCATGTAAGTTGTCTTCCTAGATATATGTCCAACCATAAGATATCTGAAAGAAGAAAAAGTTCCGTTAATAAAGCTTCTTCGTATGAATGGAGAAACTTTAGTATTAAAATCAATGAGCTTGTTGGATGTCATGAGACTTGTTACGCATACTGATGTTAAGTCCAAATGAGGAGGTAAAGTAAGATTAACAAATAAAAAGAAAGCAGAAGGAAAAATAGATTAAGCAATGCTAACCTGTCTGGTGATTTAAACAGATTATGTAATCCATGCTTAGGGCACTGGGAGAAGCTCTATACAAATGGTTGCATAAACATTTGGCATTGTAATAGTCATCTAAGAAAAATCAGCACTTGAAGAATTGGGAGGTGTAGCATGATGTAGTGAAGTCATTTACTGGTCCAAAAGAGCTGACACACACACATACACAAAAGGTATATCATGATTAGGAGGTCTAAAAGTAATTTATTGATGCAAAGGATAGAAAATGACCAAAGGAAACTTTTATGTACTGATAGACCTGTTTCATCTACTTCAGCAACTATAATGAACGATTCCTTATTCAATGGATCTGTAGACAGTTATTGGTATGTGGTAATGAGTTGGGAATTGAATGACATTCTCAATTCTATTTTAATTCCCATATTTGGTATAAGTGAATGAACTTGGAAAAGTCATTCCCAATGGAATGAGAATCTCATTCCCACATACATGGGAATAGTCATTTCAGACCAAATACATGGGAATGGCTCATTCCCATGTGTTTGGGATTAAACTTGACTATCATACCCTTATATAACATAACGTTTATAAATAATTTATTTCACAAGAATAATTATTATTATGAAAATTATAATGAAAATAAAAATAATAATAATAATAAATAAATAAAAAATAATAATAGTGATTAAATATTTATAATAATAAAAATAAAAATGATAATAATAATAATAAATAAATAAATAAATAAATAAATAAAATAATAATAAAAACAAAAATAAAAAATAATAATAGTGTTTAAAATAATAATAAAAAATACTAATAATAATAATAAATTAAAATAATAATGATAAAAAAAAAAATAAAAATAAAAATAATAATAATAATAATAATAATAATAATTATTATTATTATTATTTTTATTTTTATTTTTATTTTTATCATTATTATTTTAATTTATTATTATTATTATTATTATTATCTTTATTATTAATGTTATTTATATTTTTATTACTATTATTACTTATTGTTGTTGTTGTTGTTGTTGTTGTTATTATTATTATTATTATTATTATTATTATTATTTATGTTTATATTGTTTATGGTTATTGTTGCCCTAAATAACCTAAGAGGGGGGATGAATTAGATTGTTTGGCAAGATTAAGCAATTTAAAAAATTCTTAATGCGGAAATAAGGTCTAGCAAAGATTAATAATACCCTAGAAGTTCTTGCATGCAATTTATCAAACACTTAGTGAGCACACAAGTATATAACACTAGATAAGTAATTAGAACTTCAAGAATTAGACTTCAAGCAGATAAATCAACAATTATCAAACAATCAATATGAGCAATATCCAAAAGAAAGTAAATAAGAAGAGTAGAGTAAGAGAAATCAAACACGATGATTTTCAAGTGGTTTGCACTCCCGAATGTCTAGTCTACCACCGAAGGTCTTCCCTTTCCTTAGGATTTAACTTATCTTCTCTAAGATGCATTTTCAAATGTTGGTGAAACAAAAATCAACTACAATTACTCTTGAGTCCACAAGAGTTACACGAGCTTCTTCAAGTGTAGGTGAAGTTCAACCTACAAATCTCTCTTCTTTTGAGTCCACAAAGGATTACAACACTACTTCTCATAATGATTCTCTCAATCTATGTGCGAGAGTGTAATACAATGATTGTGTGAAAATGTGAGTAACAATAGCAACTCCTATTTGAGTTTGATATTACAATTGACGAACACTTTGAATGCTCAAAAATATGAAAGTGATAGCTCAATATTTCTCAATGAAGAAATGATATGAAAACTCTTTTGAATTGCTAAGAAATCTGAAAATTGAAGCTTGGAGAGATGTTTTGAAATGGTGAAAGAGCATGGATTAAAAAGATGGAAAAGTTAGAGACAAAACAGATATTAAGCAAAAATCCTAGATTTTCCTGTTAAGCCATCCGGTTGCTGTATCCTTCATCCGGTCGACCGGATGAGGCAAGTAACGCCTAGACCAGAGCTCTCTCTGTGTCGTTATAGCTTCTATCCGGTCGACCGGATAGAGGCTGTAATGCCCAGATGTTTGAAAATGCTGAAAAGTGATTTTTTGAGCCCCAAATAAATTTGTTTAATAGTAAAGCACTTGGGCACTTTTAAGGACATTTATACCAAAGTGTTTCGAATATTTTTAAAATCTCAAAACATTTTCAAAACTCTTGAAAAGATTTGAAATGATTTTTATAACACAAGAGTTTGAAATTCGAAAAATCTGTTTTTCAAAGATAAAATCGAATTGATCCTTTTTTGAAAATATTTGTTCGAAGGATATTTTGTGAATATAAAAAATCTTTTATGAAAAACTTTTTGGAGATATTATGAGCTACACAAATCATACTTAGGCAAACAACAATTTTAATATCGGTACCCCTTATGTCGTCACGTCTCCTTCCTTATGACTCCTTCTTTATCTTCGAGTTTTCAACTCTATTTCTTCAGGTTAAGAAGTCTTTTTCTTCGGGTCTTCATTACTTGATTTCCCAAGAGAGACTTCATTTGAATGAGACAAGACAAAGATTACCTTTTGGGCTTTGATTCATTTTCTGATTGGGCCTTGTCTTTGATCCAAAGCTTTGAAGCTAGCCTTTGATTCTTTTGAATTGATCCATGTTGATGTGGGCTTCCTTTGATGGATTGAATGACTTACCCAAAATACAAATAAGAATACTTAAACACAATTAAGATGTTTAGTTATTATCAAAATAAAGATTATAAGCTTTTTAGGCCAACAATCTCTCCTTTTTTTATGAAGACTAAACATTGAAATTAATAGGCATGGAATAGTTGTATTTGAAAAATAGAACTAGATTTGACGTCTCCCCCTCAATTAGTTCCTTGATTAAATCAATAACTTTCACTTGAAAAGCAAACTCCCCCTGAATAAGTGCATAGTGTTATAAATGATATACATATATGTTCATACACTTATTTTACTCTTTTCATGCTATACTTCAATATACCTTTTCTCCCCCTATTTGACATCAACAAAATAAAGTTCACATAAAAGCAAGAGTTATAATAGGAAGAACCCAAAATAGGTATAAGAAAAGTTATAACTAAAAGAAATTCAAAGCACTTAATGAAGCAAAATATCCCAAAAGAAATTGTCAAAACGAAATTAAAATGTAGAGAATTTTATGAAAGTGAGACATAAGAAAAACTGAAAATTGTTTGATGGAATAAACATCCCAGGGCATCCACAGACTAAGGACCAATGTGGTGGTCATATAAGGCCTTCAACATCTGCTTCATACGCTCCAATCGCTCATCTTGTGCATCAAGGCGGGCAAGGATTTCTTCATTGGTTAAGGGTTGTGAAGATGAGGATCCAACATCTTGTCTAGTTTTTTGACTTCGAGAGCTACCAACACCACTTCTACCAGCGCCTTGGCCTTCCATAGTATCTCTAAAGATAGCGGGATCAACATCAACAGATTCAAACACAAGAGGATCATCATTTGCATCATCACCAATATCAAGAACTTAGGTGTTATGGATTTTCAACTTTTGGCGAGTGATGCTAGTTACATTGAGAAGATAGGATCTAGCACTTATAGATTCAAACTCTTGATCGTGTGGAATGTCGAGTGACTCAAAAAGATGTGTTAAGGGCACCCCATATGCAAGTTGGCTTTCGGCTTCCTTGGTGTGGATGATATGGTTAACAATGATATGTGGAAGATTGATTCTTTTTGCCTCATACATTAAATACATAAGCAATGCAGTAAATTTTGAATAGATCCATCCTTAATTTCTCTCGGAATAATAACTTCATGAAGAATGTAGAATAAAAGCTTCTTTTCTGGGGTGATTTCCTTCTTCTTAGGATATTGATCGATATTCTTTCCCATCCCTTCCCATAAGAAATCTATAACTTTCGGTTCTTAATCATCATGAATGCCTTCTGGCATGCCCTTATAGGAATAAAGCTTAGTGCCTTGATTGGGAATTCCAAAAGCTCTAGCAAAATCACTTGCAGTGAATTCCAACTCCTTATTCTTAACTTGACTATTCAACTTTATGGTGTTAATGTCTAAGTTCACATAGTAGTAGAATTCTCTAATCCATAACGTACAACCCTTGTTTTCAAATCTTAACATAGGTAGCCAACCTTGAGCATCTAAAAGTCTTAGAATTCTAGTACCATTAAGCAAAGTAGGAGGGTCCAAAGTCTTACCCCATAAGATGTTTTGTTGTGGGAAGGCATTGGGATCAACAATGATTTGAGGACCTGATGATGAAGATTCTCCCGATTTGCGTTTCTTAGAGTCAATCCTTGGTAGTGCCATTGTGATTTTGCAAGAATTTGAAGGTTTTGAAAGAGAATTGTCTTTGATGAATTTCGTCGAACACCTTGTAGACACATATTTTGAAAGCTTTTCTTTTGAAGTTTTTGAAATCTTTGATGAGGATAAAGAGAGTTTTTGATGTTAGAGAAATATTTTGATGCTAGTAATGATGAAAATACAATGATTTTAAAAAGTTTAAATAGAGGAGATTCAGAGAATTTGAGAGAATTTGAGGTTTAGTAGGAAAGATTTTGAAAAAAATAAGCAAAGAATCGTGTTCTTATCTGCGCAATCCAGTCGCTAGGCCCTTGATCTGGTTGACCAGATGCGGGCAGTAACGCCCAGCAGTGGGTCGTTATCCGGTCGCTGCATGCTTCATCCGGTCGACTGGATGAATGTAGTAACGCCCGGATCCTTTTTTTTTTTTTTTTGAAAACATGCAGTTTTTCAAAAATTCAAGTGACCCAATGCATTCCTGATTCTCTTCTAATAGCACAAAATTGATTTTTATGCAATGGTTTTGTAAAAATATCAGTCAATTGATGCATAGAATTAACAAATTCAAGTTCAATATCACATTTTTGCATACAATCTCCAAGAAAATGATAACGAATTTCAATATGCTTAGTTCTAGAATGTTGAATTGGATTCTTTGAGAGACTTATAGCACTTGTATTGTCACATTTGATAGGCACATGATCATATTCTAGACCAAAGTCAAGCAAAGTTTGTTTCATTCATAAAATTTGTGCCACACAACTACCCATAGCTACATATTCGGCTTCCGTCGTTGAAAGAGCTACACTATTTTGTTTCTTGCTAGACCATGAAACTAAAGCATGTCCTAAAAATAGACAACTACCACTAGTGCTTTTTCTATCAATCTTACAACTCGCATAATCGGCATCGGAATATCCTAAAAGTTCAAAAGATGTACCTTTAGGGTAAAGGAGTCCTAAATCAATAGTACCTTTGAGGAATCTAATATTCTTTTTACGTCATTCAAGTAGGATTCCTTAGGAGAAGATTGAAAACGAGCACATAAATACACAGAAAATATAATGTCGGGTCTAGAGGCAATTAAATAGATAAGACTTCCGATCATACCTCGATATTGTTTTTCATCGACCGATTTAGTTTTTTCATCTTTGTCAAGCTTGGTTGAAGTTCCCATTGGAGTGCTTATATCTTTTACGGTTTCAAGCCCAAATTTCTTAATGAGTTCCTTTATGTATTTGGCTTGATTTATGAAGATCTCTTCCTTTGTTTGTTTGATTTGAAGTCCAAGAAAGAAATTTAATTCTCCCATCATGCTCATTTCAAATTCTTTATGTATGCACTCAGAAAAGTACTCACAAAGGGATTCATTAGTAGCACCAAAGATAATATCATCAACATATATTTGTACAAGCAAGATATCTTTAGCTTTTCTTTTTACAAATAAGGTAGAGTCTAATTTACCTCTAGAAAACCCTTTATCAAGCAAATAACCACTTAATCGATCATACCATGCCCTAGGTGTTTGTTTAAGTCCATAAAGAGCTTTTTGAAGTTTAAACACATGACTTGTTAGATTAGTTTTTTCAAAACCGGGTGGTTGTACAACATAGACTTCTTCTTGGAGATAACCATTTAAGAAAGCATTTTTGACATCCATCTGATAAAGTTTGAAGTTCATAAAACATGCATATGCTAGCAACATTCGAATGGATTCTAATCGTGCTACCGATGCAAAGGTTTCTTCATAGTCTATGCCTTTTTCTTGATTATACCCTTGTGCAACTAATCTACCCTTATTTCTAGTTACATTACCGGATTCATCTAGTTTGTTTCAAAAAACCCATTTTGTACCAATAATCGGGTAATTACTAGGTCTTTCAACTAATGTCCAAACTTGATTTCTTTCAAATTGATTAAGTTCTTCTTGCATAGCAATAATCCAATCATCATGCAATAATAATTCTTTTATATTCTTAGGTTCTACTTGAGAAATAAAAGTAACATGTTCACAAAAAGTATTTAGATTGCAATGATTTCTTACACCTTGTGATGGATCTCCGAGAATTTGATCATTTTGATGATTTTTGACAAATTTCCAACATCTTGGGAGATCTTGATTTGTTGACACAATTTGATCATTTCATGTTGGTTATTCTTCCTCATTTGGAGAGTCAATTTGATTACATATGGATGTATTTTCTTTCTCACTTATAGAGATAGGTTGACTTTGTTCTTCAACTTGTTGAATACCTACATCATCATCTTCATCTTTTCTTGACATAAAGGGGTTAGTTTCATCAAAATTAACATGCATAGATTCCTCAATTACTAAGGTTCTTCTATTGTAAACCTGATATGTCTTGCTTCTAGAAGAATAACCAATAAAAATTCCTTCATCGAATTTTGAGTCAAACTTACCAAGGTGATCTTTATTGTTTAAGATGAAACATTTACATCCAAATACCTTAAAATGTGAAATATTTGGAGTACGTCATTTCCATAGTTCATATGGAGTTTTCTTGAGAAAAAGTCGAATTAAAACTCTATTTAGAACATAGCAAGCCATATTGACGGCTTCTCTACAAAAGTATGTAGGCAAGTTATTTTCTTTCAACATTGTTCTTGTCATTTCTTGTAGAGTTCGGTTTTTCCTTTCAACTACCCCATTTTGTTGAGGAGTTCTAGGAGTCGAAAAGTTATGCTCAATGCCATGTTGTTGACATAATTCCACAAAATATGCATTTATGAATTTCATGCCTTGATCACTATGAATCATGAAAAGTAGTAGCCTTTCTTATTTTGCACTCTTTTACAAAATTTTGCAAATTCATTGAAGACATCACTTTTGAGAGCAAGAAACATGACCCATGTATATCTAGTATAATCATCAACAATAACATAGACATATCTAGATCCTCCTAGACTACCCACATCCATTGGTCCAAAATGGTCTATATGAAGTTTTTGTAAAGCTTTTGATGTGGTCACATGACTAAAGGTTTTGAAAGATGCTTTATGTTGTTTTCCAAATTGACATACATCACATAAATAATATTTTTCAAACTTGGTTTTAGGAAGTCCTCTTACAAAATATTTTCGAGAAAGTTTAGCAAGTAGGTCCATGCTAATGTGTCCTAACCTTCTATGCCACAACCAAGAATATTCATTTGTTGTGATTAAACAATCAATATTTGGACATGAAATACTATCAAAGTCAATGATATAAACATTTTCATATCTATTTTCAATAAAAAGCACATTTTTTATTTGATCAAATACGGTGCAACATGATGATTTGAATTCAACTAGATAATCACTGTCACATAATTGACTTACACTAAGCAAGTTATGTTGCAATCCTTTCACACGTAGCACATCATGGATAGATATATTACTTTTATTTTCAATGCTACCTTTGACAATGATTTTACCGTTCTCATTGTTTACAAAGCTCACATATCCTTTGTAATTTTTGATAGGCTCATAGAAAAGAGATGGATCACCGGTCATGTGTTTTGAACATCCACAATCTATGACCCAATTTCCTTCAAACTTCATTCTTAGGCTAACCCATATACAATAACAAATTTTAGGTCCCCAAGTTCTATTGGGTCCTAGATTGTTAGTGTTGATTTTTAGCACATTTAATAATCTATTTTGGTTTAAGCCAAGAAGGAATTTTAGAGTCTCTACTTACCATATTTCGAAATTTACAATGCGATGTTGTATGACCTTATTTTTCACAATAGGTACATGTTTTTTTTAGTTGTTGATGCTTCATTTGTAGGAGATGATGCTTTTACAAATAAATTTTGAAGGATTTTTGTTTTAGAGAAGGTTTATATCCTAATCCACTTTTATCAAAAGCCAATTTTTGTGAACCAAGCATTTTATCAAGATTTTCTTTTCCTTTTATAAATCTTGCTAGGCTTTCATTTAACCCTTGATTTTCTTTTTCAACCTTTTCAATTTTTATTTGAAGATTATCATTTTCAAAATGAAATTTAAGTGCCTTTTCATGAGCACAATCACGATTTTTTTCAAGTAACTTATTTTCTTCTTTCAAAACATTATTTTTCTTTTGAAGTTCATTTATCTTGAATATTGCAATTTCAAAACTATCATGCATTTTTGAAAATTCATATTGCAATTCTTCAAAAGAACATTCATTATCAATTAATGAACTAAAAGAGTAATATCCGAAGCTAAAAGAAGAACATACCTCATCATCTTCTTTTGCCGTAACACAAATGATATTCGCCACTTCTTTATGTTTGCTTTCTTCTTCGTTGACGCATTGTCATCAACGTATGTTGCTTTCAAAGATTTTCCTCCCTTGGTTTTGATTAGTCTCGAACAATTTGTTTTTATGTGACCCGTCTTGTCACAATTGAAAGATCTTGTTTCTTCCTTTGTTCATAGACTTATTGTAAGATGGAGCTTTACTTTCCTTTTTGTATTTGAGGAATTTCTTAAAGTTCCTTGTAAGAAGAGCTATCTCATCTTCATCTTCTTTGTTTTCTTCTTCTTCATCACTTGAATGAGCCTTTGATGCAAGAAGTGCAAGTGACTTCTTATTATTCCTTTTCTCTTCTTCTCGATCCTTCTTCTTCAACTCATGGCTCATGGGAGATCTCATAAGTTCACTAAGAGTGGGAGTTTTGAGGTTTCTAGCTTCCTCAATAGCCGTCACTTTTGCTTCCCATGGCTCGGTTAAGCTTTGGAGAACTTTTCCTACTAATTCTTCGTTAGAATACTCTTTTTCAAGAGATTTAAGAACATTAACAATATCGGTAAATCTAGAGAACATTTGATCAATATTTTCATCATATGACATCTTGAACATTTCATATTTATGAACAAGCATGTTTATTCTAGTTTCTTTAACTTGGTTAGTTCTCTTATATGTGACTTGTAATTGATCCCAAATTTCTTTAGCACTTTTGCATCCGGAAATTTTGTTAAACTCATTTGGATCTAAAACAAGATATAATATGTTCATAGCTTTAAATTTTCTTTCACACATTTTGAAGTCATCTTCATCAAAGTCTTTTTCCGGTTTTAGGATGGTGGTAACTTTTTCTCCTTCCTTCTTAGTTAGAGTAGGGGTGATTGGTCCATTTATTATCTCATTCCAAACTCTTATGTCATTTGATAGAATATAGATTATCATCCTAGTTTTTCAAAAAGAATAGTTTGTTCTATTAAATAATGGTGGTCTAAAAGAATATTGACCTTCAACTACATTAGACATTGATGAGCTTGTCATAGGGATCCTCTACTAGATGTTAAGCTACATGTAGAGTACTAACTCTTGATACCACTTGTTGGCCCTAGACAACCTAAGAAGGGGGTGAATTAGGTTGTTTGGCAAGATTAAGCAATTTAAAAAATTCTTAATGCAGAAATAATGTCTAGCAAAGATTAATAATACCCTAGAAGTTTTTGTATGCAATTTATCAAACACTTAGTGAGCACACAAGTATATAACACTAGATAAGCAATTAGAACTTCAAGAATTAAACTTCAAGTAGATAAATCAACAATTATCAAACAATCAATATGAGCAATATCCAAAAGAAAGTAAATAAGAAATGTAGAGTAAGAAAAATCAAACACGATGATTTTCAAGTGGTTCGCACTCCCGGAGGCCTAGTCCACCACCTAAGGTCTTCCCTTCCCTTAGGATTTAACTTATCTTCTCTAAGATGTTTCTTCAAATGTTGGTGAAGCAAAAACCAACTACAATTACTCTTGAGTCCACAAGAGTTACACAAGCTTCTTCAAGTAAAGGTGAAGCTCAACCTACTAATCTCTCTTCCTTTGAGTCCACAAAGGATTACAACACTACTTCTCACAATGATTCTCTCAATCTATGTGCTAGAGTGTAATACAATGATTGTGTGAAAATGTGAGAAACAATAGCAACTCCTATTTGAGTTTGATATTACAATTGAAGAACACTTTGAATGCTCAAAGATATGAAAGTGATAGCTCAAGATTTCTCAATGAAGAAATGATATGAAAACTCTTTTGAATTGCTAAGAAATCTGAAGATTGAAGCTTGGAGAGATGTTTTGAAATGGTGAGTGAGCATGGATTAAAAAGAGGGAAAAGTTAGACACAAAAAGGATATTAAGCAAAAATCCTGGATTTTCCCGTTAAGCCATCTGGTCGCTGTAGGCTTCATCCGGCCGACTGGATGAGGCAAGTAACGCCCATACCAGAGCTCTCTGCCGGTCGTTAAAGCTTCTATCCAGTCGACCGAATAGAGGCTATAACGCCCAGATGTTTGAAAATGCTGAAAAGTGATTTTTTGTGCCCCAAATTTATTTGTTTAATAGTAAAGCACTTGGACACTTTTAAGGACACTTATACAAAAGTGTTTCTAGCATTTTTAACATCTCAAAACATTTTCAAAACTCTTGAAAAGATTTCAAATGATTTTTGTAACATAAGAGTTTGAAATTCGAATAATCTGTTTTTCAAAGATAAAATCGAATTGATCCTTTTTTGAAAATATTTGTTCGAATGATATTTTGTGAATATAAAAAATCTTTTATGAAAAAAAATTTGGAGATATTATGAGCTATACAAATCATACTTAGGCAAACAATAATTTTAAAGCCGATACCCCTTATGTCGCCACGTCTCATTCCTTGTGACTCCCTCTTTATCTTCGAGTCTTCAACTCTATTTCTTCAGGTTAACAAGTCTTTTTCTTCGGGTTTTCATAACTTGATTTCCCAAGAGAGACTTCATTTGAATGAGACAAGACAAAGATTACCTTTTGGACTTTGATTCATTTTCTGATTGAGCCTTGTCTTTGATCCAAAGCTTTGAAGCTAGCCTTTGATTCTTTTGAAGTGATCCATGTTGATGTGGGCTTGCTTTGATGGATTGAATGACTTACCTAAAATACAAATAAGAATAGTTAAACACAATTAATATGTTTTGTTATTTTCAAAATAAAGATTATAAGCTTTTGAGGCCAACAGTTATGTTTATATTTATGCTTAGTTTTAATACTATAATAATAAAAAGGACAATTTTGTCATATTATATAAGTCATTCAAATTACTACTCTTAATTCCTAGAGCATACCAAACATGTCATTCTCATTCTCAAGTTCATTACATTCCCAATTTCAATCCATTCCTTGGCTCATTCCATTACTACCCAAATTCATTACAATGTACCAATCGCTACCTAAATGTATTCCAGCTAGATGATTTTGTCCATTTTCCCTGCACTACAAAGAATGACAACCTAGTTTATACTTCTTGAATATCTTAGCATATTGCGTTCAATAAATCCTCGAAACTTTGAGATATTCTGCATTTACATAAATTGGCCAAAGTTAATTTAATGGATTTAGATTCTTGTCTTT
The DNA here is from genome assembly GCA_037974665.1 of Ehretia macrophylla. NCBI lineage: Eukaryota > Viridiplantae > Streptophyta > Magnoliopsida > Boraginales > Ehretiaceae > Ehretia > Ehretia macrophylla. The sequence continues at coordinate 40,021,892 of CM075776.1, read as the reverse complement.
AATTTGAGCAAATGCAACATATTGTTAAAAATAAACAGAAAGCGAGAAAAACATAACAATTTAGCTATGCATCCCAAACATTTCATTTACTACTCATCTTAGTTTAAACCTGTAATTTTATGAATAGAATATCAAGAATATAAATATAGGGGAAATTAATGATTTAGTTCCAAGTATTCACTTTCAAGTGAGGCCTTGAATATATTTTTTTTTCAATTCACCCACTAACTTGAGAAACTGATTCAATGTGCAACTTTAATGACATCTTGAAAGATATGCAACAGATGAAGCTTGAGATAAAGTGACTCTTAAATATTACTTCGGGACATGGTGATCTTAGTACAACATCACAATCATTAGAGAAAGCCAATAAGAACCACGATGACACATAATGATAAGGTTTTGGTAGAAGTATCTAAAGGAGTAAACTTTACTGCTGATTCATTAAATATTGCATTCACATTATCAAGACTAACATCTTCTTGTTGAAAAATAGGCAGTTCATAGCCTTTTTTGAACCATTCATTCTCAATGATTTCAACAATTGTGATGCGATGTATCATGTTCATCAACACATGTATGGATTCAGAAATTAAACTAGTTGAAAGAACCAAACACCAAAACTCAATATCAGGGGCATCACAAGATTTCAAATTTTCTATATAAGATTACCCCAAAAAAACAAGAAGAAGAAGTGGTTAGGGGAGTAGGAAAGAAAACCCGTTTATTTACATAATGTCTCTGGATTAAGATCCATAATTCTTTTGATCAATTTTTTCACACTACCACAGAGGACATGTAAACTCAGTCTTATGTATTTGCAATGAAGCCAAAGTCTTATTAACTTGAGTTTTAGTTAAGAAAAAAGAAAAAAAAACTATACTGAAAATTGCATAAATGTGTAAAAACCATGAACACCATACTTAAAGCAATCTAAACGCAGTGTGACTATGAATAGAATAAGATAATGCAAAAAAACAAGCAAACGACTTAAGGTGATGTTTTCGGAGAGTACAAAATGCTTAAAGTTATAAGATGGAGTTTAAGATATATCCAGTGTATTTCTAATATAGACTAAATACTATAGGTACATTATTGACATAGTCCAAAAGGAAGAGAAAATAAGACGCACAAGTTCACTTCAACACAAATCTAGATAAGCATATTTCTGATAATGTGAAAGCTTTTCAAACGTTAAAGCCAAATAAGCTTGAAAAAGATACACATGTACTTCACGCATAAGAATATCACACATATATTAAAAATGATACCTCGGAGATTGAGCTTGAAATATGAACAAAATCAGCTCAGAGATAACCAATTTTCAAAATTATGTAGAACTTATCTACAACTTCATGAGACAACCATTCCATTTTTTAAGCTATTTTTAATATTTGGGTCTCATGGCTAGAAGTTCATTGAGCCAAATGCTCTGTGACCATGAAATAATATTTTTAAAAGAAAAATATAAAAAATGTAATGTTTTTACCTCTTTCATCTTCGAGCCATCCTGTGTATTTGCGACAATCATAGAACTGAATATAAAGAAGTTGTGCATCATAATTTGCAAAATGAGAAATCTGTCCTGTAAATTTACTCAGATGTCTTTTGACAAACATTATTAGTTTTCTACAACTTAAGATTTCACTCTTCTGGTTCAAATAAAGAAAAAATAACAGCCAATTAATATAGTTCAATCGAGGAAGCTTTTAAAGCAACATCAATTGAACAAAGAGGCCATGTTAGATGTCATCAAGAAAAAAAATATCCATATTTCAGTTCCAAATTTTTAGCATTTGAGACATAATTTCGTAGCGCAAAAAAGGTCACGTTTTAGAGGAATAATATTTTAGCTCTTACACAAAAATGTTAACTTTTCCTAACCTAATTTATATTTAATTGCAGACTTCATATCCTTCTGCTTATATTGTTACTATAAAGTTCCCTGTCACCACAATAAAGAATAGAAGAGAATATCAAAACATAGTATAGTATATAATAATTATTGCAACTATTAACATACTCTTAACAATAGCAATTTAATCCATGGCAAATGCAGAGATCGGAATTCTAATTAAAATATAATGTCATTGACAACTAAGATCTAAGTAGATGACAACAATTCCAAAAGTTTGCATTTATTTAATAGGCTTTGTTGGGATGTAAGGTAACAAAAGGAATTCACACCATGGTTTAAAGTCAAGTAGCTCAGGCACAAAAATCTAGATTATCATATACTTTCACAATAAATAGCAACCCAAAGTACATATTTTGCACTCCTAGGAGGAAAACTTCAGCTTCTCAACATATAATTAACATGAATCATGCTAATGTAATTATTTGCTCTTACTTTCTTCATGAATTCTGAAAACCAATAATGCATATATGTACATGATTCATCTCTTTAATCTTAACAGGTGCACAAAATGGACAATTAAGCTATATAAGAAGACCCATGAACTCATCAACCCTTTTAGGTGAAAGCTTGGCTATGAAGAGATGAAGGGAATAGTTTGAAATTGTTGAAAACCATGAGAACAAAACCATAAAGTTGTCACCCAGCTTGTTAGAAATAAATAGAAAATACATAAGACCTATTAAAATACAGTTTATTAGTTTTGATTGCAAACATGACTTACAGGTATTTAAAATTTTAAAGCAGACCAAGCTGCGGAACCAGTTGACCAGACAAATTAGCATTTCCAATATCACTAAAAAGAAACAAACATAATCATTTTTTAGTTGTTATCAATTCAATGGAATAGAAAAAGAATGAAATAATCACCAATCTTAAGCATAAGTGACTTACACTCTAGTAACACTATTTTCACCGTTGCATGTCACATGAAACCAAGTACAGAATTCACAAGGGTTGCATTCCAACTCTGTAGAATATTATTAGGATGAGCTAAATTGCAGCTACATCATTTTCCACAAACCATGCACTTTTGCAATTATTAATTGCAATAATTTCATTAATGAATCAATTATCAAAAACTTTTAGTTGAACTCATTAACACACCAAAAATTGTAACTTCAAATCATTTGGCAACAAAATAGAGAACTAACAAACTAATATTGTAACGCCCCGAACCCAACTCCCACGCCTGCAAAGGATACCCCCTAGAACTTAGGCCCAAGCGAGCACCGAGGCTATGGCGAGCAAGCCCAGCAACGCACTACGCAAGTATTGTCCGCTTTGAGGCCTATACCTCTCACTGTTTTATCCCTTCCCAGGTGGAATCCCACACTAGAAAAAGGTGCCTGCATGAATATACGAGACAACTCTATATATTCAATGGCCTAGACTCGTAACCTTCCGATGTGGGATGGGGTTACCACATTCGCCTCCCCTTAAAGAGGCCCAGCGCCCTTGCGGGCCACTGGCGCAAAGGAAGGCCTGCTCTGATACCACTTTGTAATGTCCCGAACCCAACTCCCACGCCTGCAAAGGATACCCCTAGGACTTAGGCCCAAGTGAGCACCGAGGCTATGACGAGCAGGCCCAACAATGCACTATGCAAGTATTGTCCTCTTTAAGGCCCATACCTCTCACGGTTTTGTCCCTTCCCAGGTGGAACCCCACACTAGAAAAGGCATATGCACGAATATACGAGACAACTCTATATATTCAATAGCCCAGACTCGTAACCTTCCGATGTGGGATGGGGTTACCACAAATACCAAGTCTAAATCTCTCTTTTTCTTTAATAATACAACCATTTTCTTCTATCTCAACCTCTAAAAAATCAAAATTTTAATGGCTTAGTTACTCTATTTTAATGTTAAACCAAGAAAAAGAAAGAGAAGTCAACTACTTACAACTCATCCACCAAGTGTACTCTCCTAGTGTTAATGCTTCAATAGTTTTTTCTGGAATTTCTAATGATTGGATACTTAAGGATAGTACAAACCTTGAAAGAAGATTGAGAACCAGATGAACCAACAAACTCTTGCTTTTCAGAAACCTATAGAAAGGTGTGATACATAGTAAAAATCCAGGAGCAGGATAAGATCTAATGGTCCTACTATCACTTAAGCATATATCTAAGTTCTCACAAACTGATTCCTCAACAGTAATTACATTTATTACCTGGTCTAGAAGTTCAGTTAGTGTCTGAAAGAATAAATATACCCAGTGATTAAATATACTAAGTATATGTATGCAAGTGTACCTATGGCTAAACAATAGTGCACACCATTACCATATGCTTGCATAAATATATAGTCAATATTTAAAATACTTGGACAGATAAAGAAATAAGAAGCCAATTCTAATAATTACAAGCTAATAAAAGAAAATATTTACGCACTTATGGTGATGCCTTGAACCTAGCTAATAGTTAAAAGAAGACATATGGTCTTACTGGTGTACACACAGGCATACCAATCAAACTTAAAGTCATAATATTATATGAAATGGATAAAGCATGTTGTTGATAACCAAAGCACCATGCTTTGCTAGCCACTTCAGAGAACAAGGAGAAAATTTATTAAATTCATTTCCTTTATGATACTTTCATTTCCTGTCCTTTATTAAACTTCTTCCCCTTCAATCCAAACACACCCTTAGAGACTGAAATCAAACCTAACAAAATTAAAGCTTAGTACATCGAAAAGGCAGTGGGTACAGAAAGCACAGACATTCTTTGCGCACACATACCATCACCACGACGCACGCATATATATCGTACACACAGAAGTGCACACAAACACACACTTCACACTCGCACGCATACATTTCACACATGAACTCACATGCACATCCACACATACATATACACATAGAAAGCTTACTTTGGAAATTAAATATATTTAATGAGAGAGAAAATTAGAAGAAGTACTTACTGAGTTGATGAAGCTTAGAAAGAAATAGAAGAATCAAGAAAAAATACGGTGTATGTTTGTGAGAGAGAGAAAACGTGTGAATAAAAACTTCTTTGTCAGATTCTACTAAGGGTAATATGGTCATACAATAAATTGTATAAAATTATTAGAACATTGTACAATCAATTTATCGCTATAAATATGCATTCTTTAACGACTTTGTCCCTACGCATTTGCAAAATTCAATTAAGCTGATGTCAGATTCCACTAAAGCGCATTATGGGCATAGAATAAAACGTATAAACTACTTAGCACACAGTACAAGCACTTCACAACATTGGATGAGCTATAAATATGTCTGTGTGGACACTTTTGACCCTAAATATGCTTTTATTATATAGTAAATATATATATATATATATATATATATATATGTGTGTGTGTGTGTGTGTGTGTGTGTGTGTGTGTACATAAACCCAACTTTTTTATTATTTTTTTTCACAGTTTGCAGATCTACAAAATATATGTGATTCTTCAAACACAAAGTTCTATTACTACAACAATTATAATAAGGACATATCAATGTTTATGTGTGTGTATATATATAATGGCAACAATTGTTGGGCTAATATGTTTAACCATGAAGACAACACAACTTGTAGAAGTTGGATCACAAGAAAAAAACAATTGTTTGATATGTCAACTCTAAGTGGGGCAACTTGATCAGCTTCTGAGTAAAAGCATTAAAGAAAAAGATGTTGTTAATAAATGAGAAATTAAGCTCAAATTTAGTGGATTAAAAAGGAGGAATATATAAGAAATCAACTTTGTGAAAGTTGAATTTCTGTGACGTAGGCCCAAGTTTCTCTGTCCTTTTTGGCTAGAATTTTATTATAGTTAAGTGAAATAATAGACAGTTTAAATTAAAACTGCTAAAAGACAGTTGAATAACTGTCCTACAATTTTTCCTACTAACGTTCCTCCATGCCTGAAAAGCCACCAAAGGCAGCTGGCCAATAATTTTAATCTTCTATAAATAACCTAAGAACCAGAGTCAGGAAAATATTCTTTTCATTTTTCACCAATCCGTAGTTCATCTTAGTATATAAAATAGAGAGATTTAACATTATTTGGTTTGCTGAGTTTGAAAATTTGGAGTGCTACTATTTTCAAACGCAAATCGTTGTATCATGGAGGCTATAGTCAGTGTCTGTGAGCACCAGTGCGGGACGAATAAGTCTTAAAGACGCTGAATTAAATTCAGGCCTCGGTTCTAATTTTGTATTCTGCAATTTGTTCTTTACGCCAAGTAAGTTCCGTGGTTTTCTAATTTTTTGTTTCATGTTGTCGCATTTGTTTTATACATTCTAGCGCTTATTGCATCGTATTCCATCATTACAAATTAAAATTTTGTTGCATCAGATTCTGTTCATTCACATAAAGAATCATATATATTTATATATATATATATATATATATATATATATATATAATATTTTAATATTTATCAACATCAATAGTCTTTCAATCTGTTTGATAAAAGTCACGATTCAAGTTATTGGTTTACGGACGTTGCTATATTAGTTTGTCTGGATTTACACATCTGTTCGTTCACTGGTTTAATAACTTAAGACTTAATCCGTACCGTTGTGCACGTTCTCTACACAATTTAGTTAGAATTTTGTTTCGCATAATAAAGTTCTAAACAACGTGTTGTGTATGTTTGTGTTCTGCATGAATTCATAATTTAATTTGATCTGAAAATGTTGTAGATTTGTATCAATTTTTATTAACATATTGGTTTTACTCAGAATTTATTTTACTCCCTTGTCTATTATTTATGTAAAAGAGTGATCTTTAAATTTATCATACTTGATATTTAAAATTTTGGATTTTAAAAGAGTCTGTATTGGAAAATACAGTGTATTAGGAGTCTGTCTTTAAAAGATAGTGTGAGTTTGTTAGAAAAGGTATAAACTTTTTCTAATAGATTTGTTTTTCCTTTGGTTAGGAAAAGAATAAAATGTCAATAGAAAAAACTAACACCCTGGAATTGACATTGGTCAAAATTCTAGGATTGGAAATTTGGCACCACCAGTCAATGTTATGACGCCTACTTTCATGGCACCTACTTCTGCCTCCATTGGACAGGGTGAAAAACCAGAAAAATTCAATGTAAACGATTTTAAAAGGTGGCAACAAAAAATGCACTTTATTTGGCCACCTTGAGTTTGGCTAGATTTCTGCAAGAAGACCCACCTGAGTTGGGTGACAATCTGGACAAGCAAACTGTGATGACCCGGACCTAGCATATAGACATTTTATTAAATTGTATCATTCTTGAAAAAAGTGCCACGATAACTGTTGCATTCACTTAAATTATATTCAATTGGCTTTTCCGAAATAATTATTTTATTTATTAGAATTTATTTTTCTAACAATTTAAAATGATTTCATTTCACTATTTGTATGTGGAGCCTCAAATCCGGGAATAATTATTTTTATTATTATCACTATTCGTATATATTTAAATTATATTTAATTGATTTACATAAAGTCATTAATTTATTATTTTTATTTATTTATTTTATATTTAAATAATTTTCCCGGGACACTTATTCTATTATTTTAATTATTTAAAATTATTTTACATGCTTTAAAAATTAATTTATTTTACTGTTCGAACGGGAAGCCCGGACCCGAACCCGAACAAGTTAGATTATTTTCAATATTAATTATATTTATTTAAATTGAATTTAAAAGCGTTATCAAAAAAGATTGTCTTATGTTTATTATTTATTTACATTTAATTGATTTATATATTCTAAGCCTGGAGTTGATTTTCTTTTATTTTGTTTACTTTCATATTTACTTTATTTAATTTATTTCATGAATTCATTCAGTGAAATCTTTGTGCATTGTAGGCCCGGGAGGGTTGAATTAAGGTTTTATTTTCATTCGGACTTGGATTTTATTCTATTCCGGGCTAAGTTTTAACCTGTTCGGACTTAAGTTTTATCTTATTCGGACCTAGCTTTTACTTTTGTTCGGGCCTAATTGTATTTTGTTAGGGCCTAAATTAATCTAGATTATCATGATTTTGGTAGCCAAACCCGGTTGTATGTTGGAGTTTAGTATCCTATATTAGTTTTATATTAGTTAGTATTATAATTCATTTGTTAGAATAAGGATTAAAGGCATAGCATTCAAAGCAAAATCAATTAAATTCCTTGTTGATGTCTTCAACCACTGACGCCAATGCAAACACATATATAACAAACCATTAGCTTAGTTTTATTGTTCATAAAGCATAAAAGCAAAGCACATATAAAAACCAAACAAAAAGTCAAAGCCATTTAGTCATCTTTCATTTTCCACTCATCAACTTCTATCCATTATTACCATCGACGACATATCATAAGAAAAGAAACAAACAAAGCTTCATTATCATTTTTTCCACCATAACCCGTCAGAATAGCAAAGCAATATATCACCTTTATTTTCTTTTGTTGCCCCATTACCAACGGCAGACCAAGGAAAAGCAAAAGGAGAACAATCGGCTAGGCTTGAAAATCGGAAGAAGAAGAAGAAGAAAACCGTGAGCAACGAGAGAAAATTAGGCAATTGTTCTTAGCATGGAGTTGTTTTGAGCTTGTACATTTGTGATTTAGCCTAATTCAAGGTGAGGGAGTTGCATAGTTTCATATTTAAAGTTTATGATGATTATTTTAAATTCTTGTGTTGTTGATTTTAGCTATGCTAATTGTCATTGATGTTTAATAATTGATCTCTAGAGTCTATAGAACACACTTTTGTTACTTGATAACATCCTCCATGGCTTGAGCTTGAATTACTCAAAGGAGATGATGAATAATGACCAAAAATTAGGGTTTGATATATCTTGCTATTTAGAGTGAATTGATATTTTCTTTAGGTGCTCTAGACGCTAATGGAACTAATTAAAAGCTCACACGTGGTTGAATTACCCGAAAATGAGCTAAAATGTTAAATTGGCTAACTTTAAAAAGGGAATTTTTCACATAACGCAATCCGGGCACGTTTGGGCTTTAGATTAGGTATACTTGGGCCATGGAAGCACTTTTGGTGCTTTCGTTACATAAATTTGGGGTCCGGATAGGGTAGTTGTAGTTAAAACCCGCTCGGGGCCTTCTCAAGCTTTTGCTTCTAAAATGGGTTTTTATGATCTTAATAGGTGCCTTTTGGCTTAATTAGGATTATAGTATGAGTAGGATATGGTTTGGTAATCTTGAATTGCACATAAGAGAAGGAAAGCTTGGTTAAAGAAAGGGGAAAAGTAGTATTTGGTCATATTTGATGCATTTGGAGCTTGTTGTTGAGTTATCATGTATTATATTGTTTATCTAGAGTATAATAAAGCTATTCGAGTTGATTGTGGGGAAAAGTTATGCTGATTGCTTCTTTAAAGATTATAATGTTATTTCGTGCTTATATTGTGTTTATAAGTGAGGGTGGCCTACTTTGTCGACCCTCTTACGTGTTAATTGTTATCTCAATTATTGTGGACTTGTCTTGGGGTTGCGCAACCTTTTCGGACATGGTAGCGTCGAGAAACACGGGCGGCGTCGGGCTTGCCGTGCTCCCTCGACTACCATGATGCTTATTCCCTTTCTCGCTGAGCATACTCCACTATCCCAGAGGCGTGGTTCACCTGCTGGGCATATGGTGCTACCTCAGGAGAAAGGGTCATAGGATCGGGATACATCCGGAGTATCCCACTTGTTGGAGTAAGGGTTTACCGGCACTTGCGTGAAGTTCGTGGCTCGTGATTGAAGACAAATATGGAACCGTATCTTTTTTATACGTGGTTAAATACTTGTCTAATTAACTTTGTTATTTTGTGTTGTATATGTTATTATTCTTATTGCATCTCATGAAAATATTCTTCGGTATGCTGCATCACCTCCCTCACTGAGTATACGTGTTGTATACTCACCCTCGTTTCTAACACCTTTCAGGATCAGTGCTTTAAGCTGGAAATGGGATTGCCTCTTGTGTGGGCTGCCTGCTCTATCACTGTGTAGAACAAGGAAGAATGTGTACATTATATGCCTGTATACTATTTGAGACCTTATGGTCATGTATGTATTTGTGTTATCTTAAGAAATGTAATATTAAAATTTTAGTCTTGGGTGATAGTTAAGTACTAGTGGTTTATAATAACTTCAATTGTTTAATCTTCTGTTTAGTTGACTTGCATGCTGATAGGGATGAAACATATTGAAGTTGTGGATTATGGTCTCGTGGTTGTATGTTGTAGTTTGCAGGTTTCCAAATAGTCCTATAAATAGGAGAAGTTTCGTTCGTTTTTCCTAAATTTCGTGCCCGGAGTTTGGATTTGGGTTGAGTATAGCATGGCTAATAAAAGTCCCAGTTCCGTGAGGGATTAGAGCGTTACACAAACTGTCGCTGCTGTGGACGCATGGAAACATGCAGACTTTCTTTGCATGAATTATATTCTCAATGGATTGGACAATTCTTTATATAATGTCTATAGCCCAATCAAAACTGCTAAAGCGTTGTGGGAATCTCTCAATAAGAAATACAAGACTGAAGATGCTGGCACAAAGAAATTTGTGGTAGGCAAATTTCTTGATTTCAAGATGATAGATTCTAAATCTGTGATGAGCCCAGTCCAAGATTTTCAACTTATCTTGCATGAGATTCATGCGGAAGACATGAAATTGAGTGAATGTTTCCAGGTGGATGCACTTGTTGAGAAACTATCTCCTGCTTGGAAAGAATTCAAGAATTATTTAAAACACAAACTCAAGGAAATGAAGTTGAGGATTTGATAGTACGGCTAAGGATTGAGAAGGATAACTGACTCTCAGAAAAAAGGGCTGGGAATCATTATATGGACAAGGTCAAACCGGTGGCGACAATAAGAAAAATAAGTTCACTGGGAACTGCTATGTGTGTGGCAAAACTGGACATCGGGCCAAAGATTGTCGAAACCGCAAAAATCAGGGCAATTTCAATAAGGGGAAGAATTCTCAAGCAAATATGACTGAAGTGGAAAACTTGGTTGACAATGTCTTTTACATTAAACTATACGCTGTGATATATTATGTCAATCTGGTTGGAAATCCTAAACAATGGTGGGTAGATACTAGAGCTACTCAACATGTATGTGCTGAGAAGAAAATGTTCACTACATATCGAACAACAACTACTGAGGAAACATTGTTTATGGGGAACTCTTCCATATCAAGGAAGCAAGAAGCAGGGAAAGTGGTCCTGAAAATGACTTCGGGAAAAGAACTCTCTCTCAACAATGTACTTCATGTGCCATATATACGAAAGAATTTAGTCTCTGGTTCACTGTTGAGCAGGAATGGGTTTAAGTTAGTTTTTGAATCTAACAAGTTTGTATTAACTAAGAATGGAATGTATGTAGGAAAAGGGTACCTATGTGACGGTCTATTTAAACTGAATATAATGACCGTTGTACCCAATGTTGTGCCAACTGTTGTAACTGTTGAAGCTAATAATAATAACTCTTCTGCTTACATGTTGGAATCACCTAATTTATGGCATCATAGATTAGGACATGTGAATTTCAATTCATTACATAAACTTGTCAATGTTGGTTTATTACCTAAAATGAACTTGAATTCACATAAAAATGCGACCAAATTGGATAGAACTTCTTTTAAATCAGTGGAAAGAAGTTTAGAACCTTTAGATTTAATTCACAGTGATATATGTGATTTAAAGGTTGTGCAGTCAAGAGATTTAATTCACAGTGATATCTGTGATTTAAAGGTTGTGCAGTCAAGAGGTAGAAAAAAGTATTTTATTACTTTTATAGATGATTGCACAAGATTTTGTTATTTTTATTTATTTCGAAGTAAAGATGAAGCTATAGAAGTATTTAAACAATACAAAAATGAAGTTGAAAATCAACTAAGCAAGAAGATCAAAGTATTGAGAAGTGATCGAGGAGGAGAATATGTATATCCTTTCGAGGAATACTGCGCTGAACAAGGAATTGTCCATAAAACGATAGCTCCTTATTCTCCTCAACAAACGGAATAGCAGAACGCAAAAACCGTACTTTAAAAGAAATGATGAATGTTTTGTTGGTAAATTCAGGTCTACCTCAAAACTTGTGGGGGGAAGCTGTTTTAACTACAAACTATATCCTTAATAAGCTACCTCACAAGAAATTGGATAAGACGCCATATGAATTATGGAAAGGTCGACCACCGTCTTTCAATATTTAAGAGTATGGGGGTGTTTGGCAAAGGTAAGGGTTCCAACTCCTAAGATGGTTAAGATAGGACCTAAGACAATTGATGGTATCTTCATTGGATATGCAAACAATAGTTCTACATATCGATTCCTCGTACATAAATCAAACATAGATGATATTCATGTCAATACAATCTTAGAGTCAAGGAATGCTTATTTCTTTGAGGAAATATTTCCTTGTAAAAATATAGAAGAACAGCGATCTTTGAAAAGATCATGATACTAGTGGTGATCATGGAAATAGTATAGATGAGGAATCTATACAAGATAATAATGAAAAAGGACTAAGACGTAGCAAAAGAGCAAAAACATCAAAGTCTTTCAGTCCAGATTTTCTAACATATTTGTTAGAAAAATAACCTATTACTTTTAAGGAAGCCATGTCGACACCTGAAGCTCTATATTGGAAAGAGGCAGTGAATAGTAAAATGGAATCCATCATGCAAAATCGTACATGGGAATTGGTGGATCTTCCTCCTGGAAATAAACCTTTAGGGTATAAATGGATTTTCAAAAGGAAGATGAAGACAGATGGATCAATTGAGAAATACAAGGCTAGACTTGTAGTAAAGGGATATAAGCAAAAGGAAGGCCTTGATTATTTTGACACATATTCACCAGTTACGAGAATAACTTCCATACGAATGTTAATAGCTATTACAGCTATAAACAATTTGGAAATACATCGAATGGATGTGAAGACAGCCTTCTTAAATAGGGATTTAAATGAAGAGATTTATATGGAACAACCCGAGGGGTTTATTGTTTCAGGGAAAGAAAATAAGATTTGTAAGCTTGTTAAATCTTTATATGGTTTAAAACAAGCTCCAAAACAATGGCATGAAAAAATTGATAAAACCATGATATCAAATGGTTTTCGAATTAATGAGTGCGATAAGTGTGTTTATGTGAAAAACATTGCAAATGAATATGTCATTGTTTGTCTATATGTGGATGATATGCTTATTTTAGGGAGTAATAGCAATATCATAAAGAATACTAAGAGAATACTGACAACTAAATTTGATATGAAAGATCTAGGTGTAGCAGATGTTATCTTAGGTATTAAAATTACTAAGACATCTGACGAACTTGTTTTATCTCAATCTCACTATATTGAGAAAATACTTGAGAAATTCAACAAATATGATAAGAGTCCAATGAAGACACCTATAGATGTAAATTTACATCTAACTAAAAATGCCAGTGAAGGAATATCTCAATTAGAGTATTCTCGGATTATCGGGAGCCTCATGTACGTCATGAATTGTACTAGACCCGATATAGCATATGCAGTCAACAAATTGAGTCGATATACTAGCAATCCAAGAAAGAACCATTGGTTAGCCATCATAAGAGTTCTAAGGTACTTGAGGTATACCGTGAACTATGGGTTGTATTACACCAGATATCCAACTGTACTTGAAAGATATAGTGATGCTAATTGGATATCTGACTTTAAAGAAACAAAATTCATAATTGGTTTTTTTTTTTTACTCTAGAAGGAGCAGCTATTTCATGGAAATCTTCTAAGGAAACTTGTATAGCCAGCTTCACAATGGAATCTAAATTTATAGCTTTGGATAAAGTTGAAGAAGAAGCTAAGTGGCTTCGTCATTTCTTAGAAGACATTCCTAATTGGCCAAAACCTGTGCCAGCTATCTGTATACATTGTGATAGCCAATTAGCGATTGGAAAAGTACAGAGTAGTATGTACAACGGTAAGTCTAGACACATTCGTCGTAGACATAATACAGTAAAACAATTGCTTTCTAATGGATCGCCATTGACTATGTGAGGTCAAAGGATAACCTTGTGAATCTGCTAACAAAAGGTTTACCTAAAGAGTAAGTCTATAAATCGTCAAGGGGAATGCGTCTGAAGCCTATATCTTAAGAGTTGCCATAATGGAAACCTTACCTATCTGACTGGAGATCCCAAGATGTAAGTTCAAAGGTAAAACTGAATTATGTAACTGCGACTCGGCTAAAGCACTGTGGGGGATAAATCATCTACTTATTCCTATGACGAGCAGACAGTGCTACTTGTAAAAGTCTCGGTTAAGTTAAGCTTTTAATGACTCTTATATCTTGGAAACACAAAACCAAATGGGGTACCATAGGATACTCCTAATAAGAAGTCACCTATATGAGTACAGAGTGGGCCGCTCCTAAGAGAATCTCCAAGACTGGATTCTCTAAGAGTACTCATGAAAACAGAGAGTTGTTCAGGGCCAAAATGAACACAACAATGAGAACCTCAAATAATGTCCTGAGGGATACTTTGTGATTCATATTGTCTTGGTTTACACAAAAAGCTAAACAGTTCAAGACATCGCGTTCACTGGTTAGTGAGTAAATCCGATAGGTTTTCACTAGGGAAGGTTTAAGGTCTTTGACTACCTATCTCGATGAAGTATCTTTCAATTGAACTATCTCTGGTGTCTGCATCTCACTTGCATTATGACCAGTTAATTTTCATTCATTTGGGGGATTGTTGTTAATGAATGAGAAATTAAGCTCAAATTTAGTGGATTAAAAAGGAGGAATATATAAGAAATCAACTTTGTGAAAGTTGAATTTCTGTGACGTAGGCCCAAGTGTCTCTGTCCTTTTTGGATAGAATTTTATTCTAGTCAAGTGAAATAATAGACAGTTTAAACTAAAACTGCTAAAAGACAGTTGAATAACTGTCCTACAATTTTTCCTATTAACGTTCCTCCATGTCTGAAAAGCCACCAAAGGCAGTTGGTCAATAATTTTAATCTTCTATAAATAGCCTAAGAACCAGAGTCAGGAAAATATTTTTTTCATTCTTCACCAATCCATAGTTCATCTTAGTGCATAAAAGAGAGAGATTCAACATTATTTGATTCGCTGAATTTAGAAATTTGGAGTGCAACTATTTTCAAATGCAAACCATTATATCCTGGGAGGCTATCGTCAGTGTCTGTGAGCACCAATGCAGGATGAATAAGTCTTAAGGATGCTGAATTAAATTCAGGGCTCGGTTCTAATTTTGTATTCTGCAATTTGTTCTTTACGTCAAGTAAGTTTCGTGGTTTTCTAATTTTTTGTTTCACGCTGTTGCATTTGTTTTATACATTCTAGCGCTTATTGCATCGTATTCCATCATTACAAATTAAAATTTTGTTGCATCAGATTGTGTTCATTCACATAAAGAATCATATATATTTATATATATAATATTTTAATATTTATCAACATCAATAGTCTTTGCATATGTTAATATTATTATAATGCTTTCAATCTGTTTGATAAAAGTCACGATTCAAGTTATTTTTTTACGGACGTTACTATATTAGTTTGTCTGGATTTACACATTTGTTCGTTAACTGGTTTAACAAAAGACACAATGATTTTGGACTTGTGTGACAACAACCAATCATCAATAAGGGCATATCAGTCATTTATCATATTCTGTTAGACGGAAACTTCAGTTGGGGGTGTGTATGCACCGAATGGTGGACCATAGGGGGGTCGTGTGCATTTACGGCCGATCACAGAGGAATCCAGTGCTATTCACCTTATATATTAAGCTGAAGCAGTAGCAGAATCAATAACCTAAGGTTAGGGTATGCAATTGTATAGCGATAAAGGCCAATATATACACTCATACAGTGAAATTATCCAATATAAGAATTTAAAAAAATCAATATTTTTTTCAAGTTGAGAGTGTGCTTTCTCAAATGGCTCCACCATTGAGCTGAAGGCATAATTTGTTGATTCAGAAGAGTGATACATGGAGGCTTACTTCGACATCAATTACAAACATCAAAAGTTAAAGAGCGCCCGTTTTCATGACTCCATCGCCTATTTCTCAAAGCTAAATTGTTTGGAACTAAGGTTCTATTTGGTTTAATTGTGAAATTTTAGTTTTTAAGCTATAGAGTTTTTAACAGTATAGCTTTAGTTAGAAATGATGTTGAACAAAATTCATTGACTGTTTGGCCTATCTTAGACAATGTTGAACTTTTAGAAAATTTATGGGCAATGTTGGATTTTAAAAAATATAAATGGGTAAATTTGAGAGAAAAAAAAAATAACTTTTCACATTATCTAAAATAATTTCGCAAAAGCCTATTTTGAAAAACTCTAATTTGAAGTTTCTTATTTTTCAGATTCAGTTTTTACCCAAAAACACTTTTTAAAAATAAGCCAAAGAGATTAGTATCAACTTTTAAACTTACAAAAAATACTTTTAAATGTAAAAAAATTAGGTGAAATAGAAATTAAGTAATCGAGAGTTAACAAAGGCTGAAGGTGGTTAACCCGTCGGTTTAGACAATTTTACTCAAAATATAATGTCAAAGGATCTTGTTGTGCCAAAATATAATGTCAAATGCCTACTAGCTTCATCTGCTTTTTGAAAATGAAAAGTAAAGTTTTTCTTTATCTGCCTCACTGATCAATGCAACAGTCATTTAATATATACTGTTCAGACTTCACAGACACAACAACGTGTGGTTTTATAGGCCAAATTAAAGTAGTGAACCCCATAACATTTTTAAGCCTAAATCTGAATACACTTGTACCGTAGGGCTGTGTTTTGAAAATAAAACAAAACTGATCAACTACACTTATTTTTGCTAGGATCTGATCAACAACACCGTTATAATGGTACACTGGTAAAAAGTTATTTTAGTCCTAATGGTACACTGGAAAAAAAAAGGACCATAATGGTACACACTTCTCACTACCCACGTAAAAGGACCATAATGGTACACTGGTAAAAAACCATTTTAATCCTAGAGTAACATGTAAAGTCTTTTGGTAACTATTCTATGAATTGTGTCTTTATATAACTACGAGAATTATTAAAGTCGAACAAATGGAGTGTTTCTTCACATAAATTTGTGAATATTTAATCACGACTTTTGTCCTTTTTATCAAAAAAATATATATTTAAAAGTCCCCTTATAGTTCTATTCGTTTAACTCTTTAAATGAATTTTAACGTACCTCTATAGTAATACGCTTCGGTCAATCTAACTGATCGAAAAGGTTTTCCTCACTCACAAGACACGAAAACTAACGTGTGGTATATATAACAGCATTGTCCAACGATTGCTGAACCTTTTTTTTAATTAAATTCCAACTAAAATATTGTAAAATATTGGATCACAATATTTTATTTTTGCCAAATATTCATTCCTCTATATCTTTGCAGAAGGCAACAAAAGTTCAGGCTTTGCTACTGATCATTATATAACAACTTTATATGGTAATTTAGTCACAGAGATATACATAAACGTACAATACCAAATTTGAAAGTTTTGACTTTTTTTTCGGAAAAGTTAATGTGAAAAATTATGGGATTCGATTTTAAAATTAATTGGTGTTAAGTAGAGTAATTTATGATCTTATAAGATGGTCTAAAAATTTATTTTTTTCTGATGTGAGATAAGTATATATTTCTGACACTTCTCCTCACGTATAACCTAATTTGATATGGTTACACGTAAAAGATTGAATACATGTCTAACCTAATTTAAGATGGTCAAACATGAAAGATTGAATACACATGTAAAACTTGAACACACGTGGAATATTGAAGATAAAGTGGAACATAACATACGCGAAAGATTAAATATCTGTGGACATAATTTAATATGGATCACACGTGAACCTGATTTGAGATGGGTGACACATGGATAAATAAAATTGGATCAAGGGTCCAGGTCTAATACTATGTAAAGATTTATGAGGTTCTATCATAAAATCAATTGTTATTAGGTACGGTAGCCCAAATCTTATAGGCTACTCAAGAAAATTATATTTTTTCATTGTAAAATAAGTGTATATTCTAATCGTCCAACCTGACACTTACCTTTTCTACATCCAAGACTAGTTTTCCACTGTGTCATTGATTTCTCCCACACTCCCTTGTACACAGCAGCAGAGCCAGGCACCGAGGGTTGATGGGGCTTTATGTGGCAGAGTTAGTAACCGGGGTGAGGGGCACCCATTTATGCAAATTTGTTTACTTTATTTAAATAAATAAAAAACTATTGTCTTTTATACCTATAATCATGATTTTGATTATAAAATACCATAATATTTAAAACTAGAGAATTTACGGGTATTCAAATCTGAACTGTTTAATTAAAGACACAAAATAATCAATTAAAAATAAAAAAAAATAAAAAATCATTCAAAAAATTAAAATTGAAACAAATGTACAATTAAACTAGAAATTTTTATCTTAAATGTTAATAACATTACAAAAATAAACGAATGAAAATTTATACACAATGATAAAAGCAAATAGTCCCAAAAATAGAGAAAGAGCAAATAGTTCACGTTGACTTCCACTTAAAGTAAAAAAAAATTAGTCATTATACATAATGACCATATTATCTTTTATTTCATTAAATATATACAGGACCCCTTTGTTTATTAAGTAGAGACACATAGTAAATATAATATGCACCAATTGGATGACATGGAAACTCAATTAGTGGAACCTGACTATTGAATTATCAGAGAACCCAAACATCAACTGGTAAACCTGTGGATGCAGCAATGCGTTACTACACATGCACTAGATTAAATTCAAGAGCAGTGAAAAGTGTTACGGTCTAATCGTGCATGTTCACGAGCTTTAATATATTACATGCAATATGATTCTAGAATAGTGAAAAGTATTACGGTCTAATCGTACATGTTCACGGTCTTTAATATGTCTATCATTTTGTTACTATTTTGTTTTAATTCAATATTATTTTATATACTTAATATGATAACTAATTAAGAGCATAATGGACATTTCATTTTCACTATGGTTGAACCTCTCCTACACATTGCCACGCGTCACGATGTTTTTGCTTTGGTTGTCTTCTCATATGCGGCTCAATAGACGCGGATGGATGGAATAATTTTCCAACTTACACATCACTTTTTCCCTCTCTATGATGCCCGAGACCTAGAACATGTGCACATCATGCATTGCATACTGCTTGTGCATTTTAATGTGCCTTTTAGCTTAACTTTGTATTATTTGAAGGTTACTATTTATAAGAAATTCAATTGTCTAATTTACCCGAACTAATATTTTTTCTAGGTTATTTGACTCTTAGGAGGAGTGAGAAAATTGAGAACCCAACCATTTGACCTTAGGAACGCGCGATTGAAAATAGTTTTGAGTACCGAATGAATAGTAAAATAGTGTTACATAGGTAGGATAGTTAACTAGCTAACTTTATTGCACAAATTAGCATTATTTTGAGTATTGTCTTGCTTCAATAGTGCCCATTTAGCCTACCACACATATTAAATAACCAACATATAACACAAACACACACATTAGCTAACAAAATAAAAGACAAAAATTCCCTTCTTGTCCCAATAGAGCCATCGGTCATATAGCTCCAAGAGGAGAAAAATCACTTCTTCAAACTTCAATTTTTGGCTTAACCAAGGATTCTAGGAGTGGATTCAACATACCTAGGGTCTTCTTCTAGCATTCTCAAGAGCGTGAGGTGAGGGATTTTGCATCTTTTGTGCATTTGAAATTGTTATAACTTTATGGAGGAAAATGATTTGATGTCTATGGCTCTTGAATTGCTTGAATGATGTTAAATTCCTTCTTATTATGCTATAGAGACCTTGTGTATTTAGTTTGATGGCTTGGTTTTGTGTTTAATGCAAAGTTTAAATGAGGAAGATGATGAATAGTATCCAAAACCTAGGATTTTGTTATAATTTGCTTAATAGATTGATTTCATGCTTCCTATAGGTGCTAGAGATATTAATGAATATAAAATTATAATTAGATGAGTTTCAATTGCCCAAAACTTGAGTAAAAATGCATAATTAGCTTAGTTTTCAAAGGAGTTTTAGGTGTATTGTAAATTCAGGTTGATTTGAGTGTTATATTTAGTGTACTTAGGGTATGTAAGTACTAAATACATGATTATGGTGCTTAATTGAACATCAAATAGAGTACTTGTAATTATAATGCATAAGGGGGGAAAACAAAGCTTTTGGGGCTAATGTGGGTTAACGAGTGGTTTCGTGTACCCTAGGTGTGCCATAATGTATAATTAGAACAACATAATGGCTCATTTGAGAATCGGGAACCTTGGCATTTGGTTTGGAGTTAAATAGCTTAGGGTAACAAAGGGGGAAAAAAGTGAGAATTGAGTGTTTTAGCACTTGTATTGCCTTGTTGTTGCTTATTGTGTGTTTTAAGTATATTTCTACAGTATATTTGAGCTATTTGTAGAGTTACGTGAAAAACATGATATTGTCTCCTTTGTGCACTTGTGGATATTTCATGGCTAATGCTTATATCTTAATTGTATAGTTCTAATGTTTGTTAAGTAGTTGTTGTATGATATGGTTTATGACTTGTACACTGGGTTACTTGATTGTATACCAAATTGTGATGATCTTCTAGTTGAATGTTATCTCGAACATTTGATTAATCGGCGTGCTGTGCAAATCACCTGAATGTACCGGGGTAGGCCTCCCAAATGTTCGAGTGTCGGAATAATTCCTGAATGTGTCGAAGGCTATTGCCAGATTGTACCGGAGTTTATTTCCTAATTGAGTCAAGTCAAAATTGAGTCAAGCTTGACTAAGTGATACTTGAATTCATTGCCTTACTCGTGATTGGGGTTTTGATGTTGTTTTTGTGCATTATGTTTAGTTCTTTCTTTACCTTTATTATACAATTAGCTTTATTGGTTGTTTGTAGCCTGGCTTCTTGTTGCTTCAGGCATAATGGTGCTCGAGTGTTTCATATGGATTCCACATATTTTGTGTTCCCTAATCAGTCCTGGGGCTCTATTTTGGTTTAAAGATGGTTAAAAGTAGTGGACCTCACGTATTTTTTTCATTATTAGTGTTGTTTTTTGGACTATGAGACTCTAAAAATATCCAAATTTAAAAAATTTTGTATTTTGAAAACTCCATTGAAGATAACCTTATGAAGATCACAGTGCTGCAAGGTATACATGGTTGGCACTCGAGGAAATTTGGTTGGTTGTTTACAATCTGCAAATCACTCCCTACCTGGCTTGTTATTGGACGTTTCCGGAGAATAGAATCTACATATCATATTATTTTAATAATTTATTTATCATCCTTTATATAGATAGTTGGTTTTTCAAACACATAACAGGTTATAAATAAATGTTAAAAAATGAGATTGGTTATATGCTTGTGTGCAATAAGCCAAACTTAAGTCAATACCTAGAATGGACATCTTAATTTCCAAATCAGCTACTCTCAGGATAACATAGCCTCTCTACATGGATTTGCTTCATTTACAATATTATTACCTATAATTCTATGCACTACATATTACTAGGAATACTATGTATTACCATATATAATTTATGTACTAAACTAATTTTTCTACACTAGCCTTGTAACTAGTTTTTTTAAAAAAATAAAAAAATAAATGCCAAAATATCATGTTGAATCAAAACAACCTTTTTATCTAACAAATTCAAAAAATAATAAAGCAAAAGCAAGATTAAACAATTTGTTGCAATAAATTTAGGGATTGAAATGTAGGGAAAATTAATTCGAAATTAGATGTGATATTCTTAAGTTTTATTATTAAGACTCTAACGCAGAAAAAGGACTACATTAGTCCCTGAAATCAGTTAGAAACTGTTGTCACGAGCATTATTTTTTTTCATGAAAATAAGGTAATATTACAAACTATTGTTATTGACTTTGATCCCGAGTAGTTTTGGCTAATTTTGACTCAATTATTAAGTGGGCCACACATCTCATGGAGATAAAGACACATATGAACGTGTTTGTTTCATCGAGTAGATATACATATTCACTTAGTTAAAACCAATAAGAAGTGAATGACAAATATATTGAAACACATCTTTCTTTCTCTCAACAGCTTACAACTTTCTTCTTTCTACCTTTAGCTTTTAGCCATGTCTTCCGCCTCCCGCTCCTTCCCTCACCATCCCCTTAGTGGTCTCAGAGCCTAGTTAACTGTAGCACTTCCATATTCTGGTATTGAAGGTCTTAAACTATACTTGTGTGTTGAACATTAGAGTCTTTGGCAATAGGGCAATAGCTGTTAAAGAGTTAATGAAAGGCGTCGTAATTCCCGCAGTAAGTCCAGTCATGACCAGTGTATCCACCATGCTGATCTTCCCCTGCCAGAACAAGAAGTTGTTGCTAACAACTCTGAAGTCACTTTTTTTGATCCTTCCGCATCTCACTATGAGGTAGACATAACCCAAACACCTCATCTACCAAACCAGGTGAACTCTTCAAACTCTCTCCATTAAACCCATACTCATACTACCAAACCTCCCAACTCACACAAAAGTTCAAATCTTTATTACCTATCAAGCCAGCAGCCCTTACAGCCGTGTACAAATCCTCTACAGTTTCTGTACAATCCGTATCCTCTTCCCGCACAGAAACCTATCTTCCTATACTTTCTAAACCTGATCTCCGTAGATATAGACAGAAAAGTTAGAAAGGTTTACACCTTGGAGCCATTCGTCTAGCCTTACAGCCTAGTTTCCTTGCTGAAAACAATGTTTTATGTCTAGTCTCTTTACTAGATACCAGGTGGCGTAAGTTTGATGATGCACTCATGTGTGCCGTTGAAGCAAGTCTTCACAATGGCCATGTTCTCATCCAGGTTGAACCAAACTTCACCCTTAATCTTTCATGTCCTACCCTTTCTCAAACTATACAGGTCCTTATCCAACTTTATGGAGCAGATATGAACCCAAATGAAACTGTTGTTGCACTCAATCATTCTATGACCTATAAAGTCCAAACCCATCTTTTTTCCATGGACCACAACTGTAAGCCTCGAGTCTACTTGTTAGGTGATAGTAATGTTACCCAACCAAAGATTTACACCAAACATGAACTCACTTTCCCTCCTCGATGGAAAAATGATTATGAGAAAATCCATAACCGACCAATCATCCAGGATTCACCAAGAATCTCTGGACATCCTCTAGAACCAGGTCGTGTCGCTATATCCTTTCCAACAGAATCCTAACTAGCTGAACCATGTGAAAAATGCCAACTTGCTGGACATCCTCAGTCCTGTCCACACTGTGTCAGAAAACCTTTTGCTACCAGATCTAGGTCTTCTAGATATGTATGTTCTATTAACTTTCTAGAAGACATTTATTGCACAGGAGAAACAACTAATGCTTATGTTGGTAAATGGCAAGTTACCAAAACCAGGTCAGAAGATGTTGGACCAATTGAATCAGCAATCAATTGGAGCAACATGAATGCAAAAGCTCAGAATACTACCATTCAAAAAATATGGTCACATCTCAGGAAACATGTTGCATGGACAAAAGAAGCCCATAATCATCTCAGACAAGGTTGTTATGACCAATATAATGACATCCACAAGGCTTTCCACAAGAATCACATATACTATCAGACAACTCCAATCAACTAGAAAAAACTGCCAAAAATCGCTCCAATTCGGAACCCTTCTGGACAAGTTCGTTCTTAGAACAGCATCAACATGATCAACATGTAGAAATCTTCTTCCGAGAAGCATTATCTTGATTCAGAAGAGTTCAAAAGAAAAAGAGAACGACTCGCTACAAAGCTCAAACAGCCAGCTAGGCCAAAGAAGCAGTCCTCTCATCCTTGGAAGCATAATCCAAATCCAAATCATGCAGTCTGGATACCAAGTGAAAATTGCGAAAAAGCCTATTGGGTTGATCTCACACCACCTCTTCATTATCTCTCCAAAGAGAAAATTATCCCAACTGGGAGGGGTGATGAAGACAAGAAAGAAGGTCCTAGTGAAATTTCCTCAGTCATTTCGTCCTTTGATTCCTTTGATCCATTTGAAAAGGATTCATCCCCTCAGACGATTCCACCATACAAAGGACCAGTTCTTATGCAAACCCTTGTGACTCCGTTCTACACGGACACCACAAGAACACGTACACATAACCCTGTACAAACTAATCCTGATGATTCAGAAGCAACCAGTGACCAAGGCGAAACTTCCCAAGCAGGAGAAAATCAGAACCAACAGCCGCCACAAGCACAAGTCCCACAGGTTCCACAACAGCAACCTCAGAGACAACAAAACATTGAAGGAAAAGTTTTTATCCCATATGTTCCAGATCACAAGCAATTCTGGAACATTGATGCAATTCCTCCTGATGACAGGCTTAAATATCTTGAGGAAATGGATGCATAGATAAATGGAGAATCTCTCCGAAATCCTACTCTTGAGATAAGAGATATCATTGACCATCTTATTGCTGCTTTTACAGGATCACTTCGCAGTTGGTGGACCAGGATGTTAATAGAAGAAGAAAGACAAATCATCCTCACAGATGCAGATCCTATTCAGATGTTTCCAAGATGTCTACGAGCCATTTTCGTAGGACAAACAGCCCAAGAGATTGAGCAAGCAGAAAAGGAGTTCTTACTCAACAAATGTTGCGATGTTGCAAAACTTGGAGATTACTATCTCAGACAGGAAGCTCTGTATTTTACCTTTGGGAAAAATACAGAAATCATCAAGAAGACGTTCGTCTTTAACATGTCACAACCCCTTCCTGAATTGCTCAAAACAGAGTTCAAACGAGCCAATGTTGCAGATCTAAGATAGGTGAGTCTTGCTCACTTGTACCAAATGGCCAGAAAGCTCATTCAAGATCAGTGCGAGTCCAAGCGACTTGGCAAACTTCTCAAGAGCAACGAGCAGAAAACAATGGATACTTTTTGCAGAAAAGATTTCCAAAATTTTGATTGTCATGCTCACAGCTACTCTCCATGTTCGTGTCACAAATACAATAAGCACAAACATCCGAAAAGATTTCACAAGTCCAGAAAACCTTTCAAGAAATTCAGATTTGTGAAGAAAAGATCAAAACCCTCTTCTTCCACTAAATGTTTTCTTTGTGCAAAAAAGGGACATTTTGCAAAATATTGTTACCTCAAAAAGTCCAAGAAGCTACCAGCCAAGCTTGTTCAGTTCATCTCAACTCAAAATTTTGATGACCAGCTATACACATGGACTTCTGAACCAGATCAAGCCGTCTTTAACCTTGATACAGCCTCATCCTCAGATCTTACCTCAGAATCTGAATCCTCTGATTCAGAAATAAACCTCTCCATAGCCAAAATACCTAAAACCACTGAACAACCAATCCTTACCACTTCCAAAGCTATGGAAAAATCTATAAGCCATACATAAAGCATGTTGTTAACCTTCCAGGATATGTTCCTATCACCGTTACTGCACTTCTAGACACAAGTTCATGTATTTCTTTCATGAAATCCAAGTGTCTTCCTCCTGAATTTTGGATTTCCTCCAGAGCAACCTTTACCACCACTTCTGGTAGTGGATTTGCAAGTGAAGCACATTCCATGACCATTCCCATACACTTATCCCCAGATGTCTCAGTTCGACACAGCTTTTACCAGTATGATCAATGCTGTGAAGATATTCTTTTAGGAATGGATTTTCTCACCTTACTTGCTCCATTCTCATTTCAGACCGATAGTTTTCAATTCCTGCATAGTAAGTATACCCCTTGGGTATCCTTACAAAAATTGCCCTCACAGGTTTCAGCCATTCAAGATGATGAATTTGCTGAAGAAAGAAGCCCCCTCATTTCCTGTTGCGGTGATCTTCCAAACAAGTTTTGGGAAAGAGAGAAACACTTTGTCTCTCTACCTTACAAAGAAAATTGACAGATGCCACACCAAACCACCTCTCATCCAGGAATGCCAAAAGATGAAGATCTTTGTCAAGCTGAAATTCAGACACTACTTGAGCAAGGTCTCATCCGACCATCCTGATCTCCATGGGCAAGTCATGCCTTTTATGTCAACAAAAGATCTAAACAAGTCCGAGGAAAGAAAAGATTGGTGATAGATTATCCCCAACTCAATGACCAGTTGCAAGATATCAGATACCCTCTTCCAAGAAAGGAACAACTCTTTCAGAAGCTATCCAAAGCCAAATTATTCTCCAAATTTAATATAAAATTTGGATTTTGGCAAATTGGTATTACTGAAGCTGATAGATTCAAAACTGCTTTTGTTGTTCCACAGGGACATTATGAATGAAACATCATGTCATTCGGTCTCAAGAATGTACCGTCCGAGTTCCAACACAGAATGGATGATCTGTACCGACCCTTGCGCAGCACTGTATTGTCTACATTGATGATGTTTTGGTATTCAGTAACACAGTTGAAGAACACCACCAGCATCTCCGACAATTCCAGGAGTTAACCTACCAGCATGGATTAGTTCTTGTTGAATCCAAGATGAAAATTGGTCTCAATGCTATTGATTTTCTTGGTTTGCAGATAAGAGAAGGACACATTCTCTTACAGGACCACATATCAAGCAAAGTCCTCGACTTTCCTGATGAACTCAGAACTATTACACAGATCCAACAGTTTATTGGCCTCATCAATTATGCCTCATCGTATGTCCCATAATTGGCCAACTACACCAGCCAAATTTCCAAGTACCTCTAAAAATCTAACATTGGAAATTGGTCTCCATAAGCCACAGTTGCAGTCCAGAAGCTGAAAGAGCTATGTAAAACACTTCCTCCTCTCAAGATCCCAGGTCCAAGACAACTCATCTTGTAGATTGATGTTTCCCTTAATTTTTGGGCCGCAGTTCTCATTAAAGAAGACAATGGACACAGACAAGTCTGTGGTTACAAATCAAGATCTTTCATGCCAGCACAGCGCAACTATCCCTCTTTCAAAAGAGAAGTTCTTGCAGTTATTCAGGGAATCAAAAAATTCAAATTTTATCTTGCTCAAAATTCTTTCATTATTGAAACATATTTTAAAGGATTTCAGGGTGTTCTTAAGAGAAGGCAGAATGATATTCCAGCTCCACAACTCATCCAATGGACAGAATGGATTTCCCAGTTTAATTGGACAATGCGACACATCCCAGGCAAAGAGAATATCCTTGTTGATTTTCTCCCTCGCACTCCGCCATTAGAGAAAGCTGTTTGCATGGTAAATCCAAATGGTCGTACACTCCCATCTTCCTTTGTTCCAGGTCTTATTCTAGGCCGTTCCAACTCAAATCCAGATCCCACTGATGGCCAGTCTCATACATTTTATGATTTGAGTCTAGATTAACAGGCCCAATTTCTCGCAGCCCTTCCTGAGGAGCTTCAACTCAAAATCCTACGAGCGTTCGCACGCAGCCAGATAACTAATTTCTTTGAGGAATTCGTTGAGATCAAGCAAAACTAATTATTGATCTGTTCAGCTCTGTCTATTATGTTCGCAATATTGTTCAAAATAATCCTCAGCATGAAGAACCATGGGATACAGTTCTTGATTTCAATAATTATGACTTTTCAAAGATGCAATTCTTGTATCTTTGGTATTGGCTTAATTATTATCCTATGGCAGTTCTTTTTGATCCAGAACTCATTCAAAAACATGTTCGCGTGTTCCCAGAGTCCTGCTTCGTCAAGCTCTTCTCACAGGTGTTTCAGTCATTTAATCCTCCAACACTCATCACCGGTCAAGTTATACAGCACCAGTAGGTTTTCATCATTCGCCTCACAAACGTTTGGAATCGAGTCATTCTACCAACCATCATCCCAATCAACCATTTCCACCTCCGACAAGAGTCTTGAAAATATTTTATTTCTTGGGAACAATGTCTTATGGTAAAGAGAGCCACCGCTCGACCTCATGGTCTAGATGTTTCTGATCCCCGAGAATTTTGGCACGTACGTTTTCCTGATAGCGCCACTTTTTATGAGCATCTTCTCGTCTTCCAGAGTTTTTCTCAAGAAGATGGCTATTCCACTGCAGACCTCGGGTCTGACTACGACCCGTGGGGGAGAGATCTTAGCCAAAACAGTCAAGAGTGGGATGATATCGATCTCAATAACGACAGATAGTGACTCATTGAAGATAGAATTTCAGGAATCCCGGGTGGAACCCATGACGAAGCTTCGTGTCATGTAAATAGGTTTGTCATGTTGTAATAATAGGATATGACATGAATCTTTTGTCACTTCAGATTCCCTTTAGGTCATGTCTCGTTTATCTGTTTGTAATAAGTGAGATTTCCTTTATTAAAGGAAACCGCCTTAGTCGCGCCAGGTTTGTCTTATTGTGAATTATTAGGAATCTCTTTATGTCGTGTCTGTTTTTCCTTTATTAAAGGTCCTACCCTCTCTCAAACTATGGAAGGCGAGAAGATGCTCATAAAAAGTGGGGCTATCTGGAAAGCGGGCGTGCCATAATTCTCGGGGATCAGAAACATCTAGACCATGAGCTCGAGCAGTGGCTCTCTTGATCGTACGATATTGTTCCCAAGAAATAAAATACTCCCAAGACTCTTATCGGAGATGGAAATGGTTGATTGGGATAATGGTTGGTGGAATGACTCGATTCCAAACGTCTGTGAGGCGAATGATGAAAACCTGTTAGTGCAGTATAACTTGACCGGTGATGAGTGTTGGAGGATCAAATGACTGAAACACCTGTGAGAAGAGCTTGACGAAGCGGGATTCTGGGAACACGCGAACATGTCTCCAAATGAGTTCTGGATCAAAAAGAACTGTCATAGGATAATAATTAAGCCAATACCAAAGATACAAGAATTGCATATTTGAAAAGTCATAATTATTGAAATCAATAAATGTATCCCATGGTTCTTCATGTTGAGGATTATTACGAACAACGTTGCAAACATAATAGACAGAGCTGAACATATCAATAATTCGTCTGAGCATGATCTTAACGAATTCCTCAAAGAAATCAGTGATCTGACTACGTGTGAACGCTCGTAGGATTTTGAGTTGAAGTTCCTCATGAAGGGCTGCGAGAAATTAGGCATGTTGATCTAGACTCAAATCATAAAATGTCTGAGACAGGCCATCAGTAGGATCGGGATTTGAGCTGGAACTGCCTGGAATAAGACCTAGAACAAGGGAAGATGGGAGTGTGCGACTATTTGGATTTACCATGCAAACAGCTTTTTCTAATGGCGGAGTATGAGAGAGAAAATCAGCAAAGATATTCTCTTTGCCTGGGATGTGTCGCATTGTCCAATTGAACTGGGAAATCCATTCTGTCCATCGGATGAGTTGTAGATCTGGAATATCTTTATGTCTTCTCTTAAGAACACCTTGAAATCCTTTAAAATCTGTTTTAATAATGAAAGGATTTTGAGCAAGATAAAACTTGAATTTTTTGATTCCCAGAATAACTGCAAGAACTTCTCTTTTGAAAGAGTAATAGTTGCATTGTGCTGGCGCGAAAGATCCTGATTTGTAACCACCGACTTGTCTGTGTCCATTGTCTTCTTCAATGAGAACTGCAGCCCAAAAAGCAAGGGAAGCATCAGTCTGCAAGATGAGTTGTCTTGGACCTGGGATCTTGAAAGGAGGAAGTGTTTTACATAGCTCTTTCAACTTCTGGACTGTAACTGTGGCTTCTGGAAACCAATTTCCAATGTTAGATTTTCGGAGGTACTTGGAAATCTGGCTGGTATAGTTGGTCAATGATGGGACATGCGATGAGGCATAATTAATGAGGCCAATGAACTGTTGGATCTGTGTAACAGTTCTGAGTTCATCAGGAAAGTCGAGGACTTTGCTTGATATGTAGTCCTGTAAGAGAATGTGTCCTTCTCTTCTCTGCAACCAAGAAAATCAATAGCATTGAGACCAATTTTCATCTTGGATTCAGCAAGAACTAATCCTTGCTATTAGGTTAACTCCTGGAATTGTCAGAGATGCTGGTGGTGTTCTTCAGCTGTGTTACTGAATACCAAAACATCATCAATGTAGACAATACAGTGCTGCGCAAGGGGTCGGTACACATCATCCATTCTGTGTTGGAACTCGGACGGTGCATTCTTGAGACTGAATGGCATGACGTTCCATTCATAATGTCCCTGTGGAACAACAAAAGCAGTTTTGAATCTATCAACTTCAGTAATACCAATTTGTCAAAATCCAGATTTCATATCAAATTTGGAGAAGAATTTGGCTTTGGATAGTTTCTAAATGAGTTGTTCCTTTCTTGGAAGAGGATATCTGATATCTTGCAACTGGTCATTGAGTTGGTGATAATCTATCACCAATATTTTCTTTCCTCGGACTTGTTCAGATCTTTTGTTGACATAAAAGGCATGACTTGCCCATAGAGATCAGGATGGTCGGATGAGACCTTGCTCAAGTAGTATCTCAATTTCAGCTTGACAAAGATCTTCATCTTTTGGCATTCCTGGATGAGAGGCAGTTTGGTATAGCATCTGCCAATTTTCTTTGTAAGGTAGAGAGACAAAGTGTTTCTCTCTTTCCCAAAACGTGTTGGGAAGAGCACCGCAACAAGAAATGAGGAGGCTTCTTTCTTCAGCAAATTCATCATCTTGAATGGCTGAAACTTGTGAGAGCAATTTCTGTAAGGATACCCAAGGGATATACTGATTATGCAGGAATTAGAAACCATTGGTCTGAAATGAGAATGGAGCAAGTAAGGTGAGAAAATCCATTCCAAAAAGAATATATTCACAGCATTGATCATACTAGTAAAAGTTGTGTTAAACTGAGACATCTGAGGATAAGTGTATGAGAATGGTCATGGAATGTGCTTCACTTGCAAGTCTACTACCAGAAGCAGTGGTAAAGGCTGCTCTAGAGAAAATCCAAAATTCAAAAGGGAAACACTTGGATTTCATAAAAGAAATACATGAACCTGTGTCTAAAAGTGCAGTAACAGTGATAGGAACATATCCTGGAGGGTTAACAACATGCTTTATGTATGGCTTATAGATTTGTCTTGGGATAAAGGTAGCTTTAGAAGTGGTAAAGATTGGTTGTTCAGTGGTTTTGTGTATTTTGGCTATAGAGAGGTTTAGTTCTAAATCAGAGGTAAGATCTGAGGATAAGGCTGTATCAAGGTTAAGGACGGCTTGATCTTGTTCGAAAGTTCATGTGTATAGCTGGTCATCAAAATTTTGATTTGAGATGAACTGAACAAGCTTGGCTTGTAGCTTTTTGGACTTTTTGAGGTAACAATCTTTTGCAAAATGTCTCTTTTTTCCACAAAGAAAACATTTAGTGGAAGAAGAGGGTTTTGATCTTTTCTTCACAAATCTGAATTTCTTGAAAGGTTTTCTGGACTTGTGAAATCTTTTCGGATGTTTTTGCTTCTTGTATTTGTGACAGGAACATGGAGAGTAGCAGTAAGCATGACAACCAAACTTTTGGAAATCTTTTATGTAAAAAGTATCCATTGTTTTCTGCTCGTTGCTCTTGAGAAGTTTGCCAAGTCGCTTGGACTCACACTGATCTTGAATGAACTTTCTAGCCATCTGGTACAAGTGAACAAGACTCACCTGTCTTAGATCTGCAATATTGGCTCGTTTGAACTATGTTTCGAGCAATCAGGAAAGGGTTGTGACATGTTAAAGACGAACGCCTTCTTGATGCTTTCTGTATTTTTTCCAAAAGTAAAATACAGAGCTTCCTGTCTGAGATAGTAATCTCCAAGTTTTGCAACATCGCAGCATTTGTTGAGTAAGAACTCCTTTTTTGCTTGCTCAATCTCTTGGGTTGTTTGTCGTTCGAAAATGACTCGTAGATATCTTAGAAACATCTGAGTAGGATTTGTATCTGTGATAATGATCTGTCTTTCTTCTTCTGTTAGCATCCTGGTCCACCAACTGCGAAGTGATCCTATAAAAGCAGCAACAAGACGGTCAATGATATCTCTTATCTCAAGAGTAGGATTTCGGAGAGAATCTCCATTTATCCATGTATCAATTTTCTCAAGATATTTGAGTCTGTCATCAGGAGGAATTGCATCAATGTTCCAGAATTGCTTGTGATCTAGAGCATATGGGATGGAAGCTTTTCCTTCAATGTTTTGTTGTCTCTGAGGTTGTTGTTGTGGAACCTGTGGAACTTGTGCTTGTGGCGGCTGTTGGTTTCGGTTTTCTCCTGCTTGGGAAGTTTTCCTTTGGTCACTGGTTGCTTCTGAATCATCAGGATTAGTTTGTACAGGGTTATGTGTACATGTTCTTGTGGTGTCCATGTAGAACGGAGTCACAGGGGTTGGCATAAGAACTGGTCCTTTGTATGGTGGAATCGTTTGAGAGTATGGATCCTTTTCAAATGGATCAAAGGAATCAAAGGACGAAATGACTGAGAAAAATTTCACTAGGACCTTCTTTCTCGTCTTCATCACCCTACCCAGTTGGGATAATTTTTCTTTGGAGAGATATTGAGGAGGTGGTGTGAGATCAACCCAATAGTCTTTTTTGCAATTTCCACTTCGTATCCAGACTGCATGATCTGGCTTTGGATTATGCTTCCAATGATGAGAGGACTGCTTCTTTGGCTTAGCTGGCTGTTTGAGCTTTGTAGCGAGTCGTTCTCTTTTTCTTTTGAACTCGTCTGAATCAAGATAATGCTTTTCGGAAGAAGATTTCTGCATGTTGATCATGTTGACGATGTTCCAAGAACGAACTTGTCCGGAAGGGTTCCGAACTAGAGCAGTTTTCTGCAATTTTTTCCAGTTGATTGGAGTTGTCTAATGGTATATGTGATTCTTGTGGAAAGCCTTGTGGAGGTCATTATATTGGTCATAACAACCTTATCTAAGATGATCATGGGTTTCTTTTGTCCATGCAACATGTTCCCTGAGATTTGACCATATTTTTTGAATGGCAGCATTCTGAGCTTTTGCATTCATGTTGCTCCAATTGATTGCTAACTCAATTGGTCCAACATCTTCTTGTCTGGTTTTGGTAACTTGTCATTTACCAACATAAGCATTGGTTGTTTCTCCTGTGCAATAAATGTCTTCTGGAAAGTTAATAGAATAGACATATCTAGAAGACTTAGATCTGGTAGCAAAGGGTTTTCTGACACAGTGTGGACAGGACTGAGGATGTCCAACAAGTTGGTATTTTTCACATGGTTCAGCTGGTTGGGATTCTGTTGGAAAGGATATGGCGACACGACCTTGTTCTAGAGGATGTCTAGAGATTCTTGGTGAATCATGGATGATTGGTCAGTTATGGCTTCTTTCATAATCATTTTTCCATCGAGGAGGGAAAGTGAGTTCATGTTTGGTGTAAATCTTTGGTTGGGTAACATTACTATCACCAAACATGTGGACTCGAGACTTACAGTTGTGGTCCATGGAAAAAAGATGGGTTTGGAATTTATAGGTCATAGAATGATGGAGTGCAACAACAGTATCATTTGGGTTCATATCAGCTCCATAAAGTTGGATAAGGACCTGATGGTTTGAGAAAGGGTAGGACGGGAAAGATCAAGGGTGAAGTTTGGTTCAACCTGGATGAGAACATGGCCATTGTGAAGACCTGCATCAACGGCACAGATGAGTGCATCATCAAACTTACGCCACCTGGTATCAAGTAAAGAGACTAGACATGAAACATTTTTTCCGGCAAGGAAACTAGGCTGTAAGGCTAGACGAATGGCTCCAAGTTGTAAACCTTTGTAACCTTTCTATCTATATCTACGGAGATCAGGTTCAGAAAGTATAGGAAGATAGGTTTCTGTGCGGGAAGAGGATACGGATTGTACAGAAACTGTAGAGGATTTGTACACGGCTGTAAGGGCTGCTGGCTTGATAGGTAATAAAGATTTGAACTATTGTGTGAGTTGGGAGGTTTGGTAGTATGAGTATGGGTTTAATGGAGGGAGTTTGAAGAGTTCACCTGGTTTGATAGATGGAGGTGTTTGTGTTATGTCTACCTCATAGTGAGATGCAGAAGGATCAAAAAAAGTGACTTCAGAGTTGTTAGCAACAACTTCTAGTTCTGGCAGGGGAAGATCAGTCATAGTGGATACACTGGTCATGACTGGACTTACTGCGGGACTTATGACGCCTTTCATTCACTCTTTAACGGCTATTTCCCAATTGCCAAAGACTCTAGTGTTCAACACACAACTATAGTTTAAGACCTTCAATACCAGAATAGGGAAGTACTACAGTTAACTAAGCCCTTATACCACTAAGGGGATGGTGAAGGAATGAGCGGGAGGCGGAAGACATGGCTAAAAGCTAAAGGTAGAAAGAAGGAAGTTGTAAGCTGTTGAGAGAAAAAAATATGTGTTTCAATCCAAATCTGACTCTTCTCTTTTAGTCAGGGGTTCTTCAGTATTTATAGGCAAACCATTACAAAGCCTAATAATACAAATAGAATCTTCACTATTCCTGAAAAGGACTAAAGCATCTTCCTTTAATAAAGAAAAAGCTGACACGACATAAAGAAATTCCTAATAATTCATAATAAGACAAACCTGACGCGACTAAAGCGGTTTCCTTTAATAAAGGAAATCTCACTTATTACAAACTGACAAACGAGACATGACCTAAAGGAAATCTGAAGTGACAAAAGATTCCTGTCATATCCTATTATTACAACATGACAAACCTATTTATATGACACGAAGCTTCGTCATGGGGTCCACCCGGGATTTCTGGAATTCTGTCTTCAATGAGTCACTATCTGTCGTTATTGAGATTGATATCATCCCACTCCTGACTGTTTTGGCTAAGATCTCTCCCCCACGGGTCGTAGTCAGGCCCGAGGTCTGCAGTGGAATAGCCATCTTCTTGAGAAAAACTTTGGAAAGCGAGAAGATGCTCATAAAAAGTGGGGCTATCAAGAAAACAGATGTGCCATAATTCACGGGGATCAGAAACATCTAGATCATGAGCTCGAGCAGTGGCTCTCTTAACCGTAAGACATTGTTCCCACGAAATAAAATATTCCCAAGACTCTTGTCGGAGGTGGAAAGAGTTGATTGGGATGATGGTTGGTGGAATGACTCGATTCCAAATGTCTGTGAGGCGAATGATGAAAACCTGCTGGTGCTATATAAATTGACCGGTGATGAGTATTGGAGGATCAAATGACTAAAACACTTGTGAGACGAGCCTGACGAAGCGGGATTCTGGGAACACGCGAACATGTCTCCGAATGAGTTCTGGATCAAAAAGAACTGCCATAGGAAAATAATTAAGCCAATACCAAATACACAAGAATTGCATCATTGAAAAGTCATAATTATTAAAATCAAGAACTGTATCCCATGGTTCTTCATGCTGAGGATTATTACGAACAACTTTGGAAACATAATAGACAGAGCTGAACAGATCAATAATTCGTCTGAGCTTGATCTCAACGAATTCCTTAAAGAAATTAGTGATCTGGCTGCGTGCGAACGCTCGTAGTATTTTGAGTTGAAGCTCTTCAGGAAGGGCTGCGAGAAATTGGGCTTGTTGATCTAGACTCAAATCATAAAATATCTGAGACTGGCCATCAGTAGGATCTAGATTTGAGCTGAAACTGCCTGGAATAAGACCTAGAACAAGGGAAGATGGGAGTGTGCGACCATTTGGATTTACCATGCAAATAGCTTTCTCTGATGGCGGAGTGTGAGAGAGAAAATCAGCAAGGATATTATCTTTGCCTGGGATGTGTCGCATTGTTCAATCGAACTGGGAAATCCATTATGTCCATCGGATGAGTTGTGGATTTGGAATATCATTCTGTCTTCTCTTAAGAACACCCTGAAATCCTTTAAAATCTGTTTCAATGATGAAAGGATTTTGAGCAAGATAAAAGTTGAATTTTTTTTATTTCGTGAATAACTACAAGAACTTCTCTTTTGAAAGAGGGATAGTTGCGCTGTACTAGCGTGAAAGATCCTAATTTGTAACCACAGATTTGTCTGTGTCCATTGTCTTCTTGAATGAGAACTGCAGCCCAAAAATCAAGGGAAGCATCAATCTGCAAGATAAGTTGTCCTGGACCTAGGATCTTGAGAGGAGGAAGTGTTTTACATAGCTCTTTCAGCTTCTGGACTGCAACTGTAGCTTCTGGAGACCAATTTCTAATGTTAGATTTTCGGAGGTACTTGGAAATCTGGCTGGTGTAGTTGGCCAATGATGGGACATGCAATGAGGCATAATTGATGAGGCCAAGGAACTGTTGGATATGTGTAACAGTTTTGAGTTCATCAGGAAAGTCGAGGACTTTGCTTGATATGTGGTCCTGTAAGAGAATGTGTCCTTCTCTTATCTGCAAACCTAGAAAAACAATAGCATTGAGACCAATTTTCATCTTGGATTCAGCAAGAACTAATTCATGCTGGTAGGTTAGCTCTTGGAATTGTCGGAGATGCTAGTAGTGTTCTTCAGTTGTGTTACTGAATACCAAAACATCATCAATGTAGACAATACAGTGCAGCGCATGGGGTCGGTACACATCATCCATTCTAAGTTGGAACTCGGACGGTGCATTCTTGAGACCGAATGGCATGACATTCCATTCATAATGTCCCTGTGGAACAACAAAGTTTGTTTTGAATCTATCAACTTCATAAATACCAATTTCCCAAAATTCAGATTTCATATCAAATTTGGAGAAGAATTTGGCTTTGGATAGCTTCTGAAGGAGTTGTTCCTTTCTTGGAAGAGGGTATCTGATATCTTGCAACTGGTCATTGAGTTGGCGATAATCTATCACCAATCTTTTCTTTCCTCGGACCTGTTCAGATCTTTTGTTGACATAAAAGGCATGACTTGCCCATGGAGATCTGGATGGTCGGATGAGACCTTGCTCAAGTAGTGTCTGAATTTCAGCTTGACATAGATCTTCATCTTTTGGCATTCCAGGATGAGAGGCGGTTTGGTGTGGTATCTGCCAATTTTCTTTATAAGGTAGAGAGACAAAGTGTTTCTCTCTTTCCCAAAACTTGTTTGGAAGATCACCGCAACAGGAATTGAATAGGCTTCTTTGTTCAAAAAATTTATCATCTTGAATGGCTGAAACCTGTGAGGGCAATTTTTGTAAGAATACCCAAGGGGTATACTGATTATGCAGGAATTGGAAACCATCGGTCTGAAATAAGAATGGAGCAAGTAAGGTGAGAAAATCCATTCCTAAAAGAATATCTTCACAACATTGATCATACTAGTAAAAGCTGTGTTGAACTGAGACATCTGGGGATAAGTGTATGGGAATGGTCATGGAATATGCTTCACTTGCAAATCTACTACCAGAAGCAGTGGTAAAGGTTGCTCTAGAGTAAAAATCCAAAATTCAGGAGGAAGACACTTGGATTTCATGAAAGAAATACCAGAACCTGTGTCTAGAAATGCAGTAACGGTGATAGGAACATATGCTGGAGGGTTAACAACAAGCTTTATGTATGGCTTATAGATTTGTCCTAGGATAAAGGTAGCTTTGGAAGTGGTAAGGATTGGTTATTCAGTGGTTTTGTGTATTTTGGCTATGAAGAGTTTTAGTTCTGAATCAGAGGATTCGGATTCTGAGGTAAGATCTGAGGATGAGGCTGTATCGAGGTTAAGGACGGCTTGATCTGGTTCGGAAGTCCATGTGTATAGCTGGTTATCAAAATTTTAAGTTGAGATTAACTGAACAAGCTTGGCTGGTAGCTTCTTGGACTTTTTGAGGTAACAATCTTTTGCAAAATGTACCTTTTTTTCACAAAGAAAACATTTGGTGGAATAAGAGGGTTTAGATCTTTTCTTCACAAATTTGAATTTCTTGAAAGGTTTTCTGGACTTATGAAATCTTTTCGGATGTTTGTGCTTCTTGTATTTGTGACACGAACTTGGGGAGTAGCTGTGAGCATGACAACCAAACTTTTGGAAATCTTTTCTGCAAAAAGTATCCATTGTTTTCTGCTTGTCGCTCTTGAGAAGTTTGCCAAGTCGCTTGGACTTACACTGATCTTGAATGAGCTTTCTGGCCATCTGGTACAAGTGAGCATGACTCACCTGCCTTAGATCTGCAATATTGGCTCGTTTAAACTTTGTTTCAAGCAATTCAGGAAGGGGATGTGGCATGTTAAAGACGAACGTCTTCTTGATGGTTCCTATATTTTTCCCAAAGGTAAAATACAGAGCTTCCTGTCTGAGATAGTAATCTCCAAGTTTTACAACATCACAGCATTTGTTGAGTAAGAACTCCTTTTCTGCTTGCTCAATCTCTTGGGTTGTTTGTCCTATGAAAATGGCTCATAGACATCTTCGAAACATCTGAATAGGATATGCATCTGTGAGGATGATCTGTCTTTCTTCTTCTGTTAGTATCCTGGTCCACCAACTGCGAAGTGATCCTGTAAAAGCAGCAACAAGACTATCAATGATATCTCTTATCTCAAGAGTAGGATTTCAGAGAGATTTTCCATTTATCCATGCATCCATTTTCTCAAGATATTTGAGTCTGTCATCAGGAGGAATTGCATTAATGTTCCAGAATTGCTTGTGATCTGGAGCATATGGGATGGAAACTTTTCCTTCAATGTTTTGTTGTCTCTAAGGTTGTTGTTGTGGAACCTGTGGGACTTGTGCTTGTGGCAGCTGTTGGTTCCAGTTTTCTCCTACTTGGGAAGTTTCGCCTTGGTCACTGGTTGCTTCTAACTCATCAGGATTAGTTTGTACAGGGTTATGTGTACGTGTTCTTGTGGTGTCCGTGTAGAACGGAGTCACAGTGGTTTGCATAATAACTGGTCCTTTGTATGGTAGAATCGTCTGAGATGATGAATTCTTTTCAAATGGATTAAAGGACGAAATGACTGAGGAAATTTCACTAGGACCTTTTTTCTCGTCTTCATCACCCCACCCAGTTGGGATAATTTTCTCTTTGGAGAGATATTGAGGAGGTGGTGTGAGATCAACCCAATAGGCTTTTTCGCAATTTCCACTTCGTATCCAGACTGCATGATCTGGCTTTGGATTATGCTTCCAAGGATGAGAAGACTGCTTCTTTGGCTTAACTGGTTGTTTGAGCTTTGCATCGAGTCGTTCTCTTTTTCTTTTGAACTCATCTGAGTCAAGATAATGCTTTTCGGAAGAAGATTTCTGCATGTTGATCATGTTGACGCTGTTCCAAGAACGAGCTTGTCCGGAAGGGTTCCATACTTGAGCGGTTTTCTGTAGTTTTTTCCAATTGATTGGAGTTGTCTGATAGTATTTGTGATTCTTGTGGAAAGCCTTGTGGAGGTCATTATATTGGTCATAACAACCTTGTCTGAGATGATCATGGGCTTCTTTTGTCCATGCAACATGTTCCCTGAGATCTGACCATATTTTTTGAATGGTAACATTCTGAGCTTTTACATTCATGTTGCTCCAATTGATTGCTGACTCAATTGGTCCAACATCTTCTGGCCTGGTTTTGGTAACTTGCCATTTACCAACATAAGCATTGGTTGTTTCTCCTGTGCAATAAATGTCTTCTGGAAAGTTTATAGAACATACATATCTAGAAGACCTAGATCTGGTAGCAAAGGGTTTTCTGACACAGTGTGGACAGGACTGTGGATGTCCAACAAGTTGGCATTTTTCACATGGTTCAGCTGGTTGGGATTCCATTGGAAAGGATATGGCGACACGACCTAGTTCTAGAGGATGTCTAGAGATTCTTGGTGAATCATGGATGATTGGTCGGTTATGGCTTCTTTCATAATCATTTTTCCGTCGAGGAGGGAAAGTGAGTTCTTGTTTGGTGTAAATCTTTGGTTGGGTAACATTACTATCACCTAACACGTGGACTCGAGGCTTACAGTTGTGGTCCATGGAAAAAAGATGGGTTTGGACTTTATAGGTCATAGAATGATGGAGTGCAACAACAGTTTCATTTGGGTTCATATCAGCTCCATAAAGTTGGATAAGGACCTGATGGTTTGAGAAAGGGTAGGACGGGAAAGATCAAAGGTGAAGTTTTGTTCAACCTGGATGAGAACATGGCCATCGTGAAGACCTACTTCAACGGCACAGATGAGTGCATCATCAAACTTACGCCACCTGGTATCAAGTAAAGAGACTAGACATGAAACATTTTTTTCGGCAAGGAAACTAGGCTGTAGGGCTAAACGAATGGCTCCAAGGTGTAAACTTTTGTAACCTTTCTGTCTATATCTACGGAGATCAGGTTCAGAAAGTATAGGAAGAAAAGTTTCTGTGCGGGAAGAGGATACAGATTGTACAAAAATTGTAGAGGATTTGTACATGGCTGTAAGGGCTGCTGGCTTGATAGGTAATAAAGATTTGAACTTTTGTGTGAGTTGGGAGGTTTGGTAATATGAGTATGGGTTTAATGGATAGAGTTTTAAGAGTTCACCTGGTTTGGTAGATGGAGGTGTTTGGGTTATGTCTACCTCATAGTGGGATGCGGAAGGATCAAAAGAATTGACTTCAAAGTTGTTAGCAACAACTTCTTCTTCTGGCAGGGGAAGATCAGCCATGGTGGATACACTGGTCATGACTGGACTTACTGCGGAACTTACGACGCCTTTCATTCACTCGTTAACGGCTATTGCCCTATTGCCAAAGACTTTAGTGTTCAACACACAAGTATAGTTTAAGACCTTCAATACCAGAATAGGGAAGTGTTACAGTTAACTAAGCTCTGATACCACTAAGGGGATGGTGAGGGAAGGAGCGGGAGGTGGAAGACATGGCTAAAAGCTAAAGGTAGAAAAAAGGAAGTTGTAAGCTGTTGAGAGAAAGAAAGATGTGTTTCAATCCAAATCTGACTCTGTTCCTTTAGTCAGGGGTTCTTCATTATTTATAGGTAAACCATTACAAAGCCTAATAATACAAACGAAATCTTCACTATTCCAAACAAGGACTAAAGCAGCTTCCTTTAATAAAGGAAAAGCTGACACGACATAAAGAGATTCCTAATAATTCACAATAAGACAAACCTGACGCGACTAAAGCGGTTTCCTTTAATAAATGAAATCTCACTATTTACAAACAGACAAATGAGACATGACCTAAAGGGAATCTGAAGTGACAAAAGATTCATGTCATATCCTATTATTACAACATGACAAACCTATTTGCATGACACGAAGCTTCGTCATAAGGTCCACCCGGGATTCCTGGAATTCTGTCTTCAATGAGTCACCATCTGTTGTTATTGAGATCGATATCATCCCACTCCTGACTGTTTTGGCTAAGGGGATGGTGAGGGAAGGAGCGGGAGGCGGAAGACATGGCTAAAAGCTAAAGGTAGAAAGAAGGATGTTGTAAGCTGTTGAGAGAAAGAAAGATGTGTTTCAATCCAAATCTGACTCTGCCCCTTTAGTCAGGGGTTTTTCATTATTTATAGGCAGATCATTACAAAGCCTAATAATACAAACGGAATCTTCACTATTCCTGACAAGGACTAAAGCAGCTTCCTTTAATAAAGGAAAAGCTGACACGACATAAAGAGATTCATAATAATTTATAATAAGATAAACCTGACGCGACTAAAGCTGATTCTTTTAATAAAGAAAATCTTACTTATTACAAACAGACAAACGAGACATGACCTAAATGGAATCTGAAGTGACAAAAGATTCCTGTCATATCCTATTATTACAACATGACAAACTTATTTACATGACACGAAACTTTGTCATGGGGTCCACTTGGGATTCCTAGAATTCTGTCTTCAATGAGTCACTATCTGTCGTTATTGAGATCGATATCATCCCACTCCTTACTGTTTTGGCTAAGATCTCCACCCCACAGGTCATAGTCAGACCCGAGGTCTGCAGTGGAATAGCCATCTTCTTGAGAAAAACTCTGGAAAGCGAGAAGATGGTCATAAAAAGTGGGGCTATCTGGAAAGCGAACGTGCCAAATTCTCGGGGATCAGAAACATCTAGACCATTAGCTCAAGCAGTGGCTCTCTTGACCGTAAGACATTGTTCCTAAGAAATAAAATATTCCCAAGACTCTTATCGGAGGTGGAAATAGTTGATTGGGATGATGGTTGGTGGAATGACTCGATTCCAAACGTCTGTGAGGTGAATAATGAAAACTTGTTGGTGCTGTATAACTTGACCGGTGATGAGTGTTGGAGGATCAAATGACTAAAACACCTGTGAGAAGAGCTTGACGTAGCGGGATTCTGGGAACACGCAAACATATCTCCGAATGAGTTCTGGATCAAAAAGAACTGACATAGGATAATAATTAAGCCAATACCAAAGATACAAGAATTGCATCTTTGAAAAGTCATAATTATTGAAATCAAGAACTGTATCCCATGGTTCTTCATGCTGAGGATTATTAAGAACAACGTTGCGAACATAATAGACAGAGCTGAACAGATCAATAATTCATATGAGCTTGATCTCAACAAATTACTCAAAGAAATTAGTGATCTGGCTACGTGCGAACGCTCGTAGGATTTTGAGTTGAAGCTCCTCGGGAAGGGCTGCGAGAAATTGGGCCTGTTGATCTAGACTCAAATCATAAAATGTCTAAGACTGGCCATCAGTGGGATCTAGATTTGAGCTGGAACTTCCTGGAATAAGACCTGGAACAAGGGAAGATGGGAGTGTGTAACCATTTGGATTTACCATGCAAAAAACTTTCTCTGATGGCAGAATGCGAGCGAGAAAATCAGCAAGGATATTCTCTTTGCCTGGGATATGTCGCATTGTCCAATTGAACTGGGAAATCCATTCTACCTATCGGATAAGTTGTGGATCTGGAATATCATTCTGCCTTCTCTTAAGAACACCCTGAAATCCTTTAAAATCTGTTTTAATAATGAAAGGATTTTGAGCAAGATAAAACTTGAATTTTTTGATTCCCTGAATAACTGCAAGAACTTCTCTTTTGAAAGAGGCATAGTTGCGCTGTGCTGGCGTGAAAGATCCTAATTTATAACCACCGACTTGTCTGTGTCCATTGTCTTCTTCAATGAGAACTGCGGGCCCAAAAATCAAGGGAAGCATCAGTCTGCAAGATGAGTTGTCTTGGACCTGGGATCTTGAGAGGATGAAATGTTTTACATAGCTCTTTCAACTTCTGGACTGCAACTGTGGCTTCTGGAGACCAATTTCCAATGTTAGATTTTCGGAGGTACTTGGAAATCTGGCTGGTGTAGTTGGCCAATGATGGGACATGCGATGAGGCATAATTGATGAGGCCAAGGAACTGTTGGATCTGTGTAACAGTTCTGAGTTCATCAGGAAAGTCGATGACTTTGCTTGATATGTGGTCCTGTAAGAGAATGTGTCATTATCTTATCTACAAACCAAGAAAATCAATAGCATTGAGACCAATTTTCATCTTGGATTCAACAAGAACTAATCCATGCTGGTAGGTTAACTCTTGGAATTGTCAGAGATGCTGGTGGTGTTCTTCAGCTGTGTTACTAAATACCAAAACATCATCAATGTAGACAATACAGTGTTGCGCAAGGGGTCGGTACACATAATCCATTCTGTGTTGGAACTCGAACGGTGCATTCTTGAGACCGAATGGCATGACGTTCCATTCATAATATCCCTGTGGAACAACAAAAGCAGTTTTGAGTCTATCAACTTCAGTAATGCCAATTTGACAAAATCTAGATTTCATATCAAATTTGGAGAAGAATTTGCCTTTGGATAGCTTCTGAAGGAGTTGTTCCTTTCTTGGAAGAGGGTATCTGATATCTTGCAACTGGTCATTGAGTTGGCGATAATCTATCACCAATCTTTTCTTTCCTCGGACTTGTTCAAATCTTTTGTTGACATAAAAGGCATGACTTGCCCATGGAGATCTGGATGGTCGGATGAGACCTTGCTCAAGTAGTGTCTGAATTTCAGCTTGACAAAGATCTTCATCTTTTGGCATTCTTGGATGAGAGGCGATTTGGTGTGGCATCTGCCAATTTTCTTTGTAAGGTAGAGAAACAAAGTGTTTCTCTCTTTCCCAAAACTTGTTTGGAAGATCACCGTAACAGGAAATGAGGAGGCTTCTTTCTTCAGCAAATTCATCATCTTGAATGGCAAGAAACCTGTGAGAGCAATTTCTGTAAGGATACCCAAGGGGTATACTGATTATGCAAGAATTGGAAACCATCGGTCTGAAATGAGAATGGAGCAAGTAAGGTGAAAAATTCCATTCCTAAAAGAATATCTTCACAGCGTTGATCATACTGGTAAACGTTTTTTCGAACTGAGACATTTGGGGATAAGTGTATGGGAATGGTCATGGAA
The DNA here is from genome assembly GCA_037974665.1 of Ehretia macrophylla. Lineage (NCBI taxonomy): Eukaryota > Viridiplantae > Streptophyta > Magnoliopsida > Boraginales > Ehretiaceae > Ehretia > Ehretia macrophylla. The sequence continues at coordinate 39,977,736 of CM075776.1, read as the reverse complement.
TGTGCTTCACTTGCAAATCCACTACCAGAAGCAGTGGTAAAGGTTGCTCTGGAGGAAATCCAAAATTCAAGAGAAAGACACTTGGATTTCATGAAAGAAATACATGAACCTGTGTCTAGAAGTGCAGTAACGGTGATAGGAACATATCCTGGAAGGTTAACAACAAGCTTTATGTATGGCTTATAGTTTTGTCCTGGGATAAAGGTAGCTTTGGAAGTGGTAAAGATTGGTTGTTCAGTGGTTTTGTGTATTTTGGCTATGGAGAGGTTTCGTTCTGAATCAGAGGATGAGGCTGTATCAAGGTTAAGGACGGCTTGATCTGGTTCGGAAGTCTATGTGTATAGCTGGTCATCAAAATTTTGAGTTGAGATTAACTGAACAAGCTTGGCTGGTAGCTTCTTGGACTTTTTGAGGTAACAATCTTTTGCAAAATGTCCCTTTTTTTCACAAAGAAAACATTTAGTGGAAGAAGAGGGTTTTGATCTTTTCTTCACAAATCTGAATTTCTTGAAAGGTTTTATGGACTTGTGAAATCTTTTCGGATGTTTGTGCTTCTTGTATTTGTGACACGAACATGGAGAGTAACTGTGAGCATGACAACCAAACTTTTGGAAATCTCTTCTGCAAAAAGTATCCATTGTTTTCTGCTCGTTGCTCTTGAGAAGTTTGCCAAGTCGCTTGGACTCGCACTGATCTTGAATGAGCTTTCTGGCCATCTAGTACAAGTGAGCAAAACTCACATGTTTTAGATCTGCAATATTGGCTCGTTTGAACTCTGTTTCGAGCAATTCAGGAAGGGGTTGTGGCATGTTAAAGACGAACGCCTTCTTGATGGTTCCTATATTTTTCCCAAAGGTACAGAGCTTCCTGTCTGAGATAGTAATCTCCAAGTTTTGCAACATCACAACATTTGTTGAGTAAGAACTCATTTTCTACTTGTTCAATCTCTTGGGTTGTTTGTCCTACGAAAATGGCTCGTAGACATCTTAGAAACATCTGAATAGGATCTGCATCTGTGAGGATGATCTGTCTTTCTTCTTCTATTAGCATCCTGGTCCACCAACTGCGAAATGATCCTATAAAAGCAGCAACAAGACTGTCAATGATATCTCTTATCTCAAGAGTAGGATTTCAGAGTGATTCTCCTTTTATCTATGCATCCATTTTCTCAAGATATTTGAGTCTGTCAGCAAGAGGAATTGCATCAATGTTCCAGAATTGCTTTGGATCTGGAGCATATGAGATGAAAACTTTCCCTTCAATGTTTTGTTGTCTCTGAGGTTGCTGTTGTGGAGCCTGTGGGACTTGTGCTTGTGACGGCTGTTGGTTCCGGTTTTCTCCTGCTTGGAAAGTTTCGTCTTGGTCACTGTTTGCTTCTGAATCATCAGGATTAGTTTGTACAGGGTTATGTGTACGTGTTCTTGTAGTGTCCGTGTAAAACGGAGTCACAGGAGTTTACATAAGAACTGGTCCTTTGTATGGTGGAATCGTCTGAGAGGATGAATCATTTTCAAATGGATCAAAGGAATCAAAGGACGAAATGACTGAGGAAATTTCACTAAGACCTTCTTTCTCGTCTTCATCACCCTACCAAGTTAGGATAATTTTCTCTTTGGAGAGATAATGAGGAGGTGGTGTGAGATCAACCCAATAGGCTTGTTCCACTTGGTATCCAGACTGCATGATCTGGCTTTGGATTATGCTTCTAAGGATGAGAGGACTGCTTCTTTGGTTTAGCTGGCTGTTTGAGCTTTGCAGCGAGTCGTTCTCTTTTTCTTTTGAACTCGTCTGAATCAAGATAATGCTTCTTGGAAGAAGATTTCTGCATGTTGTTCATGTTGACACTGTTCCAAGAACGAACTTGTCCGGAAGGGTTCCGAACTGGAGCGGTTTTCTGCAGTTTTTTCCAGTTGATTGGAGTTGTCTGATGGTATATGTGATTCTTGTGGAAAGTCTTGTGGAGGTCATTATATTGGTCATAACAACTTTGTCTGAGATGATCATGGGCTTCTTTTGTCCATGCAACATGTTCCCTGAGATTTGACCATATTTTTTGAATGGCAGCATTCTGAGCTTTTGCATTCATGTTCCTCCAATTAATTGCTGACTCAATTGGTCCAACATCTTCTGACCTGGTTTTGGTAACTTGCCATTTACCAACATAAGCATTGGTTGTTTTCCCTGGTTTGGTAGATGGAGGTGTTTGGGTTATGTCTACCTCATAGTGAGATGCGGAATGATCAAAAGCAGTGACTTCAGAGTTGTTAGCAACAATTTCTTGTTCTGGCAGGGGAAGATCAGCCGTGGTGGATACACTGGTCATGACTGGACTTACTACAGGACTTACGACGCCTTTCATTCACTCTTTAACGGCTATTGCCCTATTGCCAAAGACTCTAGTGTTCAACACACAAGTATAGTTTAATACCAAGAATTGTAAAAACAAACTCAAGATCTTTTCAAGAATGATGGAAACCGCGACCTTTTGCCTAGCAAGGCAAGAACCTTGGTATGGTGAAAACGCCACAAATGGGGATAGAAATCCATTTGATAAGTTTGGGTGAACGCCACAAGGAATCCATGATAAGTTCGGGAGAGTTTCTTGAATAACTCAAAAGAGAATAATCTCACAATTTTATTAAGTCAAAAACGTCTTATTAAATAATCTTGGAAGCTAGCCTTATATAGGCAATTAACAAAGAAGTATCCTAATTGGAAAAGAACTCCTAACAACCTTATCCTAAATAGACAAAAACGTGAATAGTAACTCCTAGTCAAGAAAAACTCCTAAACTAACTAGGAAAAACATGAATAGTATTTGAGCCAATAAAGACTTCTTCCTATCATGGATTTGACTCAAGATTGGAATTAGACAAGAATCCAATCTCCTAAATTCTACCAAATTCGTTCATATTGGACTTTAACCAATTAACTAGAATTCAAATTAAATTGAAACTAAAACTAAGATAGAATTACAAAGAAATCAAATCTTGACCAAATCCTCCAAACTTCTTGAAACTTCTTGAAGAATCTTGAATTTCTTGAATCTTGAAAACAGAATCTTGACTTGATTCTTTGCTGGAAAATTCGCCCAAATGGTTCAGTGAATGTGGACTTCCAAATGGTTCAATGAATGTGGACGTGTATGAGTTCATTGAATGTGGACGTGTATGCTTAATGAACGTGGACATGTATGGCTGGTTCTTGGCTCTTTCTTGAACGGTTCGTACAGCCTTAATGTCCTCATCATTCCCCCCCTCTTGAGAAGGATTTGTTCTCAAATCCTCCGGGTTCAGAGACCAGCCTAGGTGGTAGACCATGTGGTATGTCCTCGGGACACACTTACTCAAAATCCTGCAAAAGAGAAACAACAACACTAGGCAATGCAGAGTCAAGCTAGTTAGTGTTTAAAAGAGCTTTCTTGTACATGAGTACAATTATCGACCGTTTTGAGATCAAAGCTCTCTTAACCTCACTTGTTTTTGCATAAAAAAAAATTTGTTTCCCTCTGTTTTTATCTCATTGGCCGAACTCTTCTCTCTCCTCAATTCCTCTCCAGATTCAGCTTTACTCTTTTTACTCTCATTCTTTTGCTCTCTTAAGTTTTTTTGATCACTCAATTTCTTTTGTTCACTCAATTTTTGCAACCTCACTTGATACTCATTAACTTGTTTTGGTGTCATTGGAATTAGAGTGATTGTCCGTTGTGTGAACACGAATGAGTACTTGTTGGTAAAGTCGTCATGCTACACATGTCGATCAAATTGCCACAGTCTTCCCAAGAGAATATGTCCAGCATGCATGGGTACTACATCGCATAATACTTCATCTTCATATTTTTCAATTCGAAATGGTACGACAACCTGTTTTGTTACCCTTACTTCACCACAATCATTCAACCATTGCAGCTTGTATGGACGATGGTGCTTAATTGTTATGAGCCCTAGCTTTTCAACCATGGAAGAACTAGCAACATTAGTACAACTACCACTGTCAATAATAACACCACATACCTTGTCTTTCACATTGCAACGAGTATGAAAGATGTTCTCACGTTGTACTTTCTCTTCCTCCTTTTTAGCTTGCAAGCTCAAAGCTCGTTGTGCCACTAGTCCATGCATCTCTCCATGATCTTCCCCAAACTCCTTTGGACATTGGCTTGCTATGTGTTCCCGTCCCTGACATTTAAAACATTTAATCTCACTAGATCGAGTCATAGTAAAGGCTATATTACCTTGAGAGGTCATGGCAATGGTGGATGGTTTGGGCTCGGGCTTGGCCTTGGAAGTGGACGGATTTTCTTCTTCCTTTGGGTAGTTCATCCTCCAAGGTACTGAACTCTCTTGGCCGTGTACCACCTTTCTTTAGTTGTTTCTCCACTTTAATTGTCATATGCACCAAATCCTCCAATTCCACATAATTATGCAACTCGATCGTGTTAGTAATCTCTATGTTTAACCCATTCAAAAATCTGGCCATTGTCGCCTCCCGATCTTCCTCCACATTAGTTCTAATCATAGCCATCTCTATCTCTTTATAGTATTCATCAACACTTTTATTACCTTGGTGGAGACTTTGCAGCTTGACGTATAGATCTCAGCTGTAATGACTGGGTACAAATCGTCTTCTGATCACTCTCTTCATCTCATCCCAAGTTGTAATAGGACGATCTCCATTCCGCAACCTATTTATGCACAACTGATCCCACCAAACAATAGTATAATCAGTAAATTCAATTGCAACAAGTTTTACCTTTTTTAATTCAGAGTAGTTGTGGCAATCGAAAATCAACTCTATCTTCTTCTCCCACTCAAGATATGCTTCGGGATCACTCCTTCCTTGGAAAGCTGAAATTTTCATCTTGATGCTTCCCAAACTACTATCAACACGGTCCCTAGGTTCTCTATCTCGGTCATGCCTCTCATGGCTACCCACGGACAACTTATCAAGCTTCTCCTCTAAGCCTTCCTCTTCAGATTCATCCGCATCCTCAACTTCCCTTTGGTGCACCACGTTCCTCCTTGGTGCGTTTGGAGCAACTGGAGGTTGTGCCCTTTGTGTTCTCTGCTCTACTCTGTCCAACCTTTCATGTAGTTGTTCAAGTTCTACCTGCATCATCCGTCTCATCTCCCCCATCAATGCTTGCATTTGTAAATTCGGGGCAACGGGTTGTTGAACCTCATCGCCTGTGTTTTCTCCTTGATTTTGAGACATGATTGAAATTACACTCCCTCACGTGTTTCACTTAATCTCAACTTGGCTTTTACCCTCTATTGCTCTTACAACTCTGTCTTTTCTTACTCGTATTCTTCTTTAAGTTCTTCCAAAACTAATTCAAATAATGTCAAGGCAAATTAAATGTATCACGGGTTTTGAATTTTTTTCCCTCTTTTTGTTTAAAAAAAAAAAGGCCTCTAAGACGTGGGAAACAAGATTAGACAAGAAAACTAAGACCAAACAAGAAAACGAAACCTAGAGGAATAAGAAAAGTTAAAGAAAATCTATACGAAAACACCCAAAAACCCTAGTAAACGATGGAATTAAACCTTAAGAGGGTGGTGTCCACAGCATAGCTGTGAGTTATGCTCAGAACGTTGTTTCCCTTCGGAAAAGTTTGACCTCGAAGGCTAATTCAACCAATTTTTTTTTCTTTTGCTGTTTTTTTTTTCTATTTTTTTCCTCTGTTCTTTTCTCTTCTTTTCTTTTCTTGATATCTCAGAAACGTTCACAATGAGTAAATCACAAAAAATCAGATTTTGAAGCCCAAGACACCCTAATTCACGTTTCTATAGTTTTGCAAGAAACGGAATTAAGACAACTAAAAACAAAGTTGAAACAAGAACAAGAAACGGATTTAGACCCACGAATTTAAGACACACGAATTTAAGACACACAGATTTAAGACACGCGGATTTAAGACACACGAGGAAAGCAATACTCAACCAAGAATGAAGAAAGGAATATAAAACCTAAATACTAGACACACGGAATTGACCAAGAAAACAAGAAAATGATAGGCAAACCTGATAAACCTAAGCTCTGATACCAACTGATATGAACCTGTCAACATGTGCCGAGACCCAACATGAAGAATGGTAAAAACAAACCCAAGATCTTTTCAAGAATGATGGAAACCGCGACCCTTTGCCTAGCAAGGCAAGAACCTTGGTATGGTGAAAATTCCACAAACGGGGATGGAAATCTGTTTGATAAGTTGAGATGAACGCCACAAGGAATCCTTGATAAGTTCGAGAGAGTTTCTTGAAGAACTCAAAAGATAATAATCTCACAATTTTATTAAGTCAAAAACGTCTTATTGAATAATCTTGGAAACTAGTCTTATATAGGCAATTAACAAAGAAGTATCATAATTGGAAAAGAACTCCTAACAACCTTATCCTAAGTAGACAAAAATGTGAATACTAACTCCTAGTCAAGAAAGACTCCTAAACTAACTAGGAAAAACGTGAATAGTATTTGAGCCAATAAAGACTCCTTCATATCATGGATTTGACTCAAGATTGGAATTAAACAAGAATCCAATCTCCTAAATTCTACCAAATTCGTCCATATTGGACTTTAACAAATTAACTATAATTTAAATTAAATTGAAACTAAAACTAATATAGAATTACAAAGGAATCAAATTTGGCCAAATCTTCCAAGCTTCTTGAAACTTCTTGAAGAATCTTGAATTTCTTGAATCTTGAAAACAAAATCTTGACTTGATTCTTTGCTGAAAAATTTGCCCAAATGGTTCATTGAATGTGGACTTCCAAATGGTTCAATGAATGTGGACGTGTATGGGTTCATTGAATGTGAACGTGTATGCTTAATGAACGTGGACATGTATGGCTAGTTCTTGGCTATTTCTCGAACGGTTCGTACAGCCTTAATGTCCTCAACACCCCTCATCCCCGTGTTTGGGCTGAAAAACGCAATAAACCATGAGTTTTAGAAATTGACATACTAAACCTTTTTATTTTTTGAAATGTTGTACAAAAGACCCCGCGTCTACTACTCCGTTAACTTTAACTGAGCATGCAGCACAATCGCGCGTTGAGAAAATGAACGACATTTTTGAAGTCTTACACACTTTAAGAGACGAAAATACCCTTATGCAAATTTTTAAAACACAAGATTTATGACACACATTTTTTAAAACATAGGAGTTTATAGTGCTTTTCACTCCTTGTTTTAATTATTCACTTCCAGATTAGTTTCTCTACATTTCCATCCATGGAAATGTGAGAATCTTCGCGAATTTTGTGCCCGGGTCATTTCGACTTAGCACTGGCAATGCAAGGATAACGAGTATTAAATACCAATAAGAAAAGGAAAAAGTAAAAAAAAAAAAAATGAAATCTTCTATATCAAGTCTTTCTAATAATTCCGACTGAAACTTATGCGCAATATGCACTTATATGGAGTATATCACTCTATCAATAACATTAAAAAAGTATCAATCAGTTTCAAATGGTTTGAGCTTGTTAACCTACCTACTATCTATCCCTTTCTAAACCTTCCTCTTGGTCAAAGAATACACAGGAAAAAGCTCCAAATGCTTATATTCTTGTAATTGATTATCCAAATTAAGCAATGTAGATCTACAAAAATATTTATCCCCTATTCAAAGAATTTCTAATCTCTGAGCTCTCTCACAAGGTGTTTACAAGTAAAGCCTCCATGACTTTTTTCTTTCTTAATCAATTTCAGTATGTACCAACAAACACAAAGTTCTTTGATTTACCATCATCAAGGCATCTTCTACTGCCTTGATGATACAATCAGTATTGGTGATATTTGGATCATAGTGAACTTTTGCTTCTTCAAGAGATAAACCAGTCACTGCTTTTTTTACTCCATCAACCATCATAAGTGCACGTACAGCAGACTCAGAACAGCTTGTGCTCGCCATTCCCTTGATTCTAAGCCGGCATATTGCAATGCCTTGCTCTGGAAACTTGTCAACTTGAAAACCTGTGTCTTCAACGGCTTCTTTTATATCTCTTTTGCCTGATATATGTATTTGTTATTTATAATTCCAACTTGCACATACTAAAGCAATCAAAACTAATCATTTACAGATCTATTGAAAGCAAACAACATGAAGTGGGATCTGGAATCTGAAACACGACTGCCATTCTCTATTTTAAGCTTTAGATATAAGGAAATTTTAAAGCACATAATGTTTTCGAATTTTATTGAGATACAACCAGAATATGCGTGTTTTTTATTCTGTCTCCTCTGTTTGGGGATTTGAAGGTCGGGGACAGATTCACTTTCAATGCGCTTGCACGGAAAGCGCCAACCCCCCGCGTGGAAAAACACACACGCACAATCATTAAATATAAGGTCAAATTACTGATACAAACAAAGATATTAGATACTTCACTTACACTGATGAGTTGAGGCTGGTACTTAATTACAGTCTGACCTTGAAGTGGAGACACTGTAACACTCTCAATACCATCTAGCTCCTTGAGTACAGAATCTACTCAAGTCGAACAAGATGCAGAAGTGATACAGCTCACATTGAAGATAAGTGTCCTAATTTTCTTGTCCTCATTATGATTTGGCTTTGATACAGTTACTGCAATGCTGTCCCGATGTTGCAAAAGTGGTTCCTTTAGATATACTTTCCCATTAACTTCCTTTTCTTCGTCACAAAGCTACAAAAATCAGCCACCTTGCAGCCAAACTAATATTTCAATATAAGATTTCAGCCACTTAATTTACAAATAACTATTGATACACAAATAATGAGCCAATAAGTCAAATTTTGATACTTTTAATCAAATATAAATGTCAAAAGTCAAAAAAAAAAAAAAAAAGTAATCATACAAAAAAACATTAACAGGTAACTATAAGATTGAGTAAATTAATCACCAATTGCCCAAAGGAATAGGTGATTATCCATGATGAGCATTTAAAAAGCTTTTGCATTCTAAGATTTCAAGTGAAATTTAATTCAACAATATGGATATATATACAATACATATACAATGATATATATATATATATATATATATATATATGCATGCACACCCATCTTTCTTGATTTGATTACCAAGATCTGATATCAAACTTATCAACAAAAATTGCCAATAAACAAAGCAATATCAAAGCAAAAGAAAAAGGGAAAATTTATGCACTTACTACATGAATATAGCAAATTAATTCCTAAATTACTCACACAAACACACTCATTCACCCACACATACATGCCCATAAACGAGTATATATATATTGAGAAAGTCAAACTTGAATTCAGCGTCAAACATACAAGATAGAGGTTTGCAAAACTAACACATACATACAGAGTGATGGCCAATCAGTCACGTTATCCAGAATAACTCAACACAAATATACATAGAGAATTATTCTAAGTATGTGTATACCAGTGAAAAGCCTACATACAAACACAGAAGCACACACACACGCACACATATCTATATCGAAGATGATTTACCTTTGATTTTGCTCAACAGCTCCGAAGGTTGCAGATCGGAACACTTTCCCTCCATTTTTGAAGCTTGAGATTACTTCGACTGTTTGAAGGTCTTGGCATTTATATGTATATATATATGTATAGATCTGGGTGATGGGAGCGCGAGGAGGGGGAAGGAGGTGGTGGTATGGGGTATGGGGGTGGTATTGAAGGGGATCCGCCAAAGATTCTTCAAATATTGCATCGGGTTCATAAGGTGGAGACTTGCTTATGGAAATATCTTCTATCCTCGAAGCATTAAGATTTTGACACGAGCAATTTTCTCAAAAGAGTTAAAATTTTTAAAAGATTGATGTTTCAAACCCTAGGATTATAATTTCTCGTTCTAGAAAATGGCTTTCACTAGCGGGAAGAATGAAAATAGTAAAGGCGCATCAAATCTTTATTTTTAAATGAGCGCAAAATAGTCATTTTGTGTCTTTTGTTAACTGAAATAGATAGAGATGCAAGTATGCAACATTTCAGAGAATTTAAGATTTATTATGTCAATTTTTAAAATACATAATTTTTTATACAAAATTTTTAAAACACAAGGGTATAACATACTTCACTCATTCTTTGGACGTTAAAAGAAAATTTAACCCTCAAGTCCATTTTTTTACGACCTCCATGCTTTTCACATATTCTGGGCGTTAAAAATTACACGGAAAATAGATTTTGGATTAAGGCTCCGTTTGTTTGTCGTAAAATAACTTGCTTGTAGAAAATATTTTCAGTAAAAAATATTTTCCTTCGTTTGTTTACCGTAAAATAATTTACTTGTGGAAAATATTTTCCTGAGCTCCGTTTGTTTGCCGTAAAATAACTTATTAGAGGAAAATATTTTCTTGGAAAATAAAATACTGGAAAATATTTTCTGGTGTTTAGATGTACAATAAAAAAATATTTTCCGACATGAGATTTATAATTAAAAAAAAAATATACACATAAAATAGGGGTGGTTAAGTTCCGGAAAATGTTTTTATCTCCTAAAGAAATGAAAATATTTTTTCAAATTTTGAACTAGCCATCATTTTTTACTAGAAAACATTTTCCAGTTGACCAATTTTCCGGTGTTACCAAATAACGGAAAATCTCTAAAAAGTAGCCTACCATTTTTGACCAAAAAATATTTTCTGGTATTATCAAACACCGGAAAATCTTCAAAAAGTAGTCTACTATTTTTGATTGAAAAATATTTTCCAGTTGATTAATTTTTCGGTGTTACCAAACACCGTAAAAGTAAGAAAATGTTTTCTAAAAGAATATTTTACGGCAAACAAACGGAGCCTAACATGCCATGAATGTCAAATATTTAAGATTATTTTATCTATTTTAGAACCTTAAAGACCAACCTGTCAAACCTAATAAACGTTAGCGACTATTTGGCCTCTCCTTGGCTTTTCTGGGACTCTTGACGAACTTTTACAAATAAGACCAAATAAAATGAATGAGAAAACATTATAAAAATGAAGCAAACAGTTTCAAATAAGAGATATAATTTCTTGAGCAAGCTTAACTAACCAAGAAGTGAGCCTTGTGTTGATGATCATCCACAAAACCAAGATATAAATTTTGACCAAACACCTGAAAAATAATAACAAGTGTGGAGTTAAAAAAGCTTGTAAGAATATATCAAAAGATATAAAGAAGAGATAGCAAAGTTTACCTGCTTCGACCTCCTCCATATTGGAGCTTCCAATATTTGTGGAATTGAAGAGGTTCATTTTTTGCCTCAAACGTAGGAGTACTTTGACCAAAGAAAAAAAAAACATAGAAGCTTCATCCAAAATGGCATTTTTTTAACCCAATTTTTATCCATTTGTGGAGAAATTTGGTTTCAAACTCTTATTCAAATAAGAGGAATACGCCATGTTAATATAACACCAAAAAGAATTTTAAAAAAAGTTTATAGGGAGACGTGAAACATCAATGCATATCATCTATATTTATATTTCTAGCAGGTCGGTTTTCTTTTTTCTTTTTTCTTTTTTCTTTTTCCATTTGGTTCAGGCTTAATGGAATAAGGCAAAGGGTTGAAAATGAATATTTGAAAGTGAACAAGACAAAGACGTAAGGTGCTGTTTGTTATAGGGAAATTCTTGAGTGGCCTGACACCACATTGGTATTAACAGTCAATAATTGTAAAAAAACATCTTAAATATAACAATTTATAAAAGTATCCCTTCTGTAACGCCACCCATCTCCATATACCAAATCAGCACCACCCACTACGCATCCGAAATTGTAACCAGGGACAGAGGGAGAGAGGACTCAATCTCAAAAAAAAAGATGGTAAATTACACCAGACCTTTTTATGGTAAGGTTTAAGTGTACGTTATTTTTTTATGGTTCAAAAATTATCTCCAGACCCTCCTGTGGTTATATAAAAGTGCATATAACCCCCCTGCCGTCAAAATTCCGTCTATGTAAGTAACGGAAAATGTGAAAAGACTTTTATACCCTTGAAGGTTTGCGGGTGGGGGTCCTGGGTGGAGGTTGGAGTTGGGGGGTGGAATGACGATTTTTGTGTTGTTTGGGGAGAGAGAGAAGATGGGTTTTTTACTTTTTTTTTACTTTTTTTTTTTTTTTATTTAATAAAAGGTAATTTGGTCAAATATTGAAATTATTTTATTGTAAAAAACTCACTTCCGTTAAATTTAACGGATTATTTAACGGCAAGGGAGTCATATGCACTTTTATATGACCACAGAGGAGTTTGGATGAGGTTTTTGGACCACAGGGGGTAACGTGCACTTAAACCTCACCACAAGGAGGTCGGTTCAATTTACCCAAAAAAAAAAAAGTAATGTATTTTTTTAAAAAAAAAAACAAATTTGGCCCACCCAATAAAAAGCAAAAAGGTGTAAAATTTTTTAACAATATGACTTAACTTGGTGGTTAGGCATGAGTAAGATTTTAGTGGCGGCGTGAGTTCAACCACTCTAGATGCTATTACTTTTTGCCAAGTTTTTGAAAATTATAAAAGTTTTTAAAAATATAAAGCTAGTCGTGGTAATTAATCACAAATGCATTAATGGTGTGAGTTTTAATTACTGTAGTTGCATATTATTATTTTTTTGTTAATTTTTAGCTGCTTGCTGCTATACTTGTTTGATTTTTTTTCTCTCTTTTTTTGGTAACCCAAAAAATACTGTACAAAAAAAAAATCAATCCCTCTACACTAAATTTCTGACTTCTCCCCTAATTGTAACATCTCCACTAACCACCAAAACTGTAATATTACTGCCACCACTAACCAACCAACCAAGCTCTAAAATCCGCCACCACCAATTAACAACTATTAAGACCGCAAAAGTTTTTTCACCCCAAAAGTTAAATCATAAAAAAGTCTTGGATTTGTACAATAACAATTTTAATTGCTAAAAAAAGGGGCATGGTGGCAGATTTGGTATACTGTCATGGTTTGTGGGAGGGCGGCGAGAGTGGTGCTTGGTGTTAGGTCAATTTCAATAGTTTTTTTTATCTTTTTCCCTATATATAAAGGATTTAGAACACTTTGTCTATATTTAGGGATCTTCTATTTGAGTTTCACTCCAACAACTTCCCTATATTTAATTAATCTCTTAGTTTAGGGAATCTCTATTTCAATTTCACTCCAATAGCTCTCCTATTGTAGAGACTCCATATTTTTATTTTATTCAAATATTTTCTTCTTTTATTTCAATTAAACATATCATTAATTTTTTTATTTATATATATATATTTATATTTCGGAGACCTTATATTTTTAATTACCAACATAAATTTTTAAATATTATTTTTTATTGTTTGATTTAAAACTTTTTCAATAATTTTTAATTTTTTGATTCTATTTGTTACCGTTTGAGAGTTTAATTTTTAAAGTTTTGCTTTTATTTTATTTTTTAATATTTTTCTGACAGTGAACAGTATTTAGGGGATGAAGTAGGGGATGATAATTTTTCTCCTACATGTAGAGAAGATGAAAATAAGTGTAGGGATCCCCTACAATTTAGAGAATGGGGTAAGAAATCTGTTAGAATGCAATTGTTCAATCCCCTCCCTACATATAGAGTAGGGAGTCATGTAGGGACTCTCTTGAAATTAGCCTTATTAGGGGTACTGTCGTGGTTTGTGCATATTGTGGGTGTAGTTTTGTTATGTAAATATGAGGGTTGGAATAGTTAAGAAGGACAAAGCGTTATACACATGGGGTGAAGAAATGGTTGAAGTGGTGGGTGTGGTGGTTGCTAAGTTGTGTTAAGAATGAAGTATGGAAGAAGGGTGGTAGCTTTAATGGAGTAAAGAAGAAATAGTGGTGGTGGGTTTATTGTGATGAAGAGGAAGATGATGGTGAAGTTTAATGGAGTAGTGTAGTTTGCAGATCTCTTATTTATAGTGATGTTGTTTGATCACTATCATCAGTTCAATCCTTTGTTCAATAATGCCATGCAATACTTAGTCAATACTGGTGAGTCAAACATGGTATTCTCTTTCAAAAAAAAAAATTATAGATGCAAAATTCATCGTTACTTATTTAAAATTATTAAATTTATTTAAATGTAATATTTAAAAATTAACTTGTCTGCACTTGTGAAGCGTGTTGAAGATGATAAATAATAAAATAAACCCTTATAACTTAAGTTTTTAAATGATTTTATAATTTAATATGGTCAAATGTGGTGGATTTGTTGGAGGTAGTAGTGATGGAGGAAAGCAGTGATAATGTTTTTATTCTAAAGTTTTTTTTTTTTTTTTTATGCCAAGTCACTGCTCTTTTGTTCTTCTAATAAAGATCAGATCGTATAACTAAGAAAAACAAAGATCAGATCCTTAAAAATAAAACACAAAAGAAAGAAAGAGCTCGAGCATGGTCTACCTTTATGCTAAGGTTTTTTATTCTAAAGATTTTTTATGCTAGACTAAGCATTTGAAGTTGTAGTAACCATTATTTATGAAACTGTGTTTTATGCTTCTAAGCTTATAAAAATGATGTTAGAGGGAACCCTATTATAAAACAGGTAAATTTGTTAATTTATTTATAAAATTTATTCGACTTCTTTATTTTTTATCCAATCTAAATAGAGAATACACATATAAATGCAGGTTTTATATTGGTAAAAAACCCTTCATGAAATACACAACAACCTGAGAGCGTCGATTGTGAATTTCGCGTATGATTCGAAGATAAGTTGGTGATAGCCAACATAAGCTGTAAACATTGAACATGCCAGTTGGCAAGCGAAGGCCTATGCCTGAGATTGCGAGTTACAGCTGATCTGTTGTGCACGTCCAGCGATTAGATTGCCTTTGTCATCAGGACAAACCACCGCTATACCGGCTATGGTAGTATTTTTAAGAAAAGATGTTCCGCAATTAAATACCAGGCTACCAGGATTAGAAGGTGTCCACTGCGTTGAGGGTTGTGAGGGGAGTGGAGCTGGTGCTGCATAGTGGTCTTTCCAACAGGGATCATCAAGATGATATGATAACCTGGCAAACTCAAATAATGCACTATTTCACTTTTAATGACTTGACTGGTTTCATTGATGGCTCCATCCCCAAGCCCGGCACAAGAATATATATATATATATATATATATATATATATATATATATATATATATATATATATAAAATATCTAATTCAATTAGTACGGTATTCAAGGCTCCGTTTGTTTGTCGTAAAATATATTTTTTAAAAATATTTTTTAAATTTTTTGGTATTTAATGATATCAAAAAATTAATCTACTAAAAAATATTTTTCAGTTAAAAATTGTGATTAATTTTGCTTAATTTTTTGGTGTTTGATAACAACAAAAAAATTAGTTAATTGAAAAATATTTTTCAGTCAAATATTACGGCTAATACAAAGTTTAAAAAAATATTTTCATGTTCTTTGGGAGAAAAATATATTTTTCAAAACTCACTCCCCCCTACCCCCTGCCCCCTACCCCACACCCTCACAGTTAATATTTATATTATGTGTATATTTTGTTTTATAAAATTTAATGTCAGAAAATATTTTTCACTGTACATCCAAAAATCAGAAAATATTTTTCAGTATTCTATTTTTTTAAAAAATATTTTGTTTCAACAAGTTATTTTACGGCAAACAATCGGAACCCATAAAAATATTTTATTTGTCAAAAAAATATTTTCAAAGAAAAATATTTTCCATAAACAAGTTATTTTACGACAAACAAACGGAGCCCAAGGCTCACTCTATTTGCCGTAAAATATTTTTTTTAAATAGTACTCTAAATTTTCATTGTTTGGTAATACTGAATAATTAATCAATTGTAAAAATACTTGTCGATCAAATAAAAATTTTAGTTAAAAATAGTGAAAAAATGTTTTCATCTTCGAAGATAAAAAAAATATTTCACTCACTCCATCTAACCCCACCCCCTCACCCCGTCCTCGAGTCCTTGAACCCCATGGAAAACATGACCTCTATACTTATTTTTCATTATCTTATTTATTTATTTTATTTTTATTTTGAGTGACAAATACATTTTCACTCACTTCACCCAACCTCACACCTCACTCCTACCCTAGCTTACCCTACCATCACCTACACTTATTGTATTATATTTATTTTCTTTATTTATCTTTATTACTTTATGTTTTATTTATTTTTAGTTTTAGTTTTTATTTTTTATATTTATTTTATATTTTAAATGTTATTTTTATTATTATATTCATTTAACATTTTATTTTGTTTTTTTTTTTTTTTTTTTTTTATTCTTATTTTTTTTTTTTTTTTTTTTTTTTATTTTTATTTTTTATTTTTTATTCTTATTTTGTATTTTTTTATTATTATATGCATTTAACATTTTATTTGTTTTTTTACTTTTATGTTTATTCTTATTTTCTATTTCTTATTTATTTTTTATTTTTAGTTTTTATTTACTATTTTTATTTTTATTTTTATTATTTGTTCATTTAAATTTTATTTATTTATTTATTATTTATTTATTATTTTTTATTTTTTACTTTATATATGTGTGTGTGTGTGTGTGGATTTGCATGTGTGTCTTTTTATTAAAAAAAAAAAAAGCCTATGTTCAAAATATATTTTTTACTATAACATCCAATCACCATAAAATATTATCTAATGTGACAATCAAATACTAAAAAATAATCAATATTTCAAAAAAATATTTTCTACTAACAACTTAATTTGCGGCAAACAAACAAAGCCCAAAAAGTAAAAATATTTAAATATGTATAGTGTGTTGATGTGAAACATAAATCAAAAAGTATGAGTGGTTTATGAGAGTGTTTTCATCTTATTTATAACTCACATTATTTATTTTGGGCAAATAAATGCAAGAGTAAAGAAAATTATTTTTAAAATTAGTCTCACTTGTGACAAGAAGCTTTAAAAGTTATTAGACTTAATCATGCCAGCCACAAGTGGGAACCAAATATTATACTACACTAGAAAGACGGAATTGACTCTTCAACTCATATAAACCATGTCTAGATCTTGTACTATGTCTAATTGAACGTCAACTCTCCAAAGGCCATAACTTGTTCAGTTAATAAGTCTGCGACTAGACGAGAAAATCAGCAAAAACTCGTCTTATTAGCCTGGGTGCTTTATAAATTTGAGTTACAGACAAGTTGCCTTTTTTTCTTTTTTTTTTGGTTTCAGTCAGAAGATTTTTTTTTTTTTTGGTCAAGCAGTTAGAAGATTGATTACATAAAAAGTACAAGACTATGGCTCAAGAAAAACACACTATTAGAACATGGGGCTATGCCCCGAAATAAACTTGGAAGACCCAGTAACAATTGCCCAAAGTCTCAGGCCTAAGATAAAATAAATAAACAGGTTGAAATCCAAAGATCTTTATCGAGAAAATCCCATGCCCAAACCAACAAAGCAGGAGAACAAAGTCCAAAAGCCCACCTAAATATCACTCAGCGGCCCAAGGGAAAGGGCAAACAAAGATGGCCGAACCTCAATCGCACACCTCCATGCTAAGTGAAGCTTTTGACCAAAAACAAAACAAAACAAAAAAAGCTAAGTGAAGCTAAGTTATGCCATATTTGTTGACCATATATATTCATGGCTATATTTTTGTTGATTAGCATAGCATACATCTTCTAGGACTGTCATAAATGGTACTTATTATTTTACTAAAATTTTAAATTCATTTTTATTGTTCAAAATTAGTTGATTTACACCTTATTGTTTACTTAAATAACTCAAATCATCCTTTAACCATTATAAACAATTTCATCCTTCATATTCAAAACATTATATATTCATTCTTTTACTCTAGTTTTGTAACTCCGTTATCACTTAATCCGTGTATATTTGGATGAAAATTACTTAAACAACTAACAATATCATAAAATTAAAAGATAAAGAACTAAAATGTTACGTTTTAAAAATTAGAGACGAAATTATCAAAAACGATTAAAATAAAAGACGATTAGTGCTACTTATCTTTAGTCTTTTACAACTCTATTTTATAAAGTGAGGGAGAAGAGGAATTGTTGAAAATGAAATAGCGTAACTCGGTCGGTTGATTTGCTTTATACTCTATAAAATAATTTTTTTTTTTAATTCAAAAAAGATCTAAAACCGTATAACATAATTAGCGCATCGAGCTCGCAACCTCTTTTGCGCTATTGAGATAAGGTAAATTTGTAATTTCAATCGTATAATGAAGCTTCAATTTGCCAAAAAAAAAAAAACCACATTATTGAAGTCCGCAAGTACATTCATGAGACACGTCAGCTTTTCTACATCCAATATCTTTTTTTTCTTTTGATTTGTCAAACATCCGAAGACTAGTTTTCCCTTTGCTCTCTCCCTTGCTAACATGTAAAATTTGCCATGCAGAAAAGAGTTCTAGTCTAATTAGGTTCTTCTATCTCCCACTCTCATCCCTTCCCTTTTGTTTATTTTTTTTTCTCATATTTCTCAGCTTTTATAGAGTATTTACTTCTATGGATCCATGTTTGCAAAAACTCTTTTTAGCATCAGGTATACAAATCTATTTTACACTTGTCATTTTGAGAAAAAAACCTCTAATTTTTTTTCTCATCTCGGCTTGCATTTGAGAACTCTTAATTATTGTGAAGCTTGTTTTATTATTGGATAGTTGATCATAATGCCATATGTATTAATTCTTACATGCATGCTAAATGGTTATTCACAATGGATTCTGAAGATCTTTTTGATTAATATAAATATAATTACAATAAAATCTCTTTAAATTAATACCCGAAAAATTAATAATCTCTTTTAAATAATAAAAATGTCCAGTCCTAACTTGGGACCAGTGTAAAAAAAATTAATAATTTCGATAAAATTATAAGATAATACATTCAAAATATTTTCTTTATATTTTATCGATCCAAATATTTTATAAATTAATAATTAGCTAAAAGTACATAATAAATTGACTATGAGGTTTTTTCAAAATATGAATTAAGAGAAAAAATTGAATTAATCCTACAAGAATTAGGATACGAGATTATAAAAACTAATTCTAATCCTAATTCTGCAAGGATTAGTAATGAAGGACAACATTTCATTACGTTATTCTTTTTGCTAGTTGTTTGGTGGGGTATTAGATGGATCATTTGAATTAAAACTCTTTTGGTTGGGGATAATGACTTTACTCTAAGCTGTCCCATTCATATTTTAGGAAGACAGTTTTTTTGTCCCATAGTTTCATTTAATACTAGGCAATGCTCAATGTTTTTGACAAGGGGTATTGTTGACTGATTTTGAGATATTTTTTTTAACATTTTTTTTGTAACTTACCTTCCTTCCCTTTCATTTACTTTGTATAATCCAAACATAGTATTAATAAGAACCACGATGCTATACGTAATTCTTGTATTAAGCACTTGTGTGGTTTTCTATTCCAAAATGAAAATATCAAACATCTTGCATTCGTAATAGTATTTGAGGTCATACTTTTTAGTTACATACGAATTTCTCAAAACTTAGCAACCTAACTGAAGTCACAAATCCATCAAGCACGTGCTTATTGTCATACCCCAGACTAATGAAATAGGATGAATTGACACGGTATTTTGTAAGTCAACTAGAGATTGCTGTGGGTGTTGGTCAATTGGATACTCGTTTTTCTAGATTGATATGGGATAGATTTTGACACGAGACGAAGTTACTATTTTACCCTTGTTTGGACATATTTTGGATGTGCTTGACCCGAGGTCTTCTAGAGCCCGGGATCAGAATTACCATTATCCAATTTGGTGTGAGAATTTGAGGTCGGAATTCCGGGATGTCCCAGAGGCATCAGGAAGACAATTATAACATATTATGACACAATCCTACCAATTTTGGAAAATATTCTTTCAGTAAGGTATAAATACCCCATACATGATCACAAGAAAGGTAACTCATTTCTACTATACACTTTCTAAATTCTTATATTTCTCTCTAAGCAAATAAACTAATTTAAGCATTGGAGTGCTTACGTGGGAAGACCCCACACTTGTTTTTGTGTATATGACCAGCTCGGGTCATTTTCTAATTTTCTATCTTAACAAAGATGAAAGTGCACAAATTTTAGATTGGCTCTTTTGAATAAGATCATTGAAGCATTTTTATTTCGATAATCTTTTTAGAGAGATAAGACTTATTATACTCAGAATTCTATTTAACATTGTAAATCCGAAAAAGTATAGTAGCAATCGACAAAAAAGACAAGACATTTCAAGACGAAATTATATTCTTATGCCCCCTTGTTTTATTATTATTATTATTATTATTATTATTATTGCACCATGGTTTTGGAAAAAGTGTCTTCTAATCATAACAATTACATAGCCTCTATTTAGTCTAATTGTGAAGTTTTAATTTTTGACATGTAGAGATTTAGTTAGAAGCGCTCTTGAACAAAAATCAGGGACGGAGCCAGGCACCGCAGATCAGGGTAGGCACTAGAATGACACAACTAGTACTAATACTTATCTATACATAAATTAATACTTAATTTGCGTACATTATATCAATTATAAAATGTAAGCACTAAAGCATATATAAAGTTTTCAAGATATGACTCTCCTTATATAATAATGACATAACATATAAAAGAGAAAAAAATAAATAATTATAGTAATACAAAAAAGTACATTTTATAATTGTCCCTGGCATGACTTCATGTTTTGAAATCGTTGAATAATAAACTCATTGTCGATGCTTAATTGGTTATAACCTATACATATGAATAATAATTGCATCAATTAAAATAAACATATGAAAATGAACAAAAACAAGCTGCAATAATTACACACTCCTAAAAAGATTAATTAGCACACATTAAATTTTTTACTTCAAGCTATGAACAAAAACTTTGGAGTATTCATTTTGAACCATAAGAATTTGAATTACATTCTCAAAAAATAAAAACGAAATGATAAAGTCATTATTGGACTCATGGTGATAGAAAACTTAGCTGTTTAGAATTGAACACAGACCATGTAATTTATATTCAATATCAACAAAAGATGATCTGAGCTAAGAAGCTCAACAATCTCGTCATTTTTTGTTTCCCCTTTTATTGATTTCTTCTCTATATGAGATTCGTAAGAACAAAAAAAAGCTTTAGTAATGACATCAATAATTTTGATTACCCCTAAAAACTAATAACGTAACACTAAAAATTCAGTAGTTAACAATCACTATTTTATTTTCTCATCCAAATTATGGAAGTTGTTGACACACCATATTTTGACATGCACCTAGAAAAAAACCAGTGTATGCAAGTGCATACACTGGTGGCGACATAGCTCTACCTATGATAAAAATCGTTAACTGCTTGACTTATATTGGGCAATAATAAGCTTTTAAAAGATTTGAAAGCAATATTGTACTTTAAAAAATATAAAATGGTATATTTAAGAAAGAAAAAAAAAAAAACTTCTCGCATTATATAAAAACAATTGCGCAAAAGTCTATTTTGAAAAGCTCAAATTCTGACCTTCTTATTTTTCAGCTTTTTTTAACTTCAACTTTTATCTAAAAATGACTTTTAGAAATGGGCCAAATAGGAGATATTAACTTCTAAACTCACAAAAAATATTTTTGAGTGTAAAAAAGTTAGGTCAAACAGAACCATAAACCTCCACAAGAGTTATTGGAATCACACTAATCACTGAAGAACAATTTTTTCTAACCCATGGACAATAACATTCGGAATTCAACTTCCAATTCTTTAGAAACTATTGCATATAAAACTTACGGAGGATCTTGTATATATTGCTATTTCCCAATTTAAGAATGTGCTTCCCTTTTGCGAGGGCCTTCTTAGAACAACACTATCCAGAAGAAAAATTAGTTTTTATGGAATGTTCTATCAATCCCTTCTATGTCTCAAGATTTGGAGAGTGGTTACTCAACATGATACAAGAATATTCTAAATAAGATAATTTAAAGGAGAAGTAGCTATTAGATTGCAGATGTTGGCAAATTTGGAAGGAAGGAATGAAGTGTGTTTTGAAGGTAACAACACTAATACTGCTAGAGTAATAATCCAAGTACAGTGTATTGTGTTTGGGTAATTCAAAGTTTTAGAATCACTTAATCTCTCTAATGAGCAAGCAGAGGTGAAGACATACGTGTTCCTACATCGTGGTCCCATCCACTTACAAACACTATAGAGATTAATATTGATGCCTCTTTTTGTAGTCATAGGACAGCTGCCGTAGCTTTCATTTGCAAAAATTACAAAGGTGATTTAGTTTATGGGCAAGCAGGCCTTATCCTTTACCAATCAAAGCCTTTGAAGCTGAAACTCTTGCAATTAGGAAGACTTGCCTATCCAGGAAGTAGTTCACCCATAATAGCATCATTTTAGGGAGTGATGCAGATGAATTTTCAAAATAATCAATTCTCTTAGTTTGGCTGTCAATTAGAGGGTAAGACTTATTGTAAATAATATTTGAAAGATTGTGGGAAAAACTTTGGGTGTGACTTTCAATATATAAATATATATAAATACCAATCAATAATGTGACTAAGTAGCTAAGAGTAGGGTTAGGAATTCTTTGTGATTGGACATTTAATGTCCCTTCTTAGTTGTTTAACTTGTTAACTCGGACTTTCATCCTATTCCTTTTGTATTTTTTGTTTCATTAATATTTGCATTATATGACCAAAATAAAAAATAAAAAATAAAAGATCAAGAGTTTGGCCAACTCTACCAAAAGCTGAGTTAAACTTTGTTTTTGTATAACATACTTTATACAATTCATTTTTCAAACATAATTTTTGAAACAAGCTAACAATGCATTTATTTACTTATTTTTTTGGCTATAAGTCAAGTGTTAGTCTGTGTTAGTTACCTTTTGTTGAGTTTTCAACCAGCTTAGGAGTTGATTGTAACAAAATAAGCCAAAAATGTAATCACTTAAAACCCATCATAAAAGATTAGTCTGTTATGTGAGAGAACTTTTTACACTTAAGAAGCATCCCTGACGACTGCACTCGTCTACCAATATTCAGTGTGACACTTACTATATCTTAATCAAGTCTATAGTCGCCTATCAACACTAACTAGGCGGTAGTCCTTTCTTCTTGATAGTTGCATTCGTTTTTAAGTATTTAGTGTGACACTTACCACACCTTAATTCAACATATAGTCTCATTTCCATGGAGTTCACTCTCAATGAAAGCCCAATGTAACAAAATAAGCCCAAGAATGTAACTACTTAAACCCAAAGGAAGAACTCATCCCAAAAGACTAGTTTGTTGGTGAAAGAACCCCTTTCACTTAAGAAGCACCCTTGGCGCTGTATTTATTTACCAATATTTAGTGTGACACTTACCACATCTTAATTCAACCTATAACTGCTGGAAATACTTCTTAAGTACAAGGGATTCTTCCGTCTAATAGACTAATATTTTGGGATGAACTCTCCTTTTGAGTTTAAATTGATACATTCTTAAACTTATTTTATGTTATTCATTATGTTACCGGCTATAACGTAGTTTCAAACTATTTTGTCACTAATTTATTTTCCATTTTCTTGAAATCTTAGTAATCAATGTTGATCCTAATAATGATTCGATAACTTAAGATTTCAATTTTTAACTTGGAAAACTGACAAAAATGAAAACTTTAGAGATAAATTATCAGTAAGTGACCAAAAATATTAATGATTCAATAACTTAATCCACACAATGAGTTCATCTAATCTCGAAAAATAAAACAAGGTAGCCACTAAGCATTTGTTTAAATTGTATGATTATTGTTTTAAATATGAGAAATTTAGTAATGTAATATCGATTTATAAGTCATTTTTAAATCAAAAAATAAAATAAAAATTAAAATAAGGTTGTAGTGTGAATCTCAAACATTGAGAGGAGGCTCGCGTAATTTATTTTTACGCTGTGTTTGGATTGGGAGAAATGGGGAGAAGGGAGTGGTAGTAGAAGTTGAATCAGGGTTAATGGATAGTGGGGGTAGACAGTGGATGAGTTTAGCCCCTTCATATCTCCAAAATACCATCACCTTGGTTTGGAGTAAAATGAGGGGAGAGAAAAATCCTATTTTTTATAAAGACAATTTACCCTTCAATTTTAGATAAACTACCATCCTACCAACAAGAAAAATGATTGGCATTATGAAAGTTTTTTATAATTTTTTTAAAAAAGTATAAAAATCATTTTACACAATTTTTTTCTTTTTCCCTTCTATTTTCTTTTTAATTCAAATAAAAGCACTCATAACTCTTTATAATCCTTCATTTTATAAAATTATACAATCTAAACATAATTTAACTCTCTTTACTCACTCATCATTTTTTATAATCCTTCCCTTTATAAAATTATACAATCCAAATATAATTTAAATATCTCCACTCACTTTATATATGATACTCTCCCTTCCTCTCAGTTCAAACAAAGTGTTAATGACAAAATTAAAAAGAAAAAGAAAAAAGAGAGAAAGAAAAAATAAATTACCGAAAACAAAATGAAATCGAAACCTTTGGTTCTCTTTCTACATTTCTCTCTGTATCTCTCCATATCAGGTTCTCTTTTTATTTTTGTTTTTAATTTTAATTTCTGCTCTATTTTGTGAATAGATTCGTATATAGAGGTTGTGCTCAACGTTGGCATGGATCGTGCTTGTAATCTGTTATGGATCTGCGAATTGTTGCATTTTTTTTTTTTTTTGGCTTTCTAGAAATTAATAGCTTTTAATATTTGTAAATTTTGGGGCTTTAAATTTGATTTCGAAGGTTTTGTTGCTAAGCATTGTTACTTCACTCGTTTCGTTTGGGTTTGTTGATATATTGATATATATTGTATGTATATGTACATTGGTAAATTTGGTTTATTTATAGTATTTTATTATATTTTTGTTGGTTTTCTTTCTTTTTATAGAAAGTGTGGATCCACTTAATGGAGAAAGAGGTCGAGTCTGTGTTTTTTTATGTATTCATTTGAAAAAGCTGATATAGATTAAAAAAGATAAAATCTGAGGTATATATTTGTGTTTGTAATTTTTTCTTGCTTGCACATTTGTGTGTTGTTGGGATTTTGGGGGTTGGGTGGGGGGATGTTGTGCTCGAGTTTAGGCTCTGCGGGAAGAATGCTATCTGCACATGGAAAGAAAATTGTTCATTTTTTTCTTGGTTCGGTTTAAAAGATTTTGGACGGAAGCAATAGCTTTTGAAACTCGGTGCTTATTCTGCTGTGAACAAGGAGCAAGGTAGTTTGGTTGTGGAGAAAGTTTTGAGGCCGAGAAGTGGGTGCTGGATTAAGTTTATCGTTGTAGAGTTATAGATACTGTGGATTTGATTGCTTGGAATCTTATTGAGGGTTTGAGATACTGTGAAGTTTTTTACTTGGTTGGGGGTTAGTGTGAATGTTGATGGTCTTTGTAAAAAAGTTTTAGGTGCTTGGTGTCAAGGTTGATGGACTGTGTGAAAGAGTTTTTGGTGGATAGTGTAATGGTTGATGAACTGTGTAAAAGATTTTGTGGGTTTACATCTGGCAATGCGCATCTCCAGATATTTGTCAAAAATTTTGTTATGTGGCCATTAGGTGGAGCAGCTAGTATGCTGATGAGAATGCATTTCCTTTTTCAACGTTTGTAGTGGTCATATATAGGGATGTTGTTGACCGTTTCAGGTGTATGTATTGTTCAGATTCTTGTAATTGTTCTCCAGATTAGCTTGATTTGCATTACGTGAAACTTTAAGATTATTTATGGAACCACATTAATGCAGGTTGTCGATTGACATGACTGCTTTTTGTGAAACTGAATTGTGATATTTTTTGGTCGATTATTTGGATTTTAAATGATCCTCAAGAAATATAGGAAAGATTGTTAATTTTTCCCCTTACAAGGGAATAAATGAATACTGTGGCATACATGACAACTATGATATGCTATTGTATATTATTGTTGTTCATTTAATCAAGCTTATTTACTTGAAAGTCTAATAAATAAAAATTGATGAGAAAATCTAGGATGATGTCTTTGGAAGTTTCTTAGCCTGACTAATTACGAACACATAATTCTATTTTTCAGTCTTCCACTTGTTCACCATAGCAATTGGTTTATTGATGACTGATACATCTGTTTCTTTCTAAAAGCCCTTGTTGCTTTCTACTTTTTTCCTATTTCAGTTACAAATATATCTAGGAGTAGATCTCTGAAATCTTTAAGCGGGATTTCCTCTGTGCCGTTTTACGTGTAAACTAAGTTATACGACTTCCCAAGCAATAAAGAGGTCACTTTGATTGAACTGTTCCCTATCTGCGTATATATGTGTTTCACAATGTGATAATATTTTCAATTGGCACATTTTGGTTTCTCTAAATTGAGGCGTACATGTAGAAATAGTCCATAGACGACTCTTTTCAATAAAATAATTCATTGCAGTAATCGTAAATCGACCACTATTTTTTCCCTCTTTATTTTTGAGTTCTCTATTTTTTTATTGCCAATAATTTGGTTTCAGATTTGAACTATCTGGATTCCGTTTATTGCTTGGTTAAAGATTTTTTTGTCAGTACGTTATATAAGTTCTGAAACGGTTGGAGTGTTTTCTTCCTAAATTTATGAGGATGATGGAGGTGATGACTCTAGAGCTTCTGTGAAGGGTCCACTTCCTGAACATGATATCCCATCAACAGCCCCTTTCAATAAAAGTTCATTGCAGTGATAGTAAATTCCAATGCGGTTCTTTCTGTTTTTCTCTTTATTTTTGATTTTTTTCCTTAATTTTTTGCTTGCTATCTTGATTCCATTTATTGCTTCCGTTGGATAGAGTTTTTTATACATACGTTACATAAGTTCTGAAATGGTTGGAGTGGTTTTCTGAAATGGTTGGAGTGGTTTTCTTCATATATTTATGAGGATGACGAAGCTGATAATATAGAGCTTTTGTAAAGGTCCACTTTCTGTACATGATAGCCCATCGATAGCCCCTTTGAATAAAATTCATTGCAGTGTAGTAAATCCGACACTGTGGGTTTTTTTTTTTCTCTTTATTTTGGAATTCTTTAATTTTCACTTTCAAATAATCTGGATTCAGATTTGAACGATCTTGACTCAATTTATTGCTTCTGTTGATTAGAGTTTCTTATACATATGTTATATAAATTTTGAAACGGTCGGAGTTGTTTTCTTCATATATTTACGAGAATGACGAAACTGATGACTTTAGAGCTTTTGTAAGGGTCCACTTTCTGAACAGTATATATTGTGGCTCTGGTTTTTAGGTGAAAGACTTCTTGAAGTGAT
The DNA here is from genome assembly GCA_037974665.1 of Ehretia macrophylla. Lineage (NCBI taxonomy): Eukaryota > Viridiplantae > Streptophyta > Magnoliopsida > Boraginales > Ehretiaceae > Ehretia > Ehretia macrophylla. Next base: position 39,950,508 of record CM075776.1, on the reverse strand, counting down.
AGAGCAAGCAGGGTTATTTAATTGAATGGCTTCAGTGGGTGTAGCCCCTACTTCTGGTTTGAGGGAATCCAATGGCCATACTGTTGGGGTTGATGGGTTGCCCGAGGAGATGAATGGCATGAAAATCAGGGATGATAAGGTCTACATGTCAAAACGCTTAAAAATGGTACTTAATTTCCTTTTCTTTTCCTATTTGCATAGCCTTTCTCTCTTCCGGCAAATTTTAGTTGTTCTCTGCAATTACGAGTTGTCTAACAAGGAGGTTTAAATTTTATAGGATATGGAAGCAACAGTTGTTGATGGTAATGGGACTCAGACTGGCCACATTATTGTTACCACTATTGGTGGTCGAAATGGGCAGGCAAAACAGGTAGTGTGGCAAAAAACCTCGCTTCTTTCTCTTTTTTCTATTTTTCTGTGACTATCTTTGGGGTACCCTTTTTCGATACAAAGCTTAATTTTTCTCAACTACACAAAAAAAGTTTTATTTTTATGTGCATTCTTAGTTTCTGCATACGTTAACACATTTACATATTTGCCGTTGTTCACATTGTCGGTGCCATTTGGTAGCTCTTCTTACATTTTACCCAAAATGTAGATCTTCTGTGAGGAGTGCAATGAAGAAAGGAGTTTAGTTCTTATTCCTGGAATATTGGCATTTGTTTGCATGTGCAAAATATTAATATAGCAAAATTTTGTATTCTTTTGGAGTGATCAAGTGAAGACTGAGTGTGGGGGTCCATTATTGCTTAATTTCGCAAAGTAGCTATATTTAGGGCTTGATTCTGTTATGAGATGCATGCTTCTTTTTTGTGTGGGAGTTTTATTCTTATTCAAGGAATTTGATGATACAGACATTTTCCTCCAGTTTTACTTACTTGGAGATTTTCTTTTTGACGTCAGACTATTAGCTACATGGCTGAACGCATTGTAGGGCAGGGATCATTTGGAGTAGTGTTCCAGGTAACGTTTATGTTTGACTTTGAAGTCACGGGACAACCAGTGATTTTTCTTTTCTCCTTCTTTCCTCTAGAAACAATTTACATTCTGCAACATGCTGATCTTCTTTGATTACTCAGGCAAAATGCTTGGAGACTGGTGAAACAGTTGCAATAAAAAAGGTTCTTCAAGATAAGAGATACAAGAACCGAGAATTGCAAACAATGCGTCTTCTTGACCACCCAAATGTTGTGACCTTGAAACGTTGCTTCTTTTCAACAACCGAAAGGATGAGTTATATCTTAATCTGGTGCTTGAATATGTCCCTGAAACTGTTCACCGTGTTATCAAACACTACAATAAGTTGAACCAGAGGATGCCCTGGATGTATGTGAAACTTTACACTTATCAGGTATATACTGGCCCACACACTGTGGCTTTGTTATTTTTATCTTTCGGTCAACGATGTTGATGTAATTCCATTCAAATATTAACATTCATTTTTAAGTTTAAACGACGATGACTATGTCAACAAATTGAATGATTTCATTGGTGTATCCATTTTTCTTTTCATATTCGTGTTTCGTCAGGGTCGCTGAATGATGACATTGTTAAGAGTTATCATGTTTGTTGTTATTCAAGAACTTCTCTATTAGATGATCTGCTTAAGGAACTTCTAAGTTAAGAGCTACTTTTCATTGTTAATATTGTTGATATACATACAAGATTGTATAGATAGTTTGCATTGTTGATGTAAATAATTTTGGTGTTGCACAACCTTGGTGCGTGTTAATGAAATTCTTTAATTTCTTTTGTTTTGAAAAATAATATGGGATGTTATAAATGGCAGATATTTGGGGCACTATCTTACATCCATCACAGTATCGGAGTTTGTCACCGGGACATCAAGCCTCAAAATCTTTTGGTATGCTTTCATCTCAGCGCTCCTTGTACATTATTGGGATTATGGTTTAGGTTTTGCGCTGCAGTTGCTCATAACTGAGAAATATTTTTCAAGTTTCACCATTAACCCAGTTAGGTGTGAAAACTGCCTTTCTTGCTTTCTGGCTAGTTGTTTTGAAGATTATTATGTGGATGTATACACTTCTTTCTTGGTGCTTACCTACTTCTTGTGTGACAAAGAAGGGGAAGTTTTGGGGTTTTCTTTTTCTGTTTCTTCGTTTTGATTTGTATAGTCGTGAGGTGTTGTGCTAAATGCTGGGATTGCTTAGTAGAACAATTGGAAAAGGAAGGTTGTGTTTTGTTTGCATACGAGTTTCTTATTTATCCATAGTATGTTCATGGGCAGTTGGTTTGTTATTCTTTCTGTTTTCCATACAGGGGAATTGATTTTACTCTCTTTTCTTCTTGATTTTCTTTTGTTACTCTATGCTGAGATGCTTTCAGATTTTATTTCAGTGGATCTTTGTATTCCGCTTTGTCTTTCTGCCCCTTAACCGGAGTATGCAGCTGACACTTTACTTCCTTGCAGGTGAATCCACATACCCACCAGGTCAAATTATGTGACTTTGGAAGCGCCAAAGTTTTGGTATGTTTTGTTCACCTTCTGTTTTGCTCCATTCGGTGGTGGCAATCTGTTGGAATTTGGTTCGATGCTTGATGCATTTATTCTGCTATTCTGGCAGGTTAACGGGGAGCCAAATATTTCTTACATCTACTCACGGTATTATAGAGCACCAGAGCTTATATTTGGAGCAACGGAGTACACTACAGCAATTGACATCTGGTCAGCTGGCTGTGTTCTTGCTGAGCTACTTCTTGGACAGGTAGGTGGCTGGTTCTGTTTGTGTATGATAATTCCTGACATTCGAGTCCATGGAATATATCATATCTATTTGATTGCCGACTTTTTCTTTTCAGCCATTGTTTCCTGGTGAGAGTGGAGTTGACCAGCTTGTTGAGATCATTAAGGTGAGTTCTTTGTTATTTCATGTTTTTTTTTTAATTTTTTTATTTTTATTCCAGGTGCTGCTCTGCCGGTGAATTTACATTTTGTTTTGTGGTCTCACAATTCTCTTTTTCTTGGTTTTATGTGGTTTTGTTCCTTTTGTCCTCTTCAGGAGGGGATTGATGTTTTCTATTTTCGTAAAATGTCTAAATTGTTTCAATATAGTTTGAGAGGAGTTATATTGCAAGTAACTCATCTGATTACATATTCTGGTTTTTTAAGTCAATAATAATGAATAAAGAGCAGAGTCTGTTAAAAAATTATAATCCGAGTCTGATGTATTTGCATTGAACATGCTTTACATCAGTTGTTCTGTAAATGTTATGTCATCTAAATTTAATGCTTTGATACTTTCATTCCATGATCCCAATACCAATGTTTTTCAGATTTTGGGTACTCTGACCAGGGAGGAAATTAAGTGCATGAATCCTAACTTATACCGAATTCAAGTTCCCTCAAATTAAAGCTCATCCTTGGCACAAGGTATTTGCAATTCTAGTTGTTGATTATCTTCTAATCCTTGCTTCCTTTTCTGTCATATGCGTGAAATATTGGAGTATTTTCCTTATTTATCTCCGTTGTTTGTCAGATATTCCATAAACGCATGCCTCCAGAAGCCGTTGATCTGGTGTCAAGACTGCTACAGTACTCCCCTAATTTACGTTGCATAGCTGTGAGTATATCCAAAGATAATTTTTATTACCTGGGCCCATTGTTTGTCTCCCTTCATATTCTCCTTTGGAATTATTTTTAACTAAATATGAAGTATCTATATATGATTACCTCAACCAAAGAGAGTGTTCATGAATCTCTCTCATTTCCTTTATTTAGTTCAATCACAACAAGTTTTATGTTATCGTGTTTGTATTGTTTTGGACAGATCTTGTTGTTCAACTGGTTATGTTGGTAGTTTTTGACATGCTTGGAATTCTTGTTATGGTCTTCTTTTGCTGGTGAAATTTTCAGATATCTGGGTTCTTGGTGCCGACTGTTAGTTATATAATTTTGATGTTTTTCCTACAAAATGAGTTGTTCATGTAGAGCTATAATGTTCAAATTGCAATTTAATGCACATTACCTCTTCCACAGTTGGATGCCTTAACTCACCCCTTTTTCGATGAGCTGCGTGATTGAAGAATTTGAGAAAAGAGAAAATATCATTTGTGTAATTGTGAAAAATGATTTCATTACTGATTTAGATATACATGTATGATATTTATAGGCTACAATTGAATCATGTGTTCTAATTCCAGCTAGATTACAGCTGTACATGAGCTAAGTTGATCTTAAGTTTCCTGGGGATTTATACTGTGCATGTGAGTCTTTGTTTCCTCATCTGAAATTGAGCTGGAGCTTCTCTTATCATGCCCCCGCAAGCTGAGCTGTGCTACTGCAAAGGGAAGCTTGGATCGTATGTAGGTAAACTTGGCAGTGGACAAGGCCTTTGTGAGCAAATCTGCTGGTTGTTCATTGGATGCAATGTGGGCCACACAGAGTTTCTTGGAAACAACTTGCTCACGAACATTGTGATAGTCTAAAGCAATATGTTTAATGCGACTGTGAAAAACGGGATTTGTAGCCAAAGCAAGGGCAGAAGCATTGTCAACCCATAATGTAGGTGAAAAAATAGAAATATGAAGATCATTCAGAATATAGGTCAGCCAAGTGATCTCAGTAGCAATATAAGCCATCGCACAATACTCTGCTTCCGTTGATGATCGGGCGACAGTAGGTTGTTTGCGAGAAGACCAAGAGATTAAGTTGGGCCCGCGAAATATGCAATATCCTGTGATAGACTTGCGATCCACTACACAACTTGCCTAATCCGAGTCAGAGAAGGCAGTCAACTTGAAAGGACCTGGTTTGAAGAATAACCCATAATGAATGGTCCCCTGCACATATCTAAGGAGCCTTTTGAGTGCACTGTAATGTGATTGCAACAGATTATGCATATGCTGACAAATACGATTGACTGCAAACTGTAAATCAGGGCATCACTGTGAGATATTGTAAAGCTCCTACTATACTGCGAAAATGGGTAGGAGCGGAGTAAGGTGGATCATTTTCTGGAGCAGTCGGAACAGTGGAAGAAGTAGGTGTTGGACTAGAACTGCAGTTTTGCATTCCTACACGATGCAATATGTCTGCAGCATACTTAGACTGATGCAACAATATGCCTATGTCTATACGTTGCACTTCAATACCAAGGAAATAAGATAGAGCTCCCAAGTCTTTCATGGCAAAATTGTTGCTCATATCCTGAATGAGAGAAGCTATTGTAGAAGAAGAGTTGCCAGTTACTATGAGATCATCAACATATATGAGAACAATAAGAGTGACAGCTTGTGAGTGTTGAACAAATAGAGAATTATCTGCTTTGCTGCAATGAAACCCCTATTTAATAAGAAATGTAGAAAGAAGTTGATACCAAGCTCTTGGAGCTTGTTTAAGTCCATAAAGTGATTTGTGTAACCTGCACACGTACGAAGGATTAGCTGAATCTTCAAAACCTTGAGGTTGCATCATATAAACTTCCTCCGTAAGCTTGCCATGAAGAAAGGCATTAAACACGTCCAACTGCCTAACCTGCCACTGAAATTGCAACACCAGAGACAAGACAATTCGAATTGTCTGATTTTTATCAATGGGCTGAATGTTTCTTCATAATCTAACCCTTGTGTCTGATGAAAGCCTTTAGCTACTAATCGGGCTTTATAACGAGCAACTGTTCCATCAGCATTCCTTTTTATTTTGAACACCCATTTACAGCCAATTGGGTATCTAGAGTGTGGCAAAGGTTCCAAAGTCCAGGTTTGTTGCTGCTGTAAGGCATTATATTCATCTTGCATAGCTCTTACCCAATGAAGATTCTGGGCTGCCTCTTTGTAAGTTAATGGCTCAGTTAGAGGTGAAATAGTACTTAACGTGGTGACAGTATAAACTTTGGGCTTAAGGGAGCCTGTTTTCGAACGTGTAGTCATGGGATGAAGTGAAACAGGAGCAGAAGATGACGCATCAAGGGAGGGAGAAATAGGTCGTGTGCTTGAGTCTGCATTGACAGTTGGACTCAAGTTAGGTTGAGGAGTTGAGGAAGTGCAGACTGTGTGATGGAGACTAATGGACAGATTGTTGTGGTGTTGTACTTAGAGAAGGAGTAGGTGAGATATGTGTTATGACAGAGTGAGAGGGCCGAGAGGATTTAAGATTAAACTGATGAAGGAATAGGTGGGATTGATAGGTGTCATCAGATTGTTGAGCTAAGGGAAGTGTAGTAGCATTAGGCACTGTTGAAACAAGAGGGAAGACATGTTCGATGAACTTAACATGTCGAGATATATAGACCTGGTTGGTGGAAAGATCAAGACACTTGTAGCCTTTTTGAGTAGAACAATACCCAATAAACACACAAGGACTGGACCTAAGTTCCAATTTATGAGTAGTATATGGTCTTAACCAGGGGAAACATAAACAACCAAAGACTTTTAGCAGAGTATAATTAGGTGGCACTGAATAAAGACACTCGTAAGGTGTTTTATGATTCAGAATTGGTTTTGGTGTTCTGTTAACTAAGTAATTGGCAGTTGCTAGTGCTTCTAGCCAATACCTACTAGGAAGATGAGACTGGTGCAAGAGAGCAAACACCGTCTCTATCAAGTGCATATGCTTTCGTTCAGCTTTACCATTCTGTTGTGGGGTATACGGACAAGTTGTTTGATGAATGATACCTAATGTTTGCAAAAAATGTGAGAATTTATGGTTTAGGTATTCTGTACCATTATCTGTTCTAAGGACCTTAATAGCAGAGTGAAATTGAGTCTTTATCATAGAAACAAAAGATTGAAAACACTGAAACACATCAGCTTTAGATTTCAAAGGGTAAAGCCAGGAATATCTGGTATAGTCATCTAGGAAAACAACATAGTATCTATAATGTTGTAACGAATCTGCTTTAGATGGCCTCCAAACATCGGAATGCACAAGTTCAAAGGGTTGTGTAGTTACAGTATTAGACAATGGAAAGGGCAGTCTATGTGCCTTTGCAGTTAAACATGACTCACAGGCTAATTTCTTAGAGCTAAGAACAGGAAATATAGAAGATAAAGACTGCATACTAGTACTAGACGAGTGGCCAAGTCGTAAATGCCAAAGCTGAGCTTCAGAGAGAGATGAGGCTGAGTGAAAGCAACTGCGAACTTGTGGTTGGGTTGTGGAGATACTTTGTGGAAGAGTGTATAAACCATTCCTACAGAGGCCCTTGAACAGGACTTGCTTGGTGGAATTGGCAAGGATAAGCACCTCCTTGGAGTTAAACAGAAGAGTAACATCATTATCAGTGGCCAACTTGGATACATAGAGTAAATTAGAGGAAATTTTTGCCATAAACAAAACATTTTGTAGCTGTAGATTAGAAGAAGGAAAAGATATAGTACCGGCTCCTGTGTGAGTGATTGGGAGATTAGAGCCATTTCCTACTGAGACAGCATCAGTGCCTTCATAGGATTGATAGGATGCAAGACAAGCCAAATCATTCGTGACGTGAGAGTTGGCACCCGAATCTAAATACCAGACATTTGAAATTTTGCGAAAGTATAACATGAAGCTGAATCCCAAGAACTGCTCGTTCGTGGTCACCTCTGGAAAGTTCTTAGGATACTTGGTTACCTGGCTTAGGATTGAAGCTCACCCCGACCAAATCAGGTCCATCCTCAATATCCCATCTCCTACCAATATCAAGGAAATTCAAAAGCTCACAGGTAGGCTCGCGGCTCTAAATCGGTTTATCTCTCGGTCCTTCGAGAAGTGTCATTCGTTCTTTGACACCCTCTGAAAAAATAAAGACTTCATGTAGACACCAGCCTGCGAGGAAGCATTGCAACAACTGAAGGCATATCTCACTAGTCCGCCGATGCTTTCTAAACCAAAGGATGGGGAAACCCTATTGATCTACTTGGCCATTTCAGAAACAACAGTAAGTGCAGTCCTAGTACGAGAAGAAGGAAGAAAGCAACATCCAGTCTACTACATGAACAGAGCCCTACTTGATGCTGAGACTAGGTATAGCCAGTTGGAGAAGTTGGCACTGGCCCTTGTCACTGCGGCTCAGAAGTTACGACCTTATTTCTAATGTCATCCAATAGTGGTCTTAACCACTTTCCCTCTCAAGTCAGTGTTATATAAGCCCGAGCTCTCTGGGCGGCTTTCGAAGTGGGCAATCGAGCTCAGCAAGCACGAAATCTCTTACCAGCCCCAGACCGCAATTAAATTGCATGCCCTAGTTGACTTTGTGGCCGATTTCATACCAGATATCCACCTGTTAGCAAAGAAAGAATTGTTGTGCCTTAGCGTCTTCGTGGGGCAAGAGAAGTGGGTCTTAAGCGTGGATAAAGCAAGTAATGTCAAAGGGTTTGGCCTCGGGTTAGTGCTACAATCTCCCGAGGGAGATATCATAGAGCGGTCCATCAAATGTAGTTTTAAGGCTACAAACAATGAAGCGGAGTACGAAGCCCTAATTGCAGGGCTTACTTTGGCCAAAGAGATGAATATCAAGAGAATAATCATTAACAACGACTCGTAGTTGGTGGTCAATCAGACCCTCGGAACCTACCAGGCAAGAGATGATAAGATGGCAGCCTATTTGGCAGTCGTCAAAGAGCTACAGATAGCCTTCGAGGAATTTGAGATAAAGCAGGTAGGCAGGGATGATAATAGTCACGTCGATGCACTAGCAGCCTTGGGGAAGGCTACCTAAGTCACTGCCCTAAAGGTAGTACCTGTTGTTTACTTGCAGTGGCCTGCGGTATGGAAAGAAATGTCAGTTGAGGTAGCGAGCGTGAATGAAGTGCCGACTTGGATGACCCTTATCATACAGTACATGCGAGATGACATCCTGACAGAGGACCGTAACAAAGCTCGCAAGCTTAGATCAAAAGCAATAAGGTTTTGTCTTATCAAAGGTAGGCTTTATCGGAGGTCATACTCCGGACTATACCTCCGGTGCATCAGTAAGGATGAGGCATACTATGTCCTAGCCGAGTTACATGAAGCGCAGTGTGCAACCACTCTGGGGCGCGCAGTCTTACTAACAGGGCTCTCACGGCGGGGTACTACTGGCCAATAATGAGTGGCGATGCCATCGAATATGTGAAAAGTGTGACAATTGCCAAAGGTTTGCGCAGGTTCCTCAACAATCGACTGAACCACTTGCTTGCATTTCTGCCCTGTGGCCATTCATGAAATGGGGAATGGATATTATGGGCAAGCTACCAACCACACCCGGACAACGCATCTACATGCTTGCTGTTACGGACTATTTCACCAAATGGATCGAGGCAGAGGCCTATCACTAGGTCAGGGACAAGGAAGTGAATAACTTCATTTGGAGGAACATCATATGTAGGTTTGGGGTGCCACAGGAAATCATCACAGACAACGGTTCTCAATTCATTAGCCGCGATTTTCGAGACTTCTGTAAGGAATGGAAGATTCAACTAACTTTCTCCACTCCTCGCTATCCGCAAGCCAATGGCCAAGCTGAATCTTTCAACAAGACCATCATCTCAACCCTCAAGAAAAGGTTGGAGAGTTCAAAGGGAAGATGGGCCGATGAGCTTCCAGGCTTTCTGTGGTCCTATCGGACTACAGCGAGATCCTCAATTGGGGAAACACCATTCTCTCTGGTCTACGGTACAGAGGTAGTAATTCCCATTGAGGTTGGGTTTCCTACTCTTCGGGTCGAGCAAGCATCTAAAGAAGAAAACAATCAAGAGCTAAGCCGTCTGCTCGACACCATCGATGAGAAGAGAGAACGGGCCCTAGTTCGGATTGCAGCCTACCACCAGATGGTCGCGCGACACTTCAACAAGAATATTCGGGTCAGAATCTTTAAAGAAGAAGATTGGGTTCTAAGGCGGGTATTCCAGAATACCAAGGAGATCAACACCGGGAAGCTAGGACCTATTGGGAGGGACCCTACCTCATCACAAAGGCGATCGGCCATGGAGCCTACAAGCTTCACACCAGAGAGGGCAAGGACGTTGCGAATAGTTGGAACACCGTTCACCTCAAGAAGTATCACTTTTAAGCATTGATCGCGTTAGCTCGCCCCGTAGGGGCTAATAGTCTTGATTAGTTATCCCCTTAGTGGGGTCGTTAGTCTCTAGTGGAGAAACCTCTTAGTGGAGGTCTTTAGTTGCAATTAGTTTAGTTCGACGCGCCCAGGCATGCACCAACGTAGTTCATTTTCAATAAGTGAAATGGTTTTCTTTAGACTTCAGCTCATCCGTCGCTTCATCAACTCGAAACACAAGGGGCCTACTGCGGGTAAAACCGCCCGAACTTACCCTGCACACCTGAAACGTTCCCAACAATAAAATCAACTTACTCACGTGGCTAACATAAAGACATAAGGAAACCAATATACCGTCCGATGTGACCACATGGGTCCTAAAGGGCGCAGCCTACTATGGTTTGGTCCAAGTGACCTACCTGCCAAACTAGACGCCAAAAGGGGACAGCCTACTATGGTAGGGTCCAAGTGACCTACCTAACAAACCAAACACCAAAAGGGCGCAACTTATTATGGTAGGGTCTAAGTGACCTATCTACCAAACAAGATGCCTAAAGGGCGCAACCTACTATGGTAGGATCCAAGTGACCTACCTACCAAACCAGACGCCAAAAGGGCGCAGCCTACTGTGGTAGGGTCCAAGTGACCTACCTACCAAACAAGATGTCTAAAGGGCATATCCTATTATGGTAGGGTCTAAGTGACCCACCTACCCACTAAGACACCTAAATGGCGCAACCTACTATGGTAGGGTCAACTAGCAGATAAGATGCCAAAAGGACGCAACCTACTACGGTAAGGTCTAGGTGACCTGCATACCAAACAAGATGCCTATAGGGCGCAATCTACTGTGGTAGGGCCTAAGTGACCCACCTATCAATCAAAATGTTTGAAGGGTGAAACCTACTGTGGTAGGCTCCGAAATGGCTAACCATCTGATTTAAAGTCCCAAGCGGAGTAACCTACTAAGGAAAAAGTTTGAAATTTACAGTTTATTAACTTGACCCCGTATGCCACGACCTACTACGGTAGGCTCCACTGTGATAGCATGGTCTCCCACGCCAGTACGCTGTTAAGAGGTGATATGAGCACGTCAAAGGAGCTTCAAATGGAATAGCCGACAGTTTAGGTCATAGCGATTAAAGCTTAACTAATATTGGGCCGCTCCGTAACCACAAGAATAAATGGCCAGACTACGCACATGATAATCTGTTATATACTGAAGGGTGCATAATTTGCGAAACGGTAGAAGCATACACAAAGGCATTTACGAGAGGAAACACAAAGTACATCTAAAACCTTAAAAGCAAAGTTACAAAGTGCCAGCAGCATAGCAAAAGTGTACGAGGGCACCATGTGCGCAGAACGTGTAGTCCCTGATCATTGGCGTCTATTGCGCCAAAAATACTTAAGTAGAGTATCATATACGCATTACATGTACAAAAAGGTGTCAGTGGCACAATACCTATACATGCCAAGCTAGAATTTAGACAAACAAAAGGATGCATGGTATATAACGCCCCAATTCCTCACGGAACCGGGACTTCTATTAACCAAACTATATTCAACCCAAATCCAAACCCCGGGCATGAAATTTAGGAAAAAACAGACAGAGTTTTCCCTATATATAGGTCTATCTAGAAACCTGTCAACAGTTACATACAAGACCTGAATCACAATCAACCATTCATACGACCTAACTTTCAAGATTCATAAAGCCAACCAACTCCTCAAGGCCATCCGAGCCTTGGAACCGAACAACATATCACAAAAGCATACAAAATTAAATTCATTGAAGTTCTATCTTTTTAATCCACTTATCATGCCACTCTATATTATCAATCAAGCTTTCTTATAATTTGTGTCCAACCAACTAACTAGTTTTCATCGTCCATACAAGCATGCATTTAACTCATTAACGCCCTCGCATATAGTTATAATTTAGAAGTAATATAACAATACAATCAAAATATGCTCATATACCAACAAGGTAGCTAAGCAACTCAAATCACAAACCTCACCAATAGGGTATACACATGCTATACAAATGCATATAAACTCCTAACCAATCAATTAGACAGCAATCTCTAACATTTAATTAAACTTTGACACTACTTCCCCTTTGACAGCTAAATAATTTTACTTCCATATGAGATTCAAGGTTCTAATCCCAAAAGAGGCAAACAACTTATCTTTTCCCACAACCTTCTCAACTAGCTCAATTACACATTAAATAATCATATAAGTACATAATAATACATCTACAACACTTATAAGCATCCAAGTAGTCAAATACTATTTTTCCCTTTCTTTAACCAAGTTATTCTTCTCCTATACGCATTTCGAAGTTACAAAACCACAATTTAATCATTTTACATTCCTAATTAAGCCAAAGGATACCTATCAAAGTCATGAAACCTGTTTTGAAGACAAAAGCTCGGGAAGGCTTCGAGCGGGTTTTAACTACAACTACCCTATTCGAATCCCAAATTCAAGCAACGAAAGCACCAAAAGTGCTTTCATGCCCCAAGAATACCTAAACTAAAGCCCAAACGCGCCCGGATTACGTTACGTGAAAATCCCCTTTTTAAAAGTTGGCTAATTTCTCATTTTAACTCATTTTCGAGCAATCTAACTACATGTGAGTGTTTAACTAGTTCTACTATTGTCTAAAGCACCTAATTGAAGCCTCAATTCACTCTAATTAACAAGTTATAGTAAAACCCTAAAATTCATCACTATTCATTGTCTTCTTCATGAGATATATGCATTCAACCATGAAATTTACTAACAAACTACACAAGCATAGACTAAACAACATATAAAACATATACAACCTCATATTTAAGCATTTCAATAGCTAATTCTAACAAATCACAAAATTTAGAAAGTTGACATAAACTTTAAGCTCAAATAAATACAACTCCCTCACCTTGGTAAAGCTAGGAAATGAAGAAAAATAGCTAGAACCACCTTTAATCCAAGCTAGAATGGAAGCAAAATGAAGAAAGAAGTCAACCCTAAGCTCAAAAGGCCTTCACGTTTTTTTTTTTCCTTTGTTGCTGTTGCTGCTCGCGGGTTGTATTCTTTTTCTTTTGCTAAGTTTGACTATTGGTTTGCCTTTTGTTCAACTAATATATATGTATAAGCATATATAATATAATATAAGAATTCATCTACTTGGCTAAAAGGTCTACTTGGTCTCACGTTTTTTTTTTGTTGATCAAATTTCTTTTCTTTTCATTTTACTATGCTTTGTTTTAGTCCACTAACTACTATATGTACAAATATATACGTTAAGTAAATAAATGGCCTAACCAATGGATTGGGATCCTATTAAATATAATTGAGCTATAAAACTAAGTAGAAACTAATATGAATACTAAAGGTCCAAAGTAATTAAAATATTACTATTCAGACACTAAAAATATTTATTTTCCTCGCGCTCAGGACATGAAATTCACATTCTAGCAATGAACAAATAAATTAAATATAGTATTGTTCAGGGAAAAAATATCAAATTTGAAAAATAAAGCAGTTTAAAATTTTACCTGGGCTCAAGTTAAACCTAAAAATTAAAACATATAAAAGCAAATAAGACCAAACAAAGGGCAACTAAGCCAAATATGCACACAAAATAATTAAATATAATAAATTAAAAGTCTCTTTGGGCTCGGGAAAAACTAAGTCAATTAATTATAAACAAGTAATAAATATAAGATAATCGTTTCTGGTAATTAGATAAAATTCACATAAATATATTTATTACTAAAAAATACTAAGATAGCTCATTCAGGTCCGGGCCAAATAAATAAATGTTTTTACTAAAAATAATAAGCCAGTTCATCTAGATCCGGGCCCGAGCTTCCTGTTCGAATAGTAAGATAAATTAATTTAAAGACATGTAAAATAATTTTAAATAATTAAAATAATAAAATGAGTGTCCCGGACAAATTATTTAAATATGAATTAAATAAATACAAATAATAAAAAGAATAAATTAATTACTTTATGTAAATCAATTAAATAGAATTTAAATAAATACAAGTAGTGATAATAATAAAAATAATTATTCTCGGGTTCGGGACTTCACATTCAAATAGTAATTCTAAATCAATTAAAATGTTAGTAATGTAAATTTTAGTAAATAAAATAATAAAATAATAAAATAGTTATTTTATGTGTTTATATGTAGATAGAAGATTAGGCTATGAGCTTTAGAGAAATGAAGTTAAATAATTAAAGTTAGTCCAAAATAAAGATAAAACACCAAATGACCCAAAATGCATTCTAGCTTATACTTTTCACTAAGGAATACTAATTGTTTTATATTTCACGTTCTAGATATGCTATGCACATTTCTTTCAGTGAACGAATACTAGATAAATACCAAGTAACATGAGAAAAATAAAATTTTAGAAAAGTAGAAGACTTAAAAATTTAACCCGGACTCGGGTGCTACTTATTCAATTAATTGAAAATAATGTAAACTAGCACCTAAATGCTATAAAATAATTTATAATAATTATTTTACCAAGGTAATTGTCTCATTTAGATTTACTAAATATTATTTGCACATATTTCAAGAAATGTAAAAATAGTGTAAATAAATGAATAAATTAACATAAACATGTAATTATAACCAAACATTTAAAGTAAACACATAAGTACATGTAAGTAGGTACTATTCGCTACATGCTGGGTCAGGGTGTCACATGGTGCGCTGCAAGTCACTCTGATGACGGTCCGGTAAACTAACTGGGCAGGTCCCCCAGGGGCACATCTCTAATAACAGCCTCCAACTCAGTTGAGCCACTAGGCTCACCAAGGGGATTGGCCCCTAAAGCATGAAAAAACTCCTCATAATGCTTGATGATGCCATTGTAATCCCAGTCGCTAGCCTTCCTATCCTTGAACTCTTTCATTAGTCTAGCCTCTGTTGCCAGGGATGTGTCATCAGCGATGTCCTCCAGCTGAGACTCTAATCCTTTCTTCTCAGCACTCTATGCTTCTTCCTTGAACTTCAACTCCAAAGTAGCCTCCGCTAGTTTGTGGTCTTTCTCGATCACCTCCTGCTCAAGGGCACCCACACGACCTTCTGCTTTCTTAACTGCCTCTTTTGTCGTGGCCAGTGATTTTGTAAGCACTGCATTTGAGGCCCCGATACTCTCAAGCTTCTTTTGGAAACCCGCTACCATCCCATTTTTGTAAAGGATGGCCTCGAGCGCTTGCAAAAAAAAAGGCCATGCAAAAATTAGAGCTGATAAAGGCGGAGATGATTACAGAATAAACAATCCACAATACCTGAAAAGTATGGGTCACACCCCACTCAGCGGAAGCAGACGTCGTCATCCTCCTTAGAAGGGCCGCATCATCAGCGATGAGCATCTTCGACATCGGAGCTAGTACTAAACTCGCATTAGAGATAAATGACGCCTTAGGAGGGAACTCAACCGTGAGATGGTCTGTCTAAGGGGTCGGCTTAGCAGCGTTACACTTCTGTGATACTTGGCTAGACTCGACCTGGCTAGATTGAGCCACGGGAATAGCCAAAACAGTAGGGGGCACAACCGGCTCGGAGTCCCCCGTATGTGCCTTTTTGCACTTCTAAAGTCGCCAAGGTGTCGCCTATTTTGAAGTCTAAGGTTGCAGCCTACCGAGGATTACTATGGAATTGCCTACTCTAAGGTCCAAAGTTGAAGTCTACCTTGAGCCTCTAAGGTATCATCTCCTATTAAGGTCAAAGGTTGCAGCCTACCGTGAGTCGCAAAGGTGTTACCTACCGTTAAGGTCCAAGGTCGCAACCTACCGTGAATCTCTGAGGTTTCGCCTATCAAAAGAGTTCAAAAGACACAACCTATTGAGTAGGCGTAAAAAAAAAAGAAAATAAAAAGAAAAGGGCCTAAATATACATGTGTGCGTCCATGAACGCATGTGTGTATACACTTGCGTGCAACGTGCCATGCAAATGGGAAAAAGAAAATGGCTATGCTCGTGGATTTTCTCTCACGCACATATACATCAGAGACCACCATTGAAAGTTTAAGCATTCTCTGTTTTGCGAGGACAAATGGAAAAATATCATAGAAACATCTACGTATTTCCAGCATTTTACTGAAAAGTGAAGGCATCACATTGGGACTGGCATGAGGGCTTGAAGCATTTGTCAAAGCTTGCAAACTGGAAGTAGAGAGAAAAGAAGAAGAACTTACTGCAAAAGGAGGAATTTTGAGAAAGAAACTAGCCTGGCAAATTCCCTCTCCAACCTTCATCATTTGAAAACCAAAAAAAAAATTGAAGTGAGAAGGGGAACGAATAAAACAAAAAGAAAAGAAGCAGAGAGGTTTCGAGTATATCTTCTTACCTCCTGAAAATGATAAGAGGAGAACGAGCTAGCAAAGTGTTTAGTCGTAGGCTTCAATTAAGCGTCTGCAAGGAGCTTGTGGAGTTGTTTCCATTTGAACGAACAATGAAAGTCAAGTGAAAGAAGGAAACAGAACAAAGAAGAAGAGAGAAGTTGCATTTGCAGGGAAAAAAAAAGAACTTGTAGACAGAGCTGTAGGTCCAAAGGACCTACTAAGGGCCCCACGTAACACGTGTTGCCAGAGGGGCAGCCCTAGCGCTGCTGGGGACAGTGCGGTACTGTCCCCTTGTAGTACTGAGGGACGTGTGGCGTCCCTCAGTTGGCGCTGGAGCTGACGCGAGGGGACAAACCTTGTCTCCTTGCTAACAACTCCAAGGGCTGACCTCAGCTAGGCCCCACGCGCCCACAACTAGGGTCAGCCCAGTACACCAACTGCGCAAATTCAAAAAAAAAAGGAAGAAGCAAGGGCGCAATTTTTTTAAAAAAAGAAAAAAACAAAATGGCAAACAGGACACTTAATGTCCTAATCACGTCATAGCATTAAATGGGATATGACCGACGTGTCAGCTCCCATTACTTCTACGTGGAGTACTTTTTGTTGTACCTTGGTTCTTAGTTGACTCGTAGCACAGCAGACCTTTTGTTTTTAAAAAAACAGCACAATGAGATAAGTGGAGACAACAACGCGCGAGAGGCAACAGTAGGCTGCGAATTAAGAGAGCAATTCAAAAATTGCGAGTTGTGAGCAAATAATAACGCGTAGTAAGCTACGCGACTTCACGGGAAAATGGTAGGTTGCAAACTGTAAAATCGAATATGGTAGGCTATGCAACTTAGCAGGTGATGGTAGGGTGTGACCAAAGGGAGAAGAAGAAGAAGCTTTCTTGCTTATACGTTTGAATTTTGCGCGGGACCCACTGTGGGGTATTCGAAGTTGTTCAGGGTACACAGTCTGGACTGAATTAATTGCTCTGCAGGAGATGGTAGGATGCCACCGTCCTATAGCGGTCACGTTTAGACCATGCGCCCCACAGTCCTAAAAGGCTGATTTTGTTTTGACATTTTTTAGGATGGAGAGACGTGCATCGGCTTATTAGGGCATCGTCAATGGAGTTTCTAAAGAGTCTCTAAACAGTAATAATTGTTGTTTTAGAGACTCCATTGATCAAAATTCATCACCAATGGGGGTCTCTAAAACACTATTTGTTACTTTTTGGCAAAATTATGACATCACTCAAGCTTTGAGTCTCCAAAATAGCACATAGTCTCCATTTTTTTCAACAAATTTGTTGAAGAAAATGAAGACTATACAAAAAGACAAAAACGAGTCTCTAAAAAAACAAGATCAGATCTGACGATGTCAGATTTTTCTGACATCGTCAGATTTTAAAAAAAAAAGTACAAAAAAGGGATAGTACAGCGAAGAGAAAGGGAAATAGGGAAGGGGGGTGGGTGCGTGGGGGGGGGGGGTGCAGCGAACAGAAAGGGAAAGAGAGGAGGGGAGGGGGCAGCGAACGGAAAGGGAAAGACGGGAAGGGGGGTGGGTACGTGAGGGGAGGGTGCAACGAACAGAAAGGGAAAGAGAGGAGGGGGGTGGGTGCGTGCGTGGGGGGGGGGCAGCGAACAGAAAGGGAAAGAGGGAAGGAGGGGTGGGTGTGTGGGGAGGAGGGGTTGCAGCGAACAAAAAGGGAAAGAGAGGAGAGGGGGTGGGTGCGTGCGTGGGGGGGGGGGGGGGGGGCAACGAACAGAAAGGGAAAGAGGGGAGGGGGGTGGGTGCGTGGGGGGGGAGGGGGTTGCAGTGAACAGAAAGGGAAAGAGATGAGAGGGGGTGGGTGCGTGCGTGGGGGGGGGGGGGCAGCGAACAGAAAGGGAAAGAGGGGAAGGGGGAGGGTGCAGCGAACGGGAAAGGGAAAGAGGGGAGGGGGGTGCGTGGGGGGGGGGGGGGAGGGGAAGGCGGTGGCGTGCAGCGACAGCCGACCATTGTTGTTTTTGCTGCTTTGTTGCTTTGCTGTTTGTTTGTTTGTTTGTTTGTTTTTTATTTTATTTTTTATTCTCATTTACTATTTGTTAAATTTGAATGAAAAATCACAACAATTACGTTTACAAGCGTGAAATCATCTTTCAAAATTTCAACTTGACTTCTCTAATATTGATTATGTTTGAAAGTTAATGATAATATTATTTTGAACATTTGGAACTTATAATACGAGTTTTGAATTAATTAGAACTAATTAAAAAATTAGAATAAATAATTAGATTTTTTAATTAAGGTAGTGTATTTAGAGTTTTTTAATTAGACTTTTTTTAAAAATTATGGTTTTGTATTTTATTTTTGTATTTTATTTTTTTAATTTAGTTTTTTTGCTTTGGTAAACATTTTTAGTTTTTATAGTTTTTTTATTTTACGTTTTTTTATTTTAGGTAATTTTTTACTTGTAATTAAGCTTTTTTTTAATTAGAGATTTTTAATTAGTTTTTTTCATTCAATTATATAATTAAACGTAATCTTAATTTTTTAAATGTTATGTTTGTTGCAATTTATTTATTTTTTGATTGAAATATTCGTTAAAGAAGTTGAAATAATCTAAATAATAATTAATTTTAAAAAAATAACATATAATCAAATTATTATATAAAATTAAAATTAACACAATATAGAAACTCAATTTTATAAAAACCGTCACTGGGGATCAATTAATTTTTATCTTGGTCTCTAAATGGATATTTAAAACAGTTTTTTGCTTTAGTCTCTAAGTAGGTTTCTAAAATACTATTTGGTCTCTATATGGGTTTTTAAAATAATGGATAAAAACTCATTATAGAGACTCTATTAAAAATAGCCTTAGCAGAGGCTGGTTTTGTTTTGACATTTTTTAGGATGGAGAGACATGCATCGGCTTATTAGCAGCAGAACAATCGAGTTTGGCAAGCAAAGGCGCAGAGCATAAAATTGAGATAATATTTTACTAAACAAGTACTTTGCATGGTCAGAGCATTTAAAGTGTATATTTGTATGCAAAAAATCAGCAAAGACATTTGCCAACAAAGTCAACAAGTCCAGACCAAAAGGAATTAATTAGCAAAGTTGGAGTGGGGCCCGCCTATTTATGTTCACTTTTTAATTCATGGAAAAATGCACTTAATTACTCATGGGGCCTACGTGTTCAACACCTTACACATTAACATACGTTAGCTGGTCTCCTCCATAAGCTATTATAATGTATTGGAGCTTACCACAACAGTAGGATCCAAAAGTTCTGCGCGACTGAACAGTAGGCTGCTAAGTTTCAAGAGGGAATGGTAGTCTACCATACTGCGAAAAGCGACGGTAGGTTGCGAATTGTGGAGGCAATTTGTAAGCTGTGAGTTGGCGAGCGAGTAATAGCATATAGTAGGTTGCGGAACTACAATACAAAGGACGGTAGGATGCGAGATCGCCCACCAACATATGATAGGCTGTTAATCGCCCGTGTGGTGAGTTGCGGATCTCTCTCAAAGAGTATAAGTCGGAGTTACTTTACGAATAATTTACTCTCTACCTCGAAAACTCTTTGACTTCGGGAGTGGGGGATAAACTGTTAATGCAAAAAATGGGCTTGGACCCTCAGTCCAATCACAATAGTTCGCTTAGCCCCAAACGACGTTAATGCTTGGGCCAAGGCCCGCATATAACACCTTAAGTTGTAGCCTACTACCAAAGGAATCCACGCGGAGGCCCTAGGCTCTACGTTAGGCCCAAATATCGGGTTGCCTCATGTGGGTAATTGACGATGGACTCGAACGCAAACCGTGGCCTCGCCAGGTGCGAATAGATAAATGACCAAGAAAAAGTCCTAAGGGACTGGCCTACTATAGCGGATAAGCGATCGCGAAAGGAACCTTAAGAGTCTAGGCTACTATAAGCGAATAATGATCGACAAGTTCGGACGAAGGCTTATCCTACGGGATAAGTAATTGCCTCCTCGAAGTAGTTTGCTCAAGTTGTGAGTCTTGGGGGATAAGCGACTATCTACCTATCGCGTTCGCCCAGCTTGTGAGAAGCGGATAACTGACGAGGGATTTGAGATAGAGACTACCTCAATCCAACGCGATAAGCGATTAGGTAGTCTATTGAGTACAAGTCCTAAGGGTCCGTGACTTTTGGCTTGACCACACCTATAAGTAGGTCACGCCTACACAGGGAGAGGACATTGAATACTAGCCACACTAGCCTTACTCCCCTTTCCTCCCTACATTTTCACGACCTACACTCCCTAAAGCGACGCCACGATTACAGTAGTATCCACATTTCCCATCTCATTTTCTTCATTTTCTATCCTACTTGATAACCTACTGACTTGAGCGTCGAAGTATCTTTGGCCGGCACCACACCGGTGTCCCAAGACTCACGCCGCTTTCCTCGCTTTCTGTCGTTGCAGGTTGCTAGGGGTTCCGAATTCGTAATTATAGATTTTGGCATCTACAAGCACGCAATTAACTAACCACATAATCATCCAACTTAATTGGAAAACTTATAAATTTGCATGGTTATCGTGTTCTTTGGGGATGAGAAAACGACTAGCACAAATGGTGCACAATATTGGGGCTGTGAGGAAAATGGTGTTCGTGTGTGTGAGGAAGAAAGAGAAAAGTGGGAAAGAATTTATTTGGGATGAATTTAGTGGGCAAAAGAAGAGAGAGAAGAAGAATGGGAGAAAGGAAGAAAGAGAAATAAGAGAGTTTAGGCAATTAAAAAAAGTAAGAGAGAGAAATGAAAGAAAGGGATCTAAGATGAAAATATATTATATTATCTACTATATATATGTATCTATTCTTATATATATATATATATATATATATATATATATATATATATATATATTAATAATTGAGTTTCGATTTTTGATTTTTTTTAACGTTAAAAATAAAAATTTATCGGTTTACTCGCCGGTTATTACTTATAAAACTCAAAACTTAACGGATTTTCTATCAATTTTTGTTATTAAATTTTTATCTGGCGAATACCCATTGATTTCGGGTAGAACGGATACCCATTGCTATCTCTAAATAGTATGGTCAGCAGAAGAAGAAACCAAGAAATGAAAATGCACAGTAATCCCCAGGGGCATGTTCAAGAGTAGTGGGGAGAAATTGTTATGTGAAGTTACGGGATCGACACTTCACACTACTTTAGAGTTTCTCCCCTTGATTGACTCAGTAAATGTGTGGGAGCCCACTGTTGTACCTGATAATTTACATGTTGATGGTCGGGCTTCCCTGAATAATTCGGTAGTCAAATTCTGATAGGTAGATTCCACGTCATTCAAAAAAAGAACCAATTTCTCATATGCTCAAGAACTAAATAAAATAATTAAATAATAACCTGTTATAATCAAAAGTTCTGAACTTAAGCCTCCAAAAAAACGCTTTATCATGGCTCCACGTTTCCTTCAAATTCAGACAACAATAATTTTAAAGAGTAAAGTAAAGCTTACCTACTTAGCATCTAAAGACTCATGATATGGTAAAGAGCGTTGGTTGGTGGTTTTAGAATTTGTCCGTGCAACCAAATAATAAAAAAAGGCAAAATGACGAGCTAAAGAATTAGTTTTTACTCATTATCCAAGTCGTAATTTTCAATCATGATATGAATTATTGAAAGATTGGTTAGAATCTGACTTAAGAGGCATTTTCATGAGATTCGCGGGATCTTCATAAATTAAAAAATTTAGTTAATATGTAAAATGTATTGTTTGATCTGGTCTAGCTTGGTGCACAAAATTTCCAAACAAAATTTCAAAAGTTAGAACTATTATGGGGTCCAATGTATACAGTCTTAAAGAGACAGTCTTTTCCATAACTCAACAGGGATTTTAACCCAACATGAGATTTGCGGAATCTTCTTAAATTCAAAAATTGATTTAATATGTAAAATGTATTGTTTGATCTGGTTTAACTTGATGCACAAAATTTCCTCTTAGAATTTTGAAAGGTTGGATTATTACGGGTCTAATACATGCAGCCTTATTATGATTTTTTTTTTTAAATTGACTTTTTCATAACTCAAACTCGTGATCACTGTATAAACATGGCCACAAGACCCTACTACGTACTCTGCCAAATAGAAAGATCCAAATGAAAGACTAAATTATGTGAAATTGATGTGTAACTATCCACAAACCGTAAAAGGTTCCATCAGGAAAATTGAATTCACAACTTCCATGGTGGGAGATCTGTTTTTTGGACCAGTGAAAGTGGAAGTAATAATGAGAATAAAATCTGGGCAACTTAGATTTTACTATTATTACTATTTTGATATCAACTTATTCCCACAACCTTTTACTTGTCCGAAATGCACACACGTGCACACTCCGTTAGAAAAAGATAGCAAGGGTATTGGGTATTACTTCCCTTTGGGTGATTTATTGCAAGCCAAGTTTGATTCCACAACTACTTGCTAATGTACACCCTTCAATTAAACCTTGTGACATAGGGTAAATTATCGACCCCATGTAATAATAACCGACCATACTAAACTACTAAGGAACTAATAGAAAGAGCAAAAGGGTATATTGGGATCTTGTCAAACCATATTGGCTTTGATGACACTAGTTGAATCGATCTCTCTTCAGTGCTCTTTCATATAATGTATCATTTTTAAGAGATCCTATGAGATTTTTGGGATCCATTATATATCTTAAAATATTTCCTACCGAATAGTAAATAAGATCCCAATAGTCACAAAAAGTAACTCATTTTTTTAATCTAAAATAGTTATTCTTCAAGTTCCTATTACATATTGCTCGAAGAGATTTAATTGACTTAATCGTCGGAGGAAGTCCTAAAAAAAACCCGTGATTCCTTTATTTTGAAGGTAGTGTGCTCAACTTTGACATAGCAGATTTACACCTTAACACTCGGAAAGAAGAAGGGAAAGAAAAGATGCACATACTGACCTGAACAACCATTCTCAAAATGGAATTGGTCGGTTTTGCTAGGACTTAAAAATAGTGGGGGAGGTTGTGCATGTACCGACCCTGAAAATCAGCTTCCATTATGTATGTATATTCCTAGTATAAAAAGTGATAACAACTCACTCAACTAATAACCCTTATTCTATCTCGGTTTGAATCTCTTGGATTAAAACAAATTGTCGAGGTTGGGAATCTCGCAATTGAGGTTGGACAGCTACTCCAGCCGAGCTGAATTTCTGGGTCAGCTACCTGACCTGGATTCTCGGGTTGGCTACTTGACTTGCACAAGGAAAAATAAGGAAAATGTGGGGTGACGTCCTGGATTTTCCCCTCGGGTGTGCAAATGATTAGTATGTCCAAGCCGACGAAGTAGTTGAGAGCATTAATGACGAGTTACCCTTTAAATGTGGGGGTGGAGCTCTATTTATACTAAATTCGGATCTGACAGCATTTAATGTGACGCAACTTTATGTCCTATCAAAGCTTTATGTCCCATTAGAACAGCTGGCATAGAGGTCGGGGATTTTCCTGGGTCAGGGTGTGTCCGGGTTGGCCTTCAGGTTGGGCATTGACTAACTGGTTCCACTTCAGCTCGGGTTAGCCTACCTCAGCTCGATTATCTCCTTGTCAATCCCTCATCCCCCAAGTCAAGATCGTGAGGGTGAGATTTGAATTTGGGAACTGTTCCCGAGTAGGCGGTTCCCGATCCCTTCGGGGGAACAAGGCCACGTCAGCAAAGCACGTCCTTCAAATGGATGACATGTCACCCGATAATTATGACAAGATACAACGTT
The DNA here is from genome assembly GCA_037974665.1 of Ehretia macrophylla. Lineage (NCBI taxonomy): Eukaryota > Viridiplantae > Streptophyta > Magnoliopsida > Boraginales > Ehretiaceae > Ehretia > Ehretia macrophylla. The sequence continues at coordinate 39,926,423 of CM075776.1, read as the reverse complement.
TGGGATTCCCAAGGCGGTTACAGTAGTTGCCTATAAATAGGGCCCTGATGTCCAAAACTCATTTCACATTTTGCCTACAAAACTTCAAGAGATTTAGGTTGGCAACCAGAGTGGTTGGACATTTTAGCTCGACAAGCAATCTGCTCGGGGTATTCAGCTCGAAATCCACTAACTCGGGGTCAATTAGGTCGGGCCATTTTCCACAGCTAGAGCCGTAGGTACGTCCCGACTCCCTTTAGATATTCCTGTACATATATTTTAATTTGTAAACAAGATGGAGAGGTCAGAGTCAGAAGATTCCCAAGTGATGGAGGAGAGATCCTATGGTGGGGACGAAAGTCCGGGGAGCTTGGAATCCACCTCAGATGGAGGTCATGGTGATGACAACACCGATGTATCTCATGGGTCAGTTCGGCGATCTAAGCCCATGGAGAGTGATGATGATTGCCAAGTCATTGGGGTTAGGTGAGTGCAAGAGGAGGCTGAGGAGGATCCTTTGGCCGACATGGAAGAATTAGGACATAGAAAGGATGGGTCGCCTTTGAACCGGTTGAAGGGGCTCAAGCTGTCATAGGAGTACTTAGTTAGAGCCTCCACGGCGGAGCCGATTGAAGCGATCCCAGTAAATGCAGTCCGCCCCCAGAGCTAGGCCACGGCCAGCGTTTCTTCATGTAGGGGAAAGAGGATCGAGCAGTTGTTTGCCTATTGTAAGCGCGAGTGCCATTTTACTGTGCAGATGGCTAACGCCAGACTAAGGAATTGGTCGGTGGACCGGCACTACAAGTTGAAGTTCCCGAGTCGGCATGAATCCGCTTACTATTCTCTTCCCGACCACTTCACCATTTATGACCTCGCTTTCAATGTCATTCAACTCCCGCTTCCCGATTTCATCACTAGCATCTTGAACTATTTTGAGCTGAGCCTGGGTTAGATGTCTCCTAACGGTTGAGCCGTAGTTGTGGCGTTCTACGTGTTTTGTCTCGAGAAGGATGTGGAGCCAATCCTGCGCCGGTTTAGGCAATTTTTTGTTTGCAAGCCCAACCCGAAGCAGCCTGGGTGGTTCTATTTCGCAGCTCGGGCAGGTAACGCCATATTCACCAAGCGGCACACCTCCAACAAGGGTTGGCACAACGACTACTACTGGGTGGAGCCGGTTGTGAACCAGGGGTGCAGGACGGATTAGCATCCCACCGTAAAGAAAAATGTGAACGACGATCCCAAGTTTTCAAACGAAGAACTTGAGGAGGTCACAGTGCTGAGACCCAAGCCGGGAATGTTGATAAACATTGACAGTGTGCTCAAATAGGACAAGATCTGGGAATCAAAGTTGTTCAGGAGAGAACCCGACCTGAGAAATAAGCATGCCCATCTACTTCCCGAGCCCAGGGAAGAGGAATCCAGCTCGGAAGAGGGTTAGTTCGAGAGATCAATGCCCGACTTCCCCGTCACCTTGTCTACCGTTTCTCTTCTCCATTAGCACTTGGTCACTTCTCACCTCTTTTTCCTTTTTCCTTTGCAGACATATCGGAGGCTGGGAGACTTGCCTACATTAAGAGGAAGAAGGCAGAGGCCAGTACCGAAAGCTTGGCTCGGTCCGGTCACGGTCCTTTTGTCCCCAAAGAGCAGAGGTAGCGGTCCAATGGCCAAGTTCGGGAGGTTGGCACCGAGGCGACCTCCAAGGGACCCTCGGAATCCCCTTTGCCGAAAAGGCCGACCTCGGGGATGGTACTCCAAGAATGCTCGATGTCCTAACCTAAGAACGGCCGTGGCCATAGTGAGTTAAGCTCAGTTACTCATGTATAATGGTATCTTTCAGCTTGGCTAATCGCATTGATTGCCTTCTTGTACAGGCTGAGTCCCATATTCTCACCATCTCAGCCTCCTCACTAAGGCCCAAGCCCATTGTGTCGAGTTCGAATAGCGATGGGCTGATGCCCGAGCCGAGCTCAATGCCTATAGAGAGGAGGCCTCCGAGAGGTACAAGGAGGATACGGCTGAGATCAGCCTGCTAAAGGTAGAGCTGGCAGCCAAAGAGAATGATCTCGAGACGAAGAAATCCCGACGCCAGTCAACGGCCAAGGATTTAAAGCTCTATAAGTCGGTGGGGCGCGAGGCCGAGGCAAATTCTAGGAGCTCCTGGATCGGGTTGGGCCACAGGGAGAGAAGGCGGTAGAAGCCTACAAGTCCAGTGAAGCGGCCGTGGAGTGGGTAGCTACGGAAGGTGGGATAATGGCCAAGTACGCCGAGCTAGAGTACTACTTCTAAGGCCAAATCACAGCTCATGAGCGAGCAAATACCTTTATTCTTGCCTCCAAGAATGATTACATCGAGATCTTGGAGGCTCTACCGCCATAATTCTGGGAGGTTCCTGAGCTTCCAGCCGACCTCAAGTCCCAATCCCAAGAGGTGATGGACTTCGTCAAAAAGGGCATGGACTAGGTTGGGGAAGAAGCCGACGCTGCTGCCTCTGCCCCTGCGCCTAAATGATTTTTGTATTCTCCCCCGGGTCGGGCTTTGTAATTTGTACTCTTTCCAATTTTAATAGAATGAATATTTTAATGTTTATTCCCATTTTTTCCTGAGTTCGTGCAAGTGCACTTTTCTCTTCGCGAATTTTCTCAAGTAAGTAGGGTTGGAGCAACACAATGGACCTTTCAAACTTAAGTAACAAATTTTTATGTAAGGAACCGAGATGGACGCGATTAATGAGCTATCATTCTAATCCGAGTTGGTTAATTGGACAACTATATAATTGTTGCCGATCTGGGCTCGTTAGCCCGATTTAAGATGGGTTAAGCTAGTATTGACTAATGTTGAGTTCGAGTTTAGACCCAAACTAACATACCAACCCGAGATCGATTAGTATTGAGTTGGACTTTAACCCGAACTAGCAAATCGAATCAAATTGTTATTGATTAGAACCGAGCTGGAATATAATCCGAGCTGATTTACTTGATTGTTATCTCGTAATTAAGCATGGCTTTTGCGTTAATTAGAGTTTACAGGAGCTTAGCTGAGGTGATTGGGCCCGAGAAAGGCCTCATACTGGTAGGCAAAATACATTGCATTGAGATTATGTACATGGTGTACTTAGGCTCGGGAGTCAATCGTACAAAGTTTTGGCTCAGGGGCCGTTACAAAAGAATCTAGCTCGGAGGCCATTGCTCGGGGGCCCTTACAAAAGATTTTGGCTCGAGGGCCGTTTAGACAAAATATTTCTTCAGGTGTTCTGCGTGTCATGCATTCTCTAGTTGTTTTTTTTATTTTTCGCAGAGGTAGAAGGTCCCAAGTCTGACTTCTTTCATGACTTCGTAAGGTCCCTCCCAGGTCGGGGAGGGCTTGTTACCCAAGCGCAGCAAAAAGATGGCCCTTTTGAGGACGAGATCGCTAACCTTAATAGGCTTAGGCTTGACCTGCTTGGCAAATGCTCTTTGCATGGCAACTTTGCTAGCCAACATCCTGATCTGAGCTTTAGCTCAAAGCTCTTCAGCGAGGTCGAGCTCCTCACGAATTAGGGCTCTGTTTATTACTGGATCATGATGGAGGGTTCTACTGGTTGGAGACCCGATCTCCACTGGCAGCACTGCTTGGGTACCGAAGGTCAGCTCGAAGGGCGATTTTCTCGTTGCCGAGCTGGTGGTGGTTCGCTGTGCCCACAACACCTAGGGGAAAATCAATGCCCATTAGCCTTCTGCTTCCTCCAGCTTGGTTTTCAGACCTTGCAAAATGATTTGGTTAGTCCTTTCAACTTGACCATTACTTTGAGGGTGAGCAATAGATGATAATCTGAGGTCGATCCCAATCTTAGCACATTTGCCTCGAAAGTATGCACTGTCGAACTGTTTATCGTGGTCGGTAATGATTACCTTTGGCACCCCAAATCGGCAAATGATATTTTTCCATTCGAAATCCCAAGCTGCCTTTTCTGTTATTCTAGTAACACCTTCAACCTCGGGCCATTTGGTGAAGTAGTCTACAGCTACGAATGCGTGCTTCTTCTGACCAACACTGGTTAGTAATGGGCCGATGATGTCTAGACCTCATTGATAGAATGACCACGGGTTTACCGTCACAATTAGGTCTACCGCTGGTTTCCTCTATACGTTGGCGAACCTTTGGCTGGTATCGCACTTCTTCACATACTCTTTGGCATCTTGTTTTAAGGTTGGCCAAAAATAGCCTTGCCTCAATGCCTTCCTACCTAGTACCTTGGTACCCAAGTGAATTCTACATACCCCTTCATGGATCTCTTGTAGTACATAGTTTCCCTCATCGGGCCCAATACACTTTAAAAGAGACCAAGTATAAGCTCTGTTGTAGAGTTGTCCAGCTATTATGACAAATCTTGAGGCCTGTTTCATGAGTTTCTGAGCTACCTTTTTTTCCTTTGGGATCATTCCCCCTCCAAGTAGTCCATGATTGGTTGGGTCCAATCTGGGCTTAAATTGAGCTCGGTTACGGCTTGCCTTCCTAACTGAATACTAGGTTCGGAGACTTCTTCCACATGGACTAGTGTAGGTCGGCTTTCTCCCAAGACCAACTTGGACAGGGCATCAGCCTTCATATTCTCCTCCCTCAGAATTTGCTGTATTGTTAGTCTCTTGAGCCGCGAGGTCAAATCCCTGACTCTGTTGAGGTATGCCATCATAGCATGTCCTTGGCTTCAAATTCTCCAGATACCTGACTGACGACTAATTGAGAGTCAGTGTTTAGGTCAACTGCTCGTGCCCCGAGCTGAGCTGCAATTTTCAACCCCGCGATCACTGCCTCGTACTCAGCCTCATTGTTGGATGCCGGAAAGTCGAATTTGATGGAGTATTGGTGCTCATGTCCGTTTGGGTCGAAGATGATCACTCCAGCTCCTTTTCTTGACTTCCCCGAGGCTTCATTCATATGGACCTTCCACACATCGTCCGGGTCATATTCGGCTCGGCCAGTACATTCCACAATAAAGTTCGTAATGGCTTGGGCTTTGATGGCTGTTCTGGGTTGGTAAGTGATGTGAGACCCCGACTTTGACTCTTATGTGCAATTATGTGTTTATTTGATTTTTACATGCAAATAACGTGATTATTTAACTTCAACATGCAAAACGTTTGTGGTTATTCAATTTAGCATTTAATATGAATAATTATATATTTTACAAAAGTTTATTAGATTAAAAATGTATCTGAAATTTATTTGATTTGCAAAATGTGTCTTTTCATATTCCTTGACCATGTAGGGTCCAAATTGCATATATTAGTTAAAGTTAAGCTTAATTGCATCTTTTATCACTTTAGACACTTAATAGAGTTTTATAATCGAAGTTAGAAACGAAAAAAGACAATAATTCACTCGTTTGGACCTTTTAAGCAACTTTGACCATTGATTAATAGTTTTAGCTTAGAAGACCCTAGTTTGACCAAGTCTTTCACCAAGGTTGACCAATTAACTAACCAATGCCCCACCTACTACCTAGCATGCTAAATATAATCTAGTAGTCTTCTAGCACTTTCAAATAACCTAATTAGCTTATCTAGAATGACCTTGATTCTCGGTTTAGCAACCGTGACTTGGAGGACCTTATTTTAACCTAGGTTTGACCAACGCCTTCACTTAGGTTGACCATTTGACCAACTACTACTATATACCATTTGACAGTTGGCCTTGAGGAATAATTGTGTTTGTACTAGATGCTTGTCGTGTATCTTTTGTGCTTAACTTCTTTGACAATTGAACTATATTTGCTAGATTAGTTATCTTCTGATTCCAATAGGATTTAGTAACTAATCATTTAAACAACTAATTCCTACTTAATTTCATGGTAATAGCTAAATCACTAACTTTAGTTAATTAACTAGCATTAACCTAGTCACCGTCTAACTAATTGAGTTAACCTAGGCACTAGCTCCAACTAATACTTAACTTGGCTAAGGAAATAGCAAATGGCAAGGCCTAGTGGCCAGCTATGTAAAAGGAAAAGGAAAAGAATAATGTTGCTTTTAAGTATAAGCCTAGTTTATCCTAAAGTTCATTATTATTGCTAACACTTGACTTGCATTTTACCTTGTACGCCATCATCATCCCTTCTCACACTTAATAAACAACAACTAGAGAACAAAGGGGGTGGGGTACACGGCCAAAGGAAGCAAGAAAAATCAGGAAAAGTAGATAAGAGTTTGAGTGCTATCATAGTTTGTCATAAGTTACAATCATGACCTTTTTGTCTTGCTTTTGATCCCAATCACTACCACTTGCATTTATCACTTATATAATCCTATATTGCACTTACCAAGGAAGAAAAATCTGAAATGGGAGGCCACTTGGCCGACCATGCAAGGAAAAGGAGAGAAAATGGCTTAGTTGAGTGATTTTAGTCATGTTATGTTGTCTTTTTGCTAGCACAATCATTGTACACCACCACCACTTGCACTTAGCCCTTATACAACCTTAGATTACATTTAAAATTCTGGAAAGTGGCCTGCAATAGCCATGTTGGTCGGCCATATAGGTGGGGAAAGAAAGAGGACAAATATTTGCTTGAAGTGTTGAAAAAGGTTGTCATAAAATGCAATGATTTCATTTTGTCTTTAGTCCTCCTACCACCACCACTTGCATGAATCTTTATACTACATTATAATACACATAACAAACCAAATAACTCAGCAAAATGCAGCCCCTTGACCAGCCATGATGATAGAAGACAAGAGAATTGATGGTTGCTTGGAGTGTTGAGCTAGAATTGTCATAAGAGTCATGATTGCCTTGACCATCCAAATCAGCCACTTGCTCCACTTGTTCCAGCCTTTAATACCACTACCTAGCACACCTAAAACGCACTAAAATCTGATGTCTTGGTCGTCCATATCAAGAGAGGCAGGTAAATTATGAGCATGCTAGTCAAAGAGGGTAGAAAAAGCCTTAGAATGTGAAACTTTTGCATAGGCTTTGTGCCAAGTGTCACATACATGCATATACTCTTTCCTTGCCTTGTTTTTAACACTCTCAACTCACACAATAGTCTGAAAGTGAGAGAGAAGGTGAGAAAGTCGTCCAAGAGAGGGAGAGGGAGAGAAAAGCAAGAAGGAAAGAGAGGAAGTAAAGAAGAGAAGGAAATCTGAAATTTCAGCTCATTCTTTGGCCACTTTCCCACCATTTCTTTTGCCATTTCTTGCATTGCAGAGCTAAGGTGAGGGAATTAAATCATTTTCTAAAAAGTTCATGAGCATTTCTATGTGTTATCTTGCCATTCATGTAACTAAAAGTAAAGATAATACAAGTTAACTTGAACTAGGCAGTTTGTTCTTTTTCTATGCAGTGTTTTTGTTTGTCTCAGTTGACATAGCAAATCTTGATGGAATTTGATAAATTTTGGATATGTTATACAAAAATTCCAGTTGAACAACTTTAATGTTTTAAGAAAAAGCTTATTGTGTGATTAAGATTGAGTTTTTGAGTGATTCCCATTTGTAACTGCGTGCATGTATGAAATCTGAGCTATTGTCCTTGCATGGCTGAATCGTGAAAAGAGATCTGCATGGTTTTGGCTAACTTCCACTTATTGTACGTTAGAATTATGGTAGAACATATTCTATATGGTTGCATGTGTTAATCTTGTGGATAAAGCCTCGAATAAAATCTATTTCAGTCAAGTACATACATATGAATTTACTACATGCCGATGTCGAGTTTGTTAACCTGCATCTTGAACTTGCGTAGCTACTTTGACATAGTAAACCTTAACCAAATGAGCCCATTTTTGGACACGATGTACACAAGACATAATAGAACAAACTTCATGTTGCATGAGTCATCAAATTCTAACCCAAACCATTTTAAAAACGGCCATTCCAGTGAGTTTCTCGTTCTGGCGCTAGGTAGGCAGAACTGCACAATGTTTTTGTAAATGCTATAACTTGCTCATTTCAACTCCAAATCCGGATCCGTTTGATTCTAGGACTATCTAATTTTAACGAACTATCTTCTGGTGGGATTTCAACCAATTTTTAAGGATTATAAGGGTGTCAACCGAACTGGAAAATTCACTGCATGTGTTATTTGTGCTTTACAGTTTGCACTTCTTGAAGATTTAGTTCTTGTATATGTTCCTAAGCCAATGAATCATGTTGCATGTTTGTTTAAGAAGTCGTAGAGTGTTTACATGCATGCTAGAACTTCTTGTACTTGGCTTACGTGTGCAACGGTTGTTACAAAAGCATGTTTGCAAAACTAAGCTTGCATGTTGACTTCAAGTGGTCTCATTATGTAGTTAATGCCTATTATGCCATTAACATGAACCAACGGTCTATTGTGTATATTTTAATTGTTTCAAGAGCCATGACATGTTACAAGAATACTAAAGGGTGGGTGACCTACTTCGTTACCCGATCCTACTTGATTAATTGCTAAATGTTGTGTATACGTGATATGTGCTAAGTATTGTTACTAAAGTGAATGTGAAAGCAAAGTGAAGTGATTACATGTTAGCTTACATGGTTCCATGGTATATTAGTGCATGCTAAAAGTCGTACTACATGTCCCGTGCGTGTGTAAGGTAATATGGAACATGTTTATGAAACTAACGAAGCATGTTGAATTTGAGTAGTTTATCTTGCATCTTGAAGCCTAGTATGAAGTTGAAGTGTATCAATGATCTAGTGTATTTTCTGGAATTGTTTCAAGAACAATGATATGTTATAAGTAATGAACGGGTGACCTACTTCGTTACCCGTTCTTATGTGCCTATTTGTTGAATGCTGTAAAAATGTGTTATTTGTTAAATATTCATGTGAAAAGCGAAGCAAAACGAAGTGAAGGGTATGTGTTACTTGTTAAATGATCATGTGAAAAGCGAAGCGAAATGAAGCGGATAGTTGCAACCATAAAATAGATGCGGTAGCATTCGTGTTGCACTGGGCAGTATCAGGCTCGCCAGGCAATAACACGACTATCGATGTTTTATTCCCTAACCTGAATGAACGGGTGTTCATAGAGCGTGGGTCATACGTAGCATACTTACAAAGTATTGCTTGGTATAGAGGGAAAATGATCGTGTTGGTGAAATAAGGAGATGGCATCAGCGAAGTGCAGCAAAAGTATCCTTTAATGAATGTTTATTTACATTGTATTATTTGAGCAATTATACTTGTTATATATCTGTTGTTGCATGGCATATTTTCAAAAGAGTTTTCATAAACAAAACGAATTTCAAAACCTCCCTATGCCTTTCCTTCGCTGAGTTGTTGAAACTCATGCCCGTTTGCTAACGTTTTCAAGTAAGTCCGAAGTGGTTTATGTGGAGTATGTGCCTGATGAGCATGTTGTTGATCACGTGGTTGACCCTAATGCTTGATATGCTTGTGGAACGATGTTATCTTAGATTTGTACCTTCTTGTGTTTAGAACCTTGTTTTGTGTATGTTTAACGTGATGACACTTTTAATTGATTGTGGTAGAACTCGTGTGATGGGATATTAGCCCACCTAGGTTAATTTTGTTTGCTAAACTTTCTATGGTACGTTTTCAAAATAGTACCCAGATTTATATTTAACTCTTGTCCTTATCTTGTGATTTTGAATTGTAGCCTTAGGATTTGAACGTAATTGCAGGTGTAAGGTTCTTTAGATTTAGCCATTTGTCATTAGGTTCATATCCAATACCTTGCTGCAGAGTTAGGCCTCAATAAGTGGAATCGAGTAATTCTAGATCTAAGTAATGTTCATCACAATAATACCGCTAAGTTAATGACTGTTTATAGAAATGATGTTGTAGCTGCAAATCGAATGTCAATTTCAGAAAAGCTTAGGTTACGGGAGATAGATAAGAGTAATTCTAAGAGAATTAAGATCACCTAAAGAAGACGCAAAGCTTATGGAGTATATCAAGGAAAATGGCCTTAGCTCTAGTCATATCTAATTATCAAATCCAAACGATCGACCGTTGTTTCTGACCTTTTAGGTGTTCTTCTTGTAAAAATCGTTCTTCTTGTTGATGAAGTAATGACTTGGAACCTAGTAGTTAATAGTGCACGGGCTAACGAAATGAGCCTTAGCGGACTTAGGAAGAGTGATCTTCTTAAGCCTGTGGCATCACAACCCTAAATTGAACGGTGTAGGAATAACTAAGATTATTAAGCTCATGGTGGTATCAGAGACCTTATTAGCGAAATGGGGTTGTGACAAGTGATGTCAAATTGACTCAGCTTAACTACCTATTTCAATAGCTTGCCCGATGCCTCCGGATTGTGCATGATGGATTTAAGTGGGGCATCCGTCATGACCTTAATTGGGTGGGCATCAAAGTATGGCTTCAGCTTTCTTGCCTCTGCGATGAGTGCGAGGGCGAGTTTTTCCAAGGAGGAGTACCTCGCCTCCGCCCCTTGTAAAGTTTTGCTGACATAATAGACCGGCTTCTACTCCTTTCCTTCTTCCTGGACCATAGCCACCGATACTGCTGTCCCCGAGCATGCCAAGAATAGTACCAACTCTTCCCCCACCTCAGGTCAGGATAGTAGGGTTAGCGAAACTAGATATCTTTAGCTCTTGGAAGGCGTTCTGACATTCTGTAGTCCATTCAAAATTCTTAGGATTTCTCAATATCTTGAACAAAGGAGCACACTTGTTGGCCGACCTGGACATGAACCAGTTCAACGCTGCAACCTTGCCCGCGAGCACCTGGATGTCTTTCATACAGGTCGGCGGTGCCAAGTCTAGAATCGCTTGAACTTTTTTAGGGTTGGCTTCTATTCTGCGGGCTGTGACCATGAACCCCAAAAACTTTCCTGCCTTGACGCCAAATGCGCACTTTTTCGGGTTTAGCTTTATCCCAAAGTGCTCCATTATGGCGAAGGCTTCAGCCAGGTCGGTCATATGGTCTTCCGCCCTCTTCCACTTTACTGATATGTCATCTTCATAGATCTTCATATTTTGGCCAATCTGCTTTTTGAAGGACTTGTTTACCATCCAAGTGTAGGTAGCTCCAGTATTCTTGAGGCCAAAAGGCATGACCTCATAGTAGTAGAGACCTTTATCGGTAGTGAAGGCAGTTTTCTCTTTGTCTCCAAGAGCCATCTGAATCTGGTTATATCATTTGAAGGCATCCATGAAAGAGAGTAGCTCAAACCCGTAGGTGGCATCCACTATCTGATCAATCCGAGGTAGGGGAAAACAATCTTTGGGGCAGGCCTTATTGAGGTTAGTGAAGTCAATACACAATCTTCATCTGCCTATGGACTTGGCCTCTAGTACCACGTTGGATAACCGGGTTGGGTATTGGATTTCCCTTATGTGCCTGGCGTCCACCAGCTTATCAACCTCTTCCGCTATGATTTGTTGCTTATCATAATAGAAGTGTCTGCGCTTCTGCTTTACCAGATAGTCATTTGGGTCGGCATTCAGGTGATGCTCAATCACACCTGGGTCATTACCTGTCATATTAGAAGCAGACCATGCAAATATATGTTCATTTTCCAGGAGAAATTGGCTCATACCTTTTTTGAGGTCATCGGGGAGCTCGCCTCCGATCTTTGCTCTCTTGGCTTCATCGGAAAGCTTAACCTCCTGAAGGTCTTCAGCAAGGCTTCCCCTTTTGGCATCTCTCTTCTACTCGGGCAGGTCTGGTCCCCAGCCAACCTGATATTTGGGGCAGAGGGAATTTTCATAACATTCTCTAGTTGAGAGCTGGGTTCCTCGGATTGTGGCTGGGCCGCTCGGGGTCGGGAACTTCAAAGCTTGATAATAAGTAGAAGGAACGGCCTTGAAGTGGTTAATAGCCATCCGACCCAGAATCCCATTGTAGGTGGAGTTGCAATCCATCATGATGAAGTTGGCCTGCATCGAAACCTGCTTGTCCCCATCTTTCAATGTTAATGGGAGATTGATGACCCCTTCAGCTTGGTGGGCATGCCCGGTGAGGCCAACTAAGGTGCCCCTCAATGGCCTGAGTCGGCTCCTGTCCAACCCTATCTGCTCAAATGTCTTCAAGAATAGGACTTCTGCTGAGCTCCCAGTGTCCACCATCAGCCTTTTTACGGTGAAATTGGCTACCTCAGCGCTGATTACCAAGGGATTGTCATGGGGTAATATCACCCCCTCCAAGTCCTTTGAGGAGAAAGTGAGCTCCTCCATCTTCGGGGCTGGACCCTGTACCAGCCCGTACTCTCTTCAAACCCGAACATAACCCTTCCTATTAGCTGAGGTCTCCCCACCTGATGCCAATCCTTATGTGATAGTCTAAATCATAGTCAAATGCCCGCCCTCGACCTGGCGCCTAGGCGGACTCCTTTCTCTCTTCCTTATTTAGTCTTGATTCCGAGTTGGCTATTGGTCTATGTACCTCCGGAGGTGACCTCGGGCTATCAGTGCTTCGATCTCCTACTTCAGGTCTCGGCATTCCTAGATGGTGTGGCCGTAATCCATATGGTAGCACTAATACTTAGTTTTATTGCGCTTCTTAGGTCGGCCTTTCATCCTCGATGCTGGAGGAAAGTGGTTCTGGTGCTGAATCTCTATCAAGATCTTTTCCCTCGAGGTGTTGAGGGGAGTTAACATGGTGAATCAGGGGTTCTGCTTTGGCTGTTGGGGCTGCTTACCTCGGTCGTTTTGGGCCTTTCCTCTAGGTTGGCCTCGGGAGACCTTTCCTCTAGGTTGGCCTCGGGAGACCTTTCCTTTCTTACCGGCTTCATTTTCCTTGTCATCGTCCTTCTTTGCCTGATGGAGTTCTTCCTAGTGTATGTACCCTTCTGCTCGTACCATTAACTTGGCTACAGTATCCACGGGGTAGATGGCCAAGGAGGATGTGAGGGGGCCTGACCTAAGCCCACTTTGGTAAGCCATCAATGTCATGGAGTCCTCTAAGTTGGGGATTTTGAGGGACTCTTCATTAAATCGGGCTGTATAAGCCCCTAAACTTTTTCCACTGTACTGCTTCACTGATAGCAGCGATGATGTATGACGGGTTGCTCGTCGGCTCCCTGCGAAGCGAGACAAAAAAACCTCTGCCAGTTGATGAAAGCTTGCAATAGAGCTGGGACGAAGTTTTTGGAACTAATCTAAGGCAATGCCAACCAGTGTGGTCGGGAATGTTTTCGTCTTCATGAGGTCGGTCATGTCATGTAGAGTCATGTGGTGATCAAAGTTGAGCAGGTGACTGGCGGGGTCTCCGTCCCCATTATTGATTGCCAGGTTGGGCATCCAATTGCCCGTGGGTAACGGCGTGACCAGTACCTCGGGAGAGAGCGGGTTTACCTCGAGCTGGTTAATGACCTTGGCTATGGCAGCCGTAGTCTTGGCCTGCTCGGGATCGGTATGTGCCACCCTTTTGCCTCTCGCCTCTTCCGTTCTCGTCACCGACTTCAGGATGGCCTCTTCGTCTTGCACCTATTTTTGCCTTGGGGCTGGGACGCGGAACTGTGGACGCATGGGCCGCGGCGTAGCTGCTAGCGAAGCCAGGGGATCCGTAGCTAGCCAGGCTACCTGCTCCTTAAGTTTCTCAAACATCTCGAGCATCATCCTTATCTACGGTGACAGATTGGTGTTGAGGTCTCCATCTGTAGAGGGGTTGGTTTGTGAGGCTAAGTATATATGTTGGCTCGTTCCAACGTCAGTTTGGGTGGGGTTTTGGCTAGGCACTTGCGTGGTTTCGAGGTCCCCATCTTGGTTGGGTGAGTCCTCTACCAGTGCGCTATGGCTTCTAGTTTGTATCATGATGGTTTCTCAATGAGTGGTAAGAAGAGTGATAGAAAGAACTTCTTCCCATAGACGGCGCCAAGCTGTCGAGGTTGGGAATCTCGCAGTTGAGGTTGGACGGCTACTCTTGCCGAGCTGAATTTCTAGGTCTGCTACCTGACCTGGATTCTCGGGTCGGCTGCTTGACCTGCACAAGGAAAAGAAAGGAAAAAGCAGGGTGACGACCTGGATTTTCCCCTCAGGTGTGCGTATGATTAGTATATCCGAGCCGTCGAAGTAGCTGAGAGCATTAATGACGAGTTATCCCTTAAATGTGGGGGTGGAGCTCTATTTATACTAAATTCAGATCTGACAGCATTTAATGTGGCGCAACTTTATGTTCCATCAGAGCTTTATGTTCCATCAGAACAACTGGCACAGAGGTCGGGGATTTTCCTGGGTCGGGGTATGTCTGGGCTGGCCTCCAGGTCGGGCATTGACTGACTGGTTCCACTTCGGCTCGGGTTGGCCTACCTAAGCTCGGTGACCGCCTCATCACCAATTTTCTTAAGGGCCGTTGTTTTTAAGTTGATACTCCAACCAATGCTACTTGGGGATGGAGAAACCTACTCAAGGTTAGAAATGTTGCTAAAACTTTTGTTTTCCATAAAGTCAGGGAGGGCCATAATACTTTGTTTTGGTCTGATTGCTGGCATATATAATATGGGTGTGCTTAAGGAGATTTTCGACCCAACTACTGTTCGTGATTTTGGTATTTCGATCAATGCCACAGTTGCTGCTGCTTGTGCAATCGATTGTGAGCCTGGTTTCTGTTCTTCTTTGTACCAATTCATTCTTGATGCTAAAGATCTTATTGCATGAGCTAGAGGTAGAGACAGGATTATCTAGACCCTTTTTCCTTTTGAAAAATTCAAGATTGATAGTTTTGAGAAAACGTATTTTCTTGATTACATTATTGTGTTAAGCATACAACAATTTATAATACATGATTCTAACTATTTTAAGACTATCAAGGAATATAAAGATAAGATGATTACAACATAAAACATTCAAAATTCAAAATGAACTCATCTACTATCACGCCGTCTCAAACAAAACTAGATCATGAATAGTGAGCTTGCGCCTAATCATGGAGAAGCGAGTAATAAAAAGACCTTTAGTCATAATATCTGCCAACTGGTCCACTGTGGATATAAAGGAGACCCGCAATTGATTAGAGGCCACATTTTTCCCATTCAAAGTGAATGCCAATTTCAATATGCTTAGTGCGAGCATGATAGATAGGATTTGTAGTTAAATATGTAGCTTCAATGTTATCACACCACATAATAGGATGAGAAGTAAGCACAACATGAAGCTCAAAAAGTAGAGATTGGAGCCAACAAATTTCAATAGTAATATAGGCAATAGCACGATATTCGGCTTTTGTGTTGAAGCGTGTAGTGGTTTGTTCTTTCTTGGCAGACCAAGAAATTGAAGGATCTCTTAGAGATAGAGCTGTGAACATCATCAAGCTAAGAATCGAGCGGAAGCAAAACATGACATTCAAAAATTTCTGGAATTCAAAGCATGATATTCATATGAAACTCTAATCTTGATATCATTTGATTAACATGTGCAAAACATATATATAGCAAGTATATATATTGACAAGAGATAGTAGAAGAGTATACCTCTTGTAGACAACTCATGGAAGCCATAGATATGAATTTTTACACATTTAATGGAAGACACCTCCTCTTGAAACCACAAGAGCTCTAGTCGGTCCACACGAGTAAAGAATGGCTTCTCCATCTTCATGACTATTTTTGTGCTAGATCTACCATGAAAGATTTATGAGCTTGTTTGTGAAGAAGAGATCAAAACCATTTCCTTCTTCTTCCTTGTTCTTGGCTGCGTTTTCATGAAGAAGAAGAGAAGACAAGTTCATCTTCTTCATCTTCATTTTTAGCCAGGTATTTTTCTCTTGATGAGTTGAAGAAGACTACTTCATCTTCTTTTTATTTTTACTGTATTTTTCTCTCTCATTGCAGACATGGAGACTTGAGGAGAGAGAGAGATATATAGATGACAACTACAACTCATGAAAAGAAGAAGAAGACAATTCTTCTTCATCTTTTTCTTTCTCCAACGTATGGAGAGAAGAGAAAGGGAGACAAGTTGTTGTCTTCTTTTTCCTTATTTCCTCATTGTTGTCCCCTTTTTGAAAGAAAAGAGAAGACAACTTTTGTCTACTTTTATTTATTTTTGTCCAATTATGCATATGTGGTCCATGACAAGTTGACTTTCTTGGAATACAAAGAATATACATATATATATATATATATTGTGTAGTATTCTTTCACTAATGTAATAATATACATATATATACATCATATGTATATTGTGTAGTATTTTTCCACTAAGTCATTTAAATATTCAATCTAATCACCATTAGTTGAAATTATGAAAACAACCTTTTCATAATTCCACATTAGTCCCAACACTTAATAATAATTGCATATTGGCCCCAATAACTTTTAAAGGTCAATTACGCCATTGTTAACTCCTTAACAATTCAAGAGAAACAAAATGCAATTGTTAACAGTTTAACAACTCAAAAGAAACTAAATCAAGCTCAATAGAAAAACCATTCACCATGCTGTATTGTGTGTGACTTTCTAGATTCACTGCTATTTAGGACTGAAGTAACGTTGAACACTTTCAATGTTAATCAAGCTATTCAATTTGTTTAAAGAATGTCTCCCGTCATTCTTAAAATACGTTCAGAGTTCTTGAGTGATGTTCTAGCTACTAACGTATCAAGATAGTTTATAAAGCAATGAAGTCCTATTCAAGTGAATCTATTTATGGTCGCCGATTTTTGTGCAATCCAATCCTTCCATTAATTGTCTCATCAAGCAAGAACCATGAATCAATTAAGTTCATAAACTCGATACTATGCATAGATCTAATTGATATAATGAGAGATGATACATGAAAAATCCTTTTTCCATCATTTATACCTTGGCCAAGGATTTCCTCATTTAATAACTAATCTTACATTTCCTCACGTCGGAGGTTAATAGATCCTATCTTGACCACTACCTGTCAATCATTATACCGGACGAATGAAACTGCGAGAAGACGTATTTCGTCTCGTTTATTGAGACAAGCATTATCCAAACGCTTGAATCAAACCCCAATACATATGACAGTAGTAATGTCTCAAGTTTAAGGATTACATACACAATCACAACGAATAACAAATTATTAATCTAAAGTCATGTAATTCGTTATTCATGTCACATTCAGTGAACTATTAAACTAATAGTCATCCACATGTTTGTTAATCGCATCACTATGCTGTTATAACACGTGGCTTACCATCCTTTATCATTAACATCCTTATGTTAATCAAAGGTAACAACACGTGATAGTCTGTAATAGATTATTAAAGTTCCGATCAAATAATCTAAGGACTATGAATATTTTAAATATTTATCATATTAAGGAAATACGTCAACATATTATAAACGCTTTTAGAATACATTCCTTTAATAAAAATACTAGGGACTCATTCATACATATAAAGAAGGAGAATATGAATGTCCTAATTATGTCAATAAGTAAACGAACATATAAACATTAATGCCATATGTAAATGTCAAAATGCCCCAAAAATATGTCATTCAAATATATAACATTATGGCATATCTCCAACAGAAATGAGATTGGGACCCAGAAAAATGCAGTAGCCATGAGTACTGCACTTATCATCAGGACAACCTGCCCAGTCCGAATCAGAGTATGCATGCAAGGAGAACTTAAAGGCAGCCTTAATGTGTAACCCATGGGAGATGGTACATTTCAGATAACGAAGAATTTGTTTAACTGCTGTCCACTGAGGCTCCCTAGGCTGATGCATAAACTGACAAACTTTGTTGACTGCAAGAGCAATTTCTGGACGCGTGAGTGTAATATATTGAAGTGCACCAACAATGCTTCTATAATGTGTCGGATCTGACAAGGGGTCAACAACATGCTGAGATAGTTGTCGACCAGGAGCAATCGGAGAAGAGATAGGCTTAGCACCCTCTAGTTTTGCACGAGCAAGAAGATCACCAATGTACTTCTTTTGAGACAATAACAGACCATTAGCCAAATGCTGAACTTCAACCCCAAAAAAGTAAGAAAGTGGCCCCAGGTCTTTCAATGCAAATTGTCGATCAAGTAAACTAGTTATCGAAGTAATAATGTGAACAATTACCAGTGACAATGATATTATCACATGAACTGTTGGACTTTGGGCATATTTCACCCAAGTTGGGGTGGCCCAATTAAATGACCCAAATAATGGAGGCCCATTACTCCATATAAAAGGAAAAACTTAAAATAGAAACAGACGTTCTTTAGGTTTTAGCCTCCAACAAAACAAAGTAAAAAGTCTCTTTACACTCTTGGCTCTTAGGTTGTGGACAGAAAGTGTATGGTCTAGTACTATACACTACGACTCCTTGCAAGTACAGTGGAACAAACTCGATCGTTGATTACTCACTTTCGCAATTTCGAGGTATGTGTGAATATCTCACTTTAAATCAACATTGGTATCAAATCCAGGTTTGTTCTCTATGTAATATTTAATTATATGCAATAGAATCCTTATTTTCAATTTTTCATGGTTTTTTAGCAGATTAATTATACAATAGCGCCTCTATGAAGTATCTCATATGAGGATGATTTTTATACTTCTAGAAAGCTCGTATTTTAAGGGTTCTAACGCAGCTGATTTCATATTTTTTTGCTAAGTGTAGAATTAATTATGAATTTTAAAGTTAGAATAACGTTATGCCTTTTAATTGCGTTACTGTTCAAAATCAGATCTGTGCATATAATTTATACTGGTAGAAACTACGTGTTTCAAGGATTCTAATGGCATAAATTTCATAATTTTTGGATATCGTATGAATTTATTATTAATTTTTGAATCCTTTCGATGCGTACTATGTTTTGTACGTTGTTTGTATGTCTTTTTTAAAACTCTAGGGCCAATTCTGTAGTAACACATGACTGAGAGAGATTATTTTTTATTTTGTTTTGAATTTTAAAATGAGTTTTAAATATTCAATTTTTCTCAAAAATAAAAAATAAAAAAGGGGGGTTTTATTTTCATTCACACAAGTGGCACCACATGGCAGCGACATGGCACGCCACATGGGTAGCCATACCGGGCTGTCGGCTGGCGCCACGTGGCGTCGACGGACTTCGGACGGCGGTGGTAGTCCGGCAGTCCGGCGATCCGGCCGAAAAAAATTATTTTATATTAGTTATAGAATATTATTTTTAGCCCCCATATCTTTGTATTATTTTCACATTTGATCCCATGCACACAAAACTTTGTATTATTTGTGTTTTTGACCCTATGTCACTTGTTTTAAGCCCTATATCTTAGCGATATGCTTAATTAGGCTCTTACTGTCACCTCTAGACTACGAAACTTTAGTTAAATCAAATTAAGATTTAGAAATTATGGTATTTCCCACATAATGCCTCAATCTAAGTGATATACGTTGTAAAATTATATTTGTAGGCGTGAAATTTTTGGGTAAAATTTTGTTTTTGAGTAGAGCCACGAAATTTGAAATTTTACGACTTAGAGGCATAAAATTTTAGTAATTTCATTATGATACATAAAATTTGTGTAATTTTATTTATTGTTTTGTACAACATTTAAAATGCTGTGTGCATCACTCTCTTTGATTTAATCTAAATAAGTTTTGTTTTCCTTTAAATAACAACCATTATCTTTGGGATAATTATGATTTGATCCTTATTTCTTGCTAGACTAATACATAACTTAAATTAATTTCAATCATGGCATGAAATTAGGAGTAATTTCATTAAATTGCCCAAATTTTTGTAATTTAATTGACAATTAGTGGCACAAAATTTTCATAATTTCATTTAAATGTCCAAATTTGTGTAATTTCATTGCAAAGTATGAAATTTGTGTAATTTCATTATACATGTTGTGTACAATATTAACACATGCTAATTGCATTATTAATTTTTGGAATTAATATTTGATAGTTATGTATTAAAGTTGTTTATTTTCTCGAGGACTTAAGTAGTTATTCGAGGAACGTACGAGTTAAACAAACTGCGAGAAAGACTTCCACCACTATTGGACATATGAACATGTACTGTCAATGGCCCAAATTGATTATCCCATATTTCATTTGTACTTTTAATATTTACGTGTAATATTAAATGTTGTATGGGATATCTTTGATGAACATGTAATAATGTTAGACGAACTCCTATTTCTCCTAACACGTAGAACCAAAATATGTCTTTTGGGTCTCGATATGTTTGAGACAACTTCTACATTATTAATTTTCATGGTCCACATGTGTTAAAATAATTGAATGTGTCAACTCTGGTGGACCATGCCGAATTGTAAAAGGTAGGAGACCATTGAGAAATATTTATTTTTGTCTAACATTATTGGTGTTTATATGTTAAATACTAATTCATATGAGTAGCATGTTCATATTTGCCTTTATTATCATGTATTATTCATAAGCATATGTTGCATATGATATTAAATTAATAATTAGTTTATTAATCCTTTATCTGAGTGGGAGTTCTAAGATTGAGTTTGGTGTGATTGTAATCTAGAACTATTAGTTCCCAAACATGTGAATTTAAGTAATTCATTTTTGGAATTGATGTTTTTGCTCGAATAGGATTAAATTGTGATTATTGTGACATTTGATCTATAGAATTTGATAGGTTGTTCTACAATCTGTTGCAATTACCTTATGTCACTTTATTGTAGTTAAATAATTGTTCAAGTAGAATTAAATATCTAAATGTGCTAGTACCAAACATCAAAGATGTCTATGTTGTGGTTATTCAATATAACCGCAAAATATCATAGCTGAGGGAAAAATGAACGGTGATGATTGTAAATGTGGCATCATCAACTTCAGAATATCCTTGAGCAGCTCATAGGTGCTTGAAACACTGAGTTATGTTGTGGTGAACCATGAGGGTGGTAACACCACTCAGTATTAGAGGTAGAGAACTATCTGGCTGAACAAATACTATTGCTCACATCACGTTGCTAAGTATTGTGTATCACACCTCAACACTTATCATAAAGTATAACCTAATAATGTAAGGATTTTGAAAGTTACTGAAAGTATTTCAATGCTCCTAAGTGGTAGCATTTCCAAGACGTCGAACATAATTTGAGAATTGAAGGCAATTGGCCACATTCTCACTGATAAACAACTAGTGCAAGTTGTCATCGTATCTTTTCCATCTAGCTGAGTGCAGATAATTGTTAACATGACGTACAATAGGGATGTTAAGATGTTCCAAACATAAAATGTCAACTGGAGATTGTAAGAAATGCCTCTTAGCCATCTAGGCCATTGGTCAAGCTTATGTAGCTAAGTTCAATAAGCAAGGGTCATGAGGATCCAAGCATAAGGGGCAATGATTCCAATGAAAAAATTGAAGGATAAGCTAACTGAGAGGCCAAGAAGGTCAGACAAATGTGTGACAAATATGAGTTATGTGCTACAATTATCATAAGAACGGTCACTAAAACTCGGAATTGCCTTGAGCTAAAAACTAAGCGTCTAACCCTACTACTAGATATGAGGAGCATTTATAATACTGTTAGATTTTTGGTGAAACACGGTGGACATTTGTAGGAAATAATTCGAGAGTTTGAAGACAAGAGCATCAACACTTGTTAGCTACCACTATGTGATGGTCAAACTCTAATTTTTCCATGTATCCTATAAACTCCGGTTCTAGAAATACTTGGTCCATGAATAAAATCCTCTTATGATTAGGTTATCAACTTCATGCATATAAAACTCAGTCAAATTGTTAAGAACAACTCATTATAAATCTGGCTATATTGTGGATGATATTTTTGTTCTATGCATGGAACATCAAAACCATTGCTATATAAATATGTGTTATTAATGGTAAATCTTTGAGATCTGTAGTATAGCAAGTTAGGCATATAAGGGCAAAATAGAATGAACAGACTCGTAAGAGAATATCTTATCAGGATGTGATTTGCGCAATTCTATTTGCCCCTGTGTAAAAGTTGCCTAGCTAATAACTCCACAATAAAAATGTTTGGTGAAGGCTTGTGGGCTAGTTTTCAATTGTCTTGAATTCATCCTGAAATCTATGGTCCAAAGAATGATAGGGCGAGGCATGAGGCCTCACAGTTTGTTACTTTTCTTAAAGCTTTCACAAGTTTTGGTCTTGTCCTTTTTTGTTCTCACATGTCCGAAGTTTAACTGCTTTGGACGATATTCTAATCATGTTGAGAATCAAACCAGTATAATGAGAAATCTTTGAGAACCGATCTAGTTCAGTGATATTGATTTGATTTGTTCAAAATAATTTGTGACAAAAAAGGTATGGCATGAGGGCTAAATATTCTTGGCACTTCGCAACTATAAGATTTTGTAGAAGAAGGAATAAAACCCCATTGGATGTGGTTAAGTGTATGATGACTCATGTAGATTTCTCAATATTGTATTGAGAATAAATAACTGCCATATAGATGTCTACTTGACCGAGAGCCCTAGAAATCAGAAACTTCAACTCTCTATGAGTCATGGACAGGTGATCACTAGTCCACGATGACTTATAACCATGTGAGTTGACTACTTTTGTTCATCACATTTCTCATGAGCTTGAGAAATTTAAACTAAAAGAAAATATGTGTATTTCTATTTGGTACTTTGAACGCTCCAAAGGGAATGTTCATTGCTGAAAAGATAGTGGGAATGTGTCTGAATTCAACATTCTTGGATGTAGAATTTCATAATAGGAGATTCAGTAATCTGAATTGAATGCTCCTAATGATCCTATCCCTCAGAAATTTTCAATTGAAATGAGAACTTGCTTTTATTCACTAATCCAAGTGGGAGAGATACACCGGTTTGGTTTGGTCCACTTGAATTTGTTTCAATATCAAAGTGAGTTTGTCTCATTAACCGGTTTGTGGATCATGTTCACTTGCAATAGTAATATCGGTTTGATTAACTCAAATCTGTTTCGTGATTAATGTGAGTTCGTTTCACTACCGGGTGATTATAAAAATAAGTTTTTCATATGATTACTAGCTAAGATGATGAAGAATCTTAGATAGTGGCTGAAGTTCTCTCATCTTTTGTAAGGGAAAGTCAGATGAAAAGCAATGGAAGAACAATTGGATTTAATATCAAATAGAAGCTCGCCAATGACTAAAAGCTGTACCCAAATTGGGGGTATAACTTGCACGCAAACCTTTTTTTTTCATTGTTAGGTTTTCCTTAATCCATCCATTTCTGATCAAGTTACCTAATTGAACCTCGAATTACATTAGGTGGATGTAAAGACAATTTACAGCAAGTAGATGTAAAGGTGATGTTTCTTAGTGGAAAAATGCAAGAAGAATTCATTGTTTATGATCTTCAAATGGTTCAATAAGGCATTTGTGTATATGTCAATTGATCTGAGAGTAGATATGTGATTATAGCTTTCTAGATAGATGATATTATTGAGTAGAAATGACAAAGAGTATATAATCACTATTACGAAGTGGTTAGTTGTCCTTAACTGTGTGGGATGAAGGACATTGGTAGAGTAGCTTGTATGTTTAGAGTCAAGATCCAGATGGGTCAATTTAAGATTCTTGTTTTTGTTGTAAGAGTCATATGTCAAGCAAGTTCGTGAGTGACTCCATACACAAGTCTACAAACCTATAAATGCTCCTATAACTGAGGAAAAAAGCCTAAGCTAAGGGATGTGTCCCCAATGCCAGAATAGACTGATGAGATAAAATGTTCCTTATTCAAGCACTATGAGAAACCTTGTATATATCGTGGTATGTACATGGCTGGATATTCGTTTTTGCCATGGAATTGATATGTTGTTATCAATCAAAGTCTTAGACAAGCTTGTTGGAGCATTGTCAAAAAGGATCTCTTTTCAAAGAAAACCACATACGCTAACTTGGGTGGTGACCTAAATGAGTGTAAAGTTACCTCTTAGTATGTTTTCTTGTTGGTCAATGGCACGACTTCCTAGAATGGCAAGAAGTAAATATGCATAGCATTGTCAACTGTGGAAATTGAGTTGTGTGGCATCTTAGTAGCTATGCAAAATGTAGTATGGCTCGAGAGGTTATGATGGACTTGAGATGAGTCAGTTGCTAGATGGGCAATGACGATCTATTGTGTCCACTAATTAGCCATCGTCTATTCTAAAGATTCTAAATTTCATTGCGAGACCTAGTACATAGACATTATGGCTCTGTGTCATAAAAAGAAGTGATTATGGAACACTCACCTATGCATGAGATGGCAGTGACCCGCTCAATAGGTCCATATCCAGAATTATGCAGTTGCAATAGAATCTCTGGATTGCGTAGGACTTGATGTTGATGTTCTGTAAAGTATTGTGTAATTACTAATGTACTTATATTGGTGAGTGTTTATGCCAATTCATAGTGAACAAAATTTTTTTCATGTGTTTGCTTGGTGCCTTATCTTTGTGATAAGTTTGGAAGAAATCGAGTATGAGTATGCTAGCACATATTGGCATCGAAAAGTACGTCGACAAGTTAAAAATATTGGCTCTCTCACACGAGCAATCGCCACTAACGCAGTGGGAGCGTGCATAGATGAGACATAATGAGTTGGCTAGTATTCGTCGAAAATACTATACTCATTCAAGCATCACCTTGAATATTGTCGAGGATTAGTTCTAACGACAATCAGCAAAATGAGACCTCCTATTGCATATGCTGCAATTTAGGATTGATATATGGTCGGTATGGATACCCACGATCCATATATAATCTATCAATAGCCAGATGTGAAACCTCGATTATTGTGTGTCTTAGGTTCGAAGATTCAAGTTGGTTACTAAGTGATAACCAGACCAAGATCTGTATGGTGTTTGGGTAAAGTTATGACGTACACCCTGAAAAAAGTCACACCGCAACTCACGTATCATACCGTTAATGCTATAGCAACTACATAAGGGAGTTTATGAATGGATCTCTGCTTCATCACTATGTGAGCCCTTGAAACTTCGAAAGCTTCTCTTGTGTGCCCTTAGTGACCTACATCCATATTCCAATAATTCAAGTTCAATGTTAGCTACTTTGGTATGTTGCCTAAGGATCACAATATATTAGGTCACATAGAACATGTACAGGAAAACAATTGACTTGACTTAGAGGAATATTGGATGAATGGAAGACTGTTGCAATTGAGCGCTGCGTATGTTCATTTGTCGACCAGTTATTCAATCTCTGTGATTGAACGATCTTAGTGATTGAATATAACTATGAATATATGCTTGAGTTTTTAGTTGTCAAACATGTCCTAGGAGGGATTAGGCATGTATTGATGGATGTGAACTTAATTGGTCTAGGGAACAATGAGACTCTATCTTTCTTTACAGGAAGTAGCTCCCGTGTTATCCCTAACAGGTACTCGTCTTTAGAGCCTACACTTTGTGCGAGCTCATGAGTCTCTCGACCTATCTGCCAGTATGACTTAAGAGTGATTTGAAATTAGTTTTTAATAGAGATGTCATGGGATACGTTCCCATCCTACCTTGTGTGAGTGAGAGATGTTGGACTTTGGGCATATTTCACCCAAGTTGGGGTGGCCCAATTAAATGACCCAAATAATGGAGGCCCACTACTCCATATGAAAGGAAAAACTTAAAACAAAAAATAGATGTTCTGTAGGTTTTAGCCTCCAACAAAACAAAGCAAAAACTCTTTCTACACTCTTGGCTTTTAGGTTGTGGACAAAAAGTGTATGGTCTAGTATTATACACTACGACTCCTTGCAAGTGCAGTGGAACAAATGCGATCGTTGATTACTCACTTCTGCAATTTCAAGGTATGTGTGAATATCTCACTTTAAATCAACATAAACTAACAAAAAGGTGGTGATGGCATCACACTCATAAACAAAAAATGAGGAATCAAACTTGGAAGGTTTGAACCCCAACTGTGATAGACAAGAACTGAGTTGAGAGAACTAGGCACGAGGAGCCTGCTTAAGTGCATATAACGACTTCTTTAATTTACAAACATGTGTCGGATATGAAGGATGGACAAAACCTGGTAGTTGCGCCATATACACATCTTCATCCAACAGTCCATGAAGAAATGCATTATTAACATCCAACTGACAGAGCGACCAACCCTTGGAAATGACAATGGAAAGAATAACCCAAATAATCGTGGGCTTAACCACTGGACTGAAGGTCTCAGAGTAATCAACCCCTTCTTCTTGACTGTATCCTTTAGTGACAAAACGTGCTTTATACCATTCAATTGAACCATCAAGTTTATGTTTAACACAAAATACCTACTTGCAACCCACAACATTACCCATAGAAGGACGAGAAACCAGCGTCCAAGTTCCATTTTGCAACAACGCATTATACTCAGCGTTTATAGCAAGGCGCCAATGAGAGTGTTTACTGGCTTGAGAGAAATAGGTAAGCTCAAAATCAGGAGGATCAGACGACTTATCAACTACAGCGAACTAACAAAGTTAGGCCATGATTTTTGCTTGCATGTGTTATCTCTTGACCGAGTGGTCATCGGATGAGGCAAGGACGAAGATGCTGTGTGGTCAGTAGGGTAATCAGATGGCATAGTAGTACAGGGTGGACTAGAGGAACTAATTGAGGACGAGATTGTGGGGGAAGTAACACGTGGAGAGGGAGAAGGGAAATGAGAAGTAGGCAAGATAAAGTTATGAGGGTCAACAGGAGAAGATGTATTAGCAGGAGTAGAATTTGGAGAACTAGGCATTAAATGTGATGAAACATGTGCATGTGGAGACACTGTGACAATGTTGTCAGAATTGGGACAGGGTAGAGAGATAGGCGGCAAGGATGATTGACACGATGAAGTAGAAATAGAAGATGGCAACTGAGAATCAGGCATAGAGACGGATGAACGTGGATGATCTGGAGTGACGTGATGTGCAGGTGGAGAAGTTTGAGCTGCCATAGATTGATTTGTATTAGGACTGGACGAAGGGACAGAGCTAGATGTGAAAGCTGAGGAAGAGACTGGGATGAGTACCAATAGTTGTGGCAAAGAACTAGACACTGACGATGGGGGAGAGAGAATAGAAGTGGATGATAGTGAGAAATTTGGTATAACAGAAGAAAACAGAATCGCAGAGGACATAAATTGAAATGGAAAATTATTTTCGTAAAACATGACGTGACGAAAAATGTAAACCCAATTATTTTCAGGATAATAACACTGAGTATGAAACCCCACTTTTCTATCCTGTCTCGTTTTGCATGTTTATTCTCGTTTTACGTGAATTGACCTGTTTATGTGCTATATGACTTAGAATATGATAATTTTGATATTAATACTCCTAGAACATGCTAAATGTGCATTCATGAAATTTTCATAAAAAACGAAGTCAGAAATTTTATCGTCGACTTTTAGTGAATAATATTTTTGAAACACATCCGTTAAAATTTTGAAACTAGTCTTTTTAACCTTTCTAGACCTAGTCCTCGGACTTTAATAGACCTGTGTTTGATGAAATCGGTTTTTAAATCGGCTTAGGAATTTATTAGGGTTTTTACACCGACTTTTGCGAAAATCGAGTTTTAAGTCGACTCGGGTGAAATTGTTTGATTGTAAAACTTCTTGTCACCTAAAAATAATCTACTTGAGCTATCATAGGAGTTACATACTTGTTTTGAGCAAAGAGATAGCTAAAATGCATTTAAAAGACAAGAAAACACAAAAATACTAAGTTTACTCAACTTTGACTTTGCATTTTAATTGTTGACTTGCCTTATATATGCTAAATAACTAAAAATAACTCACAAAATAAAGCTCAAAACACCACAAACACACACACACACATGGCCGAAACTCTCAAGGCCATTTTTGCTTAGTTTTTGTTCAATATTTCTTTTATAAATTGCAATCAAAGGCCAAAACTCTTGAACCAAAGTTTGTTCTTGCTTGTTGGGCACGCATATCTAGGCCTATATCGCATCTAAGGTGAGAGAAAAATTCTAGATCTCAAACTCATCTTTTATGTTTTTGCGTATAATTGATTATTGAACCGATAAAATGTTAATCTGATGTTAGATTATTGCTCAGTGCATGCCTAGGATCGTTTATATGTATTCTTGTGAGATTTGAACTGTTGTAGCATAATTATTTATTTTTGGGTATTTAAAGTTGAGTTATTTGTCATTTCTTGATTATCTTGAGTTGTATTGGTTGAAATCGATTGTCGTCGATTTGTAAAAGTTTGATAATTACGTGGTAGCGCTGTTGTAATGCCGAATTTTCGATTGTGATATCTGTGTGAAAGTCCAAAAATTTCAGCCTAGGTGCGTTGAGGTTTTAGGGTTGTTGGGCATGATTTGGATGTGTTTTGGTTGGTTTCCGAGAGGGCTAATGTAGTTGAATGATTGGGTGAGTGATAGAAACTGATTTGGAGTGGTTTGGACTAGTAGAATGTAGGTTATGATTATTTGAAGTTTAGGTTGTCTTTCTTTAAAATGTTAAATTATGCCTTTAGTTGATTGGGTGTGGTTTGAGTGATTGAATTCTGAGTTGATGATCGGTAAACTAGGGTTTGATTGTGTGTTTAATGCATGTTCGGTTGGATGGCCTACTTTGTCATCTAACTTAGTTATTTGCTGTTAAATTGATTATTGATATTATTATGATGTTAATATGATTATTGATGATTATTGATTGATGATTGATGAACCGGGAGATAGTCAACGAAAAAGGTTGTCTTCCTATGAATGATTGATGTTTATTATTATCGCTGAGTCTTTGGTATGTGTGTGCCACCTCTCGGGCAGCATCGGGCTGTCGGGTTGATAACGGTATGACTACTAGAGACTACTTCCAGCTCGCATGACGGAGGTGTCATGGAAGGAGAGGTTATTGAGGTACCTCGGGTGCGTGAGTTTATGGGAGTCACAAGAAGGCTGTTATGATCGTGATGGCGTTTGGAGCTACGCCAACTAGTGTATCATTTATTGAATGGTCATTATAGTTTATGTGATGATAGTATTATTGATGTTATTATGTGTTTACTTACTCAAAGGATCATTTCCAAGGAGTATAGTAAATACTGTTCGAGATCTATCGGATCCTCACTGGGCTTATTTTATATAAGCTCACTCTCTATTATTGTATGCTTACAGGTGTTGTAGAGCAGGACTACGGGTACGTGCCTCCTGAAGAGGAAAATGTGCCTTACGTGAATGAGTCTTATGTTCCGGAGTCTTATCCTTGATGTTGTATTGTTTTACTATCTTGTATATTAATCTAGTTGACTTTTATATGCTTTGTAGTTCATAATGTAAAAGATGTTGAAAAGATAATGATCTAAATGATGCTAACTTAGTAGCCTTCTTTTGTTTATGATTAGGTTGCTAGATTGGTTCAATATATTTTGTAAAGTATATTAAGGTTCATGTATTATGTCGGAACGGAGGCGTATAACAAAGAATGATTATGGTGTAATATAGTTATGATGTATGTTGTTATTTTATTGAGGAGTTGTTTGTTGTATGGTTTATGAAGTTGATGTATGATGTTCTAGTGAGGTTGGATTAGAGCCTCGGTATCCTATTTACTGTCGTTATACTGCTGAAATTTCGTTGCGTCCTGACTAATTATAAGAGGGGTCGAGTTGGGACGTGACAACGAGAACCTTTATGGTCATCACTGTAACGCAAGAAAATGCAAGGCACAGATTTGGGACTAAGTTTTTCCTTTTTATACGGGCCCAAGTAAGGGAAATATCTACACCCGAAAACTTTAAGAAAATTATAATCAGACAATTGATGATACAAAGTGAAGTATAGAGACTTATTTTGTAGAACAGGTATTGGTAGGCGATTTATTAAAAACACAACTGTGGAAAAGGCCTCAAGCCAAAATCTTTTAGGCATGGTGGAATTAAACATTAAAGTGGAGCCCATTGTAGTAACAAGTCTAATTTTCCTTTAAGCCAATACATTTTGTTCAGAAGTATGGGGACAAGAAATACGATATTGAATGCCATTTTGACTAATGAATTTTGTAAATTGGCCCTGAGTCAATTCCATTGCACCATCACATTGAAAATATTGGATACGTGTAGCAAATAAATTTTTTACCAAAGACTTAAAATGCATAAAGGAAGAAGACAATCACTTTTGTTCTTTAGAGGATATAGCCACATATAGCGACTATAATCATCAATAAACAATGCAAAATATTTGAAATTAGAACACGAATTGACCGGGGTAGGACCCCAAACAATCACAATGGATAACTGATAAATGAGAACTAGACCTATGACTAGAAGGACGGAATGGAAGTTTATGACTTTTGCCCATCATACATGCAGTACAAACTTTATTGACAGACAAAAAATCAGAAAAAATCTAGACTCTGTTGTGACTTGAGAGAGGAAAGAATAGTCTTTGATAGATGGCCAAGCCTGATATGCTAGAGGTCAGTAGATGCAGAGCAAGCAACAAGAGCTATGGAAGTACCCAACTTGGAAGACATAGGAAGGCTGTAAAGATTGGAATCAGCAAGGCTTTGCAGGAGAGGGATTCTAGTGCAGAGGTCCTTGACAACACATTTAGAAGGGAAAAATTCTAATGAGACATTGTTGTCATGAGTAAACTTAGAAACCGAAAGTAAATTGTGAGTGAGTTGTAGAACATGCAATATATTTTTAAGAACAAAAGAACGACTAGAGGTAGTAAATGAAGAATTACCAATATGCTCAATAGGCAGGGACTTACCATCTCCTACAAACACATGATCCGATCCTGTATATGGTTGAAGATGCTGAATCAAGGTAGGGTCATGAGTCATGTGAGATGAGGCACCGGAGTCCAGAATCCATGAGTGTGACGGAGGAGTAGGAAATACAGGAGGCAGATGACTTAGATTAAACTGTTGATGATAACCTGCAAAATAGGGAGTCGAACCAGTGTTGGTGGGATGAGCATATCTATAGCAACAATGAGGGGCAGAATGGCATTTTTTTGGGCAAATCTGACACGTTCCTTGATACCCACGGGAAGAAGATGTGGACTGCTTGATTGAGAAGTTTAGCCTGAAGCTTAGCGAAGGAAGGAGGTGGCTCGAGATTCTCAATAGAGGTAATAAAAGGACGTACGATAACTTTTTGGAAGACCATTTAAAACAATCAGAACTAAAGCAGAGTCGGAAACGGGGTCTCCGATAGCAACGAGAGATGAGGAAAAGAGGCGAATTTGCTGAAGATATTCAGCAATAGTAAGATTGTTCTTTTTAAGTGTCTGAAGTTGTGAGCAAAGAAGAGAACGTCGAGCCAAGGATTGATGCAAGAAAGATTGCTCAAGCGAGTCCCAAAGCTCTTTTGCAGTGTCGAATCCCAGAGTTTGATGGACTAAAGATTCAAATAAGGTAGCAGTTATGCAAGCGGAAACAAATCTGTTGAACTTTTGCCATTCGTCAAGAGAAAGAGAGGAGGCAACAGATGAGGAATCAGTTGATTGTTTGGAGGGCTTGGAAACAGACCCATCAACATATTTAAGCAAATCATTGAAGATAAAGAAATTGGTGATTTGTGTCTTCCACGTTAAATAATTTGTGTTGTCTAAAAGTAACAGAGACAAAGGTTTTAAGATTGAAGATGGGAAGAGTAAAGGACGAAGTTGTTGAATCAGCCATGTAGAAAAGAAGAAATAGAGATAGTGGATGATAGGAGGACCTAAACAGGAAGAGTTCTAAAAGAAAGAAAAGACCACATCAGCGAACGAGTAAAGGTGAGAATAGGAGCAGAAGAGAGGATGAGGACACAGAATACGACTTTAGTCACATGACATCTGATACCATGATAGTTTTCAAAAAAAGTATTTTCCTGATTACAGTACTGTGTAAAGCATACAACAATTTATAGTATATGATCCTAACTATTTCGAGACTATCAAGGAATATAAAGATAAGATGATTACAAAAGAAAACATTCAAAATTCAAAATGAACTCATCTGCTATCAAATATGTTCAACACTTGGGATGCTATCCATATTTGATATCCTGTTGTTTCTTGGCACCATATCATTTGGTTCAAAAACAAAGTTTCTTCTCATTGCTTTGATGCTTGGACCGCGGTGCTTGATAGGCTTCCTACTAAGCTTAGGCTTTTGTCATGGGCAATGGCGGAGTCAGGCACCCGGGGTTAAAAGGTGCCGCTTCACCACCCGGGATTAGGGGGTGTACTACGTGGCAGAGTCAGTAACTGGGTTTGCGCACTTGATGCAATTAAATGGTGCGTTATAAATAGGTACAAAACAACCAAGTTTTAATAACCCACAAGTGCACGGATCAGCGTAGTATAGTGTGCTAAGAGTGCGGAGTCGTATTCCACAGGGAGGCTCCTAAGTTAGTTCGGTTGAAGAAGTGTGAGTGAAAGTATTCTAAATGAGTGTTGTAAATTTAAAGACAGATAGATTGGTTGGGTTTGATAAAAGAAAAGAAAAACTAAGTTAACTAATCTAAAGTTAGAGTTGGGAGTGTAAATAGGGGTAGGTTTTCTTAAAACTCGGATTAATATTAAGGCAGTTAATCTAGGCTTGAAAATAGGATTCTCTAATTTTGCAAGGGCTTAAGCTACAAGCATACACCCGGTTAAGCTAAAAGCTATAGACCTAGTTAATCTATTTAGTTTATTCTAACCAAGTACAACAAGACAAACTAAACTAAAGAATTGACCTTCAGGTAAAAACTATGGTACAACCTATAGTTTCATGATTAAAACAATTGTATGGAACTAAAGTAACGTAATTATAATATCAACTATAAGTATAATATTATGCTACGAAAGTAAAGCATTCATAACATCTACTTTAAAAGAATTACGTATGAATACTAAATTAAAACAAGCCATACATTGTAATATGAATTAAATCAGTCCAAATCATGGAGACTGGTAAATTAAAAAACCATAAATATATAATAAAAATCACGAATTAACATGGGCATTATAATGACATTCAAATATAAAAGAGATTAAAGAGATGTTCCCCCATAAATGAAGTCGAGGTCCGAGGTCGGAGTCCCGAGCACAGTTACGAGATTTCCTCCTTTTCCTATGCCCCAGAAATTCAGGCATTACCTCCACCGTATTTTCCCCTAGCTACTAACTATTTATACTACCATATTTAAACTACCCTAAACTAACACTAAAAAAAGTAATTAAAAACAATTAAAATCTAATCCTAAATTAATTTTCTATCTATTTTCGTCAAGGGTTGGGGGGTATTTATAGGGGCAGATTCAGGGGCGCGCTCGAGCGCCCAGTAGGCACCCCCGAGCACACTTCTGCTACACCGAATAGAAATGTGCCACGTGCTGCTTCGCGAGGCTTTTAGACGATTCCGCGATGGGTGCTCGAGCGCCCAATAGGATCGCTCGAGCGCGCTTCTGCTCCTTCGTTGATTTTGCAACACATGGAAACTCCGGAATATGGTGGAAGATTCATAGGGGGTGCTCGAGCGCGCCTCACTGCTGACTTTTTCGGCTCCGATTGTTGACTTTGATCGGGGCGTTGACCGAGGCGTTTTGGGCATTTTTTACTGTTTTGACCCTCCAAACGATGAAATTTGGCTAAAATCACGCTGCGCGTAGGGCGGAGTCCTGCGTTTTGCTCAAAAGGCCGTTTTTACCCGAAAAACTGGTATGATTTGTCAAAAACAGACATAGGTCACTATTTGTGCTTGATCTGGCCAAATTCTTCCCCTACGAGGCTTTGATTCAACCACCGATTCTTGAGTTTTTGCCATCGCACAACTCTTTGACTTGCATTTTGCCATTTAAGTCCAGTTTCTTCACTTTTAAGGATCAACCTACATTGCATCAAAAGTGTATTAAGTGTTGCATTTTTTCCACAAGTTATGATGCAATTCGTAGGTAAATACAATGGTTTTAGTGATGCAAATATCGTCACATCAACATTCATTCATGCAAATTTATTTTATATAAATTGGAAAAAAAAATTATTGCATTTATCCCTAAAATCATGACAATGATGAAAAAATATTAAAATATTTAACCATATAGAATTCGTTAGTATTCAAACCAACTATTTAATTAAAGATACAAAATAATCAATTAAAAATAAAAGATAAATCAAAAATCATTTTAAAAAATAAAAATTAAATTAAATGTACAATTAAACTAGAAAAGTTTAACTTAAATGTTAAAAATATTACAAAAATAAATGAATCAAAATTCATACACAATGATAAAACAAATAGTCCCCAAAATATAGAAAATAAATTTAAAACCTATTTATAAATAAGAGAATAAAAGTAAAAAATGAAGACAGAAAATAAAAATAAGGTATTTTTAGAAAAACAAAAAAAAAAACTTCAAATTTCAAGGGGTTCATGTGAACCCCCTGAGAGCCATGTGGCTCTGGCAGTGGTCGTGGGGTTTGCGGATTGATGTTAAATGTAGCATTTGTGGTTTGGTCTTGAAGACGAGAGACCATTTGTTTTTTGAATGCTCATTTTTCAAAAGAATTTTGCTTGCAGGTTTGGACAACACTTCAGTTACTTCCTCCTTTTATTGTTTGGATGACGTTTTGGCTTGTTTGAGTTGTTGATCTTAATGGAACACTTGCTAAATTAGCAAAAAAAATAAAACAATCATCTTCAGCAAACTAAAGCTCTACTTGCTAAGTCAAGTTGTTGTTAGTGCTTAATCACATACACACAACTTTAATCTTGGCTTCTTTCAACTCCAAAGACGTGGGTGCCTTCACTCTGCATAATTCCTGTGATCTTTTAGCTTCTAATGCTGACAAGAGCTATGAAACTTTTTTAGTTTTTGATTTTTTGAATGTTAAGACAATGATCTTCACGACCTATTGAATAGGCATGCTATAGGATTAGCCAAAGCCTCATAGACAAGTAGTCAAATTGTGTTTCACTTCAATTTTGTTATTTAAATCCTTGCTAGCTTGTATGATCAATCAAGCCACATTATGGAGTTGTTTCGTTTTTCCGGCTTGATTTTCTCCATTTCCTTGTTAGCATTAGTTTTTTCAGTGCATGGTGGGTACTACGACTATGGAAAACAATCACATTCTCGTGTGTCGTCTCAAATTTCATTAGCTCCTCCTGCGCCTGAGGCGGCGCCTCAGCCTTATTCAACCACGAGCACTCCATCTCATTCTGAGGCCGTTTTCAATGTGTTATCTTATGGGGCTGTTGGTGATGGTGTCGCGGATGATACTCAAGCATTCAAGATGGCCTGGGATGCTGCTTGCCAGATTGACTCGGCTGTTGTTCTTGTTCCTAACCACCAATTTATTCATGATACAATCTACAATTTTCACAGGTCCTTGCAAGAGTGGATTAGTGTTTCAGGTAATGTAGCTTGATCAATTCTAATTCTAATTTTCACCAAGCTTCGTGCTTTCAGGATAAGGAACAGTTACTAACCGTGTGTTCGTGGCCTCAGAATAACAGCAAGCGACAATGGCTGGTCTTCTATAGGATCAATGGAATGTCAATGAAAGGTGGTGGATTAATTGACGGGAGAGGAGAAAAGTGGTGGGATCTTCCCTGCAAACCTCATAAAGTAATTCACTGCTGTTGTTTGCTCTATTCTGTACACTCTTTTTACTTCTGTGGACATGTTTCTAATTTTCTACACTAATGTAACAGGGAGTAAATGGAACAACTCCACCTGGTCCTTTTGACAGCCCAGTGGTAAGTTCTACACACGGTAAGTTCTAAACACAGGTATTGTCACGCGTCACTATCACAGGTTGCCATTTTGAAACAGAACCTATTGCATTTTTTTTCTTTTGTACTTTGGTTAAGGAATCTCGAAGCCTCAACTGAAATGCCATTTTTTTTCCAGGCTATGAGGTTCTTTATGAGCACGAATTTGAGTGTACAAGGGCTTAAAATCAAGAACAGTCCACAGTTCCATTTCCGGTTTGATAACTGCCATGATGTCCACATCGACTCACTTTACATAAAATCGCCTGCAAGCAGCCCAACACTGATGGAATTCACGTAGAGAACACGAACGATGTCAAAATATATAACTCAATTGTTTCCAATGGTAACTTTCCAGCTACACCATTGTTTTCATTACATCTTTTAAGCTCATCGGCTTCTGCTAATGCAAAAATGCAAATTCCTTTTCAGGTGATGACTGTGTTTCAATTGGAGCCGGTTGTTTCAATGTAGATATAAGGAATGTAACTTGTGGTCCTAGTCATGGAATAAGGTATATTTTTTGCTCGTGTCTTGAAATCATTATAAATTCTCAATAAGGTCCTCTCTAACTCTAAGTCATACGAAACTCTGATGCAGCATTGGAAGCCTAGGCATTCGCAATTCGCAAGCATGTGTATCGAATATCACAGTGACAGACTCTGTTGTCAAGCATTCTGACAATGGCGTTCGAATTAAAACATGGCAAGGCGGATTTGGAGCTGTATCTAAAGTAACCTTCAACAATAACCACATGGACGCGGTTCGCAATCCTATATAGACCAGTATCACTGCAACACTAAAGGGTGTGAAAATCAAACTTCTTCAGTATACATTTCTGATATCTTGCACACATACATTAAAGGTACTTATGATGTGAGAAGCCCGCCATTGCATTTAGCCTGCAGTGACTCAGTGCCTTTCACCAACCTTACATTTTCGGATGTGGAGTTGTATCCTGCACAAGGACAAAGAATACTAAATCTATTTTGCTGGAATGCTTATGGAGATCTAAAGACGGTTACAATTCCACCAGTTTTTTGCTTGTTGGAGGCTGTTAAGGTAGAAAAATGCCGGAGAGCTGAACTGGGCTAGACCTGCAAGACGAGCACTGTGGGTTGAGCCCCCGTGAGTACTCCGACGATTAAGTTAGTGATTTACTTGATGAAGAAAAAAGATGGAATTTCTAAAAAAGTGTATAGAATGTGTATATTACCTTTTTCTAGATATGAAAGTGTTATTTATACCTTCGTGGGAGATTCGGCTTTCTCTCTCCTATCTGATTCTCTGCGATTGTGTCACAGTTAGTTGCAACGGCTTTTCCCGAGACCTCCAGGATTTGTCTTTATTCCCGAGCCCCTGCGCGCTGTCTTATCTGTACAAACTAAACCTCGGGCCTCGAGGAAGGAGGGCCTCGGGCCGAGGTCATCTGTGAGCTTCTTTCAATATCCCACCCTGGGGGTATTTTAGTAATTATGCTTGGGGTCGGGTTTTTACCTCAAACCAATTACCCTCCCGATTTCCTGAGCAATGCAATTGGTCAGGGGAATCGAAGTCTTCAATGTCAACAAGGTTCCAAAACTGAAGGCTCAATTAACGACGTGAAAACATCCCCCTAAATAGAGCATTTAATAGGCGAAAAGTAATGGCTAAGATCGTGGGACACGTGGCGGCTGCAGATTTAAAGTAGGAATGAGTGGCTATGATAGTGGGTCTCTTGGCCTTCCCGCCTAAAATTTTAACTTTCCCTTTTAAATAGCAGCACTATTTGAAATCCCCTCACATTTGCACAAACACTTCTTCGAGCAACTCTCTCAAATTCTTCTCGTCGCCTGGAACTCCCCGCTAACCGCAGGGTCTTTTTCTTGCTTCTTTCTTCCAGCTTGAGTCTCCTACTTCTAATCACTAGGTACGTACCCTCTTGTTTTTCTTCGCTTTCTCCTACCATGTCCGACTCAGATGACTCTAAAACTTTTATCCTCAATCTTACGATAGAGATGCCATAAACCCTTCTAAGTCTAGTACTTCCGGCGAATGGACTTTTGCTCACGAGCCCTCTTCTTCCTCTAATCACATGGAGGTATTGGCAGATGAACTATCACCTCCAGTGGAATCTCTATTAGATAGATCCCGATATGTCCCTTTAGATGTCGTACCCATCACTGTCATTCAATACGAGGGGCTTCACCTTGTTCTTCTTAACCCCCCTTCAGAGAGTCCCAATGTCTTTAGGGCGCGTGCTGAGGTCTCTAGTGAGTAATCTTCCGAATCTCCACCCCCCAGGCTCCTCCTATTGCCTTAGCAGGCCCAGTAAGACCTACTTCCCCTTCTGACAGTATGGACGAGCTCCAAGCCTTTGGTGCCCTGTCCAGAGACTATAAATCCACCTTAGAGGAGAAAGAGAAGTGTAAAAATAAAGATGTCTTCCTCTTAGGGTATAAGGTGAGGGTCCCAAGGCGTAGAGAGTGGGCATGTCGTCCTCGAGAGGGTGAAATAGCCATATAACATTTTATTTTTGAGTTTATGTCTTTGCCTATTTCTCCCTTTATCGAGAAAATCCTTCATTTCTATGACGTCGCACTAGACCAAGTTTATCCTAATAGCTGGAGGCAAGCTGTGGCCTACTTTATGTGGTAAGGTCTTTCGGTCTGACCCCTTCCGTTAACTTATTCCTCCACTTCCATGTACTTAAGCATGACCCTAAAAAGTTACTAGGTTGGTACTATTTTTAACCGAGGTCAGGTGCTAATCTTTTCAATGACTGGCCTTCCAGCAATAAAGGGTGGCACTATAAATATTTCTTCATAAAATACCCCACTAGGTGGCCTTGTAGGAGAAAGTGGCATGTTATTCCTGTCGTTACATACAAATTTCTTCAAAAAGAGCCCATCTTGACCCCAGCTGAGGAGAACATTAAGAATTTCTTGTTGTCTCAACCTCGGCCCGTCAGTGGTACCTAGCTTATAAAATTTGATACGTTGTGTCCTTGGGATTATATGACCGTGATTAAGCCTCCCCTCCAAGGTGAGAGGAAGACCTCTGGCCCAGTCCCCGAGCCCTCTGAGGGTATCACTCATTTCCTGTTTTTGCTTTCGTTACTACGCCTCATATGCCTCTTGCACTTTCTAACACATTCTTTCTTTGCGCATACAAAGATGGACGCAACTTCTACGTCAGCAAAGATCAAGCACAAAAGGCTCGAGGCCAAGGCAGCTCGGAAAGCTAAACACGAGGCGAGGAAAGCCAAAGGATCGGGCTTGAAGAAGAAGAGGCGTGATAGCGCCTCTTCAAGCTATACTCGTCGGACCCAAGGCCACCGATTGGTTGACGAGCCCGAGACTGATGAGGAATGAGAAAACCTTGCACCTTTCCCTACAACAGTTACCCCCTAAACTCAACCCATCGTTGATCAGGTTGACCTAACAGAATCGCATGTTCATGAGTCCGAGGGCCTTCAATAGGCAGCCCAAACCTTTCATCCTGTAGCCCCTCAAGCCCTGAGGTCTTCGCTTATTCCCGTCTACCCTAGAGTTCTGACCAGGAAGAAGTAGTCATAGCTGACATTCGCGGCTTAGATCGATCCTAGCTACAGCTCGATGCAGTATACCAAACTGGAGAAGTAATATTTTTTATTCTTCATTTCAGCTTCTCTTTTTCTTTTTCTTTTTTTTTATATATATTCATTTACCTGTGGTTCTAATTGATTTTACTGCCTCCGGGCAACAGGGTAGCAAGTGTCTCCAAGGTGCCATCCACCATCTGAGGAAGCTCACGCAATACTATGAACCTGGACCACAGGTACAGAGAACTCAAGGCCCAGAACAGATGGATGGCCGAGGCTCACAAGGCTGCAATCAACTCGCTCCGAGCAGAGTACGAAGAAAAATTGAAGACCGCCTCATTCGCTATTTCCACTACAGTTACTCTTCAACATTCTGCTGAGCGTGAGATGGATGCACTGAGGCTGGAGCTTCACGAGCTTAAGGAAAGCCTTCCAAATGAGCGTGAACAGGCGGTGGTGGACTTCTGTACCAGTGAGGACTACAAGAAGACCTTTGTTGATGGATATGTTTTGGCTCGAGATAACAGCACCAAAGAGGCTCATTCTCGCCTGTCAAGGTATGCCGCTCGCCACGGCCTGATCATCCGAGAAGATCTCCTGACTGCTGAGGACTCTAAGTCAGAACAAGAATCAGAATCCGAGGGCGATAGGATAACGCTGGACTGGAGGTGGCTGAGGGTAATCAATCGGAGATCAACCAGCACGAGATCATTCAACTTGGGGCTGAGGATATAAACGTTGAGGCTATGGCCCTTGATGCTTAGATGTAGGATTTTTTACTATCTTTCATGTTGCTTTTTTATTTTGCACAACGCTTCTTTTTTTTTTATTGAAGAAAAAGATTTATCTTTGCTTTTCTCTCGT
Organism: Ehretia macrophylla; assembly: GCA_037974665.1. NCBI lineage: Eukaryota > Viridiplantae > Streptophyta > Magnoliopsida > Boraginales > Ehretiaceae > Ehretia > Ehretia macrophylla. The sequence continues at coordinate 39,886,508 of CM075776.1, read as the reverse complement.
CTTTTTCTCGTTGCCTTGTTTCTTTTATCATGGACACCTGTTATTAGGCTTGGACCCGAGGAACTTTCAGTATCTTAGTCTTATTATCGCTTTTCGAGGCCCCTGTTCGTTTTTTAGGCGAGCTCTGTATATATGGAAGTTCGGCTGAGGCCGTGCCGTAGGGTTGATAGGAGTTTGGTCGAGTTCTTGCTCGAAAGCTCGCTAACTCCTGTAGATGTCTTCTAAGTGGGGCTAGTAGGAGTGTTGAGTTTTGCGTAGGGGAACTCGTTGACTCCCGTCATAGCCATTGGTGAAGCGGATAAGAGTGTTGAGTTTCGTGTAGGAAACTCGTTAACTCCCGTCTTAGCCATTGGTGAGGCTGATAAGAGTGTTGAGTCTTGCATAGGAAACCCGTTAACTCCCATCTTAGCTGTTGGTGAGGCTGATAAGAGTATGGATTCTCGCGTAGAAAACCCATTAACTCCCTTCTTAGCCATTGGTGAGGCTGATAAGAGTGTTGAGTTTCGAGTAGAAAACCCGTTAACTCCCATCTTAGCCGTTGGTGAGGCTAATAAGAGTATTGAGTCTCGCGTAGGAAACCCGTTAACTCCTGTCTTAGCCGTTGGTGAGGCTGATAAGAGTGTTGAGTTTCGCGTAGGAAACCCGTTAACTCCTGTCTTGGCCTCGGGAGTTGGATGCCGACCTTGGAGTTGGACGCCGATCCCTGATGTTGTTTGCCCCGCGGACTTGTATCTTCTACCAAATGAGACCAGAACAATTTCTACACAATGAAAAATGTTGGGGGAAAAAAAATGTATTCATTGCATAGTTAATCTGTTACAGAACGTCACACATAATACTTTCTTAAGTATTCCACATGCCATGCGTTCTTCAGTTCTTTTCCCCCGAGTTCAGCAAGTCTGTATGTTCCTGGCCTGACCTCCTTAATGACCTAGTAAGGCTCCTCCCAGTTGGGCCCAAGTTTTCCATGGGTAGGATCATGTTTGAATGTGGCTTTTCGTAGCAGCAAGTCTCCTTTTTTGATAGCCAGATGTCTCATTTGTTTGGCAAAGTTGCGAGCCATAGCTTTCTTCCTTCTAACATTGTGATTTGGGCTGTTTGCCTGAACTCTTCCACTAAATCCAGGCCTTCTCTAAGTGTCTGGTTATTCACTTCCTCTTCATATTCTTTAACTCTAAGGCTTGAGGAGCCAACCTCCACAGGAAGTACAGCTTCGGCCCCGAAGGTTAGACAGAAAGGGGTCTCTCCCGTGGCTGTGCTAGGTGTGGTCACGTTTGCCCATAGCTCTTCTAGAAGGATATCTGCCTAACGCCCCTTTGCATCTGTCAACTTTTTCTTTAGTCCCTTCCCTCAGGTTCGGATCGAGCTCAGCGCCCAACTGCACTTTTTTGCTAGCCTCCAGCTCTACATTTACAAGCTCCTCAGCAGGGGTGGCCTTTTTGATTTCTTTTCCCTTCTTGGTTTTCCTCTCTGCGATCTCTATCAACTCCGACTCTTCCTTCTGCAACCTCAAGGATGCGGCATAGCACTCTTGAGCACGCCTCTGGTCCCCTCTCAGTGTAACAATCCTATTCTCAGTCAGGTACTTAAGGGAGATGAAGTATATAGAGGCTACCGTTTTGAACTTTCCCAAGGCTATCCTTCCCAGGATCCTATTGTAAGTTGACTTGCAATCCATAATTATGAAGTCGATCAACTCCCGGCTCTTTCACTGCCCTTGCCTGAGGGTCACCGTTATGGTGACGAGTCCCTCAGGCCTGAATTCCTGTCTTGTAAATCCAGACAACGTTCCCTTCATGGGTCTCAAATGGGCTTTTTTAAGCCCCATCTTTTCAAAAGCTTCTAGAAACAACAACTCGGTCGAGCTCCCAGTATCTACCATCATTCGCCTTACTAGGTAGCCGCCTACATCCATGGTTATCACAAGCGGATCATCGTGTGGTAGAACCAAACCACCAAGTCTTGATCTGTGAAAGTGATACCTTTGTTCCACCCTTGGCCTCTTAGATTGAGGTTCTCCCTTCCCTGACCTCCTATAGTCTTTCCTTGTGGCCAAGTTTTCTCCTCCTAAGGCTATTCCTCCAGTAATCATCTTTATCTCACGATGGGTCCCCCCTACTCACTTTGAGGGCTTCGACCTCGCCCCCTCTGCGGGCTCCTAGACCTCGGGCCTCGGGGAAGGAAGGCCTAGGGCCGAGGTCATCTGTGAGCTTCTTTCAATATCCCACCCTGGGGGTATTTTAGTAATTATGCTTGGGGTCGGGTTTTTACCTCATACCAGAGGGGATTTCGGATTCATTTCCATCGAGTGATGTTGATCAGTGCTGATTAATGTGGACTATAAGAAGTTTAGACATAAATATTGGAATTATATAATCTTGCATAGCTTCATGTCAACAAATTGAAGTTATATAAGTGGCACATGGCGACCTAGTTTTAGACAAGCCAACGAGTATATAGAAATGAAGTTTTAAATGAATGTTGCGAGGAAATGACCCTGTCTGCTAGAAGCTGTAGTTGTAAAAGAAAAGTTTGTTAAGTTGAGATGAAACATAAGATTACCAAAAATTGTTTCTTATCACGAAATTGTAGTGTACTTAACATGGTTTGCTAAATGGCATGTCCCCCGGGGACAATGTCGCTGCCGATCCTGAAACTAAATAAACAAATCCTTATAAAAATTGTCCGAAATAATTTGGAACATGTGTCGGGGGAATGGATTTAGGAATTTTTTCAGTGGAACTAAACTGCATAATCTTTAAACTATATAAATATATATATTTTTCCTTAAAATGTATAGATATTTAATATTGTCTTTTTTTGTGAAAAACACATAGAATATTTAACTTTCTTCTTGGTCAGTGGGAGCTGCAGTCCACGTTGGCCTTAATAAATATCTGGCCCTATACGTTCGGCACACTGTTGCAATATAAGATTTGTAAGGGCATCCTCAATGGAGGTTTCAAAACACAATAATTACAACTTTTTAGCAAATATAGAGACTTTAGAAGGAAAAAAAAGTAACACCAATGATACATATAGAGCCCCAAATCTAGATTTTTAATGCAAAATTGTCATGTTTCAACAAATTTAGAGCCCGAGCCCCAAGAAAAAGACAAAAATTTAGATCCAACATGGGTTACTTCCAAATCAGATTTGACAACATGGGTCTCTTCAACAAATCAAATTTGACATATGACTGACAACTTTAACCAAAAAAATAAAAAAAATAATTGGCAACTTAGGCTCAAAAAAATGGAAGGGACGGCAGGTCCCGCCATAGATCTTTAAATTTAGAGCCTCTACTGAGGATGAATTTTTTTAGAGCCCCTAAAAAACACATAGAGCTCCAAATGGGGCTTTAAAAAACAAAATGGCTCTAAATATATTTTTAAAACCCCTCAATTTAGAGCCTCCATTGAGGATGACCTAATATTGTAGTGACTTTTTGTTATGGTGAGCCCTAAAGAATTAGAGTACAAATGGGGCTAAACACACATGTGTAGAACTCATATATTGATCCAAAAGTTTAGGCTATTGACTCTTGAGCCTACACATTTATTAATAGCTCATTATTCTCCTAATATTTCCATGTACGAGAAATCCTTCTCTTTGCTCTTTAGTTCACCATGTGAAACTCCTAACAAATATCTCCCTTTTCACATGTGAATTTCATTTGGGCCTTAACTCCCCCTTAATCCACATTTATCGTCGATGAATCTATCTTTATCACCCTCACAAGCTTTTAGATCTCCTTGTACCTTAGCTTCCGTGGTGGCTTCAGTAGCTCTTCCTCATGCACCCAGATCAACCATGAGGCACTGCGAACCAACTCTCGTACGAGCCAGCTTGGGATCACCCAGATCAACCATGCCTTACTCTATCGCGTTATCGTAACCTCATACAACTTGGAGAGTACAACTCAAGAATTATGCTTATCGTGACCCTACTCCATCCTCCGAGCCTTGGTACCAAGCTCCACCGAGAGTCCGTCACGACAGTATACCATAATTCTTCGAGAGCTTGGGCCAAGATCGTCAAACCATCAACTCTAATATCACTTGTTATGGTGAGCCCTAAAGAATTAGAGAACAAATGGGCCTAAACACACATGTGTAGAACTCAACTATTGACCCAAAAGTTTAAGTTATTGGGTCTTGAGCCTACACATGTTTATTAATAGCTTATTATTCTCCTAATCTTTTCATGTGAGAGAAATCATTCTCTTTACTCTTTAGTTCACCGTGTGAAACTCCTAACACTTTTGTATAGATCTGCTGAAAATGAGTTCTTTATTATTGAAAAGAAATGAATAAGGAAACAAAAAAATTAAATCTGATCAATTATACAAGCATCTCCATCTTACATGTTTGTATTTCGTTTATGGCTAAGGTAACCCAAAGCTTGAGGACATCTCCCATCTTTGTTCTTTTTACAAGAGAATTTTGGAACTTTGTCAAAAATGGGGAGATAATTTTTGGAGAATGCAGAAAAAATATAGTGAATGACATCGACATGTTCATTAAAAAGTATGCAAGATAAATAGCATCAGGAATATTAATGAAGAAATATTATGTGACGCTAGATTCCAACAACTTAGTCAACTCTTCTGGAGATGTTTTATTTGCACCTTTTATAGTCTCTAAGATGTCTTGAACCAAAAAAAGATAGTTGAAGAAGAAATATGAGTGTATATAATACTTCTTTAGATTTAATGATTGGTTAAGATTAGCTACATGCACATATGGTTTACTAATGAAGGTCTTTCTATAGTTGCATATCTAGGTATTTTTTAATGAACTTGTGATTATAATTTTGCTTATAGTCTCTTCTATTAAATATTCTAATAATGTATTGTCAAGCACTTTATTTTGTTATTATCATGCAACTCATGTCATTTGATTTCTAGCTTTTGTTAAAATAAAATAAATATATATTTTCAACAACCACAAATATTTTTACCCTAGCTTATGTCCAAATAATTAAAAGTTATCTTAAGGAGGGAAGTCCCTTAGAATTATTCGGTTGTGTGTCTCCAGATTATGAACTTGTGTTGTCGGTAGAGAGAAGATGAAGGTGAATAGACTTTATGTGAAGGTGTAGGACATAAATTATTTAATCGCAACAAATCCATTAATTTTGATCGCTAGAACCATTTAATCTCCATTGACAAAATATGCTAAATATATTCCGGGACTACACTAACAAACAATTGAGCTACTAATTTTTCTTTTTTTGTTTTTAATTGAGCTACTATTTCTTTTCATAACTCGAACTAGTAACACGATAAATAGATGACATATCCCTGGCCATCCTACCACCCATAGCTGGAATACTGCACTGGTTAGCTCTCTATTTCCAAGTCATATAGCTCGTAGTATTTTGAATATACCACTTTCAATGTCCCCAATAGGAGATAGATTGGTCTGGCCTCAATCTCGAAGTGGTACCTACCAAGTAAAGCTTGGCTATCGTGTGGCGATGGAGCAGAGACTTACTAATAGAAGCTTAACTCCCTCAACTTCGTTTACTCCTCCACATCAACTTTGGCATGATATTTGGCATTCGACTGTTGCTCCAAAAATCATGTGTTTTATGTGACGAGCCTGCCGAGGGGCATTAGTCACAATTGAGAACCTCTTTAGGCATCACTTCACCCTCTCACCCATTTGTAAACTTTGCCACAAGCAACCTGAATCTTTGGAACATCTGTTATTACAATGCCCTCCCCTTCGGTTACGATTAAATGATCTCTGTATTAACATATTTAACCAATGGCTAGTAAACACATTGGATTCAGGTTGTGCACTTTCATATCTGCGGCAATATCTGGTCAATTTATTTTCACTGATGTGTTGGTGTATCTCGTGTGATCGCAACAAACTTATATTTGATAGGCATATTCTCGACCCTCTACACACTGTAAAGGCGGTATTGTATCACATCCGTGAGTTGGACACTTCTAGCCCACGACCTCCTGTTGCACCTATCCATGATTCACACTTGCTTTGGCAGCCCCCTCCAGCAAATGTGCTTAAATATAATTGTGATGCTTCTTTTCTTGATGCCTCAAGGCCTTCTGGTATAACAGTAGTTTGCAAGGATCATGTGGGTCATATCATAGGAAGAAAAGCAGCTCAGGTTTTTAGTAATTCAAGTGAAGAAGCAGAGACTCAAGCGTGCTTGCTGGCATTGAAACGACCCGATCTCTCGCAGAATCAAGTCCACTAGTAACAAACCCGATCCAACCCCAAGACAAGATATGAGGAAAAACGGACGGAATTTCTCCTGTATTTTGGGCATTCCAAAACATATCAACTATATCCAATAACAACATACAACAATAAAACAACAACACTTGAAGTTCCAACATCTCTTTATCTTATATTTTCCAATTCAAGCCTACTAGTATTACAAGTTCAAATCAAACTAAATATACATACATTACATCTCCACAAAAACTGTTAAACACTTAACATTCTCTTGATTGTTACAAAACATAACTATGAACTGTCACACGCTAAAGATAACACTCCTTGTAAGTAGGCCCGTCAACTATCAAAACACTTCAGATTCCATCTTGCTTTACCTGAAATGATAGAAGAAAAAGGGTGAGCAACCACGTGCTCAGTGAGGATGAAATGAATACGGGAAGTTTTCGAAAACCTTTTCGTAAATGCACATATGCCAAGCAATAAGAATCAATTAACAAGTACACTATGAACTAGCATAAGACTTTAAGTAAAGTATAAGCACATTTACTAGCATTAAGACACTTATAACCCCATATGAAAAGGATACGATTCCGCTTGCTGCAGGTGTGATAACCCGAACCCGGCATGCATTTAATAGCACTTGACTGCATTTGATTAAATGTTTAATTAGTTAAATCAACCAATTTGCACTATTTTAATATTTCTCATGGAAGCATTTAGTAGTTGTGTATTGAATAATTAAAAGATTATTACCTATTTCTAATAATTATAGTAATTGAAATTCTTTTCTTGTGATTAATTAAGTGTTATCTTAAATCTTAGTGTTTAATTGTATTTGACTATGTGTTAATATTAACTTTCATTTGTGGCTTAATGTTAACTTCATAATTCTTTAAAATGTTCTAGAAATAGTTAAATTAATTATTTTAAATGAATATTGATTACCTTGATTGCTTTGATTATTTTAATAATCGATTTTGGTTGTCTTGCATTAAAATCACTCGGTTTTCAATTAAATGAAAAGTAGCTCCGAGCCGGAGTAAATTTTAAACTATGATGCTTTCCAAAAATGATATATTTCTTAGATTCTTTGAGATTTAATTGTTATTCTTCTATTGACGCAAAGTGCATAGCATATCGAGAGAGATAGTTAGGAAATGAATTCTAGTCCTCATCAAATAGTGGAAACTAGTGTTTGGTGTCTTAAATTTTATATTTTAATTGTTGTTAGCTAGAATTAACATTTCATTAGTTGTTTTAGCTTTAAAATGCATGAAATAGGCTAGTTTGACCAATTTTTAAGTGGTTTGACCAATTTTTAAGTGGTTTGACCAAGGGGATTGACCATTTTGACCTTGTGCCTCTTTTTAATAGCCTAAAATAGCAATAAAAAAGAAAGAAAGAGCTGAAAACAGAACCAGCTAGGGCCGAAAATGAGGGAGAAGGAAAAAAGAAAAATTCAACTTCAATTCTTCGATTCTTCGCGTGAGCTTGCACGGGGTGGTTTCCGAGGCATCCAACGAGGTTTTCCTAGCGTCTAGGAGCGTCTAAGGTGAGGGTTTCATGTTTAATTGCGCATTTGAACGTTTTATGTGTTAACTTTAATTTTTGAGTTTTATCCGTAGAATGTTATTTTGATTATTTTGAGGCTTGTAGAATATTCTCTAGCAATCGTAGAACATGTATTTATAGCTTTTTAACATTTTCTGCGGTTGAGTATTGAAATTGAAATATAATTTGTTAGTTGAATAGTAAAACATGAATAGTAAACCCTTGAAACGATAAAGTTGCGCTGTTATGCTGTCTGTTGATGTAGAAATGTGCTAGGTATGCTAGAACGCCTAAATGCATGGTTTGTTTGGGTTGCGTAATGGAAAAAACGAGAATTATGCTTTGGTGAAAGTCGGGTCGTTTAGGTTGAGTTTAGCGTTTTCTCGTTTTGCGTGATGGCATTGTTTCGGGAGGCCATGGAAGCACTTTTGGTGTGATTATGGCATTGGTTGGGTGATCGATTGAGGTAGCGGTAGTTCAAACGAGCAAATGGGGAAATTTGGACTTCGCGTGAATTCTAGGGTAAAGTAGGGGTTCGAGGTCTTTAGACGTGCCTTATGGTGACCTAGGAGGATTGGCGAAGTCGGTTTTCAGAACTCGTGGCTCGTTTGGAAATGGTAGTGTTTTGATAGTTGAGGCCGATTTGTGATTTTGCTTGTTATCTTGATATTATGCCTATAGAATGCTTATGGTTGCTTGGTATACTTGTTTAATTGGTGTTATTGTTGCTTATTATTGCTTGTTATGCTTGAAAAGTTAGTTGAATGCTAGTATTGATTGTGATTGCTTGTTATCTCGTTTGTTGTCACTAGTTTGTATTGTTGTGCTATCATTCGTTTATTGCCTTGTATCGAGTCTTGCATTGCATAGTGTCTCGCGCGTGAGTGATGGGCCTCTCTGGGTAGCCTCGGGTTGCCAGTGTTGGTTGCTCTAGCTCCGCTGCTATTCCTTTTTCTCGCTTGGGTTGCCTCCCAGGGAGATTTGGGTCGTAGATTGATGGATACTTCCGGGGTATTCCAAACTGGTGTTATAAGGTGGTTGCACACTTATTGTCATCGTTGTCAACATCAAGCTCGAGATTGATGTATCGCTCGTGAAATGGTACATTGCTCGTATGAGTGAACCATAGCCTTCAGAGTGTGGTATAGCTTTGAATGGTTGTGTTAATGCTTTCAGTAATTGCTTATTGTATTGATTGTTTGTCTTGATTGCTTATTTATCAGTTATATTGCTTAACTGTCTTATTTGCATTGCACGACTTTCTTTCTCTCCAATTCGATATCTGTCTCACCCTCACTGAGTATACGTGTTGTGTATACTCACTCCTCACCACCACATTTCAGGAAATGTCATGTTAGCTGGAAAGTTCGTGATTTCGTGAAAGTTCGTGCCTGAAGAGTTGTCTTGCGTGCCTATGTGGCTTGAGTGTCGAAGTTGTAAAGATATATGCTTTCATATGTTGTATGTATTTAATGTCAAAAAGTATGTAATTTAAGTTTCATTAGATTGTTGAAGTAGTTTGATAAGTTAGATTATGTATCTAGTTATTATAACTTAACTTCAAATGCATGTTTGTAATGTCCAAAGGAAAAGATTTAGAATGGCATGATAGTTTATTTTATGTAGTAGCTTAGTATGGTTTAATTGTCAAGTTCGAATGTACTTGCCAAAAATGAAAAGAGATAGGTTAGCTTTTAAATTGGAAATATATGTATAGTTGCTGAGTTTAATTGCTGAGAACCGAGGCTCGGATGGCCTTGAGGTGGTTGAATGTTTGGACACGGTATTGGTCCTCTTATATGCTGTCGCAGGTTTTACATTTCGCCTAGAAACAGGGGAGACTTTGTCCGTTTTCCCTAAAATTTATGCCCGGGTTTGAATTTGGGTTGTGATTAGATTGATCGATAGAACTCCCGGTCTCGAGAGGGATCGGGGTGTTACAGCAGGTGCCTTTCATTCTGCTTTCACGAACACTTTAGCGCTTCAACACTTGCCAACATCCCCTTATCACTCCTATTGGGATACTCCGGATGCACCCCGATAACCTACGACCCAATACCCCAATGCTTTCAATGATCAAACGAGTGAGGGAATAGGACGTGAAGGTGTACAACCAATCACTGGCAAGCCCGATGCCATCCAGTGAAGGCACAACCTTCTGTGCTTCGCTTAAGGTTGCAACCTTTGTTAACGCTTAATAAATCACTTTGATAATCATTGGAAACATTTAATAAGCACGGAAATGGATGGGATAACAAAATAGGTTGCCCCTCAAACATATAAGCGTTTAAACAATCAATAACACTTAAGTAGCACATTTTCTCATTAGCAATCAATGAACGCTTTAAAAACACATTTGGTAGGTGACAAAGCAGGCCACCATTATACCGTTTATACAACATTTATACTCGTGAATAACTTTAAATGCAAATGAACATGCATGCATTCTTATAAATATTACAACCATGGCCTCAAAGCTCTTTTTCTTTTACTCAAGCTTTCATTTCCTTTTGCACTTACACTATAGCATACATTCATTTTACACTTACACTATCTAGACCTTAATTCCATCAAACAACCATTATTCCTCTAACATTCATTTCACTTGAATATTCTCTCCCAAAAATCACTTATTACCACTAAGCATTCAAATTACCTATGATCAACCATTATTCATCTAGAATTTAACCACTAATACAACATGAACACTTAGTAAAATAAGTTGAAATTCTAGACTGCACATGCATAAATTTACTGGTTCGGTTATCAATCTTAGTGTTCTCTAAAATCTCTGAAACTATACATATATGTAGTTCATTAAGTGTAGATGGGTTTAGTATCAAATAGATCTCTATTCAGAGCTATATTCATCAAGATATGACCTCTAGAAGCTCATTGCGCAAACTACCCTGCACCGACGCGAGAATCAGAACCCTACTGAAATGACTCTAAAAATATATCTTAACGACATATTTAGAACTTGCACCTAAAACAAAGTTTGTTCCTTAAGGTCATGGGCACAACATACTAAAATTTCAGCCAATTTTAACAACGTTTACTATTTCAAATAAGCTTTTCAAATTAGGTGCGTAAATCTGTCCAGAACATTGTAAACTTATCTTGCTTGCATATAAATGTAGATAGGTGTTAAGTACATTGATTTGAAGTTTAATCACTCTTTTAAGCACTTAAACAAACAGTCAACCTTCAAGTTTCTCATTTACCTTAAGCGATGCGCACCAACACACGCACACTCAAAGCTTTTACTACACAAGTCATACAACACAAGTATTACATTCTTTCCACACATCAACTTGCTTAGCATACTTTCCATGGCTTATTCTATAAATTCATTACATAACAATATACTAACCACTAGCAATACAACAATAAATATGCATCAAAAGCATGAACCCCTCACATTGACTTGTAGAATTGCATGAAATAGCATGAATTTGAGCTCAAGACCTTTTTTTATTCCTTTATTTCTTCTTCCTCTCTTCTTCTTCTTCTTCTTCTTCTTCTTCTTCTTTCCTTCTTTCTTTTTCATGTTTTCTCTCTTCTTTTCTTCCCTCTCATCCGATTTTCTCTTCAATTTTCTAGAGTTTTCTTTTTATTTTTATCTTATATTTGCTAAGTGGACTAATTGGGCCTTTTAGTAATGGTCTAGCAAGATTAACTAAGCCCAAATGCATTTAAATCTTCTTATGGTCCACCAAAGCCCAATATTAATTCCACTTACCTTAAGCGCAATGCAAACACACATCGATTCGTATATCAAGAAATAAGCCAATTAATATCGGGCTTGGGTGTCACAGGCGTATTCTTTAATCTCTTATAATCCGACACCACAAGCTATCATTGAATCAGATGCTGCCGATGTGGTTCATGCATCCCAGACTACTCATAATTCTGATTAGAGATTATCTTCGTTTGTTCAAAATGCTCTCTTATTCCTATCTACCTCTATTGGTCACACTTTCCGGCATGTTCAGCGACAAACCAACCGTATGCCAGATTGGGTCGCATGAGCGATTAGGATAAGTTCTTTCCCCTTTGATTGGACTTGTAATATTCCTACTGCTTTGTTTTCACTTGTTCATTGTGATGTAGATGCTATTGGCACGGAATAATAGTGATTGTATTATAAGAACTACCTCATTGACCAAAAAAAATAAAAAGATCCTCTTCATTCTCCAGTTTTGTTCCGATTTGGAGCGACAAAAGTCTGTAGATGCACCAAATATTTTATACAACTTTGAAGAAAAGTGAAGTGTCAAAGACTCGATGGCTGTACTATAGTCCACAGTCTTTGTGACGCCCGAGATTTCTCATCACGTTCATTCGTAATTGTTGCATGTCTCTTTGAGCATTTCAATGTGCATTTCTTATTCTTGATTATATGTTTTATTAGTAGCTACTATTCATAAGAAAATCAACTGTCTAATTTGCTCGAATTAATATTTTTTCTAGATAGTATAACTTATAAAAGAAATCAGGAACTTGTAGTTTTGGATTTTGAAGGTCGGGAACTTGCGTTTGAAAAATGATTAGTATTTCGTTGAATAGTGTTACGTAATGTAAACATTATTTTTTTAAACTGGTTAGCATTTAAATTGAGATTTAGCATAGTTTGACCAAGATTTTGTGGTAATTGACTTAAGCTAAATATACAACACATACATATATACATCATATACCATATATGCATACAAATATTCAAAAAATAAGCCAAAAATGCCCCAAAATAGCCAAAAAAAACCCTATACGGGAATAGTAATTTTTCATGCAAAATTTGCTCAATTTGATATTCCAAGCTCTTCCAAAGGATTTCAAACCATCAAAAAGCTTCTCCTTTGCTCCAACATCTCTAATTTGGTGAGGGATTCCCCTATCTTTGTTCATTTAAATGTTTAGCTACAAACTTTAAATTTTGAGATTTGTTATATCTTGCTTATCTATGATTATTTATGCTTAAATTGGCCTCTATTATGATCATGCAACATTCTTTTATAGCTATTTGAAGAATTTTGTGGTTGAAAATGAATAGTGCCTGTGAATAGTAACCTGCGAATTTTGGGCTTTTTGCATTTCTAATCATTTTATTGCTTCTAATACATGAAATAATAACTAGAGAGCTTGTAGAGTAAACTTTTGACATGTATTTGCTTGTATGCCTATGTATTGTTGGTTGATTAGCTAATTGCATGAAATGGTGTTGAGAACTTGAAATGCCTTTAAGATGTTTGAGGAAGTGCCTAGGTGAAGCTTTAAGTTAGTTGTGGAGTTAGTAACATGCTAAGCTAGTGGATTGAGCAAGAGGTTAAACTAATTGAACATTAGTGCAAAGGTAGTAATCTGGGCAGCCTACTATTCATCACGTTTGGAACCATTTTTGACATAGCAAACGTACTCTAAAATTAACGAAATTTACACAGTAGCTAGATTAGGAAGTTCTGAACAAATGTTGATTTCTAGAGCTAAAGCTAATTCGAACGTTTTGACCTTCTGATTTAACCATTTTTGAAATCTGTCCTAAAAATCGCTGGTGCAGGGTAGTTATGCGCAGTCGTACGGAAATGGTTGTATCTTGAGGAATTTAGATCGGAATTGAGTTCCATTTGATTCTAAAGTTATCTACACTCGAAGAGCTACATTTATACATAAAAATCAGAGAATTTTGAGATGAATAGAATAGGTAAATAATTTGATAAAGTTAGGATTCTGTTAGAAGATTTGGAAAAATGCATGCTTTCATGGAGCTCTAACTTGACTTGTTTTGAGCTTTGAAGTAGTGTGATTGAAGCTTGATTTTGTGTTATCTAAGGGTGCTATAGGTGACATTAAACCTAGATTAGTGTTTAAATTGGTTAGAACTTGATTAATTGAATTGCACACAAAAAAGGGGCTATGCGTATATTTGTTGTCCAGATGGGTTTGAATGCCTTGAATGGTGTTATATATGTTAGATAATGTCTCTAATGCATTTATGGCATTGATTAAAGGTGTCGTTAGGGGACTTTGGAACAAATGTTTTAATTCGACTTGTTTGATTATGTAATTAGTCTTAGATGTGTTAGGAAGCCTTTAAAATGTAATTATGACGCTTAATTGCTAATCGGATTAAGTAGGTATAGTTCAAATCACCTAAGAGGCTTTTCGAAGTTTTTGAGTTAACATGCTTAAAAATGGGATTTCTTGGCATTTACGTGGGTCATAAGGTGGCAATAATTGATTAGTAAAGTTAAATTTAGAATTCTTTATCCTGTGTGAAGTTTAGAACATATTTTGTAAACAATTGGAAAAGGATTTTGTTAGAATTTATATGAATTGGTTGAACTTGTTGCTTAGTTAGTTATTTGGACTACTTAATTGCTATATTTGATTTTTAATTGAGTTATATATGATGTATTGAGTAAATAAGCATGATAATGACTTTTAGAACATGTTATAGTTGAATTATATTTAAGTGTTAAAGTAGTTGTCTTGATTGGAAGTTTAACTTGATATTCCTTGTGGTATAAACGAAGTTAAGTTAGTTAGGAAGTTTAACTTGTTAGATTGTAACGTAGCTAATACCCTTGCAAGACTAAGGAAATGCTTTAGAGTCATTTGTGTGATTTCTTGGGCTATGTGACAATATGATATAAATGTGATTATATATAACTTCTATTGTTGTGGATTGAGTTAAGCAAAAGTTAAATTAAGTTAGAAATTAATATAGATAATTGCTAAAGTGTTAAACTCATATGAACACGCTAGGGTACATGTCCAAGCTAGTTCGAGGAGGTTGGGGTAATCAGAGCTATTTTCTTGCATATTTAGTCGGATCCAAGGTGAGGGAGTTACATTCTTTTGTGCATCTTAATTTGTTTTACTGCTCATAAATTGTATAGTTTAATATGATTGCTTATAATTACGTGTACTTTGATATGAATAGATTAAATATACACTTGTCTTTTATTTATATTGTTATATGGCATATTCATTATAATCTACGTGCGAGGGCAACCTACTTTGTTGTCCCTCATTTATGTGATTCTTGAATTATATTGTCATTGCTTGAATTATTGTGATCGAATATCGGGTTGCGCAACCTTTTCGGACATGGTAGCGTCGAGAAACACGGGCGGCGTCGGGCTTGCCGTGCTCCCTCGACTACCATGGTGCCTATTCCCTTCTCGCTGAGGCATACTCCACTACCCCAGAGGCGTGGTTCACCTGCTGGGCATGGACCTACCTCAGGAGAAAGGGTCGTAGGATCGGGATACATCCGGAGTATCCCAACTTATTGGAGTAAGGGGTTTGCCGGCATTTGCGTGAAGTTCGTGGCTCGTGATTGAAGACTTGAAGTGGAACCGTATCCTTTTAAATGTGGTTATCTACTTGTTATTTAAATCTTGTTTCTTATGTTATATATATATGTTTTCTTGTGTTTGCCTATCATATTGCACGCCCGGTATATTGCATCACCTCCCTCGCTGGGCAACATTGTTGCTCACTCCTCATCTAACATGTTTCAGGAGAAGTTGAGGTAGACCTCCAGCTAGTAGCGGTAGTTGAAGAGGAGGAAGTACTAGTTAAGCAATTTCCGTGACTTCTTGTGTGATAAGGTTGTCTAAAATGTAAAGCTTGGTTGGAGTTGTTGTTGGTTATCTTTTGTGACCTTGGGGTCTTGGGTATATTTGGTGAATGTAATAATTTGTAATCTTGTATGTTGGATATAAAGTGGAATGACATGTAATAATCTATAGTAAACTTATCCTTTTGCATGCTTGTGTTATTAACAAAACTTGGAAGTAGAACTTAGCTATTGTTGTATCCAACTACGTATAGTTAAAATTAGAAATGATTTGCTTGCATGTATGTTATGTAGTTGTTGTTCAAAGGCTTGGATGGCCTTAAACCTTTGAATTTTAATTATAAAATCTTGTTTTAGTATATTGTGGCTATTTTGAGCATTTATAGGTTTGAAAAATGTTCCCGGTACAGAGGAAACTTTGTCCGTTTTTCCTAAAATTTTGAGACTGGGTTGGAATTGGGTTGAGAATAGCTTGGTTATTAGAGCCTCCGGTCTCGTGAGGGATCGGGGCGTTACAGTCTTGATATTTAGTCATAACTAGGCCCTCAGGGAGCTTCCTTTATCTAAAAATATAATGGAAAAGGGTAAAAGTAAGAATAAGAAATTCATTGTTCAACTTTCGGCTAAAGTATGATAGATACCTATAGTGTATTTTTCATCTAGACCCCCTCTACTTTACAAAAAGTGTGATTCAGACCCCAAATTTATTGAAATGTGTGACTGAGACCCCTTCTGTTAGGGTTTTGTTAATATTTCTGTTAAGTTAAGGCTAAATGTGTCATTTGCAAATTCTTTTTAACTTAAATAAAATTTCAGCCAACCATATTATGACACATGTCCAACAAAAAAAAAAAGAATATTAAAACACATGCCTTGTTCAACGTAAACAACTAATAAAGCTATTCTCAATTTTTGACTTTTCATTCTCTCTTTCTCTCTCTCATCATTTCTTCTATCTCTATTTTCCATCTTTTTCTCTCTCTATCTCATTTTTTTCTCTCTCTCTAGTTTCAATCTTTATTCTCTATTCTTCGTCCTTGTTTTCTCTCATAAACACGCCTTACATACTGACCAAAAAAGAAAAACCACGATATACTTGCATACCAACGACGAAAATCAAGCTCTTATTACAACAAGGTGGACAAAACATTCAGAGAAGAGGTGTGGAAATCTAATTTTGCTGAGTATGCGTGTGATTGTTATTGATTGTGCTGATAGTGTCGCGTGTTCTGTGCAAGGATGTGTCACCGGTGTGTGTTTGTAATTGCGCCGGATGTGTGTGTCGTATGCTTTACTGCATATTACTCAATTCCCAACATCAATTATTCTACCAAAAAGAAAAACTTCAATTATCCCATCGGTGCGATGCTTATTGTCTTGAAATGAAGCTTGTAGTGGGATAATCCAGGAAATGAAGAAGATTGGGTGAAAAAAAAGGAAAGACATAGGCATATCAAAAAGAAAAAAATGTATGATATGGTGTTTGCGCATGTGCAAGCTTATCTGGAAGGTGGGATATTCGTGCATAAAGGCTTTCGTTTGCAACAGTGTGGTGATTAGGATGATGAGGCCAAAACTTTTGCCCATAAAGAGAAAAAAGGAAACTGCATGATAAGGCCAAAATTGGAATTTCATGCATATCTAACAAAAAATTTAATAGACCCCTAACAGACTGTTACTGTTAGAGGTCTGAGATACATTTTTTTAATAAACTTAGGATCTGAGTCACACTTTCTGTAAAGTAAAAGAGATTTAAATCAAAAATACCCGATACATAAATGTTTACTCTTACGTTGTAACAGTTAACCACCACCAAGGTCCCCGACTCTCCGACCAAATCCACTATATTAATGTATTACGTGGGCCCATTGTGTTCCACGCGGCCCTCTTAATAGGTGACGCTAGGCCTACAAACCGTGTGGGTATACCACTGGGGTCCATATCAGATATCAGCCTGGTCCACATATGGCTGAAATAAGCTACCACGTATCAGAGTACATCAGTACTAGAGGCTTATCTTTAGCCACGTGGCTTACAATCAGCTACTTTTTCAAGTATTGTTAGTTGGTCTTAGTATTGAATTTTTTTGGGTAAAAAATTTGACATGTCATTAGGATTTGAGATAAGGAGACAACTTTATGATAGTGGTTAATTTTTCTTTTTTTGTCAAATGATAGTGGTTAATTAATACCCACTAAAACTTGACACATTTTACTTTACAAAGCAGGTGTAAGCTTAGACTATTAATAGTGGATCAATTTGTTTGGCCCTTCCTCGAATATTATATTATACTCATTCTATTGAAAGAACATTCAACTTTCTTTATCCTAAATCCATCACATTTCATGATAATCATACATCTTTTGGCAATATCATTATCCATGTTGAAATATCATTATCTTAACATCATCTTATCTATCTTGTTTTAGGCCAAAACAAAAAAAAGAAAGAAATATACCTTGTCAATATTTGAATTGTATCTCTATCATATTCATCTATTCCTAAAAAGTTTTGGATACCTTACAATGGAGTTTTTTATGATTTAGATCATTTCATAACATATATATAATGTTATAAGTAAAATTCAATATTCATGAATTGTTTAAATTATTTTATTATAAATGTATAATAGTTGACAATCATTAAATTTTTCTCATTATATTATAAAATTATAAGAGAATCCTAAAGTTCTTTTTCATGTCGCAATTTTTGTTTACGGATATCTCAAAAGAAAAGTCACACTCAAAATAATTTTTTTAAATTTTGGTAAAATTTTTCACTCTAAATTTGTAGTTGAAGAAGTTTCATCATTATCTCCGAAAAAATAAAGAAGATTCATCATTACTAATTTGGCATTAATATATATTTTTTTTATTCAAGGGTGACCTAAGTTATACAATAAATATCAAAAGATATTGCAAGAAGTTGTGAGTTCAATTCTCGCTGGATACATATGTGTTGTACGGTCATAGGCCTCCCTTGAATAAAAAAAAATATATATCAAATGATGTTGCTAATGAAAATTGATCTCGCTCTTATAATGAGAAACATACTACTAAACTAAAAGCCCAATCATTCTCATTTATTTTTAGGATATAACAGCTATATATAACTTAAAATTCTTGAAGTTATCTCAATCATGCAATAATGTATTTTCTCATTAGTAATTTGGAATTCCTAAAATTATATGAGTCGTTAGAATGGATTATCCTTCCTAGATCTAAACTTAAGTTTGATAAGTTCTCTTGAAATTAGGATCATCTTTTGAATTTTTTTTTTTTTTTGAAATTTTAAATGCATATTTAGTATGATGTAGCATTTAGATAACTAAATCAACAAATACTACTAAAATATAGGCTTACTTTAGTTCCCAATCAAAAGGAAGTTAAAGATGTGAGTTTTAGATCATTAACATATTCTCTAATTATAATATTTATATGCATAAATAAAATATTGTGAAAGCACGGGTATTAACTAGTTATATATCGATGTACTAATTGATGATCGTCCTTCAAAATTATCACTTCATTAACAAAGAAAAAGACATGGCTGTAATTTTTTCATTTATATAAATTTATCACAAAACTAGACAAAAGAGAGTATAGTTAGGCTTACAGATTATTTGAGATGCGGTCGAACCGTTGTATATGAATTCTTGTTTTGAGATGATCTTCTTTTTTACTATAACATTGGCATCATACAAAAATTTGTGAGTACAAACACAAACATAAGCTTTTACTAAAATTTAGATTTCAAAACATGATGATCTATTTAATACAAATTAAAATACTATGCGAAGTCACAAGCCTTTTCTAAAACAAAGTCAAAGGTACGATTATTGTTACAAACTCCAAATTTTTTGGCATTCTAGGGACAAATACGCCAAAAGCTATCTTATTCTTTAATCTTTTGGTTGAAGGTGTCCAAAGCTTGAGTGTCGCTTCATGATTTCTCTCTTCTACTGCGAGTGCGGCTAGACTTTGGGTATGTTTGGTCATAGTTTTTATAAGTTTAGAAGTTAAAATTAATCCGTTTGACTTATTTTTTAGAATTTTTTTAGAAAAAAAAAATTGAAATTAAAAAGTTAAAATATAAGAAGCTCGAATTTGAGCTTTTTAAAAAAGAATTTTGCAGAACAATTTTTAGCTAATGCAGAAAGTTATTTTTTTTTTTATTTCTCACATTTTCTGAAAGTTCAACATTGTGCTCAAAATTTCTCAAAATAAAAAATTATCTAACATAAACCAAATAATCAAGAACATTGGTTAACAACACTTCTAACCGGGACTGGACTGTCAAAAACTCAACAATTCAAAAACTAAAATTTTCACTACCATCTTGATTGATATCTTCTTCTCTGTCCATGTTCTCTTCCTTGCCAATATACCTCCATGGCTTTGAACCACCAACACAGTAATGAACAACTTTTACTTTGTCCAATGAATAATATACATCTGATTTGTTGGGTATCAGCGCAGCGAAATGATATGGGCAAATAGTATAACACAGCTGAAATATGAATGAGAACAAAGAACGTAGAGACACAAGATTTTTACGTGAAAAACCCTCAAACAAATTAAGAAAAAAACCACAAGCAAATATAGGAGGATTCACTGTAATATAAGAATATTATACAACACCTTCTCTGTAATACAAGGAGAGAACTATATCACTCTCTCTAATAATAGGATAAACTAAACTATCACTCAAAGAACAATAAAAGAAGAAAGAACACTAAGGAAAACTCACAATATTTTCTCTCTATTTTGGGAAGCTTTCTTAATTTTGAACCAATTGAAGTAAGACTCTATTTATAGGTGAAAAGTCCTACAAAACTCTAAAACATTGCATGCAGAATTTGTGCAACTTTGTATGCATAATTCACGCAGTGTGTTTTCTCGAGCAATGCAATTCCTCGTGCAATGTGCTTCTCGAGCAATGCAATTAATAGAAAATGTGCGTTTCTTTTCTCCATTTGTAGCCACCGTTGTTGACTTTCACAAGTCTCCAAAATAGCTTTACAATTCACATTCTCCTACTTAAAGCTTATTTTGGATCATCTTCAAATCTCTCTATACTTGTCAGTTCCGTGTTGCTTACGTCTTTGCTAGGCCACAAGAGGATCTACTCCAAATAAATTTGTTAACGTTGATTGGCTTTGTCATTACATCTGTTAGATTGTCATTGGTGTGAATCTTTAGCATATCTACACTTTCTTCCTCCACTACTTCTCGAACAAAGTGATATAGAACCCCTATGTGTTTCGTCCTGGAATGAAAGGCTGAATTTTTTGCAATATGCAAGGCACTTTGACTATCACAAAACAAGGGAATTTTTTCTTGTTTGTGCCCAAGCTCATCCATTAACCGTTTAATCCAGATTGCTTCCTTGCAGGCTTGTATAACTGCCATGTATTCAGCCTCTGTTGTAGATAAAGCCACAACAGTTTATAACTTAGATACCCAGCTTATCGTGCCTCTTGCAAGTGTAAACACATAGCCTGTAGTTGATTTTTGTTTGTCAAAATCACCTGCAAAATCTGAATCAACAAAACCATTGATAATAAATTTCGATCTTCCATAACATAATCCAACATCCAAGGTTCCTTTAATGTATCTTAAGATCCTCTTAACTGCGTTCCAATGCTCTCTACCAGGATTTGCCATGAACTGACTGACTGAGCTGATTGCTTGAGTAATATCTGGTCTTGTACATATCATAGCGAACATGAGACTTCCTGTGAGACCCCGTATCGAGCCAGTATAGAGCCCATATGCATTTTATAGCATTTCATATATTTTTGCACCATTTAATATGCATTTATATTAATTAATGTGCATTTACATCGTTCTTCGTGTATTTGCCTCGTTTGACGTGCATCTAAATTCAACTATGTGCATTTCAGTGTTTTAGATAACGTAGACATTAATTAAACTCTACCCAATTGCACTAGCTAACCAAAATAGTTAGAACATAACTATATGGGAGGCTGGTAGATTTTAGTTAGTTAAAGGGGCATGTTGGTCTTTTGGCTTTATAGGAAAATATCCTACCTAATAAAAATACACTCACACCACACAACACACATATGTACACGATCAACACACACACTACACATACCCACACGATCAGAAGAAGGGGAGAGAAGAAAGAAGAGAGAAAAGAGAAAGAAGAAGAAGAGGAAGAAGAGGAAGAAGAGATAAGCATTTCCAAGCTAGCACAAGTCATCTTCAAGTTATTTCTTGCATATACAAGCTTTTCTTAGGCCCATTTCTTGCATTTTCACTCAAATCTAAGGTGAGGGATGTTTTCAAAATGTTTTGTAAAGGTTACATGGTTCATGATTATGTGATATATATGTATCTTGAGCATGATGAAGGAGAATATAAGCTTGCTTGGTGAATTCGAATTTGGGTATGTTCAATCTAGGGTTTTGAATTTGGTGTTGATGTTATCTTTAGCTTAGGTTTGTCTTCTATAGTTTGTGATGATCTTGAAGAGTTCTATATGAGTTTGATCAAGTATATTATGTGTGAAGTATCTTGAGTTGGAGGAAGAGAGAAAGTGTCACAACCCGGCCCGAGCATATAATTATTTTATTAATGGGCATGTATTTATATGTCTACTTTAAGTATTTACATATACTTGTTTGCATAAAATATCATATTCCTTGATTTACGTACATTTATTTGCATTCACGAGCATTTTGGTAATTTAGGAATAGTAGTAAATAAATAAACGTTACCGGTAAATAATAGAGCAATTAACTTAGTTAGATTTCAATGGAATGACAAACTAGTAGATAACATTTAGCTAGGAGGGCATTTTGGTCAATAACTTGTCTTAAAATCCTACCTACCAAAATATAAAACAAATAACACACAAGCACACATACACAGTCAGATCTCTGCACAGACACTAACACACGGTTGAAACACACACACACAAGAGAAGAAAGAAATAGATAAAAAAAAAAGAGAAGAAAAAGGAGTTTGAGCTTGTTCTAGCCAAGAATTGGTCCGGAGTTTGGGTCGTAGGATATTCGGGATACATCCAGAGTACACCCATTCGAGTGTTTGGGGTTTATGCCGACACAATGATCGAAGTTCGTGGTTCGTGATTGAAGACCAAGTGAAGACTGGAGTGTTGGGGTTAAAGTGAATCGTATCTTTTTTAATGTGTGGTAACTTGTTATTTCGATTGTTCCTTAGTTGTTTTAAATGCCTATTGAGTTATCTGCTGCATTGCACGTCCCCGATAGACTTTATCCCTCACTGGGCAATTGTGATTGCTCATTCCTCGCTAAACATGTTTCAGGTGGTGCAGTTGGAGGAGTTGCCTTGATTGATGTGTGCTATTGCTTGAGATTGAAGTGTTTGCCTGCTAAACTGTGGAAGACTTTGTTTCTATTTTGTGCCTATGGGCTTGTACATATTTGGAGTTGTTGAAGAATTGTAATAGCTAAGTTAATGAATTGCTTGAATGGTAGTAGATTGTAATAGTTTATCTTTACTTTCCTTTATGTTGCTTGCTTGTGTGTTAATGACAGTTAATAGTTGTTTGGCTTTAGTTTATAAGAAAGTCTAATGGTTAATATAGAGTGGTATGATAAGCGGATTAAAAGAGATAAGGTTTCAAGGATTGTTAAATGCATGCTTGGGTGTGTTTTCTATGTCTTGCTTAAGGCTCGGTCAACCTTGAAGCTGGGATATAGTTAAAAGCTGGAGTTGTTGGAGTTAGAGTTTAGTTGTATTGTGGCTTATATTATGTTTACAGGGTTCTAGAATATCCATGGTACAGGAGAAACTCTGTTCTTTTTTGATAAAATCTGTGCCCGGGTTTGGGATTGGGTTGAGAAGAGCATGGTTCTTAGAGCCTCCGGTCTCTGGAGGGATCGGGGCATTACAGAAAGAGTGAAAGTCAAGATGATGTATTGAATGTTCTATGAAATATTGGTTAATTCATAAGTGTTCTTGACTTGTTGTTGATTCAAATGAGTTGTATATGTGTTCTTGAGTTTATTGAGTTGTTTAGTAATGCCAATGAATGTGTTAGGTGCCAAATTGGAGTTAGAAACAAGTGTAGCAAGCTAGCAAGCAAGAAAATGCGTGTTTTGTGCTGTCGGATCCGGTCGACTGGATCTGACTCCAGTCAACCGGATCTGTCATCTAGATATCACTGGTCAAGATCCGGTTGAGTCAATCCGGTCAACTCCAGTCGACCGGATGGTTTTTCAGCTTTGCACAATGTTTTTTCGATGACCATATCTCACTCAATTCAACTCTGAATTGATTTCCGTTTGATTCTAGAATTATCTAATTTCGACAAGATTCGATTCTATATGAAAATATAATTAATTGGAGTTTGGGAAAATAGGAAAATTAACCTTCTAATTTAGGTTAATGCAAAAAAATTGAAGTTGCTTCATAGTTTCGTTTGTGTTTGCATTTTGGTTCTATTTTGAGGAATCTATTGACAACTTTGCACTATAATATGATACCTAGTGATATTTGAGGCACTATAATGTATACTTGCAAGATTATTATATGTTTGATTTATATGCCATTGGTTAATCATTTATTACCGCAAGAGGTTTACATGCTTTCTTGTCATATCATTGATAATTGCAAATGCATTCGATTTGTATAAATGCGGTGGTTATAACCATTATTAATTGAGGTAGTGACGGGACCTCCAGGTTAACCGGTATATCTCGACTACCAAGGTAATAATAGAGGAAGTGACGGGACCTCCGGATTTACCTGTATATCTCGACCCTCAAATTATTGATTCTTTCCCTTGCTAGGACCCATTGATCCTCCTACGGGATAAGGACTGATCCTCCTACGGGATAGGGACCGATCCTCCTACGGGACAGAGACTGATCCTCCTACAGGACAGGGATCCAATGATATCTTGGAAAAGTTTGGTTATTTAATTGTTATTGAACCTTGATTGTATATCTTTTATTCTCGATTGTAAATTCTTGTGTGCATGGCACGTTTTATCAAATTGATTACAAAAAGATAAAACCTTTGTGAAAACCCTTCATTTTCCATCCTCACTGAGCTATATGCAAGATTAGCTCACCTCTCTTTTGATCAATTATAGGTGAAGATTAGCCCGAGCAAGATCCCATGTGGATACAAGCTATATTGATGTGTTGTGATGGATTTCTACCCTAATTGATCTACGTGCTTGCCTATGAAGATGAACTTCTTGTTGAAAAGAGACGATTTTATAAATTGTTCAACTAATTATGCTGTAATATTCTTTTGGTTTATTAGACATCTGGTTAAGTTAGGTTGTTAATCTTATGATACCTAAGTTAGGATGATGGAATGTATGAATTCAAGTCTTATAGTTATGTAACAGGGTGAAGTAAACCTTTAAGGCCGATAACTTTGGAGAATGTTGGAAGTCTTTCGAAACTTCTTATGCCATTTTAATGGATGTATGGGTTATTAAATTAATACTCACAGGTTTTAAGACTAATAAGTTATTAATTTCAGGAATAAGTGTTACAAACGTTATGTTTCGGCCTTAGCCTAGCGATAGGTTGGGGTCAGGGCGTGACACTTCCCACTGCTGATTTATACGGTACTCGAGACATTTCCATCATCTCTGCTTCATCACTAGGGCATATACTTGAAGATAATTTGTAATTAACAGGAAATGAGGTTGAGATTTCCTTACAGTCTTGCATGTTGAAGTGCCGCAAGATTTTATTGAAGTAGTTCTTTTGGGAAATCTACACTTTCGTGTCTTTTCTATCTCGGTGAATCTGCATCCCTAAAATCTTGTTTGTCGGTCCAAAATCCTTCATGTCAAATTCCCTAGTCAATTGTGCCTTCAATTCTTGGACTTGATCTTTGTTGGGGCCTACTACCAGCATGTCGTCTACGTATAACAGTAGAATGATAAAATCATCATCGCCAAACCTCGTGTAGTACATACAATGGTCTGAATTGAGTCTATTGTACCTGAGGCTAATTATGAAGGAATCAAATCTCTTGTACCAGCATCTCGGCGCCTGCATTAGACCGTACAGAGATTTGGTCAACCTACAAACCAAGTTTTCTTTTTCTTTCTCAACGAAACCTTCTGGTTGGAGCATGTAAATCTCTTCTTCAAGTTCACCATGAAGAAAAGCAGTCTTTACATCTAATTGTTCTAAATATAAATCAAATACAACACACATGACCAAGACTACTCTGACAGTTGTAAGTCTAACCACAAGAGAAAATATTTCGTTGAAGTCAATACCTTCGTTTTGAGCAAATCCTTTCACCACCAGTCTTGCACGATATCTTTCCACTTGGTCATTTCCATCTCGCTTGATCTTGTAGACCTATTTGTTACCGATGGCTTTCAGTCTAAGTGGTAAAGGAACAAGCTCCCACATCTTGTTTCTATGGAGAGCTTCAATTTCTTCCTGCATTACTGTCATCCACAGAGCAACATCGGTGCTATTTATAGCTTTGTGATAGGTAGATGGTTCTCCATCCTCCGTTAGAAGATAATATGCAGCATTGCTCGCCATGACATAGTCTGAGTGCCAAGGCGATGTTGTTGTTTGACATGATAAACGTAGAACATCTATAACCTCAGCCTCATCTGCTTCTTATTCCTTGTGCTCCGGTGTTGCTTCAAAAGAAGCATCTTCTTTTCCTGGGTTATCTTCGATTTGTACTGTAATAGTCTCATTTGCAGTGTTGTTGTCATCTTCACTTTGCAGTTTGTCTTCTGCAAATATCACATCTCTGCTGATGATAATCTTGTGGGCAGTAAGATCCCACAAGTGATAACCCTTAACACCATCAGCATATCCTAAGAATATACATTTCTTGGACTTTAGATCCAGTTTTGTTCTTTCTTGGGAACCATACATCATATATGTTGGACATCCAAATACGTGCAAGGTAGAATAATTTGTGGGTTTTCCAATCCACATTTCCATTGGTGTTTTCAACTCAATTGCAGTCGATGGTGACCGGTTTATCACGTAACAGGCAGTTCTGGCTGCTTCTGCCCAAAATGATTTAACTAGTCATGCAGTTTCCAACATAACTCTCATTCTTTCAAGAAGAGTTATGTTCATCCGCTCTGCCACACCATTTTGCTGAGGTGTGTGTGCAATAGAGAACTGCCTCTGAATGCCTTCTTACTTGCAAAATGTCAGAAAGTTCCCGTCAGTATATTCTCCTCCATTGTCCGTCCTCAGACACTTGATCCTTTTTCTAGATTCAAGTTCCACCAGCGCTTTGAAAGTTTTGAATATTGGAAAAACATCTGACTTGTTCTTGCTTGGATACACCCACAGTCTCTTGGAGTAATCATCAATAAATGATACAAAGTATTTGGCTCCTCCTAGGGACAAAACCGACGATTCCCAAATGTTTGAATAGATCAAGTTTAGAATGTGTTTGCTTCTGGCAGTAGATCTCCAAAAGTTCAATCTATGCTGATTACTGGTAACACAGTGCTTACAGAAAGGTAAGTTTACTGTCTTGAGCCCGGGTAAGAGATTACGTTCAGCGAGAATCTTCAAACCTCGTTCTGTCATGTGGCCCAATCTGCGATGCCACATAATAGTTGATTTTTCTTGTCTGGCTGATACAATTGATACATCTGCCTCCTACAACGTATCTCCTAAAAGCATGTATAGATTTACTGCTATCTTTTCTGCCTTGATCACCACAAGCGCTCCTTTGACGATCTTCATGATCCCATCCTGGATATGGGTCTTGCAGCCAAGGTCATCCAGTTATCCAATAGACAATAGGTTCTTCTTCAAGCCCTTCACATGTCGTACTCCTTGAATGGTGCGAGTGGTACTATCATACATTTTTATCTTGACGGTACCGATGCCAGCAATTTTCAAGGCATGATCATTACCCATGTACACAGATCCCCTAGAGGTAGGTTTATATGTGTGGAACCATTTTCTACGATAGGTCATATGCCATGTTGCTCCTGAATCCATTATCCAAACATCAGTGAGCTCATTTCTGCCTTTTAATACAGTTGCTGCTTCGCTGTATAAAATATCTCCATCATCAAGTACAGTCGCAACACATCCCTGAGAATTTATCACCTTGGGATTCTTTTTGTTGCTCTAACAATCCTTCTTAACGTGCCCTTTCTTGCCACAGTTGTAGCATTTGATATTCTTTCTACTTTTGAACTTTGATCTACCATTGTTGTTGCTCCCACTTGAGCCACGTTCTGTTGATCTGCCTCTCACCATTGTGCAACATCATTAAAAGTAACAGACTCTGAAAGAACATTGTTAGTGTAACTAATGATGAGTTGATCATACGAATCAGGTAGACTTTGAAGTAGAATCTCCGCACGTTCAAGCTCCTTTATTTTATGTCCTAACGCAGTTAGTTGAGAAAATAATGTATTTAAGGTATTGATGTGATTAGTTACCGTTATGGATTCACTCATTCAAAGAGTGTAAAGTCTTCTCTTCAAAAATATCTTTTTATGAAGTGACTTGACATCGTACAGTTTGATTAGTGCATCCCAAATTTCCTTTGCTGACTTCTTTTCCTCCACGCTTGACAGTACTGAATCTGCCAACGCCAGATACAAATTAGCCATAGCATTGCTATCCATTTGTCTACTTATTATCATCTGTCACCTCCGCTGGTCTGTCTTTGATTGCTGCCAAGCAATTCTCCTTTCTCAAGATTACATTCATCTTCAATTTCTAAAGGGAAAATTTACTCCCGTTGAACTTCTCAATTTCAAATTTTGTTGCCATAGTGTTAACGACAATCTACTTCTCAACTTGAACTAGCTCCCACTATTTCACTGTAAATAGTACCGTATACGTGAGTAGTACCAGAACCGCATACGGGAATAGTATAGTGACCGTATATGTAAATAGTACCATACTGTATGCGAGAATAGTATTATACTATATATGTGAATAGTAACTATGAACAGTAACCCCGTATGTATACTAATGACTCATAACCGGTGTCTTTGATACCACTGTTGGGTATTAGTGCAGCGGAATGATATGAGAAAATTGTATAACACAGTTGAAATATGAATGAGAACAAATAAAGTAGAAACACAAGATTTTTTACGTGGAAAATCATCAAATAAATTAAGGAAAAAATTACGGGCAAGTATAAGATGATTCATTATGATGTAAGAATATTGTACAACATATTCTCTCTAATACAATGAGAGAACTACTCTCTAATAATATGAGAAACTAAACTCTCGCTCAAAGAACAATAAAAGAAGAAAGAACACTAAAAAAAACTCATTTTATTTTCTCTCTGTTTTGGGATGCTTTGTTAATTCTGAACCAATTGAAGTAAGCTTCTATTTATAGGTGAAAGAGATTGCATGCAGAATTCGCGCAACTTTGTATGCAGAATTTGCGCAGTGTGTTTTCTCGAGCAATGTAATTCCTCGCACAATGTGCTTCTCGAGCAATGCAATTAACAGAAAGCGTTTCTTTTCTCCATTAGCAGCCACCATTGTTGACTTTCACAAGTCTCCAAAATAGCTTTACAACTCACATGATTATCCATCAATTTTTATAATCTCAATCATAAGTATTTCATAAATAAATGGATAATTGACCTAAAATAAAATTAATAATCTTTTAAGTTCAGCAACTTTGGTGACTAACGAATTAACATAACATGAATTTAACTCTAATGATAACTATTAATGAATAATCCATAGTTGGCCACTTTGGTGATTAAAGAATCAACTTAATATAAATTTTAAAATTCGTGTAACAATTGTCAATGAATAAAATTCAAAAATTTCTGATTTTGTCATTTTGGTGATTAACAAATTAACTTAATTAGATTAAATTCAATAATAACTACCAATAAATAAAATCCAAAAACTTTTCTAATTTATCCACTTTGATAACTAACAAACTAACTTAATATGAATTTTAAATTGATTAACATTACATAATTTTGGACTTTCATTCCCTTGATTTGTGTGAGCCCATAAGTAAAAAGATAATTTGCACATGCACCATAATATGTATTAGCATGCCGCTAAAGAAGAACATATGCCAAGAGCACAAAGTCGTGACATTATTCTTTAAGATCATAAAAGTCATTGTCCATGTATCAATGACAAAGTGACAACCTTTAATCCAATGACATGCAACTTTAATCATTATATTTCATGAATAAGAGTATTATAATACTTTGTCAACAAGTATTCAAGTGAATAAATTTATTGTAGTGCATATTATATGTATGTCTCCAGGGGCGGTCCCAGGATTTTAATATAGGGGGGCCGAAATTTAGTTAAAAAAATTAACGATGGAATATATTGTAAATACAAACACATATAAAGAATACTATTTAACAAAATGATACAAGATTATGTAAAGTAATGTTTACTGTTAATGAAGCTGGGTTCGTCTCTCCTTTATAGCATATAAATCATCGATTGTTTCATGTTTAATCCTTGAAAATTTTGTTGAAGGTTCTAAAAACACATTTGTATCAACATTAGATGCAAAAGGTTGTTCACTATATTCTGGATCAACATCCTTTTCTTTTCTTTTAAAGAATGAATAAATTATTTTAGATTTATTCATCCTTTAGCCTGAAAATAAATTTAACATTATTAGAATAGTTAAATAAATGAATTTGATAAATATGAATTTAATTAATTATGTACATATATATCCAATAAAAAATATTATCCATACTAAAATTACCTAGCCTAAAAAATAAATAAATATCATCTAACAGAAAATATACATTATAAAAAATTACTACAATTTTAAATTTATTATATTTATGTATTTAACTAGCAAGAAATTAAATAAGTTACATCTTACTGAAATTTATCACTACAATTATATATTTGCTACATAATATTAAATATTAGAATATAATTAAGAAAACAATATAACTAAAAATTTATTATCATAAGTATTTCAGTCAAATTAATTAGACAAAAAATTAACATAACTGAAATTAATTATATGTTCACCCACTGTAAAATAAAAAATTAACAAAACAAATTATGCATTCATAAAATTATTTAGCCAAGAAAAATTAATAAATAAGCATAGTATAATTATTTTCATCATTTCATGATATATTACCTTAACTTTGCCTTTGCTTGATTATGTGGTGTGTATTTTGTTAGGAAGAAGAATTAGAGGTAAGAGGTGAGAGGTGAGAGGTGGACGAAGAAGATGTGAAAAGTTTAAGAGAAAGGGAAGGATTTCGGTTTGGGAAGAAGAACAAAAGAAAACAATATTATTTTTAATTCAAGTAGATTAATCATTAGGAGACAAAAAGAACAAAAGTTAAGGACCACTTTATTCTTTTTTTAAGCTTTTTGATTCTGCTTTTATGTTTTTAAGATAATTTTTTTTTTATGCAAGTTGGGGGGGAGGGGGGGGAGCGGGTAAGATTTTTAACAAATATAGTACATAAATTTTTTAAAAAATAATAATTTTGGAAGAGCCCGGGCTCCCTTCGGTCCCCGGTTGGATCCACCTCTGTTTGTCTTTGTAAGTTAAAACTTTGCAAACTATTTATTCATGAGAAAATCTATTTGCATGTCATAGGAAGACATGGCGCTGTAGTCGTAATATAAGAAAAGTTAGAAATTTAATGTTGCCTAATAAGAGAAGTTACGGTTTTGCTTAGTCCCGCAATACACATGATGCTCCATATCCAATTGACGCAGCAATAACCTAGTTATCAGGCTACCTCTAACAGTCTCTCTATTTTTTCTTTATTATAAAAAGTGAAACTATTATCTCTCTATTTTACGAAACTCTATATTTTACTTTTACTCTAACAGTCTGTCGAGGTTGAGAATCTCACAGTTGAATTTGGGAGCTGCTTTCGCCGAGCTGGACTTCTCAAGTTGGCTTCCGAGCTGTACTTTCCTGGTCGGCTATCGGACCTGCACAAGGAAATGAAGGAAAAGGCGGGGTGACGACCCAGATTTTCCCCTCAAGCGTGCGAATGATTAGTATGTCCGAGCTGGCAAAGTAGCTGAGAGCATTTAATAGCGAGATCCCTTTAAATGAAGAGGGTGGAGCTCTATTTATACTAAGTTCGGGTCTGACAGCATTTAATGCGATGCAGCTTTATGTCCCATCAGTGCTTTATGTCCTATCGGAACAGCTGGAACTGAGGTCGGGGTTAACGAGGTCGGATCAGTCATCTGGGTTGGACATCGAGCTGGACGCGCTGTTAACGGAGCGCGGATTAGCCCATCTCAGCTCAGAATGGTCGGCTCACTTGGATCAGCTCGGGAACCCCTCGTTAATTCCCCCTCCCCCCTAAGTCGAGATCGAGAGGGTGAGATCTAGAGATAGAAGTTCATCCCGAGCTGTAGGTGCCCGACCCCGATAGAGTAGGGATGGTCACGTCAGCGATGCATGCCCAACGGATGGCTGCCACGTCACCTGGCGGTTCTGACGAGACGCGATGTTTGGGCTTCCCGAGGCGACTTTCAGGGGTGCCTATAAATAGGGCCATACTCTCCGAGATTCACTTCATACTTCGCTTTCAATCTCTCAAGGAATTCAGGTCGGACACCAGAGTGGTCGGACGCAACTAGCTCGGAAAGAATCTTCTCGGGATAATTCAGCTCGGACCCAGCTTAGTCGGCCGTACTCCGCAGTTAAGAGCATTAGGTACGTCCCGACTCCCTTTAGTCATTCCTGTACATTTATATTTGCTGTAGACAGGATGGGGAGGTCGGAATCGGAAGATTCTCAGGCTATGGAAGTAAGGTCCTATGTTGGAGATGAAAGTCCGCCGAGCTCGGCCTCTACCTCGAACAGGATCTGTGGCGGAGAGAGCACCAGCTCGTCCTCAGGGCCGGTTTGGAAATCTAATCGCGGGGAGAGCGACGACGACTGCCAAGTTATTGGGGTCAGATTGGTGCGAGAGGAAGCAGAGGAGGATCCTTTGGCTGACCTGGGAGAATTCGATGACGGGGAGGATGGGAAGCCGCTGAACCGACTGGAGGGCATCGAGAAACCACAAGAGTTCTTAGCCGGGGTCTCTGCCACTGAGCCGATCGAGGTTGTCCCAGTTAGCACTGTTCGACCTCAGAGCTCGGCTTCAGCCAGCGCTTCTTCAATTCGAGAGAAGAGGATCGAGCAGCTGTTTGCCTGTTGCAAGCGTGAGTGCCATTCTATAGTGCAGATGGCGAACGCAAGGCTGAGGAACTGGTTGGTTGACCGGCAGCACAAGCTGAA
The DNA here is from genome assembly GCA_037974665.1 of Ehretia macrophylla. Lineage (NCBI taxonomy): Eukaryota > Viridiplantae > Streptophyta > Magnoliopsida > Boraginales > Ehretiaceae > Ehretia > Ehretia macrophylla. The sequence goes on along the minus strand of CM075776.1, from coordinate 39,853,921 downwards.
GGTTCCAGGTCGGCAAGAAGCGGCGTGTTATCCCCTAGCCAACCACTTCACCATATATGATCTGGCTTTCGACGTCATCCAACTCCCCCTCCCTGGCTTCATTATTGGAATTCTGAACTATTTCGAGCTCAGCCCGAGTCAGATGTCACCGAATGGTTGGGCCGTGATGGTGGCCTTCTACGTGTTCTGCCTGGAGAAGGAAGTGGAGCCGACCTTGCGCCAGTTCAGGCATTTCTTCGTGTGTAAACCCAACCTAAAGCAGCCAGGGTGGTTCCACTTCGCAGCTCGGGTAGGCCACTCCATATTCACCAAGTGACACTCCTCTAACAAGGGCGAGCATAATGACTATTATTGGGTGGAGTCGTCCGTGAACCCTGGATGCAAGCTGGACTGGCTCCCGAGCCTGAGGAAGACCGCCAACGACGACCCTAAACTCTCGAAGGAGGAGCATAAAGAAGTTGCAGTGCTCAAGCCCGCACCCGGGACGCTAATAGACATTGACAGCGTGCTGAAATGGGAGCGAATCTGGGATTCCAAGTTGTTTGGTCGGGAGCCCGACCTCTCGAGGGATCATCCCCACCTGATTCCCGACCCAGAAGGAGATGATGGGTCTAGCTCAAAAGAGGGTCAGTTTGCAGGATTGGCGTCCGACCTCCCCGTCCTGTTTATTAGCCTTTTTAGGTGGGTCTTTGACTCATTTTTACCTCTTTGCTCTGCTTTTTGCAGATATGGCGGACATGAGGAAGCTTGCATATGCCCAGGTGCGGAGGAAGAGTGAGGCCAGTGGCGACGCATCGGCTCGGTCAGGACTGGGCGGTGTTGCCCAAGGACAAAGGCAGCGCCCCAGCGGCCAAGGACGAGAGGTTGGTCCCGAGGTCTCTTCAAAAGGGGCTTCGGGGTCCCCTTTGCCAAAAAAATCGGGCTCGGGCCTAGCGATCCCAGAGCGTTCTTCTTCCCGACCCGAGAGCAGAAAGCGGCCTCGGTCCGAACACTCTAGGAAGGGCAAGGCCACGGAGGTGAGCCCTCCCGACAAAAACTTCATGGAGGCGTCCAAGGTGGATCGCGACCCCAAGCTGGCGACGGTCCCCGCGGAGCAACTCTCGCTTGACTTGAGGACGGCCATAACCACTGTAAGTCCTTAACCATCTTCTGTTAAGGTTGTATTTTTAGCTCGGCTGATTGCTTTATTTTCTGCTGAACAGGCTGAGTCCCACATCCTTTCTGCCCCCAGCTTCTTCATCAAGGCCCAAACTCACTGCGTCGAGCTCGAACAACGATATATGGATGCCCGAACTGAGCTTGAAACCGTGAGGGAGGAGGCCGCTCAGAGGCAGAAGGCTGATACGGCAGAGGTCGACCACCTGAAGAAGGAGCTGAATCTAGAGAAGGACCGACGCGAAGCCGCGGCCAAGGACGTCGACCACTTTAAGCGAGAGAAACGGGAGGCAGAGGCTAAGTTAAAGGATCTGGTGGAGCGGGTCGGCGTCCAGGGGGAGAAGGCAGTGGAGGCCTTCAAGTCCAGCGATGCGGCGGTGGATTGGTTGGCCACGGAAGGCGGGGCCATGGCGAAGTACGCGGAAATGGAATTCTACTTCCGAGGTCAAGTCGCAGCTCGGGAGAGAGCGAAGACCTTCTTCCCAGCCTCCAAGAACGACTACATCGAGATCTTGGAGGTTCCGCCGCCAGAATTCTAGGAGATCCCCGAGCTTCCGTCTGACCTGATATCCCAGGCCAAGGAGGTTACTGAGTTTGTCCAGAAGGGCCTGGACCAGGTTGGGGATGAAGCTGAGGCCACCACCTCCGCCGCTGCGCAAAAATAGATTTTACAGTGTTTCCCGAGTAGGGTTATTGTAATCTCGCCCGAGCTAGGCTTTTGTAATTATCTTTCAACTTTAATGAAATGCTTGCTTTACCTTCATTTGCGTTTTCATTGAGTTCGTACACGTACTTTTCTTGTCGCAAATTTTTACTCAAGTAAGTGGGGTCGGACCAATTTAATGGACCATTCAAACTTAAGTTTAATGAACCGAGCTGGATGTGGTTAATCGTTTTACCATCCTAATCCGAGCCGGAATAATCGGGGCAACTTTATAATCGTTACCAAATCGAACTCGTCAGTCCGTTACAAAATTGGTCAAACTAATGTTGACAAATATACCGACCTGAAGCCGGGATACTCCGAGTTGGAACATAATCCGAACTGGCAAATTTAATCAAGTTATTGATTATACCCGAGCTGGAACTTAGTCCGAGCTGGTTTACTTCGTGATTACGCGTGGCCACTACGTTAATCCGAGTTGGAGTAAAATTTTTTTTTTGTTGTTGTAGCACTTGGGCCCAAGTCGGGCATTGCGCCGGTGTTTGTCACAGGTCGGGCATTCGTACTAGTTTACAAAATTGCATTGCATTGAATTTGTACAAGTAATGTTTCGGCCTGGGGCCTTTACAAAATACTTCGGCTCGGGGCCGTTTACAAAATATTTCGGCTCGGGGCCGTTTTCAAAATATTTCAGCTCGGGGCCATTTTTAGACAAAATACCGCTTCAGATGTTCTGAATGCCATGCATTTTTCAACAGTTTTCCGTTCTTGTCACGAAGGTAGAAGGTCCTGGGTCGGACTTCTTTCATGACTTCGTAGGGTCCCTCCCAGGTTGGAGAGAGCTTGTTAACGAAGCGCGGCAAAAAGATGGCCTTTCTGAGTACAAGGTCGCCAACCTTAATAGGCTTAGGCTTGACCTGTTTGGAAAAGGCTCTTTTCATTGCAGCTTTGCTGGCCAGCATTCTGATTTGAGCTTTAGCTCGGAGCTCTTCAGCGAGGTCAAGCTCTTCACGGATTCGTGCTCCATTAGTTTCTGGGTCATGGTGGAGGGTTCTACTGGTTGGAGACCCGATCTCCACTGGCAGCACTACTTGAGTGCCGAAGGTCAGTTCGAAGGGAGATTCTCCCGTCGCCGAGCTGGAGTTGGTCCGCTGAGCCCACATCACCTCGGGAAGAATTGATGTCCATTGGCCCTCTGCTTCCTCCAGCTTGGTTTTCAGGCCCTGCAAAATGATTTGGTTAGTCCTTTCAACTTGGCCATTACTTTGAGGGTGAGCAACGGACGAGAATCTGAGGTCGATCCCAATCTCAGCACATTTTTCTCGAAAGTATGCACTGTCGAATTGTTTGCCGTGGTCAATGACGATGACCTTTGGCACCCCAAATCGGCAAATGATGTTTTTCCATACGAAATCCCAAGCTGTCTTTTCTGTTATTCTAGCAACACCTTCAGCCTCGGGCCATTTAGTGAAGTAGTCTACAGCCACGAAGGCGTGCTTCTTTTGGCCGACACTGGTCGGCAAGGGGCCGATGATGTCTAGACCCCACTGATAGAATGGCCAAGGGCTTACCATCACTGTGAGGTCCACAGCAGGCTTCCGTTGCACGTTGGCGAACCTCTGGCAGGTGTCGCACTTTTTTACATACTCTTTGGCATCTTGTTCTAAGGTTGGCCAGAAATAACCTAGCCTTAATGCCTTCCGAGCCAGAGCTTTACCCCCCAAGTGGTTTCCACATACCCCTTCATGAATCTTCCGGAGTACATAGTTTCCCTCCTCGGGTCCTACACATTTCAAAAGGGGCTAGGTGTAGGCTCTTTTATAGAGTTGCCCAGCGATTATGACAAACCTTGAGGCCTGTTTCATGAGTTTTTGAGCTGCTTTTTCATCTTCTGGGGTCATACCCCCTTCCAAGTAGTCCATGATTGGTTTGGTCCAATCTGGACTTAAGTTGAGCTCGGCTACCGCCTGTACTCCCAACTGGATACTAGGTTCGGATACTTCCTCCACATGGACCAGGGCAGGTCGGCTTTCGCCCAAGGCCAACCTGGACAAGGCATCAGCCTTCATATTCTCTTCCTTGGGAATCTGCTGTATCGTGAACCTTCTGAGTGATGAGTTCAAATCCTTGACTCTGTTGAGGTAGGCTAGCATAGCACTGTCCTTGGCTTCGAACTCTCCCGATACCTGACTAGAGACCAACTGAGAGTCGGTGCTCAGGTCGACTGTCTGTGCCCCGAGCTGAGCTGCAATTTTCAGTCCTGCAATCACCGCTTCGTACTCTGCTTCATTGTTGGATGCCGGGAAGGTGAACTTGAGGGAGTACTGGTGCTCATGCAGGTTTGGGTCAAGGATGACCACCCCAGCTCCGCTTCCGTACTTCCCTGAGGCCCCATCCACATGGACCTTCCACACGTCCTACGGGTCATGCTCTGCTCGGCCAGTGCATTCTACAACAAAGTCCGCAATGGCTTGGGCTTTGATGGCTATTCTGGGCTGGTAGGTGATGTCGAATTGACTCAGCTCAACTGCCCATTTTAGTAGCCTGCCCGACGCCTCTAGCTTGTGCATGATGGACTTGAGCGGAGCATCAGTCATGACCTTAATTGGATGAGCATCAAAGTATGGCTTCAACTTTCTAACCGCCATGATGAGCGCGAGGGCGAGTTTTTCCAAGGAGGAGTATCTCGCCTCGGCTCCCTGCAAGGTTTTACTAACATAATAGACCGTCTTTTGTTCCTTTCCTTCTTCTCGGACTAGTGCTGCCGCGACCGCTGTGCCCGAGCATGCTAAGTATATTACTAGCTCCTCCCCCACCTCAGGTCGGGATAATAGGGGTGGCGAAGCTAGATACCTTTTCAGCTCTTGAAAGGCGTTCTGGCATTCCTCAGTCCATTCAAAGTTCTTAGGATTCCTCAATATTTTGAATAGAGGAGCACACTTGTCAGCCGACCTGGACATGAATCTGCTCAGCGCTGCGACCTTGCCTGCTAACACCTGGACGTCCTTTACGCAGGTCGGTGGTGCCAGGTCTAGTATCGCCTGGACCTTCTCCGGGTTGGCCTCTATTCCGCGGGCTGTGACCAGGAAGCCCAGGAACTTGCCTGCCCTGACACCGAATGCGCACTTTTCCGGGTTCAGTTTTATCCCAAAGTGCTCCATTACGGCGAAGGCTTCAGCCAGGTCGGCTACATGGTCTTCCACCCTCCTGCTCTTGACCAACATGTCATCTACATAGATTTCTATATTCCGGCCAATCTGATTTTTGAAGACCTTGTTCACCATCCGAGTGTATGTGGCTCCAGCATTCTTGAGGCCAAAGGGCATGACCTCATAGTAGTAGAGTTCTTTATCGGTGGTGAAGGCAGTCTTCTCCTTGTCCCCGAGAGCCATCTTGATTTGATTATAAGCTTTGAAGGCATCCATGAAGGAGAGCAGTTCGAATCCGGAGATGGCATCCACCATTTGGTCAATCCGTGGTAGGGGGAAGCAGTCCTTGGGGCAAGCTTTGTTGAGGTCGGTGAAATCAATACACAGTCTCCATCCACCCGAGGACTTAGTCACCAGCACCACATTGGATAGCCAGGTTGGGTACTGTATTTCCTTTATGTGGCCGGCGTCCACCAACTTGTCCACCTCTTCTGCTATGATTTGTTGCTTATCATAATGAAAGTGCCGGCGCTTTTGTTTTACCGGATAGTGATTCGGGTCGGCATTCAGGTGATGCTCAATCACATTCGGGTCAATTCCTGTCATGTCAGAGGCAGACCAGGCAAATACATGCTCATTCTTTAAAAGAAATTGGCTTATACCTTTCTTGAGATTGGCAGATAGTTCACTCCCGATCTTTGCTCTCTTAGTTTCATCAGAGAGCTCCACCTCCTGAAGGTCCTCAGCCGGGCTTCCTCTCTTAGCATCTCTCTTTTCTTCGGGCAGATCTGGTCCCCAGCCGATTTGATATTTGGGCCGGAGTGAGTTTTCATAACATTCCCGCGCTGAGAGCTGGGCTCCGCGAATGGTGGCTACCCCGGCCGGGGTCGGGAACTTCAGGGCCTGGTGATATGTTGAGGGGACGGCCCTGAAGTGATTAAGTGCCACCCGACCTAAGATCCCGTTGTAAGTAGAATTACAATCCATTACAATGAAGTTGGCCTGCATCGACGCCCACTTATCCCCATCCTCCAGCTTCAGGGGGAGGTTGATGACTCCTTCGGCTCGGTGGGACTGCCCGGTAAAACCTGCTAAAGTACCCCTCAACGGCCTGAGTCGGCTCCTGTCCAACCCCATCTGCTCAAAAGCGCTTAGGAATAAGACTTCTGCCGAGCTCCCGGTGTCCACCATCAGCCTTTTGACGGTGAAGTTGGCTATTTCAGCGCTGATCACCAGGGGGTCGTCGTCAGGCAATATCACCCCCTCCAAGTCTTCTGAAGAGAAGGTGAGCTCTTGCATCTTTGGGGCCGGTCCCTTCACTGGTCCATATTCCCTCCCAGCACGAACATAACCCTTTCTGCCTACTGAGGTCTCGCCTCCTGACGCCAATCCTCCCGCAATGGTTTCAATCACGGCCAAGCGTCCGCCCCCAGCCTGGCGCCTGGGCGGACTCCTCTCCCTATCCCTTTGGTCTGGATTCCGGGTTGGCTACAGATCTATATACCTCCGTAGGTGGCCTCGGGCTATTAGTGCCTCGATCTCCTGTTTCAAGTCTTTACATTCCTCGGTGGTATGGCCGTAGTACATGTGGTAGCGGCAATATTTGGTCCTATTGCGCTTCTCGGGTCGGCCTTTCATTCTCGGAGCGGGAGGCAAGTGGTTCTGGTGCTGGATCTCCATTAGGATCTGCTCTCTTGAGGTGTTAAAGGGAGTGAACATAGTGAACTGGGGGTTCGGCTTTGGCTGCTGAGGCTGCTTGCCTCGGTCGTTCTGGGCTTTGGCCCCAGGTTGGGCTCGGGAGGCCTCTCCTTTCTTCCCTGCCTCCTTCTCCTTGTCATCGTCCCTTTTTGCCTGATGGATTTCCTCCGAGTCTATGTACCCTTCTGCTCGCACTATCAGCTCGGATACAGTATCCACGGGGTCGATTGCCAAGGAAGATGTGAGGGGGCCTAACCTGAGCCCGCTCTGGTAAGCCATCAAAGCCATGGAGTCCTCCAGGTTGGGAATTCGGAGGGACTCTTCATTGAATCTAGCCGTGTAAGCCCTCAAAGTTTCCCCTCTATGCTGCTTCACCAATAGCAATGTAGAAGTATGGCGGGTGGCGCGGCGGCTTCCCGCGAAGCGGGATAGGAAAGCCTCAGCTAGCTGGTGAAAACTTGCAATTGAACCAGGACGAAGTTTTTGGAACCAATCCAAGGCATTGCCAACCAGGGTGGTCGGGAATGTGTTCGCCTTCATGAGATCTGGCATGTCATGCAGAGTCATGTGGTGATCAAAATTGAGCAGGTGGCTGGCTGGGTCTCTATCTCTATTGTAGACGGCCAGGTTGGGCATTCGGTTGCCGGTGGGCAGAGGCGTGGCCAGTACCTCGGGAGAGAGTGGGCTTATGCCGAGTTGGTTGATGACCTTGGCTATGGCAGCCGCGGTCTTTGCCTGCTTGGGGTCGGCTTGAGCTGCCCTTTTACCTCTCGCCGCGTCGGATCTTGGTATCGGCTCTAGGAAGCCCTTCTCTTCCTGCGTCCATTTTCGCCTAGACTCCGGGATGTGGAATTGGGGGCTCGATGGCCGCGGCACAGCCTCTTGCGGAGCCAGGGGGCCCTCAGCTAGTCAGGCTACCTGCTCCTTAAGTTCTTCGAACATCCTCAACATCATCCTTATCTCCGGTGACAGGCTGGAGTTGGGGTCTTCTTCCGCTGCGGGGTTGGTTTGAGTGGCTAAGTGTATACATTGGCTCGTTCCAACGTCAGTTTGGGTTAGGTTTTGGCTGGGCGCTTGCGCAGTTTCGAGGTCCCCTTCCAGGTTGGGCGAATCCTCTACCGGTATGCTGTGACTTCTAGTTTGTACCATGGTGGCTTCTCAATGAGTGGCGAAGAGAGTTATAAAAGAACTCGTCGTTTCCCACAGACGGCGCCAAACTGTCGAGGTTGAGAATCTCACAGTTGAATTTGGGAGTTGCTTTCGCCGAGTTGGACTTCTCAGGTCGGCTTCCGAGCTGTACTTTCCTGGTCGGCTATCGGACCTGCACAAGGAAAGGAAGGAAAAGGCGGGGTGACGACCCGGATTTTCCCCTCAAGCGTGCGAATGATTAGTATGTCCGAGCTGGCAAAGTAGCTGAGAGCATTTAATAGCGAGATCCCTTTAAATGAAGAGGGTGGAGCTCTATTTATACGAAGTTCGGATCTGACAGCATTTAATGCGATGCAGCTTTATGTCCCATCAGTGCTTTATGTCTGTGAAACCCCACTTTCTTGCTTATCTCGTTTTACGTGCTATACCTCGTTTTGCGTGCATATAACCTGTTTATGTGCTATAGGACCTAGAAAGTTATAATTTTGATTTCAATACTTCTAATACGTGCTAAATGTGCATTCATGAAATTTTCGTCAAAAACGGAGTCAGAAATTTTATCGTCGATTTTTAGTGAATAGTGTTTTCGAAACACGTCCGCTATAATTTTGAAACTGGTCTTTTTAACCCTTCTAGACCTAGTCCACGGACTTTAATAGACCTGTGTTTGATGAAAACGGTTTTAAAATCGGCTTAAGAATTTATTAGGGTTTTTACACCGACTTTTGCGAAAATCGAGTTTTAAGCCGACTCGGGTGGAATTCTTTGAATGTAAAACTTCTTGTCACCTAAAAATAATCCACTTGAGATATCTTGGGGGTTGCATAATTAATTTTAACTTGGTGATCACTAAAATGCAATTAAAGACATTAAAAACACAAAAATACCTATTAAAATAACTTTGACTTTAATTAAATAATTGACCATTTAAGCTCATGTCCTCAACACACACTCACACAACACAAAAACACCATCACACACACACACATTTCCGAGAGGTTGAGGAGAGAAAAGAGAAGAGAAAAACTTAAGCTTTCAATCCAATTTTTCAAAGAAAAACCTAGTTTTTGTCCGTAGAACTTTGCACCGACTTAGATTCTGCTTGTTGGGCACGCATTGCACGCATTCCTAGGCTTATATCGCATCTAAGGTGAGAAAAAAATTCTAGATCTCAAAATGTCATTTTTGTGTTTTTGCGTATAAATGAAGATTGAACCGTTAGAATTGTAATCTGATGTTAGATTATTGCTCCTTGCATGCTAGGGATCATTATATACTAATACTACGAGTTTCTGTTGGATATAGCATAATTTTTATTTTTCGGGTATTTAATTTTGATTAAAATGTTCAAAGTTGATTTAATTGAGTTGCGTTGCTCGAAATCGATTGCCGTCGATTTCTAAATACTTGATAATTACGTGTTAGCGCTGTTGTAATGCCGAATTTTCGATTACATTGTTTGTGTGAAAATCCGAAAAATCCAGCCATGACGTCATAGGGTTTTAGGGTTATCGGGCATGATTTAGAGGTGTTATGGTGGATTTCCGAGAGGGCTAATGTAGTAGGTTGAATGGGTGAGTGATAGGAACTGATTTGGCAATGTTTGGATTAGTAGATTGTAAGTTATGAATTTTAGAAGTTAGGTTGTCATTCTTTAATTTCTTGAACGATGCCTTAGATGGTTGGGTAGTGTTCGAGTGATGAATGGTGAGTTGTTGTTGAGTAATTTAGAGTTTAATTATGAATATTATGCATGTCCGGTTAGATGGCCTACTTTGTCATCTAACTACGTTGTTTGATGTTTAATTTAATATTGATGTTATATTGATGTTATATTGATGTTATTGATTGATTATTATTGAATGCGGGAATCGGGCACTCTTGTTGCTGATCTCCCAATTGATTGAGTGATTTATGCTTGCATGATGATTGATGAATATGGAGCCTTGGTATGTGTGTGCCACCTCTCGGGCAGCGTCGGGCTGTCGGGTTGATACCGGCATGACTGCCATAGGCTACCCCCAGCTCGCATGACGGAGATGTCATGGAGGGAAGGGGATAGTGAGGTACCTCGGGTGCGTGAGTAATGGGGAGTTATAAGAAGAACGGTTGAGATCGTGATGGCGTTTGGAGCTACACCAAATAGAGTATCCTTACTGAATGGTCATATAGTTATGTGATGATAGCTTTATTTATGTTATTATTGTTGTTGTGTGTTTACTTGCTCAAAGGACTAAATCCAAGGAGCGTAGTGAATACTGTCGAGATCTATCGGATCCTCACTGGGCTTATGTATATAAGCTCACTCTCTATTAATGCATGTTTCAGGTGTACTTTCACAAGATTACGGGTACGTGCCTCCTGAAGAGGAGAATGTGGAAAATGTGCCTTTCGTGGATGAGTCATATGTCCCTGAGTCTTATCCATGATTCTATGTTGTTAAATGTCTTGTATATTAGTTTAATAGACTTTATATGCTTTACGGTTCTTAATGTAATAGATATTGAAAAGATGATGAACCAAATGATGTTAACTTAGTGGTTTCCTTTTGTCTATGGTTAAATTGTAGTTGTGTCTCAACTTACTTTTGAAATGTATGATAAAGTTGAGGTATTGTATGTCATGTTGGAACGGAGGCGTATAACGAAGATGTTTTATTGTATAATATGGTTGTGTTGTATGTTGTTGTTGTATTGAGGAATTACGGGATGTATGATGTTTAATGAGGTTGGTTTAGAACCTCGGAAATCTGTTTACTGTCGTTATGCCGCCGAAATTCCGTTGCGTCCTGACTGATCGTAGGTGGGGTCGAGTTGGGGCGTGACAGTTTAAGTGGTATCAGAGCTCATGTTAGTTGTCAGCCGGGGTATTCTCGGAATGTGGGTAATGGTCTTAGCATGAAATATGTATGAAAGGAAAGAAAAATGAAATATGTATTGGTATGATTAATTGATTAAGTGATTATGTGATTTAAGTGCTTATGTGATTATGTGGTCAATTTGTTTATGTGTTTTATATGAGTTTGTTATTTATGTGTTAATAGTTGTTTATAACCTGTCTACGTGCTATAACTGTGCTAACTCTTTGATTAGTAGAATGGCCGGTCGACCGAGAACCAGAGGTAGGTCTGAGTTGACTGATGAGACTCCGAGTAACGTGGCACCGGGCCGTGACGGGGGTGATGACCGATTTGGAGCAGCTATGGAGCGGATTGCAGAGTTAGTGGCTAGTCAGGCACAGTTATTAGCAGGGCAGGCTGCCCAGAATCAGGCTATGCAGGCTCAGCTTCTGAATATTCAGGGTGGTAACCACGGGCGTGGTACCCTGAAGGACTTTTTAGGATATCACCCACCGAGATTTCAGGGGGAGCCGGATGATAGGAAGGCGGAGGTATGGATTAGCAAGTTGGAGAAGATTTATGATCCACTTGGCTATACTGATGAGCAGAAAGTCTCTTTTGCCGTGTATTTGTTAGATGACGAGGCAGAAGAGTGGTGGCGCACGGTAAGGACTAGTTGGGCGGCACAGGGTATTCCTTATATTTGGGGTACCTTTCTGATGGCTTTCCGGGCAAAGTATGTCCCGAGGATTTGCAGGGAACGGAGAGAGGCCGAGTTTCTAGCCTTGGTCCAGGGAGATGCTACAGTGGCTCAATATGAGGCCACATTTACTCGATTGTCCCGGTATGCACCGGAGTATGTGGCAGACGAGGAGCGGAGGACTCGCAGGTTTATGTTGGGGTTGCGGCCCGAGATTCAGGATGTGATGGCTCTGAATCGTTATGATATCTTCACTGAGGCTTTTGATGCAGCTTCTAGATTGGAGAAGAGGAAAGGGGATCAGATTGTCTCCAGTCAGCCTAGTAAGAGGCCGTATCAGCCGCAGGGCCAGCAGGTTTTATATAGGCCTCCAGTACAGCAGTTTGTCTACAGGCCACCTGCCCAGCAGGGTTCTTATAGGCCACAGGGTCAGCAGAGTTATTATCGGCCTCAGTTTCAACAGAGGCCATATCAGGTTCAGACTCAGTTTAGGCCAGCCCAGTCTCAGGGTCAGTATAGCCCTAGTGTGGTGAGGGCTCAGCAGCAGGCTGTATCAGCTGATTCTTCAGCTTCTGGTTATTCTAGGGGCAGTACTAGTGCCACATCATCGCAGTGTAATTACTGCAAGCGCTCAGGGCATGTAGAGTCCGACTGCAGGGTAAAGGCAGGGACATGTTTGGGTTGTGGTAGCATCGATCATAGGGCGAGGGATTGCCCTAAGTGTGCGAGGACTGAGGGCCGGGGAGCGACTCAGGCTTACCAGGGTAGACCTACGGGCAGTGTACCACAGCAGCAGCGGGTTCAGGCTCGGGCTTATGCAGTTGACTTAGAGGAGATGCCTGAGGAGACTGCAGTTGTGGAAGGTAACTTTCTTATACTTGATCAACTTGTTAAAGTGTTGATTGATTCTGGTGCTACGCATTCTTTCATTACTCCTGCTTGTGTGCAACGTGTTAAATTGCAACCTGAAAGTTTGCCTTATGTGGTTGAGATTAGTACCTCTTTGACTGATAAGTATGTTACTGGCTTAGTATGTAAGGATTGTTTAATACATGTTAAGGGGCATAATTTTCCTTCGGACCTTATTTTATTTCCTATCCGGGGGTATGATGTTATCTTGGGTATGGATTGGCTTTCTAAGTATGATGCCCAGTTGAACTGTAGAACCAAGGTAGTTCAGTTTCGTTTGCCAGATCAGCCAGTAGTTGAGGTAGCGGGTAACCGGGGTGCTAAGACGAGTTTTGTTATCTCAGCAACTAAAGCCGTTAAGTTGGTGAGTAAGGGGTGTTCGGGTTATCTAGCTTATTTGATCAACAAGCCATCTGTTAAGCTACAGCTAGAGGAAGTCCCTATTATCCGGGAATATCCTAATGTATTTCCCGAGGAGTTGCCAGGGTTGCCGCCTGAGAGGGATATCGAGTTTGTGATTAATCTTGTTCCCGGTACTCAACCTATTTCTAAATCAGCGTACCGGATGGCACCAGCTGAGTTGAAGGAGTTGAAGACTCAGTTACAAGAGTTGTTGGAGAAAGGATTTATTCAGCAGAGTTCTTCACCTTGGGGAGCTCCTGTTTTGTTTGTGAAGAAGAAGGATGGTACCTTGAGATTGTGTATAGATTACCGTGGTTTGAATCAGGTGACTATCAAGAATAAATATCCTTTGCCACTGATTGATGAGTTGTTTGATCAACTTCAGGGAGCCAAAGTCTACTCTAAGTTTGATTTGAGGCAGGGGTATTATCAGCTTCGGATTCGCTCAGACGATGTTCCGAAGTCTGCCTTCAGGACTCGGTACGGGCATTATGAGTTTGTTGTCATGCCCTTTGGTTTGACTAATGCACCGGCAGCATTCATGGATCTTATGCATCGAGTCTTTCAGCCGTTCTTGGACCAGTTCGTGGTGATTTTTATTGATGATATCTTGGTCTATTCTAAATCTGAATTGGAGCACGAGCAACATCTACGGCTTGTATTAGAGAAGTTGCAGGAGCATCAGTTGTTTGCCAAGTTCAGCAAATGTGAATTTTGGCTGCATCGGATTTCTTTTCTTGGCCATGTTATTACACAGAGTGGTATTTCTGTAGATCCCACTAAGATTGAATCGGTGATGTCTTGGAAGCGGCCAGAGAGTGTTACTGATGTCCGTAGTTTTCTTGGCTTGGCGGGTTATTACCGTAGGTTTGTCAAGGACTTCTCGAAGATTGCGGGGCCACTATCTAAGTTGACTCAGAAACGGACTATCTTTAATTGGGACGAGAAGTGTGAGAGTGGATTTCAGGAGTTGAAAAAGAGGTTAACTACCGCTCCAGTACTAGCTCTACCAGAGGGGACCGATAATATGGTTATTTACAGCGATGCATCCAAGGAGGGCTTAGGATGTGTTCTTATGCAGGATGGCCGAGTTATTGCCTATGCTTCTAGAAAGTTGAAGCCGTATGAGGTGAATTATCCGACTTATGATCTTGAGTTAGCAGCAGTGGTCTTCGTACTGAAAAGGTGGCGTCATTATCTGTGGGGCAGTAAGTTCGAGATTTTCACTGATCATAAGAGTCTTAAGTATTTATTCTCACAGAAGGAGTTGAATATGCGCCAGCGGAGGTAGATGGAGCTTCTTGGAGATTATAATTGTTCTATCAATTATCTGCCTGGTAAGGCAAATGTTGTGGCAGATGCTCTCAGCCGGAAGGCTAGTATTTCTTGTTTGGCTGTCAAGAAGTGGGAGGTTCTTGAGGAGTTTAGTTATTGGAGACCAGAGTTGACTCAGGTTGGGGTGATGTGTTCACATCTCCGTATTCAGCCTTTATTGTTGTCTCAGATCAGGGAAGCTCAGCAGCTTGATGTTAACCTTCAGAAGATCAAGGATCAGATTTCGGATGATCAGTCTGACTTTAAAGTGCATGAGGATGGTATTCTACGGTTTCGGAACAGGGTTTGTGTTCCCGATGAACCGGGCTTGAGACGAGGTATTCTGGAGGAAGCTCATAATTCTAAATATACTATTCATCCCGGTGGAACCAAGATGTATCGGGATTTGAAACAGCATTACTGGTGGAACAACATGAAGAGGGAGGTTGCTCAGTTTGTGTCTAGATGTTTGACTTGTCAGAGAGTGAAAGCCGAGCATCAACGACCAGCAGGTTTGCTTCAGCCGTTGGCTATACCAGAGTGGAAATGGGAGCATATTACGATGGACTTCGTCACTGGTTTGCCTAGATCACCGAGGGGTAATGATGCAGTTTGGGTTGTCGTGGATCGTTTGACGAAGACAGCTCATTTTATTGCCATGAGGTTAGGAGATGAGGTTACAAAGCTGACGGATCTCTATCTGGATCAGATTGTTAGACTTCACGGTATTCCATCTAGTATTGTCTCTGATCGAGATCCTCGATTTACTTCTCGTTTGTGGGAAAAACTTCAGGAGACTTTGGGTACTCAGTTGAACTTCAGTACAGCGTATCATCCACAGACCGACGGTCAATCTGAGCGGACTATTCAGATTCTGGAAGATATGCTTAGGGCTTGTGTTCTGGACTTCGGGAAGAACTGGGAGAAACATCTACCACTTGCCGAGTTTGCCTATAACAATAGTTATCAAGCTACTATTGGGATGGCACCTTTTGCAGCTCTTTACGGTCGTAAGTGCCGTTCACCTTTGTATTGGGAGGAGGTAGGAGAGATGAAGACTTTTGATCCGAGTATCATGCCAGAACTTCTTGAGAAGATCGAGAATGTTCAGTTGATCAGGCAGAGAATGCTTACGGCGCAGAGTAGATTCAAGACTTATGCTGATAAGCGTCGTCGAGACTTGGAGTTTGCAGTTGGAGATCGGGTTTTCTTGAGATTGTCTCCTCGAAAGGGGTTTGTTCGTTATGGTAAAGGTGGTAAGCTGAGTCCGAGATTTGTTGGGCCGTTTGAGATTACTGGCAGGGTTGGTAAGTTGGCATATCGGTTGGCTTTACCGGAAAACTTCTCTAATGTCCACGATGTGTTTCACGTGTCTAATTTGCGGAAATACAATCCGGATCCTTCTCATATTCTTGAGCCAGAGCCGTTACAGCTTCGTGAGAATTTGACTTATGACGAGCGTCCGATTCGTATTCTAGATCAGATGGACCGAGAGTTGAGGTCGAAGAGGATTCCGATGGTTAAGGTGTTGTGGAAGCATCACGGCATTGAGGAAGCTACGTGGGAGAGACGAGATCAGATGCAGCAGCAATACCCAGATCTTTTCCGTACATCAAATAAGAATTTCGAGGACGAAATTTCTATAAGGGGGGGAGAATGTGAAACCCCACTTTCTTGCTTATCTCGTTTTACGTGCTATACCTCGTTTTGCGTGCATATAACCTGTTTATGTGCTATAGGACCTAGAAAGTTATAATTTTGATTTCAATACTTCTAATACATGCTAAATGTGCATTCATGAAATTTTCGTCAAAAACGGAGTCAGAAATTTTATCGTCGATTTTCAGTGAATAGTGTTTTCGAAACACGTCCGCTATAATTTTGAAACTGGTCTTTTTAACCCTTCTAGACCTAGTCCACGGACTTTAATAGACCTGTGTTTGATGAAAACGGTTTTAAAATCGGCTTAAGAATTTATTAGGGTTTTTACACCGACTTTTGCGAAAATCGAGTTTTAAGCCGACTCGGGTGGAATTCTTTGAATGTAAAACTTCTTGTCACCTAAAAATAATCCACTTGAGATATCTTGGGGGTTGCATAATTAATTTTAACTTGGTGATCACTAAAATGCAATTAAAGACATTAAAAACACAAAAATACCTATTAAAATAACTTTGACTTTAATTAAATAATTGACCATTTAAGCTCATGTCCTCAACACACACTCACACAACACAAAAACACCATCACACACACACACATTGCCGAGAGGTTGAGGAGAGAAAAGAGAAGAGAAAAACTTAAGCTTTCAATCCAATTTTTCAAAGAAAAACCTAGTTTTTGTCCGTAGAACTTCGCACCGACTTGGATTCTGCTTGTTGGGCACGCATTGCACACATTCCTAGGCTTATATCGCATCTAAGGTGAGAGAAAAATTCTAGATCTCAAAATGTCATTTTTGTGTTTTTGCGTATAAATGAAGATTGAACCGTTAGAATTGTAATCTGATGTTAGATTATTGCTCCTTGCATGCTAGGGATCATTATATACTAATACTACGAGTTTCTGTCGGATATAGCATAATTTTTATTTTCCGGGTATTTAATTTTGATTAAAATGTTCAAAGTTGATTTAATTGAGTTGCGTTGCTCGAAATCGATTGCCGTCGATTTCTAAATACTTGATAATTACGTGTTAGCGCTGTTGTAATGCCGAATTTTCGATTACATTGTTTGTGTGAAAATCCGGAAAATCCAGCCATGACGTCATAGGGTTTTAGGGTTATCGGGCATGATTTAGAGGTGTTATGGTGGATTTCCGAGAGGGCTAATGTAGTAGGTTGAATGGGTGAGTGATAGGAACTGATTTGGCAATGTTTGGATTAGTAGATTGTAAGTTATGAATTTTAGAAGTTAGGTTGTCATTCTTTAATTTCTTGAACGATGCCTTAGATGGTTGGGTAGTGTTCGAGTGATGAATGGTGAATTGTTGTTGAGTAATTTAGAGTTTAATTATGAATATTATGCATGTCCGCTTAGATGGCCTACTTTGTCATCTAACTACGTTGTTTGATGTTTAATTTAATATTGATGTTATATTGATGTTATATTGATGTTATTGATTGATTATTATTGAATGCGGGAATCGGGCACTCTTGTTGCTGATCTCCCAATTGATTGATTGATTTATGCTTGCATGATGATTGATGAATATGGAGCCTTGGTATGTGTGTGCCACCTCTCGGGCAGCGT
Organism: Ehretia macrophylla; assembly: GCA_037974665.1. NCBI lineage: Eukaryota > Viridiplantae > Streptophyta > Magnoliopsida > Boraginales > Ehretiaceae > Ehretia > Ehretia macrophylla. The sequence goes on along the minus strand of CM075776.1, from coordinate 39,836,691 downwards.
CGGGCTGTCGGGTTGATACCGGCATGACTGCCATAGGCTACCCCCAGCTCGCATGACGGAGATGTCATGGAGGGAAGGGGATAGTGAGGTACCTCGGGTGCGTGAGTAATGGGGAGTTATAAGAAGAACGGTTGAGATCGTGATGGCGTTTGGAGCTACACCAAATAGAGTATCCTTACTGAATGGTCATATAGTTATGTGATGATAGCTTTATTTATGTTATTATTGTTGTTGTGTGTTTACTTGCTCAAAGGACTAAATCCAAGGAGCGTAGTGAATACTGTCGAGATCTATCGGATCCTCACTGGGCTTATGTATATAAGCTCACTCTCTATTAATGCATGTTTCAGGTGTACTTTCACAAGATTACGGGTACGTGCCTCCTGAAGAGGAGAATGTGGAAAATGTGCCTTTCGTGGATGAGTCATATGTCCCTGAGTCTTATCCATGATTCTATGTTGTTAAATGTCTTGTATATTAGTTTAATAGACTTTATATGCTTTACGGTTCTTAATGTAATAGATTTTGAAAAGATGATGAACCAAATGATGTTAACTTAGTGGTTTCCTTTTGTCTATGGTTAAATTGTAGTTGTGTCTCAATTTACTTTTGAAATGTATGATAAAGTTGAGGTATTGTATGTCATGTTGGAACGGAGGCGTATAACGAAGATGTTTTATTGTATAATATGGTTGTGTTGTATGTTGTTGTTGTATTGAGGAATTACGGGATGTATGATGTTTAATGAGGTTGGTTTAGAACCTCGGAAATCTGTTTACTGTCGTTATGCCGCCGAAATTCCGTTGCGTCCTGACTGATCGTAGGTGGGGGCGAGTTGGGACGTGACAATGTCCCATCGGAACAGCTGGAACTGAGGTCGGGGTTAACGGGGTCGGGTCAGTCATCTGGGTTGGACATCGAGCTGGACGCGCTGTTAACGGAGTGCGGATTAGCCCGTATCAGCTCGAAATGGTCGGCTCACTTAGATCAGCTCGAGAACCCCTTGTCACAGTCCTTTCTATTTTAGCTAACATATCCTATTCACATACAATTCTTTTATTTAGTTTTACAAAGTATTTGAGTCCTTTCTATTTTAGCTAACATATCCTATTCACATACAATTCTTTCATTTAGGTTTACAAAGTATTTGAACATCAAATTAACAATATTTGCAAAACAAATTGTTTTATGAATTCGTCAGCAAGTATAAAGTAAAATACCAGAAAAATAAGTTAAATTCCAAAAAAATTAAATAAAAGAATGATAATAAAATTATATGTGATTTATTTATAATTTATTAGTCATAACATATGTATTACAATATTAAATTTTTAGTTGTAAGACAAAATCAATTTATAGTTAAATAGAGATTGTTTTGTATTTGAGATCAATTAAATTAGAAAAAACCTAATTAGTATAAACCAATCCACCTCCACCCTACCAAACTCAAACCAGAATGTTTCTTCAATACTCTAAACACCCCACCTTCCCCAAACCCACAAAAAGCCAAGCATTTCTTCAACCCCCCCTTCCCCCGCTTTTCACCATTTTTATGTATTCAACTTCCCCTTGTAAGCACCCTTTTAAGAAATTGAAAATCTAAGATTTGCAAAGTGGAAAAGCTCCATCAATAATTCAAAAATAGTGGCTCCTGGGGAATCAAACTTCCCTAATCTGCCAGTTACGACAAATGATACTATTCATAGGAGATATCACTAAAGAGTTTTCTATACATAATCTAGCTTTAATTGATGTATAAATCGCGTCCCAAACGTGCTCCTCGGAGGACAATATATTACTATGGATTCTTCGATTCCTTTCCTTCCACACCTCGTACACCACTCCACAAAAAAGAAGTTTGCAAATAATAGCTTGAAGGTTTGAGTCTACAAATTCATGTTTTCTAAATTTATTTGTCATCTTTAGAGGACAAAATTGCCCTTAAGTTTAAGAGATGGACTTTCGCTGAAATAAAAAGATATAAAAAAAAAATCATTGCCTCCTCACTATTAACTTAAAGTTATTTTGTCACGTGGAATGTAAGTTTATTTTGTAATCTTGAACTGATGGTTGAAGTTATGATTATTTTGTAATGTTTAACTTTATTGATAATTTTTCTTTATTGGTTTTTTGTTTTTGCTTTTGACAATTTTATTATAATAACAATAATCAATAATGAAATTAGATGATAACCTCTACATGACAAGCCAAATTTCAATAGTATAAAGAAGGGCATTTGAGTAAAATATAAGTATTAATTTCAATTTCACATATGTTTCAAACACAAATTTGTATTTGTAAATAACATAATTGACTTAATATTTTTTTATAATTTTAAACAAGAGAATTTATTTGTAAATACAATTTCTCACATAATTCATTTATAAATTAAATGAATTCCACACCACAAGTACATCTAAATATTATGTAACTTGCAATTTTGAGTTGAGTACATCTTTCACTTTGAATCAATTTGAAGACAGGATACCTGTTTAGTTGAAAACATAAGCTTGGAGTTGTTGAAGAAAACACCAACCAACGCTCAATTTTTTAACCGTTGGTGCATTTGAGAGTAAAATAGCGAGGTGGAGTATCTCGCCTGTTTTGGAGAGCCAGTGCAGCATAATGAAGAGCCATCAAAGAGTAGCTAAGCAGCTGGCGAGTCTGTTGGAGGAAAAATATTGGGTATAGTTTGACGAAGGACTGCTATGTTGGTGCTCTGTTGGAGATGCTCTTAAGATGCTATAATGTTTTTCATAAGCAGAAATTGAATCCCAAAATCTAAGAGATTGGTACAAATTTAATTATCAACAAAATATAATTTTATATGCCAATAAAGGAGAGAAAATCAACAATTAGATTTCATACATAAGAGAGATTACATAATATGATATATAGGTACCGTTCTAATACTACATGTAAGAATAACTATTGTGAAAATGTATTGCAATATAAATTTATCAAAAACATTTATTCACCACAGCAAATTAATAAAGACACAAGATATTTATTTCAAGTGGAAAACAAAATCATGATAGTAATTAATTAATTTATCTACTTTAACCCTTTTCTTTATAGTTGGGGAAATTTTTGAGTGGACTTATAACTAACATGAAATTGGGTATGCAATCCCTAGCACCCCTGGCCTTTATTTGTTTTATTCGGGTCATGGTAATCTAGCGCTAAATGGTTGCATTTTTTATATACATGTAATCTTTTTATTTAAAAAATAAAAAAAAAAACAAAAAAAACAATAAAAAACTAGATTCGGTATTACTCAACAATATAAGTACGAGGCCAGAGGTTCCATGGCACCACATTATTTGGTTAAAAAATTGTATCTCTAGCCACAGTTTTGTGGCTTGGACTGTAGTACTTGATAGACTTTCAATTAAGCTCAGACTGCTAACTTGGGATATGCAGATTGATTGTAAGTGTGTGTTTTGCAGAGTGGTTACAGAGTCTCGAGATTACTTATTTTTTAAATGTTCCTTCGCAAAGAGGATTTGATTGAAAGGACTGGATAATTCTAGAGTGTCAAACTTGCTCTTTACTTGGGATGATGTGATAGAGTGGCTTATCAACTCTACTATTTCGACTTCTCTTCAGTCACAAGTTGTCTTGTTGTTCTTCCACGCTGCTATTTACTTCCTTGGTGTGAAAGGAATTGACAGGTGCATGGCCAGACGTGTGATTCTGAAAATGTTATTTTGCGTAAAATTAGCTTTGTAATTAGAAACAAAATGAGAATACATGGTAAATATAGGAAATCTAGTAGAGGCTATTTGACAACTTCGATTTGATACTTCCCAGTAAATTTGACCCGTTTGCCAAGTTTAATCTCCAATATATTTTTCTGCTGCTTTAATAAATTTAGAGAGAGTATTCATTTCTTCTCCTTTCAATGGTATACTCTATACCAAATATTTTGATTGGTTTGGTGCTTAAGGATAAACGGGATAAAGACATCTAAATCCTTAAGTTTTTTGTCTTGGACCATTTAGGTCTCTGAGTTCTTTTTTATCCTCTACCAAGTTCTTCTGGTAACTAAAAGTTAGTCAAACTTAACTGATAAATGATATTTCTGCCATTTTGCTCATCACAAAAGGGAAAAAAAATCACCACCTTCTTGCCCAGGAAAACTTTTGATAAAAAGTGAATTACACAGAGGCACCTAAAACACATACACAGCCACACCTTCGAACAAAAAAAAAAACCAAGCAAAGGCAAAGATCACATCTTGTTGTTTAAGTTTCAGCCACTTTGTCTGTGGATTGGTGTGGAGAGAGTTGGTTGCTTTCCAATGTACAATATGTCCTGCTCGTATATCCTTCGAAAAGTAAACAAGCTAATTGTGTTTTGCATCTCTGGTATATTGCTGCATATAGGAATCTGATTCGGTTCTTATACTACAATACTATATTTGCTAAGTTTCAAATTTGTTTGTTCTTTCCAAAAGTAAACAAGCTAATTGTGTTTTGCATCGCTGGTATACTGCTGCATATAGGAATCTGATTAGGTTCTTTTACTACAATACTATATTTGCTAAGTTTCAAATTTGTTTGTTCTTTCTAATCATCTTTATGAAAGAGTGTAATTTTATCATTCAGGGACAAATCTTGCAAGAAACAGAGGAAGACAAGTTTTTAGGCTTTTTTTTATTGGGTGAAAGAGAGATTTTGTATTATAATAGTCTATAAGGTTTACGTTAAATTTTTCTAGAGAAAAAAATTAAACACTTTGATATTTGTTTTCATGATGATGCTGAATTTAGCTTTCTAATTTTTTCTATTAACTTAGGCAAACATGTAACATTTTTTTAATAGCAATGTGATGCCGATAAGTAATTTGATCTATTAAATTTGCTTTCTAGTGACCTTCATCTTATCCTATTGCAATGTTTGGGTATAATTTAATAGTAATTTTTTTTTTTCATATTATAGATAAATTGTATGATGCTAATATTTTTTATTGGGGGAAAAAACAATATCAAATTTAAGATATAATTTGTGGAGAAATAAGTTCTAAAATTGATATATAATCTATCAACAATTGACTATCATTTCGTTAAAAGAAAAAAAGACTTATCTTCGAATTTTTATCTTTTAATTCTTTGTATCTTTTTAGTAATCATTTAAAGCAAATTAATTTTTTGAGATTCATTGACGTGTCATGTTGCTAAGGTATAAAAAAATGAAAAAAAAAAAAAAAAACAAAAAACAAAAAACAAAAAAAAATGTTCTACTCTTGCCCCATCAAATCTTCATTAGGGGCATAAAAGACTTTTTGCATAGTCAATGTCTTTTCTGTTAACTTTGACTAGCTTCTAACCAATGGAGGGACCTAAGAAGAGAAAAAAAGAAACTCAGGGACCTGTTTGGTCCAATATAAGAAAGTCAGGGATGTGCTTGTCTTTTATGTAATAAAAGCTCACATGTTTTTGTTTGGTATGATTACGACGCCTATGTTGACTAGAGAAGAAGAAGAAGATGAAGAATTCCTAAAGCTATCAATGGATTTGGAAAAAGTTTAATTTTGGTTCTAGGTGTGATATGGTTAAAGAAAGAAAGATAAAGATTTGAATAAATATTAATTAAAAGAGTGAAAAAGAATTAAAAGAAAAAAGAGAAATAAAAATATTGTCTAGTTGGCATATGTCATGTAGGACTTCACATAAGAGGTGATAAAAAGGTGATGAGAAAATAAGTGATATATAGCATTACTCTTGAACAAAAATACTGTGCAACACAAAGGTAAATGTTTTTAAATTATAAGAGTGCAAAAAGGGTATTCTCCCGAATGGAAAGTGTACAAATCACAAATGCATCCTGGTTTGATGAATTTGCAACTTCGATCAAGATCTTGAGTTTTAGGCTCCGTTTGTTTGCTGTAAAATATTTTATCAGAAAATATTTTTCGGATTTTACGGTGTTTGGTAACACTGGAAAATTGGTCAACCGTAAAATGTTTTTCAGTCAAAAATTGCGGCTGCTTTTTCTTAATTTTACGGTGTTTGGTAACACCGGAAAATTGGTCAACCGTAAAATATTTTCCGGTCAACAATTGCGGCTAGTACAAAATTATGTAAAATGTTTTCATGTCCTTTGGGATAAGAAAACATTTTACCGAACTTACGGTACATCCAAACACCAAAAAATATTTTTCAGTATTCTATTTTCCAGTAAAATATTTTATATCAATAAGTTATTTTACGGCAAACAAACAGAGCCATGTAAAATATTTTATTTTCCAGGAAAACACTTTCCACGGAAAACATTTTACACAAATAAGTTATTTTACGGCAAACAAACGGAGCCTTAGAAGAATTCACGTGTCTAAAAATTTTGACGTTAATAAATTCTTCTTTTTTTCTTTTTTTTTTCCTGAAAGTTTGTATTACTAATTTCTCAAAACGATTTAACTGAACGCCTCCCTAGAGAATCATCATTCAAGAGATCTTATAAATGGGAAAGGGAGGAGGGAGTTACATTAAAAGGTAATCTAGCTACTTTAACTTGTTTTTACCCTTCAATGTTCCATATTTGATGGTTTTACTTGTTCGTTGAATTTAATTAGGACTTTTATGCTTCTAAATATGAATTATCTCTGCACTTTATAATTCTACATATAAGCTTCTTAAATTTTTGGATGAAGTATATACCGCGTAACACTTTTTTACAAATTGATACGGTGTAAGACAAACATGTTAATATTAACAGTATGGAACAAAAGTTATAGCTTTAAAAAAATAAATTGATTGCACCATGTCCAAAACAGCCCTTGGTAAAGTGCGGCTCCGTTTGTTTGCTGTAAAATAACTTGATGAGAAAAAAAAATTTAGGAAATTTTTTTTTTTGAAAAATAGAATATTAAAAAATATTTTCTTGCGTTTAAATGTACAGTAAAAAGCGGGGGTGAAGTGGATAAGTTTCGAAAAATATTTTTTTCTCCCAAAGAACAAAAAAATATTTTTTACTCTTTTGAACTAAAATTTTTTCTTAACCAGAAAATATTTTTTAATTAATCAAATTTTTTGTGTTACTAAAATCGAAAAATTCAAAAAATATTTTATTGCAAACAAACTGAAATCTTAACTCGTGTGTTTGTCAAAATTGTATGCTATCTCCTTTTAATATCGCAAATAGCTAATCTACTTAACTAGTGATTGTTAGCAAGGACTAGGTGAACTTTTAGTTTCATGAAACACTATCTTGGTGGTGGCTCTAGACCAGAATGTGATGGTTAACCCATTTGCAAGAGTCCTACAGGCTAGCCCAATTGCAAGGCTTGCTATGTTTTTGTTGTCTACAACCCATTCTCTTGAAGCTTAGAGATTTCTAGTGATGAATGCTTTACGTGAGTTATAATTATGGATAATTTTTACGATATGATCTTAGTTGTTTACTAGTTGAGTCTGCCCGTGCAACTCAATGTAGATTAAAAAAAATATCATAAATAACAACTTGATATTGCGAAATAAATAATGAGAAGATATAGAAAAAGAAGAATAAAAATTTCGAGCATCTCAAAACAGAAATTGATCAGCTCTAGACTTTTTAGGGGCAAAATGGGGCAAACAAATGAACTAACCAACAATATAGTAGGAGGAAATAAAAATTTAAGACAACTATAATTGATTTTGCATAATAGAGCCTGCAAATTCTCAAGAGCTTACCATAGTCTGTGATTGTTTTCTCACTTGCAGAGCCTGTCAGGCATGGACAAGCTTTGCCGTAAGATGGTATCACTCAATTCATAGAAGCAACAGAAAGAATCTTATTTTAAATATGAACAACCACTTCAGTAAATTAAAAGGTAATTAAACACTCCCAATGTACAATCAAAATCAATCTATAAACTAACACAATGTGACACGGGAAAATTCTCTCGTAATTCTTTCCACCAGATCAATTTATAATCAAGACAACACTTTCAAATTAGCAGAGTTGTACATTCTAAAACGCTCCCCAAAATGCGAAACCTCTACTCAACTATTGTGAGCACGGGCTTTGTAGAAACAGTGTCTTACCCTCAGTTTCCAAGTCCACCTAATAGAGCATTCACATAGTATGTATTAGTTGTATTCAGGTGGGCAACAAGGGGCTCATAATGATTTTTATGGGGAGTGTGGAAGAAGCTGATGAAGAGAGAGAGGTGGTGGTGAAGCTGCTGAAGAAGAAGAAAATAATATGTTAAAAAAGGAAAAGATCTGACAACATTGGAAAATGGAAGAAAGAAAAGGTATGAATAGACCATAATAACCTTATTCGTATGTTTTGAACACTAATGTGAGAGGATTATATAGTAATTTTGGGAAACTTGTACACTTGATTTGGTGGCGAGATCTTTACCACTGGGGAAGAAGTTAAAATGACTTAAATATCCCCTTACCAGTGCATTTCGAATATTCTAGCCAAGGGTTAAGAAGTAATTTTGACAGCAAGCATTTAATGTAAAGCTGGGCCATGTAAAGTGTCAGATTCTACCTCTTGATCGACGGTTCAAACTTGCGAATTTGATTTGTTGTTGCAAGATCTTAACCATTGGATTGGAGCAATATGATATAAGATTCCATTCAGCCACAAAAGGACATTATGGTCATAGCATATAAAATATACACAATGATTAACACATGGTACAATGCACTTAATTCAATGACGAGCGAAACTTTTGTTTTGTTTGACAACTTTAGCCCTTCATATCCTTTTAGTATATAATAGAGATATGGATCAATACTTACTTTTGATTTAAATTTTCAACATCTATAAAAATAGGAGAGGTTCGGCATATGAAAATCAAGAGGGAATACAAATCTCAACCTCAAAGAGTTCTTTTTCTGTGCATGCGCCTAAGCTTATATGCCTAAGGTTTGTTAAATATCTATTCTATCCGTATCAACATTATTCCATGAGAATCACATACATGATAAAGTGTTACTCATCCTTAACAAATATTAGCAACCCACATGTCCTATGATTTTGATCATTATCATGCACGGTATCTAGATGAATGTTTAATCATACTGAAACTAGTAGATTATTTTCCTGGATGGTGAAGTTGTGTTTTTGTAATAATTTTTTGTCACCAGTTCCACTTGTGTCGAGAACAAGAAACATGGGGTCGACTTGGGGAAGCATTTCTGGGTTTAAGACCTTGTTGGTGATATCAGGGAGCAATCTTCAAATCCTGGTCATTCAGTTACACAACGCGATTTACCTATGATAGATTTGAGGGACCGGAGGCTGCTGCTCCAGGACTAGTCGGACGTAAGCTTGGAACCTGGATTGTCAAAAAAAAAAAAAGAAACATAGGGTCAACTTGATCGAAGATTCTGTCACGTGAACGAACGAGTCAAATAAAAATGTGTCCAAATCCAAATTTACATTCTCGTGAATTTAAATAATTTAATATTATAATGTAATTAATAAAACATTGATATACTAAGGTAAAATAAAAACTATTAAATTTTAATTGTAATAATAACATCATACACAAAAATACAATACAAAGAGTCCATCAAGTTATAAGTCACACAACTTATGTGCCACATCTTTTTCTTGTAACCACTAAATTGCAATTAAATCTTGTTTTTTAGGAATATAATATTAAACAATTAGTGTAATTCAAAAGTTAACATATTAAACTACAATTAAATAAACAATAAAACTCTAAATATAATTAAAAATAAAAAGTACTAAACAACAATAAAAAACCCTTATATATATATATATATATACAAGCAGAACCCGTACCTCCACCTCAATAGGCACACCAATACCCACATCCCAACCCCACGAAATAAGCTCTCAGCCGCCCCGTTCAATCCCACCGGCAATCACCACCAAGATTTACCTTTGTAGTTGCAGAAAAGGTTTGTCTTTTCTTTTTTGGCTTGCGTTTTCAGATTTTTGGGTTAATTTTTTCTTTTTTTGCTTTCGATTTTGGTGTAGTCTGGAGAAGCCATGGTTTTTGTGTATATACATGGACCGTTGCTTGCTCTGTTAGAGAGTAGAGAACCGTGTAAGGAAGCTGTTGGACTTTGTCTTATGGCTGTCATAGCATGTAGGGTGTTCATAAAGGAAAAAAAAGAAAAAGAAAAAAAGGTCAGGCTCGAGAGGTTTGGGTACGGTGAACACGGAAAAGAGGCCAAAATTAAGCAGCATCTTACTATTTATTTAAAATGAATAATTTACTAACTTGACAGACATAATAACACCATATGAAATGATATGATAAATGTAATATTGTAGGCAATAGAGAAAGGGATAAGAGAAGTAGATGATTTCTATAGGAGAGGTTGTCCGCAAATAAAGTGAACTGGATTTGTTTACAACTCTTAGTGATGACTACCATGATGTCCATAATTGCTAAATAACAAAGATCTATATTGATATTAGAGATATCTCTTGTTGTCTTTTTCTTGTTATCGTCTTCCACATAAAGCCGTTTTACATGTCTTCCAAGTGACATTGATATATTGGATTGACAATATAGCATTCACTAGGTCATGTTAATTCTGTTTGTTTTACTCAAAGGTCTTATTTTGATGAGAGTGATTATTCTCTACTGTCCTTTGAGACTGTTCTATAGAACTTAGTAGCCAAATGCTTTTGCTAATAGTTAAACTAGTGTTTCCAGAGTTGTTAAAAATTAATAACTGGTTCATATTTGTCTATTTCCATAGGCTAATTTTGGAAGGCTAAAGTGTTACATTGCCTAAATTTCCATTCTGAGTAGGTGAAGTAACACATGATCTTATTTGCTGATCTTAAAGTCTTAATTTATCCATATTGCATAATTGGAGATTTTGGCTTGTTTCTTGAATCCTATGTTATGTTAATCAGTATGAATCCTATTTATACTCTGATATCTGATTGGCTTTTATCAAATGTTTTATATGACAAGCAGCCTGGCATCTTCTTGCTGCAAGCATAATGATGGTTGAGTGCTTCACATGGATTCCACATCTTTTGTGTTCCTTAATCAGTTATACTATAGGTCCTAAGAAGGGGTTTGGTCCGCTTCCTAATGATATTCTAATTGATATTTTGAGTAGACTTTCAGCCGACTCTATTCTACAATGTCGAAGGGTGTGTAAGCATTGGCGAGCATTGACTTCGTCGAGTTATTTTGTCGCTTTGCAGAGCACAAGAGCTCCCTCTCTTATTCTTGTGCAATGTTGTTTTGAATGTTTTAGGCTCGACCCCAAGGCTCTTCATTTTTCTGTCTTTGATGAACATGCCAAAAAGTTGAAAATGATTCGTTTGAAGTCTGAAGTCACTATGAGTAAACATAATCCTCTTCTTATTGGTTCCTGTGGTGCACTACTTATTTTTAAGGCTTACCCACCAAAACGATTCTATTCTTATGACATGGTTCTCAACCTCATTACACAGGAGCAAAAGGTTATTACTTCAGTTGGCGGTTATACATGTGGTTTATACTTCCATCCATTGGCAAGTGAATTGAAATTTCTATGGGTCTATATCTTCAGCAACTGTTGTCGGTATTACATATACTGTTGTACATCCCACGTTACAAGAGAAATTCCCTCTAGCCCGTTCGTTTTTCGGCCTGCATTTAGGACTTTTCCAGCTATTGTGAATCTTGCTTTACATTGGATAGTTGATCCTATTATGATAGATGATGGTATTGATCCTTGTATGCATGCAATAATGGTGTTTAGGGTGGAATCTGAAGATCTCTATACTTTGCCTCATCCAAGAATTGATCAGTGCAACTCTAGAGGTAGTCATTATATGATGCATTTGTTTGTTAAGGACAATTGTTTATCTCTTTGTCACGGTCGTGATTGTGATGGAAACATTGATATATGGATTTTGGAAGATTATACAAATTGGCATTGGGTTAGAAGATACAACGTCAACATTAGTGGCGTTTGTCAAGATCGAGTATATACAGCAATGAGCAGTTATTTTCGCAGTCCAGGTTTTTGCTCCGAGGGGATAAAGGTTGTGAGCGTCTCAAAAGATAGACTGTTGATAGAATGGTTTTCATATGAATTATATCTTATTGACCTAATGCAAAATAGTGTTCAGAAAATTTGTATGCCGCATGGTAGTGGTTATGGGTGGAAAAATTTTAGTATTGTTGCTTACACCAGCAGCTTAGGGACTCCTACTTTAGTTTCTCCATTGGGGGATGTGTTACCCGTTGGGGAGTGTGTTATGGGAATGAGCAAAACAAGTGCTTAGGTGCAGAATATGTGGAAATACTTACGTATGTATTTGACCAACAACCTCATTTCATTTTTAGTTTTGTTATAGAAAACTTCTTTTCTTTTTATTTTTGTTTAATTTTATTATTAAAGATGTTGTGTTGTTGAAAACCTCAAATCTATGCTTATATCAATTCCCATCACAAGTTCTATATTTCTCAAATGTGCTCAAATAGACAAATGCATGAGAACAATTAAGAAATAGTATTATTTATTTATTTTTTATTTTTTACTTCAAAGGAGGCAAAAGCCATTTTATTGCCACACTTTTAAGGAGACAGGAAATCATGTTTGGTGGATGAATCGTCTGTGCGATCAGAGCGTGCTAGGTTGTCTGGATGGGTGTTCTCGGCCTCATCGAGATTGGGATGAATCGTCTGTGCGATCAGAGCGTGCTAGGTTGTCTGGATGGGTGTTCTCGGCCTCATCGAGATTGGGATGGTCGCACGGTTATCTAGAAGTTGAACAGTGTGATTGCCCAAAGTTTAAGGGTAACGCAAGGCTAGTCACGTATGTGGTTGCTTCTCTTCACATGATTCAATTTGAAGCCACCTAATGGATGTAGTTGGCTCAGTAAGTACGATTTATCGCGTGGTTTTGCACTAAAACATAGTGAGGTTCAATAATTGAAACAGTATTTATCTCGAATTATCTTTAGTTACGGCAAGTAGAGGGTCGATTTATAAAAATTGTGTTATCAAGTTAAGTTAAGTTTTTAATTTAGAATTGTTTGACTATCTTTCATCACGGATAAATTTGATTAAGTGTAAAAGTTCATTAAATGTCCAAGATACGATATTAAGTCCAAAAGTGAATTAAAATTACAACACTTCACAATAAAGTTTAGTTTCAAAGGATTGAATAATGATTAAGGGTAGTTATGGCTCGGTATACTTGAGTATAATGTTATTGATTCAAATTATAAAATAAGTCATTAAGAAATATGGCTACAAGTTCTCACTACTGAAATGAGTCTTTAGTTACGTAAGTGACAAGATGAATTGCTTAACAAGACTGGATGTGTTGTTATAACGTAACGATATTCAATCTCACAATTAATCTTTTACTTATGTAACCTGGAGATGTTGGTACAACCAGATTAAAATCAATCCGAGCTAGTTTCGTATTGCCACTGATTTACAAAACTGAGCGTATATGTACTTTCAATTAAGTATAACATAACTACAAGTATACGTATAATTAATTGATAATACTAAATAATAAAATACGAGACTTTAATTAATCTGAATCAAAACATATGTACAAGAATATCCTCACATGTATCACCCCGAATCTCGGGTCTAGTATGCCATGATAAACATTAAATTATAAGAAAATCATAATGAAAACCGAAATAAAAGAATACTTATCGTGTTGTACAGATTTCGGTTGATCGGTATGGTTTCGCTATGACGATAGCACACAAGACCCTACTCTCGGAATTAAAACTTTGGACACAACTAAAAATAATTACTAAAGCACTCAAACACAAGAACAAAATCTCCAAAAATGAAGGTATTTATAGGAGAAATTAGGTACTATTCAGAGTTACTATTCACGCAATGATGTCGCGTATGTGTCAGCATGATGTCAGCGCTTAGGTAACCATTGTGTCAGCATGATGTTATTGCCTAGGTCACCATTGTGTTAGCATGATGTCATCAAAAGTTACTATTCATGCATTGACTTTACTATTCATGCATTGACTGTTCACTTTACTATTCATACATTGACTGAAAGTTGACCAAAGCTTCTTCAAAGTTTTTCGACATCCTGAGTTTGTTTTCGCACTCCGTTTTGCCAAATTCAATCTCGATTTGCTTGTGTCAAGGTTGCTCTACCTTCCTCCTTTAGTATTATGCTGAATTTCTCGTTCAAGTGTTGACTTTTGTGGCCATTTTTGCTATTTTTTCTTCAGATCCTATATTCCACTAAATTTGTGTAAAATATACAATTAAGTTTGAAATAATAATAGAATATACATGATTCAATGTGTTAAAATTACTAAAAATACGGATTTATAAACCTTCTCAAACTCATTCTTTGCTTGTCCTTAAGCAATGGATTAAGTACTTTATAAATTCAAAAATAGTAAATCCAAGCAGTCAATGTATTCATACAATTAGATTTTATAAAATAGAAGATAAAAAGTAAGTTTGTCTTCTAAACAATTCCACCCCAAAAAATCATTTTGTATCTAGAAGAATAGAAAGCAACTTAATTACAAAAAATCATTTGAGCATTTTTAAGCACTTGTAACTCAATTAAGAGGTAAGAAAATTAATCACGCAAAATTTGTAAAATCGAAAATATTTTCTATAGATAGTTATGAAATGTTAAAACTCAACTACCTTCCAAATCATGTAATACTCCCTTAGATTTTTTTTTAAATTGTTTTTATATATAAATGACTCGGATGATAGCGGTTGACTCATTGACTTCTGAAATTTTGCCTTTTATTGGTTGAATTGTATTTGGTGAAAGAAGGCTTGTTTGACAGGATTTGTATTAAAAAAATTTCATAACAAAAATGCTCAAAAATGATTAGAATAAAGCATTTGTTATGATTTTTTTTTTCTGTTTCTATTTGTTGAATCAATACTTTTGAAGTTTGAACAAGTCATCTAAAATATGTATTTTTTCATTTTTTTATATATACACTTTTTAACTTTTTTTTTTTTTTAGGGAGTACAACGACCTAGAAAAATCAATCAAATTTTAATAAAACATAACATATCACATTGAAAACACCTCAATATACTTCTTTTTTTTTATAATTAATAAAAAAAAACTCTAATTGAATCATGTGACGCTGTTGGGATGTAATAATAGATAACAAAGTTTCAAAAAACTCTAGATACAAACACAATTCTAGTGTTTAATCATATTTCCATTCCAAACTCACAGTTAATTCAAGTGTTTTTATCAAAATCCAACATATTTCAACAATTAACTACTCAAATTTAATTATTATGAATAAATGAAGTAACTTTTTAATTTTGGAAATTTTAACAGGTTGTATCAACTTTTTTTTCCTCCTCAAACCCGAGCCTTACATTGCCCTCAATGAAAGAAAATGATGTAATGCAAAGTAAAAAGAAAAATACAACCTGATAAACAATCCAAGCAATGTTCCTAAAAAAGTTCTGAAAGAAAAATTGTCAATCAAAATCTCAAAAACCAACATTAGTTGTGAGTGTAAAAACAAAAGTGATACAAAACAAATTTAAACTTAATGATATATACAATTTGGTTTCGTAAGGACTATTTTTTTTTGTTTTTTTTATTATATTTAAAAAAAAACAAAATCTAAATCACACAAAATAGAACAAACACCATTTTTAAATTTTTTTTTAAAGGGAGAGAAATTTAACAAATCAAATCAAAATATACACAATAAATCTCCTTTAACAGTTTGCTAACAAGTGTATTGGAGGAGGCTCAGAATATATACACTAATGAATGTATAGCCATAACAGTTGCTGAAAATTATGCAGTGAGGGTTGAAGCCACACTAAATTACCAAAGTTGTTAGAATACCTTAGTGGCAAGATTAATTAAAGACATTCTCGAGACATATTAAATATTCAACCCCTAGATTTAATATTGTCACGTCCCAACTCGACCCCACTTACAATTAGTCAGGATGTAACGGAATTTCGGTATTATAACATTTGTAATAGAGACACTAGGGCTCTGATCCAACCCTTTATAAAACATAACATAACCAACTCCAAGTTCAGCAACAACTCCAACATCCATTCAACAAGTACAAAGTCATTCATTTAACATCCATACGACATTCAAACATAAGTCATAAGCCTCCGTTTCAACAACATACCACAAGCTATAGTATACATTTGCAAAATAGATTATAAACTAGTCCAGCAACCTAATCATATTCAAAAGGAAGACTACTAAACTAGTATTTTATAAACCATTATCTTTTAGTAAGTTATACAATACAACATACTATAAAAGCTAAGACAAAAACACAGAGCACTTCAACATAACTCATGGATAAGACTCCGATACATAAGACTTCTCCACAGAAGGCACATACTCAACTTCATGAGGAACGTACCCAAAGTCTGGCTCAGTTACACCTGATGACAATAAACGAATGAGGGTAAGCTTATATATAACAAAGCTCAATAAGGATTCGAAAGACCTTTTGAAAAAATTTACTTTACCCCTTGGAAAATCATCTTATGAGCAATAATAACAACAAATTTCATTAACATCAACATTTCAATTCAACCACATACATAGCCAATCAATTGTGAAAGAATACTCTAGTTGATGTAGCTCCATACGCCATCACGATCACAATTAACCCCATACGCCCATTGATACACTTCGAAAATACCCTATTCTAGACCCACACTCCATGGCATCTCCGGCCATGCGAGATAGGGGATAACACATGATAGTTATGCCGTCATCAACCCGACAACCCGATACTGCCCGAGAGGTGGCACACACTATCATGACTCACAACAATAACATTAAACATTTCATTTTCTGAGAAGACAACAAAGTAGGTCGTCTTCCATTACAACAACAATCATCAATCAGTTAGCAATATTCAACATAACATAAAATCAATTAAACAACTAAACAACTAAGTTAGATGATAAAGTAGGCCATCCAACTTAACATACATTTGAACATGCATTCAATCCCGAACCTAATCAACAGCAACCCAAGAATCAACTACTCAAACACTACCCAAACAACCAAAGACAACATTTCAACATTTTAAAAAAAGACTACACCAACTTCTAAGAGTCATAACTTACAATCTACTAATCAAACAACCCCTAAACCTTTTCCTATCACTCCACCACACGTGCAACTACTTTAACCCCCTCGGAAACCAACAATAAACCATCCAAAACAAGACCAACAACCCTAATTTTACAATGTACCATGGCTGAATTTTTCGAACTTTTGCCACGACATCCAAATCAAAAATTCGGCATTACAGTATTACTACACCACAATTAACAAACTTTTAGAAGCAACAACCAATCAATTCCAACCATTACAACAACAATTATTTAACAAGTAACCAATAACCCAATTTTAATACCTGGAAATTAGAATACATGCTACTACCATTCAAAACAACTATAAATACATATAAACGATCCTTAACAACTACTGAGCAATAATCTAAAGACAATTTAACAAAACATCGGATAAAAATGCAACTATAGTAATTTGACAAGAAATAGCATTTCAAGATCTAGAATTTTTCTCTCACCTTTGGTCCGAAACATTGCTAGGAATGCGTGCAATGGATACCCAACAAGCGGAATCTAACTCGGAATGAAAGCCTTTGGACAAAAATTGAGTTTTCTAATGAAAAATTGATTTGAAAATAAGTTGAAAAACCTTCCTTTCTTGCCTATGGAGTTTCAGCCATATGTGTGAGAAATGAGTGTGTTTTGAGTTTATTTTATGAGTATTATTTGTATATTACACATATATAAGGCTTGGTTAACAAAAAGAATAAAGTCAAAGTTGTATACTTAGTCTATATTTAGTAGATTAACTATAGTTGACAACATTTTCATATGCATACATATACATACAACTAAGTACAAAGCTCAATTTTTACAAAAAAAGGTGTAAAATCTCTTTTAATTCTTAACTCGTTTTAAAATCCGTTTTATTCAAACACGGATCCATTAATATCCGAGGACTAGGTTTCAAACGCTTAAAAGACTAGTTTTAAAATTTTAGCGGACGTGTTTCAAAAATATTATTCACAAAACTCGACGATAAAATTTTCAATGCCGATTTTTATGAAACTTTCATGAATGCTCACATAGTATGTAATAGGAGTATAAATCATAAAATTAGGGCATTTTAACACAAATAATACATATACAGGTCAAAACACGCAATTTCACATTAAGAGGAATTTTGGGGTTTCACAAATATTTAGGAGAACTAAATCCAAATAGGTTTTTTTTTTTTTTTTCTTGTGAACCGCATGTGAGGGAGTTCGGACATTGGCCAGATCTACATCCCTAGTTTCAACAAATTGTCATCAAACATCAACACTCTATTTATTTAAAAATTCCTTCGGCTTGTTTTTGTTTTTATATACCAAATTCAACATCAAAACAAAATTAGTGTAAAAACTAGGTAAATAACCATAATAAAATAAGATTACCATACTAAAAACAATAAAAATAAAACTCACAAATTTTATTCATGGAAATAGAAATGTTACATTAACTTAACAAGTACAACAACAAAACAACCTATATTATAATCCTACTTCTTTCTCTTTTCCCTGGAACTGGTCAGTCCATGAACTAAACAAGCCAGATAAAGAAGAATCACAATAATGATACCAAGAACCACAATCAATGACTTCTCTGCCGTGAGACGTTTAAACAACACCATTTTTGTGGAAATTTAAAAAAAATAAAATAAAATAAAAGAGAAGTTTTGTGGGGAGAAATGTAGGAGATGGTGGCGGCAAGGAGGAGATGAAGAAGAAAGAGTTGGTGAAACAAGATTGGGAGATGGAGAAAAAATAGTGATTTTTGTGTGAGAGAGATTGAGGTGTTGGCAGTGAAGAAAAGAAGAGAATGAGGGAAAAAAAGATTAGGGTAAAAACCCTTTTAACCGAATTTTTTTTTTAATATTTTTATTTTGAATTTTTTTTATATATATATTTTAAAACAATTTAACCACATAGATCATTTAAACTTTTTTTTGGGATTCAAGAGTTTATGAAAAATGTTTTACGTTATGATTCACTAGGTAAAGTAAATGATAGAAATCAAACAACCTCAATACATTAAAACATTGAAACAAGAATACTAGGTTGTTTCCTAGTAGCGCTAAGTTTAAGATTTTCAAGCATACAAACTTACCTCGAGAACTGTTACTTGGCTGTATTCGAATCAGTGAGTTCAATCGACTCTTCGCTCAAGTTTTGCAACAAATATATACATAAATTAAAAACTTACCTTAATTGATAAACACCAATCCCCGGCAACGGCGCCAAATTTTGATTGCGTCGTTTTGCACTAAAAAATAGTGAGGTTAAATGATTGAAATTGTGCTTACCTCGAATTATGTCTAGCTGCGGCGAGTAGAGGGTTGATCCACAGAGATTGGGTTATCAACTTAAGTTAAGTCCTTAATTTAAAATTGTTTGACTATCTCCCGTC
The DNA here is from genome assembly GCA_037974665.1 of Ehretia macrophylla. Classification (NCBI taxonomy): domain Eukaryota; kingdom Viridiplantae; phylum Streptophyta; class Magnoliopsida; order Boraginales; family Ehretiaceae; genus Ehretia; species Ehretia macrophylla. The sequence continues at coordinate 39,817,254 of CM075776.1, read as the reverse complement.
AAGGATAAGTTTGATTAAGTACAAAAGTCCATTAAATGTCCAAGATACGGTATTAAGTCGAAAAGTGAATTAAAATTACAACACTTCACAATAAAGTTTAGTTCTAAAGGATTGAATAATGATTCAGGGTGGTTATAGCTCGTTATACCTGAGTACAATGTTATTGATTCAAATTATAAAATAAGTCCTTTAGAAATAGGGCTACAAGCTCCCACTACTGAAACGAACCTTTACTATTCACCCATTGACTTTACTATTCATGCTCAATTGGTTACTGTTCACGCATTGACTTTTACTATTCATGCATTGACCGTTGACTTTACTATTCATACATTGACCGAAAGTTGATCAAGGCTTCTTCAAGGTTTTTCGATATCATGAGTCTGTTTCCACACTGCATTTTGCCAAATTCAATCTCGATTTGCTCGTGTCAAGATTGCTCTACCTTCATCATTCAGTATTATGCTGAATTTCTCGTTCAAGTGTTGGCTTTTGTGGCCATTTTTGCTATTTCTTTTTCAGAACCTATATTGCATTAAATTTGTGTAAAATATACAATTAAACTTGAAATAATAATGCAATATACATGATTCAATGAGTTAAAATTACTAAAAATACGGATTTATCAATGATTCAATTTGAAGCCATTCATCAAGAGTGCATTTTCCAATCAACGGTTTCAAAAGACTGCTAAGAGATGTGGCACCAAGGATGAGCCTAATCATTTTGTTGTGTATCCGTTTCATTTCCTTGGCATAAAGCCTAACGACGTTGAGGGCCATCAGTTTGGCAATACTAAATAGAGAGGTAAAGACAAGATTAACCGCGTATCCTTTAATCCACACATTTCTTACTCCAAGCCTACATCTGAAGACTACCTAACGAACGAAATGTGATTTTAGATCCAAACTGTACATATTTAAAAAAGATTAGAAATACTCTAGCAACAATGTTGTTTACATCTATTGGAGGGTAGAGGAAAATATTAGTAGGTAAGCTTCCAAGACTTGTAATTTTCTTTTTGTAGATGTATATTGTTTTTCAATATTAATGAAATCTCATTTATTTAGTGAAAGAGAAAAAGAAAAAACGAAAAAGAAAAAAAACCTCCGTGCAGCCACCTGCCCTAGATTACCTTTGAGCACTACTTATTGGGTAGGTTTCAAAATGTTCATAGATATTACTTGTTATTTCTAACATGAGGAGCTTATGTGCTAGTAAAACTCATTTTGAAGCAATTCCCCCTCTCGTTTGTGGGGGAATGTTCAAACATGACATTCTTCACATCTCTACGCACACCACTAACATCACTATGACCACGATGTATTTCATGCACAACAAATCAGTTTTACACGAGAAGTCAACTGCTCACGTTTGAAGCCACGATTCAATTAGCTCAGCTTTTGTTTGCCATTTACCTTGTTGTTGTACTTGATATATGATATGTAATTGATAAGGGCAAAAATGCCAAACCCGACAAAAGGACTCCCATGCCCTTGAGGCATGTCTGTGATGGCTGACCTGAACTCCGCACCTCGTCTACCTCCCGATGACATCCCAAAAAAGACCTCCCGATGACATCGCATAAATCTTATCCAGACGACAGCTCACCCGACAAAGCCTACGAGAGTCAGAGCATGTCAGTTTCTCTCATATCCAGAGAGTATAAATTACACCCAACACTCTCCAGGGGAGGTAACTAATTTTACTATTATAAAAAATTATCTACACTCTTTTTCTTCAAGCACCCAGCTTACTTAAGCATCGGAGTGCTAACGCAGGGCCTCCCCCTGTAGCTCCGTTCTTTGTCTTGCAAGTTACGAAAGTTGGAAGCAAGCTTGATTCCCAAATCCAGCTTCACCAGATTTGTACCTTAACAGTTTGGCGCCGTCTATAGGAAGCGAAAAAGGTTTCTCACTGAGCAAACAACAATGGTTCATACTAGAAGCCATGGCAGCTATGGCGATTCGCCGGAGTGACCCCTATACCAAAAATGGGTGTTCCAGTTGAAAATATCATACAGTAGCAAGAAAGCCAGGCTGAACCGTTTGGGACAGCCCAGACTCAACAGCCTGCACAAGAGATAGTGTCATGTAGCGAGATGCAAACGCTCATTCAACTGGTCCACAACATGAAGCAGGCCATGGACAACTTCATCCAGGAGCAAAGGTCAAATAGGGAACAGCCTCCGGTACCTCGGAGAGCTCGCTTAGGCAATGACCAATAGTCTCCACCCAGGAGAAGGGAACCAAGGCGGAAAGAAAAGATGAGAGAAGGTTCCGTCAATTCCTCAAGCAAGGAATTAAGGAGGCCACAAAGGCAAGAAAGCAAAGGGTCAGATCCAGACCTGACAAGAATCCCGAAAGATTTAAGAAGATTAGTAAGCGGCCAAGGCTTCCATCCGTTTGTCAGGAGGATACGAGATGTATCCACAGCAGCATATAAACTGCCCAACCTGCTCGTATATGACGGTACGGGAAATCCAAAAGACCACGTGCAATGCTTTGACCACCTCATGCTCTTTAAAGAAGTGCCCGAGGAAGTCAAATGCTAAGTATTCCCTGAAACACTCGATGGCACTGCAAGAAAATGGTTTTGTGGTTTGCCTAAAAATTCCGTTAGGAGTTATGCTAACATGGTTGAAATTTTTCTTAACAGATTCACCAGTAGCACCAAGGCATGAAAGCCCAATACCTCCCTGTTTCGGCTGGAACAAGGAAAGGATGAAACTCTCCGCGAGTACACAGAGAGGTTCAACAAAGCAAGCCTGGACATCCCATGTCTGGAGGAAGCTGTGGCTATAACAACCTACAAGCAGATTTGATGAAACTCTCTACGAGTACACATAGAGGTTTAACAAAGCAACCTTGGACATCGCATGTCTAGAGAAAGCTGTGACTATAACAACCTACAAGCAGGGGTTAACCAGGTCCAGGCATTTCCTCTCATCCATCGCTAAGAAGGAGCCCAAAGACTTGGACCACCTGATGAAAAAAGCTAGGAAATACATCACATCTGAGGAGGATGTCGTGGATCTGAACCACAAGGAGAAAAGCTCAGTCTGCGCAGCATCCCACGGGAAGGGGAGAGACGAAGGATCTGCCAAAGGATCTAGGTCGGGCCCTATGACGAGCTCTTCAGCCCACAGAGACAAGTTTGACAAATACACACCACTGACTGTACCTAGGTTAGAAGTGCTGATGAAGATCAAGTCTCAACCTGACCTCAACATCAAGTAGCCCGCGCGGATGAGATCAAACCCAGAAAGAAGGGGAAGAGAGAAGTTCTACTGGTTTCATCAAGACTACGGTCATGAAACCAATGAATGCAAAAACTTGAAGAATGAAATTGAAGCTTTGATCCAAAGAGGGAAGCTAGACAAGTACGTAGCCAAGAAGGGACATGATCTCGAGCACGTAGCGAGACGAGAAAGGGACATGAGCCCACAGAAGGTAGATGAGAGGTTGATTGATATCGACATGATCACCAGAGGATCAGCTGTAGGAGGATCAGCAGGTCAGCCAGTAGAACGTATGTTAGATCGGGAAGAGAAGAACCGTTACCCAAAAAGTCAAAGGTCCATGAAGAGTTAATCATCTCAACCTATAATTTGGAAGGAGTCAAGACCCCGCATGACGATCCGCTGGTGATCACCGTATAGACTGGGAAATGCAATCCCCGACGGATGATGATTGACACGGGCAGCTCAGTTGACGTATTATTCTACGACGTCTATCTTAGAATGGGCTTCACCCGAGAATAGCTTGCTGTATTCAGCGGTGAACTAATGGGATTCACTGGCCATGGTTTCAGACTGGAAGGCACTATTTAGCTCTCCCTCACCTTCAGGCCGGAAGGAATGCAAGTCCAATTCATGACGGAATTTGTAGTGATGGACTGTCAGTCAGCATACAATGGGATACTGGGACGTCTGGCCCTTCACCATCTCAAGGCAGTTGTCTCGACCTACCACCAGCTAATGAAATTCCCAACGCTTGGGGGCATAGCCGTGGTTCGAGAAAACCAAAGGGCGGATAAAGAATGCTATACTGCGGTACTAAGGATCAGAGGCCCGAGTCCAGAGGATAGAGTGAGGGAAGAGAGCAAAAAGGAAAAGAAGAAGGAAAGAAAGGAGGAGGAGAGAAAAGCAGTCCCAGTGGAAAAGCTGGATGAGGTTGAGCTAGAGCAGGGAAAGACAGTTCGGGTCGGCGGCGAGCTGAATCCCTCAATGAAATAAGGTATAACCAACTTTTTGTTTGAAAATAAAGATGTATTTGTATGGTCTTCTTCCGACATGACAGAAATAGACCCAAACATCATAGCACGCCACTTAAATGTGGTCCCAAACCACAGGCCGGTAAAACAGAAGCGTAGGAACTTCCATCTTGATAGGAGTCAAACCATCAGAGAAGAGGTAGGGAAGCTCCTAAAAGCAGGATATATTAGGGAAGTGCAATACCCAACCTAGCTGGCAAACGTGGTTCTGGTACGGAAAGCCTCCGGGTAGTGGCGAATGTGTATGGACTATACAGATCTCAACAAGATATGCCCAAATGATTGCTATCCTCTACCCCGATAGGCCAATTAGTAGATTTGATCTCGGAGAGCCAGATGTTGTCGTTCATGGACGCGTTCAAGGGATATAATCAGATCCAGATGGGCCCGGAAGGTGAGGAAAAAACTGCGTTCATCATCGACAGAGGCACCTACTGTTATACAGTGATGCCCTTCAAACTAAAACACAGGAGCCATCTACCAGAGGATGATGAACCATGTTTTTCAATACCAAATTGGGCGCAACATAGAAGTCTACGTAGACGATATGGTAGTAAAATGCCAAAGCGCAGAGGACCATCAAGCCGATCTGGCAAAGGCATTTGAAACCACAAAGAGGTTCGGGATCAAGTTGAATCCTATAAAATACGCATTTACGGTAAAAGTTCAAAAATTCATGGGATATATGATCACCCATAGGGGAATCGAAGCAAACCCGAACAAGATCCAAGCCATCCTCGAGATGACCCTCCCGCGGAGTGTAAGGGAGGTGCAGTCATTGGCAGGAAAAGTGACAGCACTTAGCAGGTTTATGGCCAGGTCAACCTACAAATATGCACCATTATTCAAGGTGTTGCGAGGTCTAAAAAAGTTTCAGTGGACAGTTTAATGCCAGAAGGCTTTCAAGGGATTAAAGGAGTACCTGGGCTCTCCCCTAATATTGTCTCGACCTAAACATGGGGAGCCGCTCGATGCTTACCTGTCAATAACGACCACATCAATAGTAGTAGCCTTGGTTCAGGAAGATGAGCGGATGCAAAAACCAGTTTACTACATCAGCAAAGCCGCAGATTGAGAAAGTCACCTTGGTGCTGATGACAACTTCGAGGAAGTTAAAACACTACTTCGATGTGTACCCAATCAAAGTGATGACGAACCTACCTCTAAGGCAGGTCTTAAACCGACCAGAAGTGTCTGGGAGGCTGATAAAATGGACAATAGAACTAAGCCAATTTGACGTTGAGTACCGCCCCCGATTGACGATAAAAGCCCAGGCACTTGCGGATTTCATAGTCGAGTGCACTGGAGAAACAAAAGCAAAAGATCCAACTTGGTACATGCAGGTCGATGGATCTTCTTGCAGACAAGGGAGCGGTGCAGGGGCAGTGCTGACAAGCCCATCCGGGGAAGAGATACTATACTCACTCAAATTTGGGTTTCCAGCCTCGAATAATGAGGTTGAATATGAGGCCTTCGTAGCAGGACTAAAAATAGCCAAATCGTTAGGGGCAAGAGTTGTAGATGTGCAGACTTATTCACAATTAGTAGCTCACCAAGTCCGTGGGGAATACGAAGCAAGAGAGCCCACAATGGCGGCATACCTGACCCATGTTAAGGATATTCTATCAGGGTTTGAATGGTTCAGCATAACAAAGGTCCCTCAAGGGGAGAATGAAAGAGCATACGCGCTTTCCGGTTAGCGCTAAACACAACTGAAGGGGTAATAGTACAGCTCGGGGAGGTCGAAAAACCTAGCGTCTCTGTGGAAGGAAAACTAATAACCACTTTCGGCTTGAAAGATGCTTGGACACAACCCTGGGTCCAGTATCTAAAGAACGGAACACTTCCCAGTGAAAGAAACAAGGCCAGGGCAATCAAGCGCCGAGCTCACCCATTCACCATGATCAGCGACCAGTTGTACAAAAGATCATTCACCTGGCTGCTTCTCAAATGCGTGGACCAGGAGGAAGGGAATTACGTACTCCGGGAGGTCTATGAAGGAATATGCGAAAATCACCTGGGGTATCGAGCATTGGCTCGATTGGTGTTAAGGCAAGGATATTACTGGCCCACACTCTACGAAGATGCACGAAGTTGCGTGCAAAAATGTGACGTCTGCCAAAGATTTTATAGGATTCTAAGATTACCAGCCACTGAGTTGACCTACATCACTAGCTCATGGCCCTTCACCCAATGGGGACTGGACATCATAGGAAAGCTCCCAACCAGTGTTAGACAGAAGAAATACATCTTCGTAGTTGTCGACTACTTAACAAAGTGGGTAGAGGCCGAACCAACCTCCACCATAACCGATAAAGCTGCTTGAAAGTTCCTATGGAAGAATGTTGTCTGTAGGTTCGGGATTCCATGAGCTGTGATCACCCACCACGGCATGTAGTTCGACTATACTTATTTTAAAAAGCAATGCGAAGAACTGAGCATATCATTAAGATTTGCATCTGTAGCTCATCCACAGACCAACGATCAAGTCGAGGTCACTAACCGAACTCTTTCGTAGGCACTAAGAACGAAGGTAGAGAACGTCAAGGGTTTGTGGGCGGAGCTGCTCCCCAAGGTATTATGGTCAATGAGGAGAACCCCAAGCTTAGCAACGGGGGAAACTTCCTTCTGCCTAACCTATGGGACGGATGAGGTGCCGCCAGTGGAGATGGGCTCGCCACCTCGAACGTCTAGTTTTAGCGAAGAAACAAATAACAGGGTTATGAGGACAAACCTCGACTTAAGCCAGGAACTTATAAGCTGGCTGAGCTAGAAGGGAAAGAGCTTAAGAACGCTTGGCATATCGAGCATCTTAAAAAGTATTTTGTGTAATGATTCGAAGTAATCAATGAAATACAAAACGCTTTTCCCATACTTTTTGTCAGTACTTATTATTACAAGTATTTGAAGGTCAAAAGCCACTAAGGCAAGACCTAAGGTCAAAAAAGCCCACGAGGTTTGACCCATCAAATCGCTAAAAGAGTTCCTAAAAGCGCTAAAAGGAACCATTAAGCGGTAAGGCTGTCACGCCCCGACCCGACCCCGCAAAAGGCCAAGCCCGGACCCAACACACGGACGGAGTCTCCTCTATACCGTGGACGTTCCGAAAACCCTAAAGTCAACATAATACTTGCGAAAGCCATAAAAACAATTAAAACAAGCCAACTTTCTTTCAAAAACGTACATCTTCTTATTAACCAACTTCCCAAACCAAAATGCCATGCATACTACACAAGTATTTATGCCACTAAACATTTAACCATTAGTATGCAATTCTTTACTAGTCATAAGAGTATAACTTTACAATCTTTAAACCTTTACAATAAAAACCATTAAGGTCTCAAAATAGAACTACATACAAGGCTATAAGCCTCAAAATAAAGCGACAACCAAGCGTTAAACACATCAAGCATGGCTCGCACAAAAGTATGGCAACCAACCACCAGCAAAGCAAATAAGTGCTATCACGGAAACACCTCCACCTGCTCCTCCTCCTCTATTACCTCAATAGGGTCTGCTTCAACTACTCCTGTAAAAAAATATAGTATAGAAAGGAATGAGCAAAAACTATTGCTCAGCGAGGGCAATTGGTCTCAAGGACGGAGATGAGAGGAGTATGCAATGCAATTAGTCAAGCAATTCATACAAATATCATATAGAGATACAACAAAGCCATCAATAAAGCAAGGCAAGCATTAAAACTATAAACAGTCATTCAAAGGATACGGTACTCTTTTCACGAGCAACTTTCAATCACGAACTCGATGACGACGCACCGGCCCAAACCACCTTATAACACCAGTTTGGAATACCCCGGAAGTATCCATCAATCTACGACCCAAATCTCCCTGGGAGGCAACCCAAGCGAGAAGAGGGAATAGGACACGGAGCTAGAGCAACCAACACTGGCAACCCGAGGCTACCCAGAGAAGCCCATCACTCCGCCCCTAACTCTATGAATGCAATACAAGACACGATGCAACAATCGAGCAATAAAGCCACATGTGGGAGAATAACAAAGTAGGTTACTCTCGCACGCAATAGCAACAGTTGATAAGCATTTCCAATCAGAATCAATTCTAATAAGCATATCAAGCAACCCTAAGCATTCTATAGGCATAATATCAAGAAAACAAGCAAAATCACAAATCGACCCCAACTATCAAAACGCCACTATTTCCAAACGAGCCACGAGTTTTGGAAACCGACTTCACCAATCCTCCTAGGTTACCATAAGGCACGTCTAAAGACCCCGAAACCCTACTTTACCCTAGAATTCACACAAAGCCCCGATTTCCCCCTTTGCTGGTTTGAACTACAACTATACCAACCAAACACCCAACCAACGCCATAATCACACCAAAAGTGCTTTCATGGCCTCCCAAAACAATGCCAACATGCAAAACGAGAAAATACCAAACTCGACCTAAACAACCCCGACTTTCACCAAGGCATATTTCTCATTTTTTTCCATTACGCAACCTAAACAAACCATGCATTTAGGCATTCTAGCATACCTAGCACATTTTCACATCAACAGAAAGCATAACAGCACAACTTCATCGTTTCAAGGGTTTACTATTCACAAATTACTATTCAATTGACATTTAAATTACAATCTCAACATTCAAGCGCAGAAAATGTTAAAAAGCTATAAATACATGTTCTACAATTGTCAAGGAACATTCAAGAAGCTTCCAAATGATTAAAACAACGATCTACGGATAAAATCTAAAAATCAAAAAGTTGACATACATAACATTTAAATGCGCAAATAACGTGCTTCCCTCACCTTAGGCACTCCTAGTCGCTAGGAAAACAACGCTGGATGGCTCGGTAACAACCCCGCACGAGCTCACGCAAAAATTGGAAGTTTGGAATGTTGAATTTTTTTTCTTTTTTTCCTTCTTGGTTTTGGCCTCTTCAAGGTTCTGTTTTCAGCTTTTATTTTTTTCATTTTGCATTGTTTTAACTATTAAAAGATGACAACTTGGTCAAAAGGTCAAAGCACTTGGTCAATATAGCTTAAGTTGGTCAAATTGCCTTATTTTCATGCATTTTTAAGCTAAAATAAACATCACCAACTTAAGTCTAACTAACAACAAGTAAAATATAAAATTTAAGTCACCTAAATACTAGTTCTACCATTTGCTGAGGACTAGGAAACACTCTCTAGCTATCGCTCCTGAAATGCAATGCACTTTGCAACAACAATGAAGTAACAATTAAATCTCAAAGAATTTAAGAAATATAATTTCCAGAAAGATAATCAAGAAAATTCCACATTCCGGACTCGAGTATTACACCTCTCCCCCTTAAAACAATTGCGCCCACGAAATTCTTACCTGGTCAACAAACAACTCCGGATACTGATTCCGAACTTGGTCCTCTCTTTCCCAAGTCGCTTCCTCAAACCCATGATGATTCCACAAAACCTTTACTAACGGAATACTCTTTCTGCGAAGCTCCTGAATTTTCCGATCCACAATTCGAATCGGTTTCTCTTCATAAGACAACTTTTCTTCAATCTGCAAAGGCTCTGGTTCAAGTACATGTGAAGGATCTGGATGGTACTTCTTTAACATTGACACGTGGAAAATATCGTGTAGTCTCGACAAACTCAGAGGTAAAGCTAACCGATAAGCCAAAGGACCTACCTTTTCAGTGATCTCATACGGACCCACATACCTGGGACTAAGTTTCCCGCTCTTACCGTGCCGAATCAATCCCTTTCGAGGAGAAATCTTAAGAAACACCCAATCTCCCAAATCAAACTCAAGATCCCGACGGTGCTTATCCGCATAACTCTTCTGACGACTCTGAGCTGTAAGCATACGCTGGCGAATAAGGTGAACATTATCTACCATCTTAATCATCTCAGGTAACATAGTTGGATCAACTGTTTTCATCTCTCCAACCTCTTCCCAATACAATGGGGATCTGCATTTACGACCGTACAGTGCCTCGTAGGGAGCCATGCCTATGGTAGATTTATAACTATTATTGTAGGCGAACTCCGCTAAAAGCAAAAAACTTCTCCCAATTCTTCCCAAAGTCTAGCACACATGCCCGAAGCATGTCTTCCAAGATCCTGATGGTTCTCTCAGACTGGCCATTAGTTTGTGGATGGTATACAGTGCTGAAGCTCAACTTAGTTCCCATGGCCTCTTGCAACTTCTGCCAAAAATGAGATCTGAATCTGGGATCTCTATCTGATACTATACTCTGTGACACACCATGAAGTCTCACAATATTAGCAACATAAAGCTCAGCTAGTTTATCAAGGCTATCCTGTTTGTTCACGGGAATAAAATGTGTAACTTTAGTCAAGCGGTCCACAACAACCCAAACAGAATCATATCCTCTCGGAGATCTAGGAAAATCGGTCACAAGGTCCATTGTTATATGCACCCACTTCCATTGCGGAATCGACAACGGCTGGAGAAGCCCGGCTGGCCTCTGATGCTCAACTTTAACCCTCTGACAAGTCAAACATCTGGATACATACCCAGCAATCTCCCTATTCATATTGTTCCACCAGAAGTGTTGTTTCAAATCTCTATACATTTTAGTACTGCCCGGGTGAATCGTATATCTCAAATTATGTGCCTCGGACAGAATCTCATTCTTCAAAGTCGGGTCACCAGGAACACATACTCTGTCCCTGAATCTGAAGATACCATCTGCATGTAATTTAAACTCCGACTCTCCCCCTTTTGATTTTTCTTGAATTTTCAAGATGTGAGGATCAGACTTCTGAGCCTCTCTGATATGTGCTAGCAACCCTGACTGAATCTGCAAACTAGCAAATCGAATCCCTACCTCAGTAGCTTCTGGCTTCCATGAACAAATTTCTTCCAAAGTCTCCCAATCCTTGATAATTAAGCTTGCAACAGTAGCCTTTCGGCTCAAAGCATCAGCAACAACATTTGCCTTACCTGGCACGTAGTTTATAGAATAGTTGTAACCACTCAATAGCTCTAGCCATCTCCGCTGCCTCATATTCAAATCCTTATGTGAAAACAAATACTTGAGACTCTTGTGGTCAGTAAAAATTTCAAATCTCCTACCCCACAAGTAATAACGCCACTTCTTCAAAGCAAACACAACTGCAGCTAACTCAAGATCATGTGTAGGGTAATTGACTTCATAAGGTTTCAACTTCCTAGAAGCATAAGCAATCACCTTACCATTCTGCATTAAAACGCAGCCCAAACCTTCTTTAGATGCATCACTGTAGACAACAAAGTTTTCTGTTCCCTCAGGTAAAGCTAGTATAGGAGCTGTAGTTAGTCTCTTCTTCAATTCTTGGAAACAGGATTCACATTTGGCATCCCAGTTGTAAGTAACTTTCTTTCGAGTCAACTGGCTTAAAGGCCCAAAAATTTTGGAAAAGTCTTTAACAAACCTCCGGTAGTAACCTGCCAACCCAAGAAAACTCCGAATCTCTGACACCGTCTCAGGTCTTTTCCAGGACAAAACAACTTCAATCTTAGCTGGGTCCACTGAAATTCCTTGATCTGAAATGATATGGCCTAGAAAAGATATCTGATTCAACCAGAATTCACACTTGCTGAATTTAGCAAAAAGCTTGTTTTCTTGCAAAGTCTGTAGCACAATCTTCAAATGTTGTTCATGTTCAGCCTCATTCTTCGAGTACACTAAAATGTCGTCAATAAAGATTACGACAAACTGATCAAGATAAGGTCGGAAAACCCTCTGCATCAAGTCCATGAATGCGGCTGGTGCATTCGTCAATCCAAACGGTAACACAACAAATTCATAGTGGCCATATCTAGTCCTGAATGCCGTCTTTGGTATATCGTCACTCCGAATCCTAAGTTGATAGTAACCCTGCCTCAAATCAAATTTAGAGTAAACACTCGCACCCTGCAACTGGTCAAACAATTCTTCAATCAACGGCAAGGGGTATATGTTCTTAATCGTGACTTGATTAAGTCCCCTATAATCAATACATAACCGCAGCGTGCCGTCTTTCTTTCTCACAAACAACACAGGCGCACCCCACGGCGAAGAACTAGGTTGTATAAACCCTTTTTCAAGCAAGTTCTGGAGCTGAATTTTTAATTCCTGAAGTTCAGCCGATGCCATTCTATAAGGACTTCTAGAAATTGGCGCAGTACCTGGCACAAGATCAATCACAAATTCAATCTCCCTATCCGGTGGTAAACCCGGTAATTCCTCGGGAAATACACCAGGGAAGTCTCTAACAATCGGAACCTCATTCAAATTCAACTTATCAGTAGGCTGATTGATCAAATAAGCTAAGTAAGCTTCACAACCCTTATTCAACAACTTAGAAGTCTTGATCGCTGATAAAAGAGGAATTTGGGCAGCCCTGCAGTTCCCAACAATCTCCAGTACCAGTAGGTCAGGAACCTGAAGATAAACAATCTTTGTTCTACAATCCAATTGAGCATAATATTTCCCCAACCAGTCCAATCCCAAAATAATTTCAAAGTCACGGAATGGCAGTATAATTAAATAAGCAGGAAATTTATGATTCTCAATGCATATATCACAAGATTTGCAAATAGACTCAGTAACAAATTTTGCACCCAAAGGCGTACTAACTTCAACTTCATGCGGCAGTTTATCAATGCAAACATTCACAGATCGTGCACATGCAGGAGTTATAAACGAATGTGTAGCTCCGGGATCAATCAAAACTTTAACTGGCTGAGTATTGAGAAGAAAGGTACCTTCCACTATAGCTGTAGTATCGGGCAGCTCCTCCGCATCCAGTGCAAAGACCCTAGCCTGAACCCTCTGTGCTGGACCTGCACCTGCAACCCTATTCTGAACACCCTGGCCTCCAGTACGGCCCTGAACATTCCTATACTTAGGGCAATCTTTCACCCTATGGTCATCACTTCCACAACCAGTGCATTTACCACTCTTTCTCCAACAATTAGCCTCAATATGCCCCGATCGATTACAAAAGTTACACTGATGATTTTGCCTTACAACAGTGTTTCCTGTAAGTGCGGGGGCTCTGGTCGTAGTAGGAACTGTACCTCCCTGCTGGGGTCTAGTCACAACTGGCCTCCCCTGAATCTGATGCTGAGGCTGATACGGACGTTGCTGAGGAACCTACGCAGAAGTCTGATACTGCCTCGGCTGACTCTGGCTGCTCTGGCCCAAGTACTGTTTCTTACTCGGCTGACTACTCTCAGCTATCATCTCAGCCTTCCGTTTCTCAAACTTCGAGGCTGCTTGGAATGCCTCGGGAAAAGTAGTGTAGGTCTGCCCAGTCAAATGCAACTGAATATCCATTCTCAGCCCACGAACAAACCTATGAATCATCCTCCTAGCTGGCCGTACCAGCTCGGGCATATACCTCGACAGGCCGACAAACCTAGCCTCATACTGCGCAACAGTCATGTTTCCCTGCTTCAGGGCCACAAACTCATCTTCCCGCCTTTCCATAGCCATCTCGGGAATATACTTGTCCCGAAACTCACTTACAAAATCATCCCATAAATGTGGAACATCCTCACAATCCCACCTCAATCTGACAGTATTCCACTACTGCTCTGCGTCGTCCTCAAACAGGAATGATGCATAATCTATTCTTGCCTCATCAGTGTACCTCAAAGCAGTGAAAATTTTCTCAACACGGTTAATCCATCTCTCGGCTGCCTCATCATCCGGCTCTCCGAAGAACTTACCCGGCTCGTGCCTCAGGAATTTCTCCAACTGGTTATTCTCAACCCTATACCCCTGTCCACCAGGATTTGCTTGATTTCCCTGGGGATTATTATTCTTGTCCTACCTCTGCTCATGCAGTACCTGGGTAATCCGGTCAACTACTGTAGTCATAGTAGCCATAAACTGCTCAGGCAACGGTTGCTGACCCTATTCTGCTGCCTCTTCATCTGCCCCTAGACCTTGAGTACCACGACGTGGAGGCATAGTAGCAATTCACAATAGCTGGTAGCATATAAAAGCAGTTTATAGACAAAAATATAGCACATAAGATTAGATAACACTCAAGTCAATAACAATCAAACATTCTAGCACGCAATTCACATAACAAAAGATTGACATGCCAAACTAGTTCACTTTAAACACATAAGTACTCTAAGTTCACAAAGTCATGCTATAACATTTTCTTTCCACTTAACAGTCATACAATAACACTCTAGCATTTTAGACCTTTACCCCACAGACCGAGAAACATATCCCGGCTCATGCAAGACTATCATGCTCTGATACCACTTAAAGATGTCACGCCCTGACCCGACCCTGCAAAAGGCCAAGCCCGGACCCGACACACGGACGGAGTCTCCTCTGTACCGTGGATGTTCTGAAAATCCTAAAATCAACATAATACTTGCGAAAGCCATAAAAACAATTAAAACAAGCTAACTTTCTTTCAAAAACGTACATCTTATTAACCAACTTCCCAAACCAAAATGCCATGCATACTGCACAAGTATTTATGCCACTAAACATTTAACCATTAGTATGCAATTCTTTACTAGTCATAAGAGTATAACTTTACAATCTTTAAACCTTTACAATAAAAACCATTAAGGTCTCAAAATAGAACTACATACAAGGCTATAAGCCTCAAAATAAAGCGACAACCAAGCGTTAAACACATCAAGCATGGCTCGCACAAAAGTATGGCAACCAACCACCAGCAAAGCAAAGAAGTGCTATCACGGAAACACCTCCACCTGCTCCTCCTCCTCTATTACCTCAATAGGGTCTGCTTCAACTACTCCTGTAAAAAAATATAGTATAGAAAGGAATGAGCAAAAACTATTGCTCAGCGAGGGCAATTGGTCTCAAGGACGGAGATGAGAGGAGTATGCAATGCAATTAGTCAAGCAATTCATACAAATATCATATAGAGATACAACAAAGCCATCAATAAAGCAAGGCAAGCATTAAAACTATAAACATTCATTCAAAGGATACGGTACTCTTTTCACGAGCAACTTTCAATCACGAACTCGATGACGACGCGCCGGCCCAAACCACCTTATAACACCAGTTTAGAATACCCCGGAAGTATCCATCAATCTACGACCCAAATCTCCCTGGGAGGCAACCCAAGCGAGAAGAGGGAATAGGACACGGAGCTAGAGCAACCAACACTGGCAACCCGAGGCTACCCAGAGAGGCCCATCACTCCGCCCCTGACTCTATGAATGCAATACAAGACACGATGCAACAATCGAGCAATAAAGCCACACGTGGGAGAATAACAAAGTAGGTTACTCTCGCACGCAATAGCAACAGTTGATAAGCATTTCCAATCAGAATCAATTCTAATAAGCATATCAAGCAACCCTAAGCATTCTATAGGCATAATATCAAGAAAACAAGCAAAATCACAAATCGACCCCAACTATCAAAATGCCACTATTTCCAAACGAGCCACGAGTTTTGGAAACTGACTTCACCAATCCTTCTAGGTTACCATAAGGCACGTCTAAAGACCCCGAAATCCTACTTTACCCTAGAATTCACACAAAGCCCCGATTTCCCCCTTTGCTAATTTGAACTACAACTATACCAACCAAACACCCAACCATCACCATAATTGCACCAAAAGTGCTTCCATGGCCTCCCGAAACAATGCCAACACGCAAAACGAGAAAACACCAAACTCGACCTAAACGACCCCGACTTTCACCAAGGCATATTTCTCGTTTTTTCCATTACGCAACCTAAACAAACCATGCATTTAGGCATTCTAGCATACCTAGCACATTTTCACATCAACAGAAAGCATAACAGCGCAACTTCATCGTTTCAAGGGTTTACTATTCACAAATTACTATTCAATTGACATTTAAATTACAATCTCAACATTCAACCGCAGAAAATGTTAAAAAGCTATAAATACATGTTCTACAATTGTCAAGGAACATTCTAGAAGCTTCAAAACGATTAAAACAACAATCTACGGATAAAATCTAAAAATCAAAAAGTTGACATACATAACATTTAAATGCGCAAATAACGTGCTTCCCTCACCTTAGGCACTCCTAGTCGCTAGGAAAACAACGCTGGATGGCTCGGTAACAACCCCGCACGAGCTCACGCGAAAATTGGAAGTTTGGAAGGTTGAATTTTTTTTCTTTTTTTCCTTCTTGGTTTCGGCCTCTTCAAGGTTCTGTTTTCAGCTTTTATTTTTTTCATTTTGCATTGTTTTAACTATTAAAAGATGACAACTTGGTCAAAAGGTCAAAGCACTTGGTCAATATAGCTTAAGTTGGTCAAATTGCCTTATTTTCATGCATTTTTAAGCTAAAATAAACATCACCAACTTAAGTCTAACTAACAACAAGTAAAATATAAAATTTAAGTCACCTAAATACTAGTTCTACCATTTGCTGAGGACTAGGAAACACTCTCTAGCTATCGCTCCCGAAATGCAATGCACTTTGCAACAACAAAGAAGTAACAATTAAATCTCAAAGAATTTAAGAAATATAATTTCCAAAAAGATAATCAAGAAAATTCCACATTCCAGGCTCGGGTATTACAAAGGCTGTGGAATAGCCTGACAAGCAACTGGTAGTTGCCCCCTATTGGGTCTAGGATTACCACCCCAGCTCCACTTCCTGACTTTCTCGATGCGCCATCCTCATGGACCCTCTATAATTCTTCTGGATCATGCTCGGCTCAGTCTGTGTACTTAACGACGAAGTCCGCAATTGCCTGGGCTTTTATGGATGTTCTTGGTTGGTAAGTGATGTCAAATTGACTCAGCTCAATCGCCCATTTGAGTAGCCTACCCGAGGCTTCCGACTTATGCATGATAGACTTAAGCGGAGCATCTGTCATGACTCTGGTTGTGTGAGCATCAAAGTATGGTTTGAGTTTTCTGGTCGTGGTTACAAGTGCAAAGACAAGCTTTTCCAACATGGAGTATCTCGCCTCGGCCCCATGAAGGGTCTTGCTGACATAGTACACTAGCTTATGATCCCTACCTTTTTCCCGAACTAACTCAGCTACTACTGCTGTTCCCAAACAAGATAGATATAGTATCAGCTCTTCTATCTCCTCAGGTCGGGAAAGTAGAGGTGGTGAAGCCAAGTACTTCTTCAATTTCTCGAAGGCGCTCTGACACTCCTCCGTCCATTCAAAGTTCTTGGGGTTTCTCAGGATTTTAAACAAGGGAGCATACTTGTCAGCCGATCTGGACAAGAATCTGCTCAAGGCTACTAACTTGCCAGTGAGCACTTGGACATCATTTTTTAGGCCAAATGGAATGGCCTCATAGTAGTAGAGCCCTTGGTCGGTGATGGAGACTATCTTTTCATTGTCTCTAGGTGCTATCTTTATCTGGTTATAGCTTTTAAAGGTGTACATAAAAGACATCAATTCAAATCATGAGGTGACGTCCACCAACTGATCAATCCGAGGTAGAGGAAAATAATCTTTCGGGCAAGCTTTATTGAGGTCGGTAAAATCAATGCACAATCTCCATTTCCCTGTGCTCTTGGAGACCAACACCACATTAGATAACCAAGTCGGGTGTATGATTTCCCGTATATGCTCGGCGTCTGACAATTTTTTGACCTGTTCAGCAATAATTTTCTGCTTGTCTTGGTGAAAGTGTATGCGCCTCTACTTTACCGGATAGAAATTAGGGTTGGCATTCAAGTGGTGCTTAATTATGGATAGATCAATTCTTGACAGGTTAGTAGCAGACCAAGCAAATATATGTTCATTTTCAAGGAGAAATTGGCTTATACATTTTTTGAGGTCTTCCGATAGCTCACTACTAATTTTGGATTTTTTGTTTCCTTAGAGAGCTCTATCTCCTGCAGCTCCTCCGCTAGGCTCCCTCTCTTTGCGTCCCTTTTATCTTCGGGCAAATCAAGCCCCCACCCTGCTTGATATTTTGGTCTGAGGGAACTCTCGTAGCATTCCTGAGCTGAAAGCTGGGTTCCCCTTATCATAGCTACGTCGCTTGAGGTTGGGAACTTAAGGGCTTGATGCCACGTGGATGGTACTGCCTTGAAATGATTTAAGGCGACCTGCCCCAGTATACCGTTGTAAGTTGAGTTACGGTCCATGACAATGAAATTAGCTTGCATCGAAGCTCTTCTAGGGTCATCTCGGAGGGTGAGGGGAAGGTTGATGACCCCTTCAGTTTTGTGGCCATACCCGGTGAATCTAGCAAGGGTTCCCATTAATGGTCCCAGTCAACTTCGGTCCAACCCCATTTGCTCAAAGGCTTTTAGGAAAATGACGTCTGCCGAACTCCCTATATCTACCATCAATCTTCTGACAGTAACGTTGGCGATCTCAGCACTGATGGCCAAAGGGTCATCATGAGGCAGTATTACTCCCTCGAGATCGTTTGAAGAGAAAGTGATTCATTCCAATCCTCCAAGCAAACCCGCTGTTAGCCCGTGCTCACGCCCAACATGAACATATCTTTTTTGACCTGCTGACGTTTCCCCACCCAATGCAAGTCCTCCGATAATGGTTTCCATAACAGCTAAGTGCCCGACTTAGTCATGGCGCCTAGGTAGACTTCTTTCCATCTCCCTGGTCGGGTTCTTGGGCGGTTGTTGGTCAATGTACCTTCTGAGGTGACCTTGGGATATTAGAGCCTCGAGCTCCTGTTGCAAGTCCCTACATTCGTCGGTGGTATGCCCATAATCCATATAGTAGCGACAATATTTGGTCTTATTGCCCTTCTCAAGTTGGCCTCACATCTTGGGTGCTGGTGGAAAGTGGTTTTGATGTTGAATCTCCATCAAAATCTGATCCCTTGGGGTGTTGAGGGGAGTGAACATTGTGAATCTCAGGCCTTGCTTATGCTGTTGCTGCAGTTGTTTGCCTCTGTCAGTCTGCACTTTGTTCCCGGGCTGAGCCCTTGATGAGGTCTCCCACTTCTTTACCTTTTCCTTGTCATTCTCCATTTTCGCCTGGTGAATTTCCTCAGAGTGAATGTATCCCTCAGCCCTCACCATCAGCTCGGCAACGATGTCCACCAAATCAATAACCAAGGAAAATATGAGGGGTCCCGACCTGAGCCCACTTTGGTAGGCCATTAGGGCCATGGAGTCCTCCAGGTTGGGGATTCTGAGTGACTCTTCATTGAATCAGGCAGTGTAGGTACTCAAACTTTCTCCCTTCTGCTACTTTACCATAAACAATGATAAGATGTGGCGGGTAGCCCGTCGGCTACCTACAAAGCGAGACAGGAACGCCTCTGTCATTTGGTAAAAACTCTCAACCGAGCCTGGGCGAAGTTTCTGGAACCAGTCTAGTGCGTTACCTATCAGGGTGGTCGGGAACGCCTTTGTCTTCATTTGATCCGTCATATCATGAAGAGTCATATGATGATCGAATTTGAGTAAATGGCTAGCGAGATCGCCGTCCCTATTGTACATTACCAAGTGTGGCATCCGATTACCTGCGGGGAAGGGTGTAGCTAGGATCCCGGGTGAGAGATGATTGACGCCGAACAAGTTTATGACCTTGGCTATGGCGGCTGCGGTCTTCGTCTGCTCGGGGTCAATTGGGGCAACCCTCCAGTTTTTTATTTTATCCGTTCGGATCACCGGCTAGGGAGATCCATCATCATTGTTTTGGGCTTGAGCCCATCCCAAAGCCGGGATTCGGAACTAGGGACGCTTTGGTTAGGGGGCTGTAATGGAAGCCGCTTGTGGGTCCGTAGCTAGGCGTGTTACCTCCTCCTTAAGTTCTTTGAACATCTGGAACATCAACTTCATCTCGGGCGCCACACCTGTTGTGAAGTTGTCATCTCTGAGCTGGGTAGTTTGTGAGGTTAAGTGTATACATTGGCTCGTTCCAACGTAAGTTTGGGTTGAGTTTTGGTTTGGCGTTTGGGTAGTTTCCAAGTCCTCACCCAAGGCGGGTGAGTCTTCTACCTGCAAACTGTGGCTTTGGGTTTGTCCTATGGTGGTTTCTCAGTGGATAGTGGGATTAGTAGGACTATGTTTCCCACAGACGGCGTCAAACTATTAAGGGTAAGAACTTCAACAGTTGAGGTCGGACAGCTTTCATCAGACCGAGCTGGACTTCCTAATCGGGCACCTGACCTGCACAAGTAAAGAGAAGGAAAAAGGCAGGGTGATAACTTGAATTTTTCCCTTGGGTGTGAGAGTGATTAGTTCGTCCGAGCTGAATATAGTGGTTGAAAGTATTCAATGCACGAGTTTTTTTCATAAATGAGGGGTAGAGCTCTATTTATACTAATTTTGGTTCGGGCAGCATTTAATGTGTAATGTTGCCCGATATGCCATCAGCTGCCCGTGCCGTATATCTGGTGGACAAAGCTATTACCCAGCGAATAAAGTCGTTATCCGCTGGTCTGAGCTGTGTGCCTTGCTTTATGTCCCATTGGATTGACTGGCATAATCGTTGGGGTTCACTCAGGTCTTGGTTCGAGTCGGGTCAGCCGTTCCAGGTCAGGAAATGGCCCAGTTACGATGTATCCAGCTCGGGTACTCCCCCGTCAGTAAAATTTATGAATCAAACAATTAGGTGAACTACTAATGATTGTACAAGTACTGCAGACACGACTGACTAAAAAAAAAAAATAGAGAAGAGAAAAATAAAAAATGAAACAAAGAAAGCATGGTTGAGTTCATATACTAGGAGTTATAGAAAAGAAAGTTTGGAGGTAATCTAGGTTGGAGTTCATCAAATTATCCTCAATCTAGAACCTGGTCCACTTCTTGTGGATGTATGTGGTCCAACTATTCAATAAATTACTTGTACGAATTAAGGGTAGTTCTCCAGTGTGCCTATGGCTAATGCGGCCGAAAATTCGTGCATTGTTGATTTATTATATTAAACATTAGTAGTTGATTTTCAACACGTCTTTTTATGGCTTTTAAGATGTAATGATTCAAATAACCCTGACTTTAATAAATAAACAAGATCTATAGCATGTCAGACAATAATAACACGTGGGACCCACTGTTAACTAGGTATTCAGCCTATTTATTTTTATAATATGTTATTTTGATATCTAATTATTTTATTACCCCTAATTTAGTTAATATGACATGAGACCGAAACTTACAACAATACAAACTTATAAATATTTGAAAAGCCTATTTTGCCCTCTAATATTCACAATTACAAAATTATCCTTAACACTTGAATCAGAATTCACTAGTGCAAAATTACATTTAGACCTTTATTTGTATTCCATCATCGTCCTTCAGAATATCCTCTAGCATCTTCCAAAAAAACAAAGCTCAACACACACTTCATTTTCCCACTCAATTCTTCCATCTTCCAATGACCAAAAGGGAAGAAAAAAACCAAAGCTCATCAGCTACTCGACAACTCCGCCGTGACCACCTCCATGTCCTACAGTGTGCCGCTACCACCTCCATGTCCTGTCGTGTGCCGCCACCAATAACAACATGATTTTCATGGTTGAGTTGAAATATATTCTCTTCGATCATAAACATCAAGTTCTTTCTTCACCTAGAATTTCTTCGTGATTTTGTGTTTAATTTTTTCTACAAATTTCCTAAAAGTTTTTACCTTTATTTTTTGTTTTCCTTTCCTTTTTTATTTTATTTTCCGCAATTTTTTTTTCTGCTTTTTTATGAGTATGCATTTATTCTACTTTTGTGAAAAAGGTAGAATTTTATATCAATATGTTCTCTACACACTCCAAGTGGAAAGTGTGCATGCGTGTGATGGATCTGTAAATTTATTTACCTATTAATGCGATCAATTATTGGATCTGTAAAATTGATTAAATCTATTAGTCTTCATTTTTAAGCTAGGGTTTTTAGATACGAATATGTGTGTTTCTTAGCATGAAATGTATTTGTATTTTGATGCATTATATGTGGATTACTCAGAGGATTAGTATACACACACAGAAAGGCATATATATGTGTATATGTATATATATGTATATGTGTGTATGTGTGTATATATATGATGTGTGTGTTCATATACATCTAATACGTTAATCTATTCTATCTTACTAATTTTTTTTGTTGAAATTTGATGTTAACTGAAGGTAGATCTTGTGAATTTGTAATTACATATTTGAGTTTTTACTTTGTTTTTCTGCTCAGAAGTGATTAGTTTGTTCTTAAATAAATTGATGTTCTCAAGGAATAAATCTTTGCATAAGCAACAGTGACGAACAAGAATAAATCTCTCCATTACCATCATGTTGCACTCTATAGAAAGAGATGCATTTTCCTTTATTGAACTCTTTACAGATTCAGTTCCTTGGAATCACCGTTCGAAGCTAGTTTCAAACTACAAATAAATTTTAAGCCACCGGGTTCTATTACATAAAATAAGTTCATTACTCGAAATATATAAATTTCTCAAAATGTATTGCTTAATTGTAATTGCAATAGCCACAAGGAGGCCCAGGTATGGGGATCTAGTTATTGGATTTACAGACATAGATCACTCTGGCAAAGCGGTCAACTGAGTCAACACAAAACAGCACACAAAACATGGAGAAGGGCCAACAGTGCGACTTATGGCGACAAAGTGCCTGCCTTGAGGATTGTCTTACCATAACAACGATACCAACCACAACTGTGTCTAACTCATAATATAGAGTAACATGTCTAGAGATCCATGGCGATTACAGACAGTGTGGCAACTAGCCTGCCATATTAGGCGGCACTACAATAAGAAAATAAAATAGTCAAAACTAAAAAATTAAGAAGAATATACATGAAGAAAAATGTTCTTCTATTGATTTGTAAAATATACAATGGTTTAAAATATAAAAACTGAAAGGAAAGTAGTAGGCTGCTCTCTAGAGCTCTGCCAGCAAAAACTAAAAGCCCTGAATTTATACAGCTGGGCGGAACTCAAAAGAAAATTAAAAATAACTCAGACCGGATTTGAAATCCGGGGTCTCTGTACAACTCGTGTCTATAAGACAAAAACTTTATAGAAAGTAAACAGGAATTATCCTAAAAGTAACAACAGTGACATTCCACCGACTGTCGGTAGCCGACAGCTTTTCCAAAAGCAAGTTTGCTTTTTCGCAAAGTTCGGCTTTTTCTTTTATCTCATCCGAAGTTTCATCAGATTCCTTCAGATCATCTTTCCTTTTCCTTTATCTTTGGCTTTTCGTAATAATTCATCCTTCAAGCTGTTAAATAGATCTTCTGCCAACACATCTTGAGCGGATGGGATGTCCTCATTAGGATCTTGTGATTCTCCTGGTAAACAAGCAAAAACATTTGTAGACCTCATTGAGGTGTCTTCTGATGTAGAATCAGTGTCCACTGCACTTTTAAAATGCCTTAAGAAATCTTCCTTGACTTCATCCAGATATGATGCCATAACATCTTCATGAGAGCTTATCTGTTTCCTCATTTGGATTTTCTGTAAAATATGAGAAAAATGAGATTCTTTTTCTTGAGTCTTTTTCTTTGTTTCTTCCATTTGGTCTTGATAGAGTGCTATGGTCTGAGAAATTTCATTGATATTGGGTTGACCATAAGGTTTCTTAGTATCAGGATCATTTTTGAAGAGTTTTGCCCAAAATTTTGAAAGAAATTTTCTTTTTAAACAAATCATTTTTTCTTTATTTATCTCCGCGACAGGGATCCATTTCCATATCCATGGGAGACCAAATTCCATAAAGAAAAATAAAGAGCTTGATCCTTCAATATAAAGATCAGGATTATTTCCAATATGGGGACATATTGCTAACCATTCAATAAAAAGTCATTTATAAGGATCAGGGGGAATTTTGACCGGGGGTCCAAAACTTTTCCACCATTGATGGATCCATGCAGGAAATCTGCGGTTCTGAAATATTTCAGGATTGAATTTTATAAACCAAGAATGTTTATGCTGTGGGTTTTCATATAAGAAAACTTTGAAAAATGCTTCCACATAATCCCAATAATTAAAATGATAAGTATTTTTATCAAGAATAAATTGCCTTTCATTTAAGGTACTGATTCCCCATTCATTTGGAGAAAGAATTTTTCTAATATAGATTTTACTATAAGTATAAATTGGAAAATTATTATTCTTCTTGAAATGTTCAATATCACATGAATTTGTGACTTGTAAAATTGATTCAAAATATACCCTGGACTTGTAATAAAGTACAGGAAACATATAATTATTTAAATATCATTCCATAAGGTACCAAGGATCATTGATCCACTGCTTATCAACATTTTCAAGAGGTAAAATTATTTCCTCATGATGAGATATCTCAAAGGAGTCATCAGACTCTTCATGATCAACTGCATGAGCATAAGATGATGTTTGAGCAGTATTACTACTTTCTTCAATAACCTTTGTAATTTTATCAAAATCAGGATGTGATGGATCAATAGTGATCCCGCCTAAATTAACTAATTTTTTACCTGCAATGACCCTATTAGGATCAAGGTTACGTCCTCTTCCTCTTCCCCTATTAGGGTTAGAGGATCCTCCCCTAGCGGGGATCATCCTGCAAAAATTCACGGGTAAGAAAATCAGAAAGAGAATTATTATTCCCTTTAATATAATCAATATCAAAATCAAAAGGTGCAAGATTAGCTTGCCATCTCGCAAACATTTATTTGGAAACATCATGCTTAAAATCTTTATTGAATATATATTTTGCTGCTTGACAATCTGTTTTATCAAAAACTTTTGACAATATAAGTCATCTTGAAATTTTAACACACATTTAATAATCGAAAGAATTTCTTTCGCAACAGTCGCATATTTTTGTTGACTATTATTCTATTTTCCTGAATGAAATCGAACAAGATATTCTTGTTTTGTTTCTGGTTGGACTTGTTTTAAAATTCCTCCAAAACCAATCTCTGAAGCATCTGTTTCAACAATCTTATTCCATGTAGGATTAACAAGCATTAAGCAAGGCAAATTTTTAACCTTAGATTTAATTAACTTAATTTTTTCAGTATGAACATCTGTCCATGGTCCTGGTTTCTTTTTGAGTCTATCATATAGGATAGCAGTATCAATAGAAAGATTTTTATAATATGGTAGAATATAATTTAAGCTACCAAGAAATCTCTGTAATTGAGTTTTATCAGTAATTTGATCAGGAAATCTATAAGCAAATTCAATACTTCTATTAATAGGAATAATCTTTCCTTTTTCAATATTATGACCAACAAATCTGACTCTAGTTTGAAATAAAAGCATTTTTGGTTTGGAAATAACAAGACCATTTTGTATAACAATTTTCTTAAATATATCAAGATGTTTAAAATGTTGTTGTATGTCTTTAGAAAAGACCAAGATATCATCTATATATACGATAATAAAATTGCTAAAACGAATACATATTTCATTCATAATATTCTGAAATTCAGAAGGAGCATTTTTTAATCCAAATGGCATAACATTCCATTCATAATGTCCAATGGGAACAACAAAAGCAGTTTTATATCTGTCTTTTTCACTAATCTGTATTTGCCAATATCCAGATTTAAGATCAAATTTTGAAAATATTAATGCATTATGCAATCGATCCAAAAGATCTTTTTTATTAGGAATAGGTTACCTAATCCATTTCAACACTTTATTAAGTGGCTTGTAATTTATAACAAGTATAGGATTACCTCTTTCTTGTTCTGCATGTTTATTGATATAAAAAGCAGTACAACTCCATGGAGAGTATGATTTTCTAATAAGATGCTTATCTATAAGATTAGCTATTACTTTTTTTACATAAATCAAGATATTCATGATTCATCTGACAAGGACGAGCCTTAGTGGGAATCATTTTCTCATTAAAATCAATTTCATAAGGTAAAGAAACAATATGCTTCTTTCTAGCCCAAAAGCATTTGGGTGGTCATTACAGATTTGTAAAGAAAAATCATGAGTAAGATGTTTAATCTTATCCTGTAATTTAGGATTTTATAACATATTATCAATATTATTGATATTCATCTCATGTTTTAAGAAATTCAAATGTGATTCCTTAGCTTTTATTAAATTAGCTATCTGACCTAAGATTTTTTCTCTAGGTTCAGTAATAAAACGAAATATCACAGGTAGATGTGGTAAAAAAGGTTATTATGCTAATAAATGTCGGCAATTCCAAAAGAAGATAAATGCTTTAGATCTTGATGATCACGCTAAAGAACAATTGGCAAAATTACTTATTGACATAGACAATTTGTCTAGTTCTAGCTTAGATAGCTCAGATATCGAATCTTCTTCTGATAAAGTTGATAATATATCTTCTAAGGAGGATTCTCCATGTGCTTGTAAAACTAATAATATTAATGATGAATATTATAAGATATTATCTCAATTTGATGATTTAAAAGTCAATATGATTACTGCTGATAAGTGGTTAGATGTTTTAAAACTATTAGAAGATATTAATGATGATTCTTTAAAATTGAAGATTTTGGAACATTATTCCAAAGAAAATTCTGTTGAAACCCATAGAAAAGATTTTCAGTTCCAAATAGGGCTGTAATATTAAGGATGTTATTAATCAAATAAATGATAAGAAAGGGAAAAATATTCCTATCACTCATTATGAATTAAGACAGGAAGTTAATAAACTTCAAAGTCAGATCAATGATCTTAGACAAGAAAATCAATTAATTAAAGAACAAATTGATATGTTTGTTCATCAGGAACCTAGTTCTTCTAATACTTTACCAGATGCTATGGTAGATTTAAATCTTCTTAATATATTGAAGGTTATTACTACGCAAAAATGGTTGGTTAGAATTAATTTACTTATTTAACAAAATCATATGATTAAAGATATGATTGCTTTAATTGATTTTGGTGCTGATCTTAATTGTATACAGAAAGGATTAATTCCAACTCAGTATTTTGAGAAAACTGCTCATTCTATTTCTTCTGCATCAGGAGAAAAATTAAGGGTTAAATATAAATTACCTCAGGCATTTATATGTTATGAAAAAGTTTGTATATCTACTAGTTTTCTTTTAATTGAAAACATGACGTGTCCTATAATTCTAGGAACTCCTTTTATAAATGAAATTATGCCAATGTTAGGCATAGACAAAAATGGAATAAAATGAACTTATAACAAAGAACCTGTGATATTTCGTTTTATTACTGAACCTAGAGAGAAAATCTTAGGTCAGATAGCTAATTTAATAAAAGCTAAGGAATCACATTTGAATTTCTTAAAACATGAGATGAATATCAATAATATTGATAATATGCTGAAAAATCCTAAATTACAGGATAAGATTAAACATCTTACTCATGATTTTTCTTTACAAATCTGTAATGACCACCCAAATGCTTTTTGGGATAGAAAGAAGCATATTGTTTCTTTACCTTATGAAATTGATTTTAAAGAGAAAATGATTCCTACTAAGGCTCGTCCTTGTCAGATGAATATTTTATAGGTTACTTAGAGTAAACATGGTTTGAAGCAGACAGTACGGAAATTTTAATCATGCTTTCTACATTCATAAAGGAAAATAATATAAAGAATGCTAAAAAGGAAGAATATGATCTTCCTAAAGAATTAGATTTATTGAATAAATGGACTATTCCTTATGTGGAACCTAATACTATTTACCAATACGATATGTTTGAAAATATGGGTCTTAAGCATATTGTTAAGACTGTTGAACAATCAATCCCTATGGAAGATGATGAGTTAACAATTAAATTATTGTCTAATGATGATATTTTGCGTCATGATTCTATGCATAATTATTTACATATAGGGCTAATACAAGTTGTTTTTAAACCTCTTACTTTAGGAGGATTAAATGAAAGCCTTATGGCTGTTCTTATGGATGCTAGGTACTTAGATTGGAGACAATATTTGTTGGGAATTACCAATCGAGTTTGGCTTATGGACCAGTTTATTTTACTGTTCGTCCCAATTTACAGCTTTCTTTATCTTATAGAAATATACGTGAAGCTGTCACTTTATATGTAAAAACCAAAGGGTATAATTATATGCCTCACTCAGAAATTATGAGTATATGTTATAGAATTTATTACAAGGTTCTTCATACTTTGAACCCTAACTGTAAATTACAGGATGAAGCTGGTACAACAGTTATGATAGAGACTAATTTGTCTAAATCGAAAATTACTACTAGAAGAATGATTAAATGGGAAGAAATAGACTTTCCTGAAAATTAGAAATTAGAAAAGATGACTCTTAGTCAACCTAGAATTCAATCAGATCTATTTGAAGTTGTCCAGACAACTGAAGGCGATGTCTTTCTTAGATTTAAACAAGAACCTTCATTAATTAGGTCTTTTTCATCAAATCACTCTTATATATCTCCGATTGTGGAATTTCCTCAGTCATCAAGAGCATCTACTTCTTATATTAGAGAAGATCCTAATAAAGAAATAGATAAGTTTAAACCACCATCTGAAGAAGGTGAAATAGTTCAACCCGAAAAGATTGATATGATAAGAATTTCACATAATCAAATTCCTCATGAAATTAATAAGGAGGATATTACCCCATCTGAAATGAGTTTTCATGTATGATGACAACCAAACTCACTTTTTGTCCCAGAAGCTGGGAAAAAACTTATGTTAACAATGAATTTTTACAGGCTCACTGGCAACCTATTCAGGAATGGATTTCTTCATCTTTTGATAAAACCCAATGGCAAAATATTAAAAATCAATATTATGATTTTATGAGAAAAGAACAAAAAATTTATAAATTTGTTCCTTGGTTTATTGATCATTGTATTTCTTTTGCTATTAATACAATAGAGAGAGAATGGACTGATGTCCAAGGTAACAAGGAAAAATCTGTTTTCCCCCTTACTAAACCATTAATTATTGGAAAAGATGATTTTCAAATTGAATCTAAAGCTTTTCTAAAATTATTTGAAAATGGTAATGCTTCTGTTATGATACAGGATTTGAACTCTCTTGTTCAACAAGGAAATTATACTAATTGTACTCTACGAATTGTAGGAGAAATATTACTTATTTTAGAAAAAAAGGTTAATCAAATATTAGATTCCTTAAAACAGAAACCTCCAAAGGTAACACTCCAGGATACATGAAAATTGAAATTAGGAGAAACATCTTCTTCTTAAGCTAAGAAAATAGGTTTTCAACCTGCTTCTAAATTAGAAGGATTTAAGATGGATCCTGAGTCAAAAATTTATAATTTGATTAACAAAAATTTAGTTCATTTACATATTGGATTATTGTCTGATCTAGGGTCTGATAGATCTACACAGATTGATTCTAATAGTTCTCAGTCAGAAGATGAATTAATTCCTCAAAATAAATCATCAATAATGAATATTTCAGAGGAAGTAAATAAAATAGAAAGAGGAGAATCTAGTAAATTTGCTAGTAAACCTAAGAATAATAGGTACTATTATCCTCGTCCTACTTCACAGGATATTTTATATGAGGAAGATACTACTAATTTTAGTAAAAATGCTAGTTTTGATCATTGTACTATTTTTGAATGGAATATAGATGGTATGACTGATAAACAAATTAAAAAAGTTGTTGAACGCATGCTTATGTATACTGGTCAGATAGCTAATTTAATAAAAGCTAAGGAATCACATTTGAATTTCTTAAAACATGAGATGAATATCAATAATATTGATAATATGTTAAAAAATCCTAAATTACAGGATAAGATTAAACATCTTACTCATGATTTTTCTTTACAAATCTGTAATGACCACCCAAATGCTTTTTGGGATAAAAAGAAGCATATTGTTTCTTTACCTTATAAAATTGATTTTAATGAGAAAATGATTCCTACCAAGGCTCGTCCTTGTCAGATGAATCAGGAATATCTTGATTTATGTAAAAAAGAAATAGCTAATTTTATAGATAAGCATCTTATTAGAAAATCATACTCTCCATGGAGTCGTACTGCTTTTTATGCCCATAAACATGCAGAACAAGAAAGAGGTAATCCTAGACTTGTTATAAATTATAAACCACTTACTAAAGTGTTGAAATGGATTAGATATCCTATTCCTAATAAGAAAGATCTTTTGGATCGATTGCATAATGCATTAATATTTTCAAAATTTGATCTTAAATCTGGATATTGGCAGATACAGATTAGTAAAAAAGACAGATATAAAACTGCTTTTGCTATTCCCATTGGATATTATGAATGGAATGTTATGCCATTTGGATTAAAAAATGCTCCTTCTGAATTTCAGAATATTATACCATAAGGAGGCCCAGGTATGGGGTTCTAGTTATTGGATTTGCAGACATAGATCACTCTGGCAAAGCAGTCAACCGAGCCAACACAAAACAGCCCACAAAACATGGAGAAGGGCCAACAGTGCAACTTATGGCGACAAAGTGCTTGCCTTGAGGATTGTCTTACCATAACAACGATACCAACCACAACTGTGTCTAACTCATAATATAGAGTAACATGTCTAGAGATCCATGGCGATTACAGACAGTGTGGCAACTAGCCTGCCATATTAGGCGGCACTACAATAAGAAAATAAAATAGTCAAAACTAAAAAATTAAGAAGAATATACATGAAGAAAAGTGTTCTTCTATTGATTTGTAAAATATACAATGGTTTAAAATATAAAAACTGAAAGGAAAGTAGTAGGCTGCTCTCTAGAGCTCTGCCAGCAAAAACTAAAAGCCCTGAATTTATACAGCTGGGCGGAACTCAAAAGAAAATTAAAAACAACTCAGACCGGATTTGAAATCCGGGGTCTCTGTACAACTCGTGTCTATAAGACAAAAACTTTATAGAAAGTAAACAGGAATTATCCTAAAAGTAACAACAGTGACATTCCACCGACTGTCGGTAGCCGACAGCTTTTCCAAAAGCAAGTTTGCTTTTTCGCAAAGTTCGGCTTTTTCTTTTATCTCATCCGAAGTTTCATCAGATTCCTTCAGATCATCTTTCCTATTCCTTTATCTTTGGCTTTTTGTAATAATTCATCCTTCAAGATGTTAAACAGATCTTCTGCCAACACATCTTGAGCGGATGGGATATCCTCATTAGGATCTTGGGATTCTTCTGGTAAACAAGCAAAAGCATTTGTAGACCTCATTGAGGTGTCTTCTGATGTAGAATCAGTGTCCACTACACTTTTAAAACGCCTTAAGAAATCTTCCTTGACTTCATCCAGATATGATGCCATAACATCTTCATGAGAGCTTATCTGTTTCCTCATTTGGATTTTTCATAAAATATGAGAAAAATGAGATTCTTTTTCTTGAGTCTTTTTCTTTGTTTCTTCCATTTGATCTTGATAGAGTGCTATCGTCTGAGAAATTTCATTGATATTGGGTTGACCATAAGGTTTCTTAGTACCTGGGTCGTTTTTCATAAGTTTAGCCCAAAATTTAGAAAGAAATTTTCTTTTTAAACAAAACATTTTTTCTTTATTTATCTTTGCGACAGGGATCCATTTCCATAATCATGGGAGACCAAATTCCATTAAAAAAATAAAGAGCTTGATCCTTCAATATAGAGATAAGGATCATTTCCTATATGGGGACAAATTGCCAACCATTCTGTAAAAAGTCCTTTATATGGATCAGGGAAAATTTTGACTGGAGGTCCAAAACTTTTCCACCATTGATGGATCCATGCAGAAAATCTGCGGTTCTGAAATATTTCAGGATTGAATTTTATAAACCAAGAATGTTTATGCTGTGGGTTTTCATATAAGAAAACTTTGGAACATATTTCCACATAATCCCAATAATTAAAATGATAAGTATTTTTATCAAGAATAAATTGCCTTTCATTTAAGGTACTGATTCCCCATTCATTTGGAGAAAGAATTTTTCTAATATAGATTTTACTATAAGTATAAATTGGAAGATTATTATTCTTCTTGAAATGTTCAATATCACATGAATTTGTTACTTGTAAAATTGATTCAAAATATACCCTGGACTTGTAATAAAGTACAGGAAACATATAATTATTTAAATATCGTTCCATAAGGTACCAAGGATCATTGATCCACTGCTTATCAACATTTTCAAGAGGTAAAATTATTTCCTCATGATGAGATATCTCAAAGGAGTCATCAGACTCTTCATGATCAACTGCATGAGCATAAGATGATGTTTGAGCAGTATTACTGCTTTCTTCAATAACCTTTGTGATTTTATCAAAATCAGGATGTGATGGATCAATAGTGATCCCGCCTAAATTAACTAATTTTTTACCTGCAATGACCCTATTAGGATCAAGGTTACGTCCTCTTCCTCTTCCCCTATTAGGGTTAGAGGATCCTCCCCTAGCGGGGATCATCCTGCAAAAATTCACGGGTAAGAAAATCAGAAAGAGAATTATTATTCCCTTTAATATAATCAATATCAAAATCAAAAGGTGCAAGATTAGCTTGCCATCTCGCAAACATTTGTTTGGAAATATCATGCTTAAAATCTTTATTGACCATATCTTTTGCTTCTTGCCAATTTGTTTTTATCAAAAACTTTTGACAATATAAGTCATCTTGAAATTTTAACACACATTTAACAATCGAAAGAATTTCTTTCGCAACAGTCGCATATTTTTGTTGACTATTATTCCATTTTCCTGAATGAAATCGAACAAGATATTCTTGTTTTGTTTCTGGTTGGACTTGTTTTAAAATTCCTCCAAAACCAATCTCTGAAGCACCTGTTTCAACAATCTTATTCCATGTAGGATTAACAAGCATTAAGCAAGGCAAAATTTTAACCTTAGATTTAATTAACTTAATTTTTTCAGTATGAACATCTGTCTATGGTCCTGGTTTCTTTTTGAGTCTATCATATAGGATAGCAGTATCAATAGCAAGATTTTTATAATATGGTAGAATATAATTTAAGCTACCAAGAAATCTCTGTAATTGAGTTTTATTAGTAATTTGATCAGGAAATCTAGAAGCAAATTCAATACTTCTATTAATAGGAATAATCTTTCCTTTTTCAATATTATGACCAACAAATCTGACTCTAGTTTGAAATAAAAGTATTTTTGGTTTGAAAATATTAATGCATTATGCAATCGATCCAAAAGATCTTTTTTATTAGGAATAGGTTACCTAATCTATTTCAACACTTTATTAAGTGGCTTATAATTTATAACAAGTATAGGATTACCTCTTTCTTGTTCTGCATGTTTATTGATATAAAAAGCAGTACAACTCCATGGAGAGTATGATTTTCTAATAAGATGCTTATCTATAAGATTAGCTATTTCTTTTTTACATAAATCAAGATATTCCTGATTCATTTGACAAGGACGAGCCTTAGTAGGAATCATTTTCTCATTAAAATCAATTTCATAAGGTAAAGAAACAATATGCTTCTTTCTAGCCCAAAAAGCATTTGGGTGGTCATTGCAGATTTGTAAAGAAAAATCATGAGTAAGATGTTTAATCTTATCCTGTAATTTAGGATTTTTCAACATATTATCAATATTATTGATATTCATCTCATGTTTTAAGAAATTCAAATGTGATTCCTTAGCTTTTATTAAATTAGCTATCTGACCTAAGATTTTCTCTCTAGGTTCAGTAATAAAACGAAATATCACAGGTTCTTTATTATAAGTTCCTGTTATTCCATGATTGTCTATGCCTAATATTGGCATAATTTCATTTATAAAAGGAGTTCCTAGAATTATAGGACACGTCATGTTTTCAATTAAAAGAAAACTAGTAGATATACAAACTTTTTCATAACATACAAATGTCTGAGGTAATTTATATTTAACGCTTAATTTTTCTCCTGATGCAGAAAAAATAGAATGAATAGTTTTCTCAAAATACTGAGTTGGAATTAATCCTTCCTGTATGCAATTAAGATCAGCACCAGAATCAATCAAAACAATCTTATCTTTAATCATATGATTTGGTTGAATAAGTAAATTAATTCTAACCAACCATTTTTGCGTAGTAATAACCTTCAATATATTAAGAAGATTTAAATCTACCATAGCATCTGGTAAAGTATTAGAGGAACTAGGTTCCTGATGAACAAACATATCAATTTGTTCTTTAATTAATTGATTTTCTTGTCTAAGATCATTGATCTGACTTTGAAGTTTATTAACTTCCTGTCTTAATTCATAATGAGTGATATGAATATTTTTCCCTTTTTTATCATTTATTTGATTAATAACATCCTTAATATTATAACCTTGTTTTGAACTGAAAATCTTTTCTATGGGTTTGTCAACAGAATTTTCTTTGGAATAATGTTCCAAAATCTTTAATTTTAAAGAATCATCTTTAATATCTTCTAATAGTTTTAAAACATCTAACCACTTATTAGCAGTAATCATATTGACTTTTAAATCATCAAATTGAGATAATATCTTATAATATTCATCATTAATATTATTAGTTTTACAAGCACATGGAGAATCCTCCTTAGAAGATATATTATCAACTTTATCAGAAGAAGATTCGATATCTGAGCTATCTGAGCTAAAACTAGACAATTATCTATGTCAATAAGTAATTTTGCCAATTGTTCTTTAGTGTGATCATCAAGATCTAAAGCATTTATCTTCTTTCGGAATTGCCGACATTTATTAGCATAATGACCTTTTTTACCACATCGATAACACATGGGAATAGGCTTGGGCTTAGGTTTATATCCCTTTCTTTCATTTCTCTCTCTTCTTTTTCTAGCTTTCCGCTTATATTTAGGAGATGTATAATATTCCTTAGGCATTTTAGGCCCTTTAGACTTAGTAAGTCTACGAGTAAATGGAAGTTCTATTGCAAATTGTTCACAAAATTGACCTAATGTCTGTTTATCTGTCAGACCTTGTTCTTAATTTGATAGTTTAATTTAATCTGATTGCAAAGATCTAAACCTTCTTTGACACATACACCTATTAATTCACCATAAGTGTACATATTATAAACAATATTATTGTTTGTATCTTTAATCAAGACTTTTCTAATTTTTTCTGCAAATGATGCAGGTAAACCATCAACAAATTGTGCCTTCCATTGACTATCACTAGCTTCTGGAAGTTCAAAAACTCTAGAAAGAAAAACATCTTTATACCATCTAAAAGATGTAAGAGTAGGACAACGTAAATTACGTAATAATGTCCTAGTTCTATCATAACTAGTAGTAAATTGACTACAAAAATGTTCAAGAATAGTAGCACACATTGTGTAAACAGCATTAGAAACTATAGCACCATTTTCTTCTCTGGTGGCTTGAGCAATTTCTTGTCTCATTTCTAATGTAACACAATTATCAAACCAGCCTTTTAATTGACCAGACAATCTAGATAATATATGTAACACCCCGATCCCTCACGAGATCAGAGTCCCATAACCCAAACCCAAGGCACGAAAAACGAGGAAAAACGGGCGGAGTCTCCCCTGTTTATAGGATATTATAACCCTGTTTCTAGAGAATTTTTCTCACAAAAACTCCACAATTAACACAAGACATTGAAATTCTCAAGATAACGCTAGTTATCTAGTCTTAGCAAAATAGTCTATAGAGTTCTAGATTAGATAGCTAACAGTCTTAATGTCCTCCAAAAATATTACAGACCGCTAGCCTAGGTGAACTTTAGCTTAGTTACAAATTTACATTTATCAAATATTTACAAGGCACACAGGCCTCAAAAGATTTCATATTAACCACTACATTTACAAGAACTACCACACAACACTGCACAGGAACTCAAAGAGACTCCCGAGCCTCCTCCTCCGTCTCTAGAGGAACTGAACCTGCCTCACCTGAAATAGTTTAAAGAAAATAGGAATGAGTATACATTATGAGTATACTCAGTGAGGGAGGTGTACAAATACCTGGAAAGGTTTTCACAAGATTCTCATGCAATGCAAATAAACAAGTGTATCATGTAGCTCAAGTAACAATAAGACCAAGTGATAAAATCGATTGCAAGACTAAATGCTAACTCAAGGAGATAAAGCTATAAGCTTACTTTAGAAGTTTTAGCAAGGAAACAAATCATAAACAGCAGTAAAATATCTCACACATTAAACAACAACTCAACATTAACCAACACTTTAATAGAAATACAATTATAAGTAACATTCATATTGAAAAGGATGCGGTTCATCTTCTTGCTTTTAATCTCGAACCACGAACTTCACGAACATGCCGGCAAACCTCAAGCACCAACAATTGGGATACTCCGGATGTATCCCGATCCTACGACCCTTTCTCCCGAGGTAGGTCCATGCCTAGCAGGTGAACCACGCCTCTGGGGTAGTGGAGTATGCCTCAGCTAGAAGGGAATAGGCACCATGGTAGTCGAGGGAGCACGGCAAGCCCGATGCCGCCCGTATTTTTCGACGCTACCATGTTCGAAATGGTTGCGCAACCCCAAAAGTCAATCACAAGATAGTAAATAAATAGTACATACAACATTTATTTATTACTAGGCATAGAAATGAGGACAACAAAGTAGGTTGTCCTCATTCACGTAGTAATAGAATTAAGTAGTCAATAAGGAATTCCAATTGAGGATGTGACTCTTTTAATCATACATATAACTAAGCATTGATGAGTAAACATTAACTTATATAAGATTTACATGACTTCCCAGCATTATAAAGTGAGCTTTTCTTTCTGGAAACCAAAGTACGCGCATTAGCTTATGTGGAATGAATAAATCAAACTAAAATGAATTGTTAATATTGAACCATTTCAACTACTAACTGACTTTAGTAATTAGGGTAGCCGTTATCCACATTAGGGTGGTGGTGACTCTTGAACTACTTTACTACTTAGGTCAAACGGCTTCCCAATGTCAATTAAATTCTACCTGCATAATCCAGTTAACATGTAATAGTCATCAACTTTATTTCAGCTTGTTCGAATTAATTCTTTAAGCATCTTACACAATTCCTTAAGACAGTTTAGCATTGCTAATCCAATTACTAGTTAAAAGTATTAACTAGATAACACTAAACGCTCTAAACTACCCCGTAGTTCAACTCATATTCAGCTCCGATAGTACAAATAGTAACACCTTCGTGAAGATAATAGAAGTAGTAATCAATATAATGTTATCGATAACTACTTAAAATTACTTACCAACAACAATGTTATTCATAACTACCCATAAACTATATACCAGCAGCAACATTATTTATTGCTATGCAATCATTTCATGCAGTAGTATGAAATTCTTTAACTAGAACCAGTAGACTTTAATCTAGAGCTTAACACAAGCTAACTATTTTAATGAGTGAAACACAGTGAGTTAAGTCCTTCAGGCCACATCAATCGAGTAGCCCATTAGCATCTAAAATCTTCATATTCTAACCATATTTACTAATCAACTTTACGAGCTAACTCAAATATAACTCTTACGTTAAGTCTTACCTATGTAACAGTTTTCCTACACTTATTTTAAAACCATCTTCTTAACCTTTATTTGTCCACCTAAGAGTTTCACACATAAGAAAAGAAAAAGTAAAGATGCAAGACTAGCTACGAAACACGATTTTTACATAATAGTCATAGAGTAATTAGGAAACAAGAAATTGAACAAGGAGATAACCTCCCAGCAGCTGCAAGCCGCTGGTAATGACTGTTCATCACTAGCATAGGGACTGCCAACGCGAGGCAGTCAGCTATCCGCATTCCCACACCCTAAAACCCCATTTTTTTAAAGCTTTTTGGTGCAAGGTTATGTTTATAATGCATAGGACTTTAGCTTATAGGTCTGACCAAGTCTTAATTAGTTCACATAGAAGGTACTATAGGTTCTTCTTAGACATTCTAACAAGCATATGGTCTCCATTAAACTTCAGCCCAATAATCATTGAGTATTTCTAATCTTAAACCTAGCTAAGCAATTTAAGCACTTTGTTTCTCAAGAATCATAATCTTCATTATAATCAACTACAAACAACACATATAAATAATTTAAAGGCATAAAAACCAAGACTCCCTCACATGTTAACACCTAAAGAATTGCTCTACCACACTAATCTAGTTAATAATCCAAATTTCTTGAAAGATTAAGCACATATATTACATACCCACTTACGATCAAGATTATAGACATGTTAACACGCAAATTGTGATGACCCAGACCCAACATATAGTATACAGTACATATTCGCATATATTTATGTGTTACTTTAAAAGTTTATTTATTATTAGTGAATAACTTAATTCAATGCATTCATTAATTGTACTATTTGTTATATTTTTGAAATACGTGCATATAGAGTTTAGTAAAATTAAATAGGGTAACTATTTTAATATTAAAATTATTATATTTTATTATTTTGTATTTAAGTGTTAGATTTCATTATTATTATTATTATTTTTCATTAATTGCTTAAATAACTCTAAGTTTGGAAATGAAAATTTTCTGCTTCTTTTTCTGAATTTTATATTTTTTCTTACTTACTTATCATTTATGTGTCATACGTTCATTGAGTTTGCGTACATAGCATTTCGGGAACGTTGAATAAAAATTATATTAGTGTTCTCTAATGAATAGTATTTCAGCTTTTAATTTAACATTTCAATAACTCATTTGCTTATTATTTGATCTAATTACAACTATTTGACCCAAATACCCAACCCATTGACCAAACCCATTGACCTTGTCATCTTTTCTTTTATAAGCTAAACCAAGCAAGGAAACAAAACAAAAAGAGGGAAAAAATGGCCTTAGGGCCAATTTTCATGAGAAAAAAAAATGAAGAGAAAATGTCCTCAAATCTTGCCAATTGGATCTTCTAGCTTGGTCTTGGAGGTAGATTGAGGTATCCTAGAGTATTGCAAAGCTCCTACAACTTGGTATGTGAGAGATATTTCATGTTATATGCATTTAAATTTCTAGGGTTTAAACTTGAATTTTTACACTTGTTGATTATTGCTATATCTTTGCTCTTAGTTGCTTGTAGTATCTCTTATTGATGTTGTAGAATATTCTTTTGAAGTTATTTGACATCTTGAATGGCTAGAATGGTGAATGTTACATTTTAGAAGGTGATGAATAGTAAAAAACGTGAATAGTAAAATCTTTGTATTCTAGCTTAATTTGTTGCTATTTACATGTGATTTAGGAGTTATTAAACCTAGATTAGAGCCTTGAAGGGGTTGGCAATGCTTGAAATGCAAGATCAATTAGTTGAAGTTCATTTAATGGGGCACTATTCACTCAGGCCCTTTAAATCTTACTCAAAACCTTAATTTAATGATAGATATGTGATGTTGGGTTGATAAAACGGTACCACGTTAAAATTTATCGAATTCCGAGGACGTCGATTTTTATGCCTCTTTGTATGCGCCCATTAGAATTAATACAAATAGTGCCTTAAATACTATTTTAATGTTTGGTTTAGGTTCCATAAATGTAGTTGAGGATAGTTAGATACTTTAGTTAACTAAACCTTGGCTAAAACTAGTTTCGGCATATTGAACTTAAAGGAGAAAATGGAGATTTTAGGCCTCATACTTAACTTTAGCTTGTTTATTGTGTTATATTTGTTGTAGAGACTAAGAGATTCATGTTAGTTAAAGCTGAAAATTGAGGTTTAAGTGTTAGTGTATATTATGTTGCTTTATTATTTTGGTTACTAGTTCATAACCGAGTTGTGTTTCTTGTTCAAATAAGGTAATTAGCTTGAATGTCATACTACCTACATGAAAATGATTGTTTAACTATAAATGCATGTGATTTAGATCTAATATTTATCTTGAATGCTAATTTGATTGGAAATGAAGATAAGTGTTTTGGTGTAACATCTATTCTTTAAGCTTATGATTTAATTTTAGATTGAAGAGTTAGTTTAATTGTGAAGTGGTTTAGTTAGAATGTAAGTTAATTGTGAAGTAGTTATTTATTGGCTTGTTAAATGTTATCTTTAACTTGAGTCTGCTATGAATGTGAGATGAAATTGTTCTTATTTTAAGTTGTTGTCAAGTTTGTAACGCCCCGATCCCTCACGAGACCGGGACTCGTATTTATCATGCTATTCTCACCCAATTCCAAACTCCGGGCACAAAATTTTAGGGAAACACAGACGGAGTCTCCCCTGTTTATAGGACTAAACTGGTACCTGCACAAGGACACCCATGATGCTAGATCCACAAACAGCAACTCTTATAACCAATCCTCTAAGATTTTTATGGGCCACCCGCGATCACAAGGCCATCCGAGCCTTGGAACAACAATTACATATAACACACAAGCAAGCAAAGCATTTCTAATTTTAACTATAGGTAGTTAGATACAACAATAGCCAAGTTCTACTTCCAAGTTTGTTAATCACACAAGCATGCAAAAGAATAAGTTTACTATGGATTATTACATGTCATTCCACTTTATATCCAACATACAAGATTACAAATTATTACATTCACCATTTATACTCAAGACCCCAAGGTCACAAAAAGGCAATCAACAACAACTCCACGCAAGCTTCTCATTTTAGACAACCTTATCACACAAGAAGTCATCGAAATTGCTTAACTAGCACTTCTTCCTCTTCTTCTATCAGCTGAGGATTCACCTCAGCTTCACCTGAAACATATTAAATGAGGAATGAGCAACAATGTTGCCCAGCGAGGGAGGTGATGCAACATGCCAACGTGCAACATGATATGCAACACAAGAAAACATATATAAGCCACGTAAACCAACAAGACAATAAGCCAAGCAATTAATCACTTTAAAAAGGATACGGTTCCACTTCCAAGTCTTCGATCACGAGCCACGATCCACGAACATCACGAACATGCCGGCAAACCCCAAACACCACAATTGGGATACTCCGGATGTATCCCGATCCTACGACCCTTTCTCCCGAGGTATGTCCATGCCCAGCAGGTGAACCACGCCTCTGGGGTAGTGGAGTATGCCTCAGCGAGAAAGGGAATAGGCACCATGGTAGTCGAGGGAGCACGGCAAGCCCGACGCCGCCAGTGTTTCTCGACGCTACCATGTCCGATAAAGGTTGCGCAACCCAATACAAGTCATAAGCAATCAATATAACACATAACACGTAAGAGGGATGACAAAGTAGGCCGCCCTCACATATATGCACGATAAAAGTTTATATAAGCACGATTTTCGCTAATAGATGCCAAAAGAAGCAATCAACACAATTAATTCCAATAATCTACTCAATTAACTTAAATACATCCTAAATATTCAACGCAAGGCATTACTAACACACAACAAGTTCCAAATGTAACTAAAAAGGCTAAAAACTACTTTTCCCCTTTCTTTAACCGAGCTTTCTTTCTCCTAAGCATGGTTCGAGATTCCCAATCATACCTTAGTCTTTCTATATTCCTAATTAAGCTCAAAGGTACCTTTTAAAGTCACTAAAACTCATTTTTGAAGCAAAAGTTCGGGAAGGCCCCGAACGGGTTTGAACTATAGCCATACTAACCGAACCCCATTTTCGCGAAACGAAAGCACCAAAGGTGCTTCCTTAGCTCAAGGATACCCAAATCAATGCCCAAACTTGCCCGGATTGCTTAACGTATAAAACCCCCTTTTTAAAGTAAGCTAATTATGCAATTAAGTTCAAATTCGAGTGATTCAACCTAACGTGGCTTTTCAACTAACTTCCCTAGGGTCTAGAGCACCTAATTGAGCCATCAATTCAAGTCAATTAGCAAATTTTCTCAAAACCCTAGTTCTAGGCACTATTCATCATCTCTTTGATCAAATTCAACATTCAACCATTAAATTTGTTATCAAACCACAAAAGTTAGCTCTATAGACATTAAATAACTCATAGAAAGCATTCATAACAAGTTTTATAGCTAATATCAACAAATCAATAAAATTCAATATATGCACATAAACTTTAAAAATAAATAAATGCATCTCCCTCACAATTTTGAAGATGAAGAAGCTTGTTGAAGACTCTAGGTTGCTCAAAACCCCTCCCAAGATGAATCTAGAAGCTCAAAATGCAAGATTGTTGAAGCAAGAATCTCCTTTTTTCCTTCTCCTTTGGTATTTTCGGCCTGCTACAGTAATTCCTGCACATTGTTCTTCTTTTTTTTTTGTGTGTTTTAATGAGCTTATGTGATTTATATAAGATTAAGTTGAGGTGGGGTCAAGTTTGGGTATTTAAAAGGTCACTAGAATGCGCGTTATTAACTTAAAAACGAGCCTAAGATGAAAAGTAATGTTAGTTATTTAAATCTCTAAGTTTGTTACGTAATACTATTCACTTAACTACTAAAAACATTTTCTAAACGAGCTCTCCTATCGCCTCTAGCTCAATTGCACATTTTTCCCACTCCTCTAACAATTAATGTGATTTAATAAAAATACTAATTCAATAATAGAATATAGTTTGAAAATGGGATGAATAGTAGCTAAAGAAGCCAATTAATAAGGCACAGAAGGAAATGCGCAAACAATAGATGCAACAGTAAATAAATGTACGGCTAAAATCTCGGGCGTCATAAAGTTCTTATTATTATTATTATTTTTTGGTTTGCTTCAAAGTAGACAAAAGTGGTAATGTGTTCTTTTACATATCTAGCTTGAGTATTAGAGTTCATAATGTTGTAGGAGTGTTCTTTTGCTAGCATTTGAAGTTTTTATGGTAGTTTATTGATAGAATAAAGTTTAGTTAGTTAAATGTAAAATGGTAGACAAAGTGTTTGTTTAAATGCATTAATGAAGTTTATATGTTAGAAACATGCTTAATATGACTTATGAGCAAGGAATCAACAAAGAATTTCAAGTAGTTTTGCTTAAATGAATTCAACCCCTTTGTGTTTCTTTTGAATTCTTGAGGCTTTGATGACTAGTTAGGCTTAGAAGTTGTTGATTAATAGCTCTTAGGAGTGTTAGAGTCCAAAACATGTTAGTCAAGCAAGAAAATAGCAAAAGGACTCAAGTGTGCTTGTGTGTATGTGTTCTGTTTGGATCAGTGCACTGTACCCGACTTTTGGAGCCTTTCGGACATAGCAAACATGCTCAAAAATTAACCAAATTTGTACAGCAGCTAGATTAGGCAGTTTAGAGCAAATGTTGATTTCTAGGGCTAAGGCTAATTCTAATGTTTTAGGCCTCCGATTTAGCCATTTTCGAAATGTGTGTAGGAAAAATCGTTGGTGCAGGGCAGTTTAGAGTAGTTGCACGGAAAAGGGTATAACTTATGGAATTTAACTCGGAATTAGGCACCGTTTGATTCTAAAATCATCTACACTCGAAGAGCTACGTTTCTACACAAAAATTAGTCAGTTTGGAGGTCAATAGCATTTGTAACTGAATTGACTAAGATAAGCTTCTGTTAAGAGATTTGTTGGATTATTTGAGAATTTCTTGAACTTGTAGCATAGCTAGATAGTTGAATTGGTATACATGTTATAATTGTTATATTTAGTATTTTTTGTGTTATAAATTGATACGTGGGTAAGGTTAGCCTACTTTGCTAACCTCCCGACTTTTTATTTACTTGCTATCTTGAGATCTCGAATGTGTTATATGGAGTGAACATGCTTATATCTTGTTATATTGTTTATATTGCTTGTAAATTGTATTGTATGTGTGAAGTTATGATTATGATTGGAATACTTGGCTACTTGAGTGATTACTTGGATTATGTGTTAAATTAAAGTATAAAATGTGATTATGGCATGCAAGATAACTTGTTTAGAAATAGTTGAGTTGTCTTAAGTTAAATAAAGTTGTTGTATTTAGGTAAGGGTCTTGAGTGGTAAT
Source organism: Ehretia macrophylla (assembly GCA_037974665.1). Taxonomy (NCBI): domain Eukaryota; kingdom Viridiplantae; phylum Streptophyta; class Magnoliopsida; order Boraginales; family Ehretiaceae; genus Ehretia; species Ehretia macrophylla. The sequence goes on along the minus strand of CM075776.1, from coordinate 39,773,341 downwards.
TAAAGAAGATTTGGTGCAATTGGAATGGATTCTTGGCTTTTCTAAGGTGAGGGAGTCTTTTTCCCTTTTGTGCATTTTTGTTTTTTTAATTTTTTTTAGATTATATGATTTAACTAATTGATAAAGTTTTCATGTACCATTTATTTATTATCTCGTGATTACTCGTGTTTGTTTGATATTATCTCGTGAATTCTTGAATTCGTGTCGGGTTGCGCAACCTTTTCGGACATGGTAGCGTCGAGAAACACGGGCGGCGTCGGGCTTGCCGTGCTCCCTCGACTACCATGGTGCCTATTCCCTTTCTCGCTGAGGCATACTCCACTACCCCAGAGGCGTGGTTCACCTGCTGGGCATGGACCTACCTCGGGAGAAAGGTTGTAGGATCGGGATACATCTGGAGTATCCCAATTGTTGGTGTTTGGGGTTTGCCAGCATGTTCGTGATGCTCGTGGTTCGTGGCTCGTGAGTGAAGACTTGGAAGTGGAACCGTATCCTTTTTAAAAGTGATTAATTGCTTGGCTTATTATCTTGTTGGTTTATGTGGCTTATACATGTTATCTTGTATTTGCATATCATATTGCACGTTGGTATATTGCATCACCTCCCTCGCTGGGCAACTTTGTTGCTCACTCCTCATTTAATATGTTTCAGGAGAAGTTGAGGTAGTCCTCTAGCTAGTAGCGGTAGTAGAAGATGAGGAAGTGCTAGTTAAGCAATTTCCGTGACTTCTTGTGTGATAAGGTTGTCTAAAATGTGAAGCTTGCGTGGAGTTGTTGTTGATTGCCTTTTTGTGACCTTGGGGTCTTGAGTATATTTGGTGAATGTAATAATTTGTAATCTTGTATGTTGGATATAAAGTGGAATGACATGTAATAATCCATAGAAAACTTATTCTTTTGCATGCTTCTGTGATTAACAAACTTGGAAGTATAACTTGGCTATTGTTGTATCTAACTACCTATGGTTAAAATTAGAAATGCTTTGCTTGCTTGTGTGTTATATGTAATTGTTGTTCTAAGGCTTGGATGGCCTTGAACCTTTGAATTTTAAGTATAAAAGCTTGTTTTAGTATATTGTGGCTATTTTGAGCATTTACAGGTTTGAAAAATGTCCCAGGTACAGAGGAAACTCTGTCCGTTTTCCCTAAAATTTTGAGACTGAGTTGGAATTGGGTTGAGAATAGCTTGGTTATTAGAGCTTCCGGTCTCGTGAGGGATCGGGGCGTTACAAATATACACAAAGATAGCACAAATCCCTCACATGAATTAAGTCCCTGTCCACTACTTAACAATCTGCATAGCAACTGGGAATCAAGGAGAAATTTAAAGATTCATGGCAGCCTCAAGGGATTGTCCACAGCAGCGCCGACAGCCTCATAACCATCCACGCCGGTGGAAAACAGCCACACCAGCGCTGGTACTCGGCGCCCACACACATAACAAAATCAACTAATACAGCTTGCTTACGATAATATGAGGTAAAAATCTAGAATTTCAAGCTAGATCATAAATGAATTACAATCAACATTTCAAAGCTTAACAAATCTATAATTCCAATTAAACAACAAGATGGAAACCCTCACTTGTTTAATTCCTGCTTCCAATCTGCCTTCTACCCCTTTCGTCGAGCTTGCCGTCGGATGAGAGGCTTCGTGCTCTAATTAAAATGTCTATCTTCTTTCTTTTCTTTTTTTTTCTTCGCCAAAGCTGCAGCCTCTCTCTCTTTCTCTCTCTCTCTCTCTCTTTCTGCACGATGGTATGCTGGTGGAGTGAAAGTGGTGAGATGAGTGTTGATTGTGTGGGTGAGGTACATGTGTGTGTGTCGCGTGAGAGAGATGAAAAATCAGAATGGATTTGGTGGTTTTGTGTGGCCATGCGCGTGTGTGTAGTTGAGAGTGGGTGAGATAAAATTTTTATGTGGCTGAGTTATTTTGCTGTTTATTTAATTATTTAATTATTATTATTATTATTATTATTATTATTATTATTATTATTATTATTATTATTTCCTATTGAAGACCTCAAAATAAACTAATTAGAATTAAAAGATCGGGTGTCTCAGAAATTCGCTTAGTCTCGGCCCTGCTTCGCACTCAATTTAAAGACAACCGATTAGAAGTACCTAAGATAAATTTAAATAATAATATAATATATAAAAATAATAATTATCCCAGAGCCAATTATTCCTTAAATTAATTAAACGCAATTAACAAAAAATAATAATTTATTAACTATTCTACGTAAATCAATTATTTATAACTCATATATATCTAAAGGGTAATTTAATAACAATATAATCATTCTCAAATTCGGGATTTCACACTAAATTAGCAATTTAAATTAATTAAAATATTCACAAGGTAACTTTTAATAAATAAAATACTAAAGTAACAAAATAATTATTCTCGACAAGTTGATTAAATACAATTAAAATTATTACAATAATGAAATATTAACTGTTTGTTTCTTATAAAATACAAAATAATAATTGTTTCATGAAGTTTCATTACTTAATTTATTAATTATAGATAATAATAATAAGTAAAATTCCGGATTAAAAATCTAATTAAAATGCAATTTAGTAAAATAATTATGCAGTTTCTAATTAAAAATCTATATGCCAGGTCTGGGCGTCACACTCTTCCCCCTACAAAGAATTGCGTCCTCGCAATTCCTTACTCTCAAAAGAGATCTCCATATCAACCATGACAACCCTGGTCGAAATTGTTGCTGAAGAGAAGCATCGCCCAAGAATGCCAAAAGAACTCCACATACGAATTCCCGATAAAAGAGTCGAACAAGAAACCCATTCTAAAATTCTGAGTCCCAAGTAAATGCCAAGATGCAAGTAAATAATATGAATCATAACCCCCAGTCTCAAAGAATACCATTAGTTCTAATTATTGATTAAGAATCCATGAAGAATTTTCATAAGAATGCCGCAAGAATTTCATATTGAAAATTCAGAATAAGGGTACCAAATAAAGGTCCCTATAAGGAGCACTAGCTAATCATGCTTCCATAAATAGAAATGCCACACAAGAATTCCAAATGAAATACCAAACAAGAAGGCCAACCGAGTATTCCAAATGATATTACTAATGGAGATGCTGTTAAAGGTCGACTGACATTAAATAATTTCTTCCCAATAAAATACCAAAAGAATATCCCACAAGAAACTCCACTGCAATCGTCACCTCTCCGTAGAAAACCAGTCATGTATATGGATGCTTCTAACTCCTTATAGATTAGTTATGAATGCATGCCAAAAGTAATTATTTAAATATAAAAGAGACTCTTTTGATTCTTACCCAATCCCTGAAGTACTCCATGCGGGTTCACAAAGTATACCACAGCCAGATCCCTGTGGGTAGAAGCCCTATCTGTAGCACTTCCCTGGGTAGTACTACTCACTCCTGTCTCCCATTTACGACAGTATTTCACCTGATGTAAGTGACTTCCACAACCTGTACAACGTCTCGTTCGTTTCCAACAATCTACAACATAATGCCCCTGGCATTTGCAATAACTACAACGCACAAGCTGAAATGACCTCTTGGCAGTCTACTAGGCCCTGTTTCTGGGTCATGTTGCCTCTTTTCTCCCTTAGTCACCCCTTCAAATGACTCCTGCATGATCTGAATTTCAAGGCCCCGTACCACTCTCAACATAGTTTCTGCTACTTGAACCAGCATCCAAACTTGCTCAGCAATAGAGGTATGATAACCTGTCTTCTCTCTTGATGACCCCTCATCCCCCGGTAGCTTGCCTTCTTCCATCTTTGCTCTACAGAGGGGAAGAGGTTACTTACCAGTTTAAGGGTGATATATGCATGCAGTTGATGTCATTTATATTAGACTTCTCATAAGATGCTCATATTATATGTGATAGAATTTCACATGCTAAGCAATTATTTCATATGCACAATTAATGCCTTAGTCTATTATGCAATTATCAACTATACTAAAGGCTAATAACTCTTAGTGGGATTAGCAAGTTATCATGCTATTTGTAACAACTTAGTTCACAGAATTCAATCACGCATATCATTACTAGTATTTGAGGTAAGTAGTTATTCGTAGAATCATTTGGAGAAGCATTTAATCACATAAATACAAGTATCATACAATCTTCACATATACACAATTACGACACGTAGGGCACACTTGTATTCAAAAACACACAAGCCTCATATACAAGCACACACATTCATTCGAGTCATGACTACATGCGCACATTCAGGGGTTGTTACCTAACAGCCCAAGGACCCTGTCCCGGCTGAGAGCTAACTAAAGAAGCTCTGATACCAACTGTAACACCCCGATCCCTCACGAGATCAGAGTCCCATAACCCAAACCCAAGGCACAAAAAACGAGGGAAAACGGGTGGAGTCTTCCCTGTTTATAGGATATTCTAACCCTGTTTCTAGAGAATTTTTCACACAAAAACTCCACAATTAACACAAGACATTGAAATTCCCAAGATAATGCTAGTTATCTAGGCTTAGCAAAATAGTCTATAGAGTTCTAGATTAGATAGCTAACAGTCTTAATGTCCTCCAAAAATATTACAGACCGCTAGCTTAGGTGAACTTTAGCTTAGTTACATATTTACATTTATCAAATATTTACAAGGCACACAGGCCTCAAAAGATTTCATATTAACCACTACATTTACAAGAACTACCACACAACACTACACAGGAACTCAAAGAGACTCCCGAGCCTCCTACTCCGTCTCCAGAGGAACTGAACCTGCCTCACTTGCAATAGTTTAAAGAAAAAAGGAATGAGTATACATTATGAGTATACTCAGTGAGGGAGGTGTACAAATACCTGGAAAGGTTTTCACAAGATTCTCATGCAATGTAAATAAACAAGTGTATCATGTAGCTCAAGTAACAATAAGACCAAGTGATAAAATCGATTGCAAGACTAAATGCTAACTCAAGGAGATAAAGCTACAAGCTTACTTTAGAAGTTTTAGCTCGGAAACAAATCATAAACAGCAGTAAAACATCTCACACATTAAACAACAACTCAACATTAACCAACACTTTAATAGAAATACAATTATAAGTAACAATCATATTGAAAAGGATGCGGTTCATCTTCTTGCTTTTAATCTCGAACCACAAACTTCACGAACATGCCGGCAAACCTCAAACACCAACAATTGGGATACTCCGGATGTATCCCGATCCTACGACCCTTTTTCCCGAGGTAGGTCCATGCCCAGTAGGTGAACCACGCCTCTGGGGTAGTGGAGTATGCCTCAGCGAGAAGGGAATAGGCACCATGGTAGCCGAGGGAGCACGACAAGCCCGATGCCGCCCGTGTTTCTCGACGCTACCATGTTCGAAAAGGTTGCGCAACCCCAAAAGTCAATCACAAGATAGTAAATAAATAGTACATACAACATTTATTTATTACTAGGCACAGAAATGAGGACAACAAAGTAGGTTGTCCTCATTCACGTAGTAATAGAATCAAGTAGTCAATAATGAATTCCAATTGAGGATGTGACTCTTTTAATCATACATATAACTAAGCATTTATGAGTAAACATTAACTTATATAAGATTTACATGACTTCCCAGCAATATAAAGTGAGCTTTTCTTTTAGGAAACAAAAGTACGCGCATTAGCTTATGTGGAATGAATAAATCAAACTAAAATGAATTGTTAATATTGAACCATTTCAACTACTAACTGACTTTAGTAATTAGGGTAGCCATTATCCACATTAGGGTGGTGGTGACTCTTGAACTACTTTACTACTTAGGTCAAACGGCTTCCCAATGTCAATTAAATTCTACCTGCATAATCCAGTTAACATGTAATAGTCATCAACTTTATTTCAGCTTGTTCGAATTAATTCTTTAAGCATTTTACACAATTCCTTAAGACAATTTAGCATTGCTAATCTGATTACTAGTTAAAAGTATTAACTAGATAACACTAAACGCTTTAAACTACCCCGTAGTTCAACTCATATACAGCTCCGATAGTACAAATAGTAACACCTTCGTGAAGATAATAGAAGTAGTAATCAATATAATGTTATCGATAACTACTTAAAATTACTTACCAACAACAATATTATTCATAACTGCCCATAAACTATATACCAGCAGCAACATTATTTATTGCTATGCAATCATTTCATGCAGTAATATGAAATTCTTTAACTAGAACCAGTAGACTTTAATCTAGAGCTTAACACAAGCTAACTATTTTAATGAGTGAAACACAGTGAGTTAAGTCCTTCAGGCCACATCAATCGAGTAGCCCATTAGCATCTAAAATCTTCATATTCTAACCATATTTACTAATCAACTTTACGAGCTTAACTCAAATATAAACTCTTACGTTAAGTCTTACCTATGTAACCGTTTTCCTTCACTTATTTTAAAACCATCTTCTTAATCTTTATTTGTCCACCTAAGAGTTTCACACATAAGAAAAGAAAAAGTAAAGATGCAAGACTAGCTACGAAACACGATTTTTTACATAATAGTCATAGAGTAATTGGGAAACAAGAAATTGAACAAGGAGATAACCTCCCAGCAGCTGCAAGCCGCTGGTAATAACTGTTCATCACTGGCGTAGGGACTGCCAATGCGGGGCAGACAGCTATCCGCATTCCCACACCCCAAAACCCCATTTTTTTAAAGCTTTTTGGTGCAAGGTTATGTTTATAACGCGTAGGACTTTAGCTTATAGGTCTGACCAAGTCTTAATTAGTTCACATAGAAGGTACTATAGGTTCTTCTTAGACATTCTAACAAGCATATGGTCTCCATTAAACTTCAGCCCAATAATCATTGAGTATTTCTAATCTTAAACCTAGCTAAGCAATTTAAGCACTTTGTTTCTCAAGAATCATAATCTTCATTATAATCAACTACCAACAACACATATAAATAATTTAAATGCATAAAAACCAAGACTCCCTCACATGTTAACACCTAAAGAATTGCTCTACCACACTAATCTAGTTAATAATCCAAATTTCTTGAAAGATTAAGCACATATATTACATACCCACTTACGATCAAGATTATAGACATGTTAACACACAAATATACACAAAGATAGCACAAATCCCTCACATGAATTAAGTCCCTGTCCACTACTTAACAATCTGCATAGCAACTGGGAATCAAGGAGAAATTTAAAGATTCACGGCAGCCTCAAGGGACTGCCCGCAGCAGCGCCGGCAGCCTCACAACCATCTACGCCGACGGCAAACAGCCACACCAGCGCCGGTACTCGGCGCCCACACACATAACAAAATCAATTAATACAGTTTGCTTACGATAATATGAGGTAAAAATCTGGAATTTCAAGCTAGATCATAAATTAATTACAATCAACATTTCAAGGCTTAACAAATCTATAATTCCAATTAAACAACAAGATGCAAACCCTCACTTGTTTAATTCCCGCTTCTAATCTGCCTTCTACCCCTTTCGTCGAGCTGCCGTCGGATGAGGGGCTTCGTGCCCTAATTAAAATGTCTATCTTCTTTCTTTTCTTTTTTTTTTCTTCGCCAAAGCTGCAGCCTCTCTCTCTCTCTCTCTCTCTCTCTCTCTTTCTGCCCGATGGTATGCTGGTGGAGTGAAAGTGGTGAGATGAGTGTTGATTGTGTGGGTGAGGTACATGTGTGTGTGTCGCGTGAGAGAGATGAAAAATCAGAATGGATTTGGTGGTTTTGTATGGCCATGCGCGTGTGTGTAGTTGAGAGTAGGTGAGATAAAATTTTTATGTGGCTGAGTTATTTTGCTGTTTATTTAATTATTTAATTATTATTATTATTATTATTATTATTATTATTATTATTTCCTATTGAAGACCTCAAAATCAACTAATTAGAATTAAAAGATCAGGTGTCTCAGAAATTCGCTCAGTCTCGGCCCGGCTTCGCACTCAATTTAAAGAAAACCGATTAAAAGTATCTAAGATAAATTTAAATAACAATATAATATATAAAAATAATAATTATGCCAGAGCCAATTATTCCTTAAATTAATTAAACATAATTAACAGAAAATAATAATTTATTAACTATTCTACGTAAATTAATTATTTATAACTCATATATATCTAAAGGGTAATTTAATAACAATATAATCATTCTCAAATTCGGGATTTTACACTAAATTAGCAATTTAAATTAATTAAAATATTCACAAGGTAACTTTTAATAAATAAAATACTAAAGTAACAAAATAATTATTCCCGACAAGTTGATTAAATACAATTAAAATAATTACAATAATGAAATATTAACTGTTTGTTTCTTATAAAATAAAAAATAATAATTGTTTCATGAAGTTTCATTACTTAATTTATTAATTATAGATAATAATGATAAGTAAAATTCTGGATTAAAAATCTTATTAAAATGCAATTTAGTAAAATAATTATGCAGTTTCTAATTAAAAATCTATATGCCAGGTCTGAGCGCCACAATATAGCTTCACATATCACTGGTTCTTGATTACCAACTTGTTTACAAATCTGAGCATACATAAGCATGCGTTCAACAACTTTTTTAATTTGTTTATCAGTCATACCATCTATATTCCATTCATAAATAGTACAATGATCAAAACTAGCATTTTTACTAAGATTAGTAGTATCTTCTTCATATAAAATATCCTGTGGAGTAGGACGAGGATAATAGTACCTATTATTCTTAGGTTTACTAGCAAATTTACTAGATTCTCCTCTTTCTATTTTATTTACTTCCTCTGAAATATTCATTATTGATGATTTATTTTGAGGAATTAATTCATCTTCTGACTGAGAACTGTCAGAATTAATCTGTGTAGATCTATCAGACCCTAGATCAGACAATAATCCAATATGTAAATGAACTAAATTTTTATTAAGCAAATTGTCAATTTTTGACTCAGGATCCATCTTAAATCCTTCTAATTTAGGAGCAGGTTGAAAACCTGTTTTCTTAGCTTGAGAAGAAGATGTTTCTCCTAATTTCAATTTTCTTGTATCCTGGAGTGTTACCTTTGGAGGTTTTTGTTTTAAAGAATCTAATATTTGATTAACCTTTTTTTCTAAAATAAGTAATCGTTCTCCTACAATTTGTAGAGTACAATTAGTATAATTTTCTTGTTGAACAAGAGAGTTCAAATCCTGTATCATAACAGAAGCATTACCATTTTCAAATAATTTTAGAAAAGCTTTAGATTCAATTTAAAAATCATCTTTTCCAATAATTAATGGTTTAGTAGGGGGGAAAACAGATTTTTGCTTGTTACCTTGAACATCAGTCCATTCTCTCTCTATTGTCTTAATAGCAAAAGAAACACAATGATCAACAAACCAAGGAACAAATTTATAATTTTTTTGTTCTTTTCTCATAAAATCATAATATTGATTTTTAATATTTTGCCATTGGGTTTTATCGAAAGATGAAGAAATCCATTCCTGAATAGGTTGCCAATGAACATTTAAAAATTCATTGTTAACATAAGTTTTTTACCAACTTCCGGGACAAAAAGTGAGTTTGGTTGTCATCATACGTGAAAACTCATTTCAGATGGAGTAATATCCTCATTATTAATTCCATGAGGAATTTGATTATGTGAAATTCTTATCGCATCTATCTTTTCGGTGGGTTGAACTATTTCACCTTCTTCAGATGGTGGTTTAAACCTATCTATTTCCTTATTAGGATCTTCTCTAATATAAGAAGTAGAGGCTCTCGATGACTGAGAAAATTCCACAATCGGAGATATATAAGAGTGATTCGATGAAAAAGACCTAATTAATGAAGGTTCTTGTTTAAATCTAAGAAAGACATCACCTTCAGTTGTCTAAATAACTTTAGATAAATCTGATTGAATTCTAGGTTGGCTAGGAGTCACCTTTTCTAATTTCCAATTTTCAGGAAAGTCTATTTCTTCCCATTTAATCATTCTTCTAGTAGTAATAGGAATAATCTTTCCTTTTTCAATATTATGACCAAGAAATCTAACCCTAGTTTGAAATAAAAGCATTTTTGTTTTGAAAATAACAAGATCATTTTGTATAACAATTTTCTTAAATATATCAAGATGTTTAAAATGTTGTTGTATGTCTTTAGAAAAGACCATAATATCATCTATATATACGATAATAAAATCGTTAGAAGGAATAAATATTTCATTCATAATATTCTGAAATTTAGAATGAGCATTTTTTAATCCAAATGGCATAACATTCCATTCATAATGTCCAATGGGAACAACAAAAGCAGTTTTATATCTGTCTTTTTCACTAATCTGTATTTGCCAATATCCAGATTTAAGATCAAAATTTGAAAATATTAATGCATTATGCAATCGATCCAAAAGATCTTTCTTATTAGGAATAGAATACCTAATCTATTTCAACACTTTATTAAGTGGCTTATAATTTATAACAAGTATAGGATTACCTCTTTCTTGTTCTGCATGTTTATTGACATAAAAAGCAGTATAACTCCATGGAGAGTATGATTTTCTAATAAGATGCTTATCTATAAGATTAACTATTTCTTTTTTACATAAATCAAGATATTCCTGATTCATCTGACAAGGACGAGCCTTAGTAGGAATCATTTTCTCATTAAAATCAATTTCATAAGGTAAAGAAACAATATGCTTCTTTCTAGCCCAAAAAGCATTTGGGTGGTCATTACAGATTTGTAAAGAAAAATCATGAGTAAGATGTTTAATCTTATCCTGTAATTTAGGATTTTTCAACATATTATCAATATTATTGATATTCATCTCATGTTTTAAGAAATTCAAATGTGATTCCTTAGCTTTTATTAAATTAGCTATCTGACCTAAGATTTTTTCTCTAGGTTCAGTAATAAAACGAAATATCACAGGTTCTTTATTATAAGTTCCTGTTATTCCATGATTGTCTATGCCTAATATTGGCATAATTTCATTTATAAAAGGAGTTCCTAGAATTATAGGACACGTCATGTTTTCAATTAAAAGAAAACTATTAGATATACAAACGTTTTCATAACATATAAATGCCTGAGGTAATTTATATTTAACCCTTAATTTTTCTCCTGATGCAGAAGAAATAGAATGAGCAGTTTTCTCAAAATACTGAGTTGGAATTAATCCTTCCTGTATGCAATTAAGATCAGCACCAGAATCAATCAAAACAATCATATCTTTAATCATATGATTTGGTTGAATAAGTAAATTAATTCTAACCAACCATTTTTGTGTAGTAATAACCTTCAATATATTAAGAAGATTTAAATCTACCATAGCATCTGGTAAAGTATTAGAGGAACTAGGTTCCTGATGAACAAACATATCAATTTGTTCTTTAATTAATTGATTTTCTTGTCTAAGATCATTGATCTGACTTTGAAGTTTATTAACTTCCTGTCTTAAGTCATAATGAGTGATAGGAATATTTTTCCTTTTTTTATCATTTATTTGATTAATAACATCCTTAATATTATAACCTTGTTTTGAACTGAAAATCTTTTCTATGGGTTTGTCAACATAATTTTCTTTGGAATAATGTTCCAAAATCTTTAATTTTAAAGAATCATCTTTAATATCTTCTAATAGTTTTAAAACATCTGACCACTTATCAGCAGTAATCATATTGACTTTTAAATCATCAAATTGAGATAATATCTTATAATATTCATCATTAATATTATTAGTTTTACATGCACACGGAGAATCCTCCTTAGAAGATATATTATCAACTTTATCAAAAGAAGATTCGATATCTGAGCTATCTAAGCTAGAACTAGACAAATTATCTATGTCAATAAGTAATTTTTCCAATTGTTCTTTAGTGTGATCATCAAGATCTAAAGCATTTATCTTCTTTAGGAATTGCCGACATTTATTAGCATAATGATCTTTTTTACCACATCGATAACACGTGGGAATAGGCTTGGGCTTAGGTTTATATCCCTTTCTTTCATTTCTCTCTCTTCTTTTTCTAGCTTTCCGCTTATATTTAGGAGATGTATAATATTCCTTAGGCTTTTTAGGCCCTTTAGACTTAGTAAGTCTACGAGTAAATGGAAGTTCCATTGCAAATTGTTCACAAAATTGACCTAATGTCTGTCTATCTGTCAGACCTTGTGACACCCGAGAATTTTACCATAAATTTATTTATAATTGTTGCATATCTATGTGCGCATTTCTACGTGCATCATCTTTCTTGCTTAATTGTTTTTATTAGAGGCTACTATTCATAATATTTTTGACTGTTTTAAAAGTTCAATTTTATATTTTTTCTATGTCACCTGACATTTAAAAGGGACAGAGAAATTGTCGTTTTGAACTTTCGAGCTTAGGAGTGTGCGTTTGGAAAATATTTTCCGTGATAATTGAATAGTGTTACGTTAGAATAGTACTAGTTTCAACTAAAAACATTTGAAATTGCAATTAACCTTAGTTGATCAAGTTTTGAGACTAATTAGGTTAGATTATTAATTATGCACCACATATTGTGATAACCCGAACCCGACATGCATTTAAAGGCATTTAACTGCATTTAATTAAGTGACATCTTAAATGTTAGCATTGGATTTGTGTTTATTTTTAGTTAAACATTTATTTGAAGCTTTATTTTCATATTTATTTTAGAAGTAATTAGAATAATACTTGAACTAATTATTTTAACGAAATATCAACTACTTTTCACATTTATGTTAATCGGTTTTATTTTTCTTGCACCTTAAAGCTCAGTTTTCAATTAAATAAAAAGTAGCTCCGAGCCGAAGTAAATTTTGAACTATGTTATTTTCCGAAAACTGTATTTTCTTAAATTCTTTGAAGTTTAATTGTTGTTCTTTTATTGTCGCAAAGTGCATAGCATATCGAGAGAGATAGTTAGGAAATGATTTTCAGTCCTCAGCAAATAGTGGAAACTAGTATTTAGTGTTTTAATTTTAGTATTTTAAGTTGTATTTAACTAGAATTGGATTTATGTTAGTTGTTTTAGCTTTAAAACGCATAAAACAAGCTTATTTGACCAAGTTTAAGTTAGTTGACCAAGCCTTGACCACGTTGACTTGTTGTCATCTATAAAATAGCTTAAATTAGCACAAAATAAAAAAAAAGAAGCTGGAAACAGAACATGAAGGGCCGAAAATATGAAGAAGAAGAAAAAAAAGATTTCAAGCCAAATCATCAAAGTTTCACGTGAGCTTGCACGGGGTGGTTTCTGAGGCGTCCTACGAGGTTTTCCTAGCGTCTAGGAGCGTCTAAGGTGAGGGTTTTATCATTATTTGCGCATTTGAATATTTTGTGTATTAACTTTGATTTTTGGGTTTTATCCGTATATTGTTGTTTTAATTGATTTGAGGCTTAAAATATGTTCCCTAGCAATCGTAGAACATGTATTTCTAGCTTTTTAACTTTTTCTACGGTTGAATATCGAAATTGAAATACAAATTGTTAGTTGAATAGTAATTTGTGAATAGTAAACCCTTGAAACGATGAAGTTGCGTTGTTATGCTGTCTGTTGATGTGGAAAGATGCTAGGTATGCTAGGATGCCTAAATGCATAATTTGTTTAGGTTGCGTAATGAAAAAAATGAGAGAAATGCATTGGTGAAAGTCGGGGTCGTTTAGGTCGAGTTTAGCATTTTCTCGTATTACGTGATGGCATTGTCTTGGGAGGCCATGGAAGCACTTTTGGCGCTGTTGTGGCGTTGGTTGGGTGTTTGGTTAGTATAGTTGTAGTTCAAACGAGCAAAGGGGGAAAATCGGGACTTTGCGTGAATTCTAGGGTAAAGTAGGGTTTCGGGATCTTTAGACGTGCCTTATGGTGACCTAGGAGGATTGGTGAAGTCGATTTCCGAAACTCGTGGCTCGTTTGAAAGTAGTAGTGTAGTGAAAGTTGGGGTCATTTTTGTGATTTTGTGTGTTTTCATAGTATATTGATTATAGAATGCTTATATTGCATATAGAATGCTTATATTGCTTATGGAATGCTTATAATGCCTATAGAATACTTGTTATTGCTTGATAATGTTAGTTGGTGTTATTCTTGTTACTTACTTGATTGTAAATGCTTGTTAATACTTGTTAATGCTTATTACGCTTGTTAGAGTTGATTGTTGATTGAAATGTTTAACAATTGTTGATAATGCTTGATATCTCGTTTATCTCCTCTATTTTGTATTGTTGTGCTATCGCTCGTTATCGCCTTGTGTCGTGTCTTGCATTGCATAGTGTCAGGCGCGTGAGTGATGGGCCTCTCTAGGTAGCCTCGGGTTGCCAGTGTTGGTTGCTCTAGCTCCGTGTCCTATTCCCTTTTCTTGCTTGGGTTGCCTCCCAGGGAGATTTGGGTCGTAGAATTGATGGTTACTCCCGGGGTATTCCAAACTGGTGTTATAAGGTGGTTGCGAGCTTATTGTCATCGTTGTCAACATCAAGCTCGAGATTGATGTATCGCTCGTGAAATGGTATATTGCTCGTAAGAGTGAACCATAGCCTTCAGAGTGTGGTATAGCTTTGAATGGTTGTGTTAATGCTTTCTTGATTGGTTATTATATTGTCGTTTGTATTGAATGCTTTCTTATTGACTTTATTGCTTAACTGTGTCTATTTGCATTGCACGAATTTCTTTCTCTCCAATTCGATATCTGTCTCGCCCTCACTGAGTATACATGTTGTGTATACTCACTCCTCACCACCACATTTCAGGAAATGTCATGTTAGCTGGAAAGTTCGTGATTTCGTGAAAGTTCGTGCCTGAAGAGTTGTCTTGCGTGCCTATGTGGCTTGAGTGTCGAAGTTGTAAAGATATATGCTTTCATATGTTGTATGTATTTATTGTTAAAAGAAATGTAATTTAAATCTAGCTAAGTAGTTGAGGTGAATTGATAAGCTAGTTTATGTAATCAGTTAGCATAGCTTAACTTCAAAGCATGTTTGTATTGTTTAAAGGAAGAGTTAGAATAGTCTAGTACTTGAAAATGTATGTATATTTGCTTGTGGTTGCTTGTTGAGAACAAGGCTCGGATGGCCTTGAGGTGGTTGAATGTTTGGACATGGTATTGGTCCACTTATATGCTGTCGCATGTTTGCTTTTTGCCTAGAAACAGGGGAGACTCCGTCCGTTTTCCCTAAAAATTATGCCCGGGTTTAGATTTGGGTTGTGATTAGATTGATTGATAGAACTCCCGGTCTCGAGAGGGATCGGGGTGTTACACATATAATATAACCAACTCATGAAATTAAAAACAATAACACACATTAGTCATCAAAACAAAAGCAAAAATGACCTCCAAGTCCCTTGAGATGGCCGACCACCTATAGGAGAGAAAAGAGGAGATTTTGCTTCTTCAACCTTGCATCTTGAGCTCCTAGCTTGATCTTGGGAAGGTTTTGAGCATCCTAGGGTCTTCAACAAGTTTCCTTGCCTTCAAAAATTGTGAGGGAGATGCATTTCATTACTTTTAAAGTTTATGCTCTTATGTTGAATTTTATTGGTTTGTTGATTATAGCTATAAAACTTGTTATAAATGCTTACTATGAGTTATTTGATGCCTATAAAGTTAACTTTTATGGCTTGTTAGAAGATTTTATGGTTGAATGTAGATATTGATTAAAAGAGATGATGAATAGTACCTAGAATTAGGGTTTTGAGAAAAATTGCTAATTAGCTTAAATTGAGGCTTCAATTAGGTGCTCTAGATCCTACTGAAGTTAGTTGAAAAGCCCCGTGAGGTTGAATCACTTGAAACCGAGCTTAATTGCATAAATAGCCGACTTTAAAAAGGGGACTTTTTCCGTTGAGCAATCCGGGCAAGTTTGGGCATTGATTCGGGTATCCTTGAGCTAAGGAAGCACCTTTGGTGCTTTCGTTTCGCGAAAATGGGGTTCGGTTAGTATAGTTGTAGTTCAAACCCATTCGGGGCCTTCCTGAACTTTTGCTTCAAAAATGAGTTTTGATGACTTTAAAAGGTGTCTTGGGGCTTAATTAAGAATATAGAAAGACTAGGATATGATTTGGAAATCTTGAACATAGGAGAAAGAAAACTCGGTTAAAAAAATGGGAAAAATTAGTTTTGGCTATATTTGATGTAATTGGCACTTGTATTTAAGTTATCTTGTATTGTATCGAATATTTAGGATATAATTAAGCTATTTGAGTAGATTGTGGGAATCTTTAAGCTAATCTCGTGCTTAAGTGAACTTATATCGTGCCTATATGTGAGGGCGGCCTACTTTGTCGTCCCTCTTATGTGTTATGTGATATCTTGATTGCTTGTGACTTGTCTCGGGGTTGCGCAACTTTTTCGGACATGGTAGCGTCGAGAAACACGGGCGGTGTCGGGCTTGCCGTGCTCCCTCGACTACCATGGTGCCTATTCCCTTTCTCGCTGAGGCATACTCCAATACCCCAGAGGCGTGGTTCACCTGCTGGGCATAGACCTACCTCGGGAGAAAGGGTCGTAGGATCGGGATACATCCGGAGTATCCCAATTGTTGGTGTTTGGGGTTTGCCGGCACGTTCGTGATGCTCGTGGTTCGTGGCTCGTGAGTGAAGACTTAGAAATGGAACCGTATCCTTTTTAAAAGTGATTAATTGCTTAGTTTATTATCTTGTTGATTTACGTGGCTTATATATGTCTTCTTGTGTTTGCATATCATATTGCACGTTGGCATGTTGCATCACCTCCCTCACTGGGAAACTTTGTTGCTCACTCCTCATTTGAAATGTTTCAGGAGAAGCTGAGGTGAATCCCCAGCTGTTAGAAGTAGTAGAAGAAGAAGAAGTTCACGTAGATCAGAATCCGTGACTTTGTGTGCTAAGGTGGACCTTATGTGCTACTTGCGTGGAGTTCATGTTAATATTGTATTTTGAGACCTTGAGGTCGTGTATATGTTAGTAGTTGTAGTCTTGAATGTTAGAGAAGGATGTTGAATTATAATAATGGAATCTAGACTTTATTTTCTCTTGCATGCTTGGAGTGTTTATTGTCCTACCTATGGAACTTAGAATTTATATTGTATTTAACTACTTATGGCTAAAACCAACTTATCTCGCATGCTTGTGTGCTTAAGAAGATTGTAGTTGCTCCAAGGCTCGGATGGCCTTGTGATTGTGTTTTGGCTTTGGAGATATTAGAAGATAAGTTGTTGTTTATGGTTCAATTGTCTTGAGTGACTATTTGTAGGTAGCAGTTTTTTCCTTGGTACAGAGGAGACTCTGTCCGAGTGACGGGTCCGAGCCTGACTTTAGCGTGGGGTTGGGTTCGGGGCGTTACACTTTAGGTGGTATCAGAGCTACTAGAATGCTTGAAGCTGGGTTAAATTCCTTGGCATGTGGGTAGTGGTCTATATGTGAAAGTGAATTATATGAATATGTGAGTGTTTAGTTGTTTAAGTACTTAGATAAAAGATATGCTAGCATGAAAAGGAATGATAAAGCATGACATGATGAGAATATGAAAAGTTAGTGTTAAATGTTGTTAAGTGTTTTATGTGCTTCTTATGTGAGTAAAATGTTTGAAAACAATGTGTACATTATCTCTGCATAGTTTATTTGCCTATTATAATATTATGTTCTTCTAGCATTGTAATGAGGAGACGGGGTAGACCACGGAGAGAGCCGGAGGAAGCTCCCAGACAGGATGTACAGGGGCAAGGTGCTGGGGCAGCCGGGGATGTACCGCAGGGTCAAGAACCAAGTAATGCCCAGATTTTGGCCACAATGGCCACTACAATGAATACCATAGCTCAGTTTGTGGTTCAGCAGGGTATAGCAGGTGTCGGCAGGGGTAATCAGGCTGCCAGAGCAGAGGGCAGTGGTACTGCAGGAGGTAACTTATTTGATAAATTCCTGCATCACGGAGCATATAGTTTTTATGGCGAGCCTGATGATATGAAAGCAGAGATATGGTTGAGTAAGTTCGAGAAAGTTGTTGCGATACTTGAGTGCAATGATGAAAGAAAGATTACCTATGCTGCCTTTTTAATGGAGGGTGATGCCGAGGCATGGTGGCGCACTATTAGAGAGAAATGGGTTGCCGAGAGGGTTCAGCATGTATGGGCTGACTTTATTCGTGGGTTTTGAGATAAATCTGTATCGGTTGTAGCCTGTGAGAGACATCAGGATGAATTTATAGCTTTGAAACAGGGGAACATGACTGTAGACCAGTATGAGGCTACTTTTACGAGATTATCTCGATATGTGCCAGCTTTAGTTCAGCCGGAGGATGTGAAGATCCAGAGATTTATTACAAGGTTGAGAAGTGACATCATGCTTAATTTGTCTTCGCAAGATTATCCGAACTATGCTGCAGTAGTCAGGGCTGCATCGAGATATGAGAAACGTAAGGCAGATGTGTTAGCTCAGTCTAGTCAGTCAAGCAAACGTCAGTTTCAGTCTCAGAGTCAGGGTTATCAGAGGCAGTATCAGCAGCCTGTTTAGACTCAGCAGCCTAGGCAGAGCCAGAGCTATCCAGGACCAGTTCAGGTACAGTCACAGCCGAGACCAGCTCAAAGCCAGCCACAGGGACAGTCACAGACCCGACCAGTGACTGCTAGATCTCAGCAGGGTAGTTCTGCCACATCTACTTATAGGGCCCCTACAGAAGGAGCTGCTACTAGGAAGAATCTACAGTGTACTCATTGCAACCGTAAGGGCCACACAGAGGCTGAGTGTTGGAGGATATTGGGCCGTTGCACAGGTTGTGGCAGTGATCAGCACAGAGTTAGAGATTGTCCCAAGTTTAAATTTGGTTAGGGTTAGACTTCAGGCCAGGGTGCCCATACTAGAACTTCAGGAGCAGCTACTGTACCGCGAGGTCAGGCATGGGTATTTGCACTCGACCAGGAGGAGCTTCCAGAGACGACAGTGGTGGTGGAAGGTACTTTTCTTATTAATAGTCAGCCAGTAGTAGTTTTGATTGACACCGAAGCAACACATTCATTCATTACTCCTTCATGTGCACAGTCTGCTACATTAAAAGTTGATAAACTGCCGTATGTGATTGAAGTAGGTAATCCTATGGGTACTAAATTTGTTACGGAGTCTGTGTGTAAATATTGTAATATTTGCATTGAGGGTTGCATGTATCCTATTGACTTGATAATCATGCCATTTCGGGACTTTGAAGTTATCTTGGGGATGGATTGGTTGGGGCAATATTATGCATGTTTGGACTGTAGGAGGAAAGTTTTAACTTTAGAAGTACCTAACCAACCTGTTATTAAAGTAACTGGGAGTCGAAAGTCTACTGGAACACGTATCATATCTTCCATTAAAGCTACTAAAATGTTGAGTAAAGGCTATGATGCATACTTAGCTTATTTAATTAATCAGCCTGGAGATAAATTGAAATTGAATGAGGTACCTGTTATAAAAGAGTTTCTGGGGGTTTTCCCTGAGGAGTTGCCTGGGTTACCACCTGATAGGGAGATTGAGTTTGTGATTGACTTGTTGCCGGGAACTAATCCTATCTCGAGAACCCCGTATAGAATGTCTCCCCCTGAGTTACAGGAATTAAAAATTCAGCTACAGGGTTTACTTGAGAAAGGTTTTATTCAGCCTAGTTCGTCACCGTGGGGTGCTCTCGTGTTATTTGTGAAAAAGAAAGACGGTACTCTGCGTTTGTGCATTGATTATCGAGGTCTTAATCAGGTAACAGTGAAAAATAAATATCTTTTGCCCTTAATTGAGGAGTTGTTTGATCAGCTACAGGGTGATGTGGTGTTTTCAAAATTTGATTTGAGGCAGGGTTATTATCAGTTGAGGATCCGGAAGGAGGATGTTCCTAAGACTGTATTTAGAACCAGGTACGGCCATTATGAGTTTGTTGTTTGACCATTCGGGTTGACAAATGCTCCAGCCGCTTTTATGGATTTGATGCAGAGAGTATTTCGACCTTATCTTGATCAGTTTGTTGTGATTTTTGTTGATGATATATTAGTATACTCTAAATCTGAGTCAGAGCATGAAGAACATTTGAGAATTGTGTTTCAAACCCTGCAAGAACACAAATTGTTTGCCAAATTTAGCAAATGTGAATTCTGGTTGAAACAGGTTGCCTTTTTAGGTCATATCATTTCACAGGAAGGAATATATGTTGATCCTACTAAAATTGAGGTGGTTATGTCGTGAAAAAGACCTGAAACTGTCACGGAAGTCCATAGTTTCTTGGGATTAGCGGGCTATTATAGGCTATTTGTTAAAGATTTTTCAAAGATTGCAGGACCTTTGACTACTTTAACTCAGAAGAAAACTGTGTTTAACTGGGATGATAAATGTGAAGCCAGTTTCCATGAGTTGAAAAAGAGACTTACCACTGCACCTATCCTTGCCTTGCCTGAGGGGACTGAAAACTTGGTGATTTACAGTGATGCTTTGAAAGAAGGCTTGGGTTGTGTTCTTATGCAAAATGGTAAGGTGATAGCATATGCCTCTAGGAAATTGAAACCATATGAACTCAATTATCCTACACATGATCTTGAGCTTACAGCTGTTGTCTTTGCTTTGAAGAAATGGCGTCATTATTTGTGGGGTAATAAATTTGAAATATTTACTAACCATAAAAGTTTAAAATACCTGTTTTCTCAAAAAGATTTGAACATGAGGCAAAGGCGTTGGCTAGAACTGTTAAATGATTATAATTGTACCATTAGCTATTTGCCGGGAAAAGCTAATACTGTTGCAAATGCACTGAGCCGAAAAGCTTCTGTGGCTAGTTTGATAATCAAGGACTGGGAGATTGTGGAAGAGCTTTGTTTGTGGAAACCAGAGGCTTCTAGATCAGGTATTCAATTTGCTAGCCTACAAATCCAATCTCTATTGTTATCTAGAATCAGAGAAGCGCAACAATCAGATTCTCAGTTATTGAAGCTTTTAGAGAAGTCAAAAGGGGGAGAGTCCGACTTTAAGTTGCATGATGATAGACTTCTCATGTACAGGAATAGAATTTGCATTCCTAGTGATTCGGCTGTGAAAAATGAGATTCTTGCGGAGGCTCATGCTTCTAAATACACAATTCATCATGGAAGCACTAAAATGTACAGAGATCTAAAACAGAATTTCTGGTGGAGCAACATGAAGAGAGAAATAGCTGAGTATGTAGCTAAATGTTTGACTTGTCAGAAAGTTAAGGCAGAACATCAGAGGCCGGCAGGATTGTTGCAGCCATTGGAGATTCCGGTATAGAAATGGGATCAGGTTACTATGGACCTTGTGTCGGATTTGCCGAGATCACCACGAGGTAATGATTCTGTGTGGGTTGTAGTAGACAGGTTGACTAAGAGTTCACATTTTATTGCTACAAAGAAAACAGATTCTCTCGATAAATTGGCCGAGCTATATGTTGAAAATATTGTGAGACTGCATGGAGTTCCATCTCAGATAGTGTCAGACAGGGATCCCAGGTTTACATCACAGTTCTGGCAGAAACTACAAAAGGCTTTGGGGACTAATTTGAGTTTTAGTACTGCCTATCACCCGCAGACGGATGGCCAGTCAGAGAGGACTATCAGGATACTGGAAGACATGTTGAGAGCTTGTGTTCTGGATTTTGGCAAGAATTGGGAGAAATACCTACCTTTAGCGGAGTTTGCTTATAATAACAGTTATCAGGCCACTATTGGCATGGCACCCTACGAGGCACTTTACGGGCAAAAATGTCGGTCTCCATTGTATTGGGATGAGGTAGGTGAGATGAAAACAGTTGATCCCGCTATTCTTCCTGAGATGATCAAAATGGTGGATAATGTGAGACTTATAAAGAAAAGGATGCTTACAGCTCAGAGTCGACAGAAGAATTATGCTGATAGACGTCAACGGGACTTAGTATTTTCTAAGGGTGATCGTGTATTCTTGAAAGTCTCTCCGCGCAAAGGTTTGATTCGACATGGAAAATGAGGTAAACTTAGTCCTAGATACGTGGGACCATTTGAAATCACTGAGAAAGTTGGAGATTTAGCTTATAGATTGGCATTACCTCCAAGTTTGGGTCGGATTCATAATGTTTTTCATGTGTCACTGTTGAGGAAGTATAATCCTAATCTGTCGCATATTACTGAGCCAGAGCCGTTAGAGATTGATGAGTCCTTAACATATGTTGAGAAACCTCTTCGAGTGGTTGACCGAAAGATTCAGGAACTTCGAACTAAAAGTATTCTTATGATAAAAGTTCTTTGGGATCATCATGGGGTTGAGGATGCCACTTGGGAGCGAGAAGACCAGATCAGATAGAAGTATTCGGAGCTCTTTGCTGAATCATGTAAGAATTGCGAGGACGCAATTAGTTTAAGGGGGAGAGGGTGTGACACCCGAGAATTTTACCATAAATTTATTTATAATCGTTGCATATCTATGTGCGCATTTTTACGTGCATCATCTTTCTTGCTTAATTGTTTTTATTAGAGGCTACTATTCATAATATTTTCGACTGTTTTAAAAGTTCAATTTTATATTTTTCCTAGGTCACCTGACATTTAAAAGGGATCGAGAAATTGTTGTTTTGAACTTTCGAACTTAGAAGTGTGCGTTTGGAAAATGTTTTCCCTGATAATTGAATAGTGTTATGTTAGAATAGTGCTAGTTTCAACTAAAAACATTTGAAATTGCAATTAACCTTAGTTGATCAAGTTTTGAGACTAATTAGCTTAGATTATTAATGATGCACCACATATAATATAACCAACTCATGAAATTAAAAACAATAACACACATTAGTCATCAAAACAAAAGCAAAAATGACCTCCAAGTCCTTTGAGATGGCCGACCACCTATAGGAGAGAAAAGAGGAGATTTTGCTTCTTCAACCTTGCATCTTGAGCTCCTAGCTTGATCTTGGGAAGGTTTTGAGCATCCTAGGGTCTTCAACAAGCTTCCTTACCTTCAAAAATTGTGAGGGAGATGCATTTCATTACTTTTAAAGTTTATGCTCTTATGTTGAATTTTATTGGTTTGTTGATTATAGCTATAAAACTTGTTATAAATGCTTACTATGAGTTATTTGATGCCTATAAAGTTAACTTTTATGGCTTGTTAGAAGATTTTATGGTTGAATGTAGATATTGATCAAAAGAGATAATGAATAGTACCTAGAATTAGGGTTTTGAGAAAAAGTGCTAATTAGCTTAAATTGAGGCTTCAATTAGGTGCTCTAGATCCTAGTAAAGTTAGTTGAAAAGCCCCGTGAGGTTGAATCACTCGAAACCGAGCTTAATTGCATAAATAGCCGACTTTAAAAAGGGGACTTTTTCCGTTGAGCAATCCGGGAAAGTTTGGGCATTGATTCAGGTATCCTTGAGCTAAGGAAGCACCTTTGGTGCTTTCGTTTCGCGAAAATGGGGTTCGATTAGTATAGTTGTAGTTCAAACCCGTTCGGGGCCTTCCCGAACTTTTGCTTAAAAAATGAGTTTTGATGACTTTAAAAGATGTCTTGGGGCTTCATTAAGAATATAGAAAGACTAGGATATGATTTGGAAATCTTGAACAATGCATAGGAGAAAGAAAACTCGGTTAAAGAAAGGGGAAAAAGTAGTTTTGGCTATATTTGATGCAATTGGCACTTGTATTTAAGTTATCTTGTATTGTATTGAATATTTAGGATATAATTAAGCTATTTGAGTAGATTGTGGGAATTAATTGTGTTGATTGCTTCTTTTGGGAATCTTTAAGTTAATCTCGTGCTTATGTGAACTTATATCGTGCCTATATGTGAGGGCGGCCTACTTTATCGTCCCTCTTATGTGTTATGTGATATCTTGATTGCTAGTGACTTGTCTCGGGGTTGCGCAACCTTTTCGGACATGGTAGCGTCGAGAAACACGGGCGGCGTTGGGCTTGCCGTGCTCCCTCGACTACCATGGTGCCTATTCCCTTTCTCGCTGAGGTATACTCCACTACCCCAGAGGCGTGGTTCACCTGCTGGGCATGGACCTACCTCAGGATAAAGGGTCGTAGGATCGGGATACATCCGGAGTATCCCAATTGTTGGTGTTTGGGATTTGCCGGCACGTTCGTGATGCTCGTGGTTCGTGGCTCGTGAGTGAAGACTTGGAAGTGGAACCGTATCCTTTTTAAAAGTGATTAATTGCTTAGTTTATTATCTTGTTGATTTACGTGGCTTATATATGTCTTCTTGTGTTTGCATATCATATTGCACGTTGGCATGTTGCATCACCTCCCTCGCTGGGCAACTTTGTTGCTCACTCCTCATTTGAAATGTTTCAGGAGAAGCTTAGGTGAATCCCCAGCTGTTAGAAGTAGAAGAAGAAGAAGAAGTTCACGTAGATCAGAATCCGTGACTTTGTTTGCTAAGGTGGACCTTATGTGCTACTTACGTGGAGTTCATGTTAATATTGTATTTTGAGACCTTGAGGTCTTGTGTATATGTTAGTAGTTGTAATCTTGAATGTTAGAGAAGGATGTTGAATTGTAATAATGGAATCTAGACTTTATTTTCTCTTGCATGCTTGGAGTGTTTATTATCCTACCTATGGAACTTAGAATTTATACTGTATTTAACTACTTATGGCAAAAACCAACTTTTCTCGCATGCTTGTGTGCTTAAGAAGATTGTAGTTGCTCCAAGGCTCGGATGGCCTTGTGATTGTGTTTTGGCTTTGGAGATATTAGAAGATAAGTTGTTGTTTATGGTTCAATTGTCTTGAGTGACTATTTGCAGGTAGCAGTTTTGTCCTTGGTACAGAGGAGACTCTATCCGAGTGTCGGGTCCGAGCCTTACTTTAGCGTGGGCTTGGGTTCGGGGCGTTACAGACCTTTTTTCTTAATTTGATAGTTTAATTATATCTGATTGCAAAGATCTAATCCTTCTTTGACACATACACCTATTAATTAACCATAAGTGTACATATTATAAACAATATTATTGTTTGTATCTTTAATCAAGACTTTTCTAATTTTTTCTGCAAATGATGCAGGTAAACCATCAACAAATTGTGCCTTCCATTGACTATTTCTAGCTTCTGGAAGTTCAAAAACTCTAGAAAGAAAAACATCTTTACACCATCTAAAAGATGTAAGAGTAGGACAACGTAAATTACGTAATAATGTCCTAGTTCTCTCATAACTAGTAGTAAATTGACTACAAAAATGTTCAAGAATAGTAGCACACATTGTGTAAACAACATTAGAAACTATAGCACCATTTTCTTCTCTGGTGGCTTGAGCAATTTCTTGTCTCATTTCTAATGTAACACAATTATCAAACCAGCCTTTTAATTGACCAGACAATCCAGATAATATAGCTTCACATATCACTGGTTCTTGATTACCAACTTGTTTACAAATCTGAGCATACATAAGCATGCGTTCAACAACTCTTTTAATTTGTTTATCAGTCATACCATCTATATTCCATTCATAAATAGTACGATGATCAAAACTAGCATTTTTACTAAAATTAGTAGTATCTTCTTCATATAAAATATCCTGTGGAGTAGGACGAGGATAATAGTACCTATTATTCTTAGGTTTACTAGCAAATTTACTAGATTCTCCTCTTTCTATTTTATTTACTTCCTCTGAAATATTCATTATTGATGATTTATTTTGAGGAATTAATTCATCTTCTGACTGAGAACTGTCAGAATTAATCTGTGTAGATCTATCAGACCCTAGATCAGACAATAATCCAATATGTAAATGAACTAAATTTTTATTAATCAAATTGTCAATTTTTTACTCAGGATCCATCTTAAATCCTTCTAATTCAGGAGCAGGTTGAAAACCTGTTTTCTTAGCTTGAGAAGAAGATGTTTCTCCTAATTTCAATTTTCCTGTATCCTGGAGTGTTACCTTTGGAGGTTTTTGTTTTAAGGAATCTAATATTTGATTAACCTTTTTTTCTAAAATAAGTAATCGTTCTCCTACAATTTGTAGAGTGCAATTAGTATAATTTCCTTGTTGAACAAGAGAGTTCAAATCCTGTATCATAACAGAAGCATTACCATTTTCAAATAATTTTAGAAAAGCTTTAGATTCAATTTGAAAATCATCTTTTCCAAAAATTAATGGTTTAGTAGGGGGGAAAACAGATTTTTCCTTGTTACCTTGGACATCAGTCCATTCTCTCTCTATTGTATTAATAGCAAAAGAAATACAATGATCAACAAACCAAGGAACAAATTTATAAATTTTTTGTTCTTTTCTCATAAAATCATAATATTGATTTTTAATATTTTGCCATTGGGTTTTATCAAAAGATGAAGAAATCGATTCCCGAATAGGTTGCCAGTGAGCATTTAAAAATTCATTGTTAACATAAGTTTTTTCCCAACTTCCGGGACAAAAAGTGAGTTTGGTTGTCATCATACGTGAAAACTCATTTCAAATGGAGTAATATCCTCCTTATTAATTCCATGTGGAATTTGATTATGTGAAATTCTTATCGCATCTATCTTTTCGGTGGGTTGAACTATTTCACCTTCTTCAAATGGTGGTTTAAACCTATCTATTTCCTTATTATGATCTTCTCTAATATAAGAAGTAGAGGCTCTCGATGACTGAGGAAATTCCACAATCGGAGATATATAAGAGTGATTCGATAAAAAAGACCTAATTAATGAAGGTTCTTGTTTAAATCTAAGAAAGACATCACCTTCAGTTGTCTGAATAACTTCAGATAAATCTGATTGAATTCTAGGTTGACTAGGAGTCACCTTTTCTAATTTCCAATTTTCAAGAAAGTCTATTTCTTCCCATTTAATCATTCTTCTACTAGTAATTTTTGATTTAGACAAATTAGTCTCTATCATAACTGTTGTATCAGCTTCATCCTGTAATTTACAATTAGGGTTCAAAGTATGTATAACCTTATAATAAATTCTATAACAGATACTCGTAGTTTCTGAGTGAGGCATATAATTATATCATCTAGTTTTTGCATATAAAGTAACAGCTTCTCGTATATTTCTATCAGATAGAGAAAGCTGTAAATTAGGACGAACATTAAAATAGACTGGTCCATAAGCCAAACTAGACTGAGTTATTCCCATTAAAGATTGTCTCCAATCTAGGTTCCTAGCATCCTTAAGAACTGCAATAAAACTTTCATTTAATCCTCCTAATGTAAGAGGCTTAAAAGCTATTTGAATTAAACCTATATGCAAATAATTATGCGTGGAATCATGACGCAAAATATCATCATTAGACAATAATTTAATTGTTAACTCATCATCTTCCATAGGGATTGACTGTTCAACAGTCTTAACAACATGCTTAAGACCCATATTTTCAAACATACCGTATTGGTAAATAGTATTGGGCTGCACATATGGAATAGTCCATTTATTCAACAAATCTAATTGTTTTGGAAGATCATATTCTTTCTTTTTAGCATTCTTTATATTATTTTTCTTTCTGAATGTAGAAAGCATGATTGAAATTGCCGTACTGTCTGCTTCCAACCATGTTTACTCTAAGTAACCTATAAAAAGGCTCCATGGCTCTGATACCACAAGAAGGCCCAGGTATGAGGATCTAGTTATTGGATTTATAGACATAGAACTCTGGCAAGGCGGTCAACCGGGTCAACACAAAACAACCCACAAAACATGGAGAAGGGCCAACAGTGCGACTTATGGCGACAAAGTGCCTGCCTTGAGGATTGTCTTACGATAACAACGATACCAACCACAACTGTCTCTAACTCATAATATAGAGTAACATGTTTAGAGATCCATGGCGGTTACAGACAGTGTGGCAACTAGCCTGCCATATTAGGCGGCACTACAATAAGAAAAAAAAAAGTCAAAACTAAAAAATTAAAAAGAATATACCTGAAGAAAAGTGTTCATCTATTGATTTGTAAAATATACAATGATTTAAAATATAAAAACTGAAAGAAAAGTAGTAGGTTGCTCTCTAGAGCTCTGCCAGCAAAAACTAAAAGCCCTGAATTTATATAGCTGGGCGGAACTCAAAAGAAAATTAAAAACAACTCAGACTGGATTTGAAATCCGGGGTCTCTGTACAACTCGTGTCTATAAGACAAAAACTTTATAGAAAGTAAACATGAATTATCCTAAAAGTAACAACAGTGACATTCCACTGACTGTCGGTAGCCGACAGCTTTTCCAAAAGCAAGTTTTCTTTTCCGCAAAGTTCGCCTTTTTCTTTTATCTCATCCTAAGTTTCATCAGATTCCTTCAGATCATCTTTCCTTTTCCTTTATCTTTGGCTTTTCGTAATAATTCATCCTTCAAGCTGTCAAACAGATCTTCTGCCAACACATCTTGAGCGGATGGGATGTCCTCATTAGGATCTTGGGATTCTCCTGGTAAACAAGCAAAAGCATTTGTAGAGCTCATTGAGGTGTCTTCTGATGTAGAATCAGTGTCCACTGCACTTTTAAAATGCCTTAAGAAATCTTCATTGACTTCATCCAAATATGATGCCATAACATCTTCATGAGAGCTTATCTGTTTCCTCATTTGGATTTTTCGTAAAATATGAGAAAAATGAGATTCTTTTTCTTGAGTCTTTTTCTTTGTTTCTTCCATTTGGTCTTGATAGAGTGCTATCATCTGAGAAATTTCATTGATATTGGGTTGACCATAAGGTTTCTTAGTATTAGGATCATTTTTCAAGAGTTTTGCCCAAAATTTTGAAAGAAATTTTCTTTTTAAACAAAACATTTTTTCTTTATTTATCTCCATTACAGGGATCCATTTCCATATCCATGGAAGACCAAATTCCATAAAGAAAAATAAAGAGCTTGATCCTTTAATATAAAGATCAGGATTATTTCCAATATGGGGACATATTGTCAACCATTCAGTAAAAAGTCCTTTATAAGGATCAGGGAGAATTTTGACCAGAGGTCCAAAACTTTTCCACCATTGATGGATCCATGCAGGAAATCTGCGGTTCTGAAATATTTCAGGATTGAATTTTATAAACCAAGAATGTTTATGCTGTGGGTTTTCATATAAGAAAACTTTGGAAAATGCTTCCACATAATCCCAATAATTAAAATGATAAGTATTTTTATCAAGAATAAATTGCCTTTCATTTAAGGTACTGATTCCCCATCATTTGGAGAAAGAATTTTTCTAATATAGATTTTACTATAAGTATAAATTGGAAGATTATTATTCTTCTTGAAATGTTCAATATCACATGAATTTGTGACTTGTAAAATTGAATCAAAATATACCCTGGACTTGTAATAAAGTACAAGAAACATATAATTATTCAAATATCATTCCATAAGGTACCAAGGATCATTGATCCACTGCTTATCAGCATTTTCAAGAGGTAAAATTATTTCCTCATGATGAGATATCTCAAAGGAGTCATCAGACTCTTCATGATCAACTGCATGAGCATAAGATGATGTTTGAGCAGTATTACTGCTTTCTTCAATAACCATTTTGATTTTATCAAAATTAGGATGTGATGGATCAATAGTGATCCCGCCTAAATTAACTAATTTTTTACCTGCAATGACCCTATTAGGATCAAGGTTACGTCCTCTGCCTCTTCCCCTATTAGGGTTAGAGGATCCTCCCCTAGCGGGGATCATCCTGCAAAAATTCACGGGTAAGAAAATCAGGAAGAGAATTATTATTCCCTTTAATATAATCAATATCAAAATCAAAAGGTGCAAGATTAGCTTGCCATCTCGCAAACATTTGTTTGGAAATATCATGCTTAAAATCTTGGTTGAACATATATTTTGCTGCTTGACAATCTGTTTTTATCAAAAACTTTTGACAATATAAGTCATCTTGAAATTTTAACACACATTTAACAATCGAAAGAATTTCTTTCGCAACAGTCGCATATTTTTGTTGACTATTATTCCATTTTCCTGATTGAAATAGAACAAGATATTCTTGTTTTGTTTCTGGTTGGACTTATTTTAAAATTCCTCCAAAACCAATCTCTGAAGCACCTGTTTCAACAATCTTATTCCATGTAGGATTAGCAAGCATTAAGCAAGGCAATTTTTTAACCTTAGATTTAATTAACTTAATTTTTTCAGTATGAACATCTGTCAATGGTCCTGGTTTCTTTTTGAGTCTATCATATAGGATAGCAGTATCAATAGCAAGATTTTTATTATATGCTAGAATATAATTTAAGCTACCAAGAAATCTCTGTAATTGAGTTTTATCAGTAATTTGATCAGGAAATCTAGAAGCAAATTCAATACTTCTATTAATAGGAATAATATTTCCTTTTTCAATATTATGACCAAGAAATCTGACCCTAGTTTGAAATAAAAGCATTTTTGGTTTGGAAACAACAAGACTATTTGTATAACAATTTTCTTAAATATATCAAGATGTTTAAAATGTTGTTGTATGTCTTTAGAAAAGACCAAGATATCATCTATATATACGATAATAAAATCGCTAAAAGGAATAAATATTTCATTCATAATATTCTGAAATTCAGAAAGAGCATTTTTTAATCCAAATGGCATAACATTCCATTCATAATGTCCAATGGGAACAACAAAAACAGTTTTATATCTGTCTTTTTCACTAATCTGTATCTGCCAATATCCAGATTTAAGATCAAATTTTGAAAATATTAATGCATTATGCAATCGATCCAAAAGATCTTTCTTATTAGGAATAGGATACCTAATCCATTTCAACACTTTATTAAGTGGCTTATAATTTATAACAAGTCTAGGATTACCTCTTTCTTGTTCTGCATGTTTATTGACATAAAAAGCAGTACAACTCCATGGAGAGTATGATTTTCTAATAAGATGTTTATCTATCAGACTATTTATTTCTTTTTTACATAGATCAAGATATTCCTGATTCATCTGACAAGGACGAGCCTTAGTCGGAATCATTTTCTCATTAAAATCAATTTCATACGGTAAAGAAACAATATGCTTCTTTCTATCCCAAAAAAACATTTGGGTGATCATTACAGATTTGTAAAGAAAAATCATGAGTAAGATGTTTAATCTTATCCTGTAATTTAGGATTTTTCAACATATTATCAATATTATTGATATTCATCTCATGTTTTAAGAAATTCAAATGTGATTCCATAGCTTTCATTAAATTAGCTATCTGACCTAAAATTTTCTCTCTAGGTTCATTAATAAAACGAAATATCACAGGTTCTTTATTATAAGTTCCTGTTATTCCATGATTGTCTATGCTTAATATTGGCATAATTTCATTTATAAAAGGAGTTCCTAGAATTATAGGACATATCATGTTTTCAATTAAAAGAAAACTAGTAGATATACAAACTTTTTCATAACATATAAATGCCTAAGGTAATTTATATTTAACCCTTAATTTTTCTCCTGATGCAGAAGAAATAGAATGAGCAGTTTTCTCAAAATACTGAGTTGGAATTAATCCTTCCTGTATGCAATTAAGATCAGCACCAGAATCAATCAAAGCAATCATATATTTAATCATATGATTTGGTTGAATAAGTAAATTAATTCTAACCAACCATTTTTGTGTAGTAATAACCTTCAATATATTAAGAAGATTTAAATCTACCATAGCATCTGGTAAAGTATTAGAGGAACTAGGTTCCTGATAAACAAACATATCAATTTGTTCTTTAATTAATTGATTTTCTTGTCTAAGATCATTGATCTGACTTTGAAGTTTATTAACTTCCTGTCTTAATTCATAATGAGTGATAGGAATATTTTTCCCTTTTTTATCATTTATTTGATTAATAACATCCTTAATATTATAACCTTGTTTTGAACTGAAAATCTTTTTATGGGTTTGTCAACATAATTTTCTTTGGAATAATGTTCCAAAATCTTTAATTTTAAAGAATCATCTTTAATATCTTCTAATAGTTTTAAAACATCTGACCACTTATCAGCAGTAATCATATTGACTTTTAAATCATCAAATTGAGATAATATCTTATAATATTCATCATTAATATTATTAGTTTTACATGCACACGGAGAATCCTCCTTAGAAGATATATTATCAACTTTATCAAAAGAAGATTCGATATCTGAGCTATCTGAGCTATCTAAGCTAGAACTAGACAAATTATCTATGTCAATAAGTAATTTTTCCAATTGTTCTTTAGTGTGATCATCAAGATCTAAAGCATTTATCTTCTTTAGGAATTGCCGACATTTATTAGCATAATGATCTTTTTTACCACATCGATAACACGTGGGAATAGGCTTGGGCTTAGGTTTATATCCCTTTCTTTCATTTCTCTCTCTTCTTTTTCTAGCTTTCCGCTTATATTTAGGAGATGTATAATATTCCTTAGGCTTTTTAGGCCCTTTAGACTTAGTAAGTCTAAGAGTAAATGGAAGTTCCATTGCAAATTGTTCATAAAATTGACCCAATGTCTGTCTATCTGTCAGACCTTGTTTCTTAATTTGATAGTTTAATTTAATCTGATTGCAAAGATCTAATCCTTCTTTGACACATACACCTATTAATTCACCATAAGTGTACATATTATAAACAATATTATTGTTTGTATCTTTAATCAAGACTTTTCTAATATTTTCTGCAAATGATGCAGGTAAACCATCAACAAATTGTGCCTTCCATTGACTATCACTAGCTTCTGGAAGTTCAAAAACTCTATAAAGAAAAACATCTTTATACCATCTGAAAGATGTAAGAGTAGGACAACGTAAATTACGTAATAATGTCCTAGTTCTATCATAACTAGTAGTAAATTGACTACAAAAATGTTCAAGAATAGTAGCACACATTGTGTAAACAGCATTAGAAACTATAGCACCATTTTCTTCTCTGGTGGCTTGAGCAATTTCTTGTCTCATTTCTAATGTAACACAATTATCAAACCAGCCTTTTAATTGACCAGACAATCCAGATAATATAGCTTCACATATCACTGGTTCTTGATTACCAACTTGTTTACAAATCTGAGCATACATAAGCATGCGTTCAACAACTCTTTTAATTTGTTTATCAGTCATACCATCTATATTCCATTCATAAATAGTACGATGATCAAAACTAGCATTTTTACTAAAATTAGTAGTATCTTCTTCATATAAAATATCCTGTGGAGTAGGACGAGGATAATAGTACCTATTATTCTTAGGTTTACTAGCAAATTTACTAGATTCTCCTCTTTCTATTTTATTTACTTCCTCTGAAATATTCATTATTGATGATTTATTTTGAGGAATTAATTCATCTTCTGATTGAGAACTGTCAGAATTAATCTGTGTAGATCTATCAGACCCTAGATCAGACAATAATCCAATATGTAAATGAACTAAATTTTTATTAACCTAATTGTCAATTTTTGATTCAGGATCCATCTTAAATCCTTCTAATTTAGGAGCAGGTTGAAAACCTGTTTTCTTAGCTTGAGAAGAAGATGTTTCTCCTAATTTCTATTTTCCTGTAGCCTGGAGTGTTACCTTTGGAGGTTTTTATTTTAAGGATCTAATGTTTGATTAACCTTTTTTTCTAAAATAAGTAATCGTTCTCCTACAATTTGTAGAGTACAATTAGTATAATTTCCTTGTTGAACAAGAGAGTTCAAATCCTGTATCATAACAGAAGCATTACCATTTTCAAATAATTTTAGAAAAGCTTTAGATTCAATTTGAAAATCATCTTTTCCAATAATTAATGGTTTAGTAGGGGGAAAACAGATTTTTCCTTGTTACCTTGGACATCAGTCCATTCTCTCTCTATTGTATTAATAGCAAAAGAAATACAATGATCAACAAACCAATGAACAAATTTATAAATTTTTTGTTCTTTTCTCATAAAATCATAATATTAATTTTTAATATTTTGCCATTGGGTTTTATCAAAAGATGAAGAAATCGATTCCCGAATAGGTTGCCAGTGAGCATTTAAAAATTCATTGTTAACATAAGTTTTTTCCCAGCTTTCGGGACAAAAAGTGAGTTTGGTTGTCATCATACGTGAAAACTCATTTCAGATGGAGTAATATCCTCCTTATTAATTCCATGAGGAATTTGATTATGTGAAATTCTTATCGCATCTATCTTTTCGGTGGGTTGAACTATTTCACCTTCTTCAGATGGTGGTTTAAACCTATCTATTTCCTTATTAGGATCTTCTCTAATATAAGAAGTAGATGCTCTCGATGACTGAGGAAATTCCACAATCGGAGATATATAAGAGTGATTCGATGAAAAAGACCTAATTAATGAAGGTTCTTGTTTAAATCTAAGAAAGACATCACCTTCAGTTGTCTGAATAACTTCAGATAAATCTGATTGAATTCTAGGTTGACTAGGAGTCACCTTTTCTAATTTCCAATTTTCAAGAAAGTCTATTTCTTCCCATTTAATCATTCTTCTAGTAGTAATTTTTGATTTAGACAAATTAGTCTCTATCATAATTGTTGTACCAGCTTCATCCTGTAATTTACAATTAGGATTCAAAGTATGTAGAACCTTATAATAAATTCTATAACAGATACTCATAGTTTCTGAGTGAGGCATATAATTATATCCTCTAGTTTTTACATATAAAGTAACAGCCTCTCGTATATTTCTATCTGATAGAGAAAGTTGTAAATTAGGACGAACATTAAAATAGACTGGTCCATAAGCCAAACTAGACTTAGTTATTCCCATTAAAGATTGTCTCCAATCTAGGTTCCTAGCATCCCTAAGAACTACAATAAAACTTTCATTTAATCCTCCTAATGTAAGAGGCTTAAAAGCTATTTGAATTAAACCTATATGCAAATAATTATGCGTAGAATCATGACGCAAAATATCATCATTAGACAATAATTTAATTGTTAACTCATCATCTTCCATAGGGATTGATTGTTCAACGGTCTTAACAACATGCTTAAGACCCATATTTTCAAACATACCGTATTGGTAAATAGTATTGGGCTGCACATATGGAATAGTCCATTTATTCAACAAATCTAATTGTTTTGGAAGATCATATTCTTCCTTTTTAGCATTCTTTATATTATTTTTCTTTCTGAATGTAGAAAGCATGATTAAAATTGCCGTACTGTCTGCTTCCAACCATGTTTACTCTAAGTAACCTATAAAAAGGCTCCATGGCTCTGATACCACAAGGAGGCCCAGGTATGAGGATCTAGTTATTGGATTTACAAACATAGATTACTCTGGAAAAGCGGTCAACCGAGTCAATACAAAACAGCCCACAAAACATGGAGAAGGGCCAACAGTGCGACTTATGGCGACAAAGTGCCTGCCTTGAGGATTGTCTTACCATAACAATGATACCAACCACAACTGTGTCTAACTCATAATATAGAGTAACATGTCCAGAGATCCATGGCGGTTACAGACAGTTTGGCAACTAGCCTGCCATATTAGGCGGCACTACAATAAGAAAATAAAATAGTCAAAACTAAAAAATTAAGAAGAATATACCTGAAGAAAAGTGTTCTTCTATTGATTTGTAAAATATTCAATGGTTTAAAATATAAAAACTGAAAGGAAAGTAGTAGGTTTAATTCAAATAGCCTTTAAGCCTCTTACATTAGGAGGATTAAATGAAAGTTTTATTGCAGTTCTTAGGGATGCTAAGAACTTAGATTGGAGAAAATATTTAATAGGAATAACTCAGTCTAGTCTGGCTTATGGACCAGTTTATTTTAATGTTCGTCCCAATTTACAGCTTTCTTTATCTGATAGAAATATACATGAAGCTGTTACTTTATATGTAAAAACCAAATGATATAATTATATGCCTCACTCAGAAACTATGAGTATTTGTTATAGAATTTATTATAAGGTTTTACATACTTTGAACCCTAACTGTAAATTACAGGATGAAGCTGGTACAACAGTTATGATAGAGACTAATTTGTCTAAATCAAAAATTACTACTAGAAGAATGATTAAATGGGAAGAAATAGACTTTCCTGAAAATTGGAAATTAGAAAAGGTGACTCCTAGTCAACCTAGAATTCAATCAGATCTATCTGAAGTTATTCAGACAGTTGAAGGTGATGTCTTTCTTAGATTTAAACAAGAACCTTCATTAATTAGGTCTTTTTCATCAAATCACTCTTATATATCTCCGATTGTTGAATTTCCTCAGTCATCAAGAGCCTCTACTTCTTATATTATAGAAGATCCTAATAAGGAAATAGATAAGTTTAAACCACCATCTGAAGAAGGTGAAATAGTTCAACCCGAAAAGATCGATATGATAAGAATTTCACATAATCAAATTCCTCATGGAATTAATAAGGAGGATATTACCCCATCTTAAATGAGTTTTCACGTATGATGACAACCAAACTCACTTTTTGTCCCGGAAGCTGGGAAAAAACTTATGTTAACAATGAATTTTTACAGGCTCACTGGCAACCTATTCAGGAATGGATTTCTTCATCTTTTGATAAAACCCAATGGCAAAATATTAAAAATCAATATTATGATTTTATGAGAAAAGAACAAAAAATTTATAAATTTGTTCCTTGGTTTATTGATCATTGTATTTCTTTTGCTATTAATACAATAGAGAGAGAATGGACTGATGTCCAAGGTAACAAGGAAAAATCTGTTTTCCCCCTTACTAAACCATTAATTATTGGAAAAGATGATTTTCAAATTGAATCTAAAGCTTTTCTAAAATTATTTGAAAATGGTAATGCTTCTATTATGATACAGGATTTGAACTCTCTTGTTCAACAAGGAAATTATACTAATTGTACTCTACGAATTGTAGGAGAAAGATTACTTATTTTAGAAAAAAAGGTTAATCAAATATTAGATTCCTTAAAACAAAAACCTCCAAAGGTAACACTCCAGGATACATGAAAATTGAAATTAGGAGAAACATCTTCTTCTTAAGCTAAGAAAACAGGTTTTCAACCTGCTTCTAAATTAGAAGGATTTAAGATGGATCCTGAGTCAAAATTTGATAATTTGATTAACAAAAATTTAGTTCATTTACATATTGGATTATTGTCTGATCTAGGGTCTGATAGATCTACACAGATTGATTCTGACAGTTCTCAGTCAGAAGATGAATTAATTCCTCAAAATAAATCATCAATAATGAATATTTCAGAGGAAGTAAATAAAATATAAAGAGGAGAATCTAGTAAATTTGCTAGAAAACCTAAGAATAATAGGTACTATTATCCTCGTCCTACTCCACATGATATTTTATATGAGGAAGATTCTACTAATTTTAGTAAAAATGCTAGTTTTGATCATCGTACTATTTATGAATGGAATATAGATGGTATGACTAATAAACAAATTAAAAGAGTTGTTGAACGCATGCTTATGTATGCTCAGATCTGTAAACAAGTTGGTAATCAAGAACCAGTAATATGTGAAGCTATATTATTTGGATTGTCTGGTCAATTAAAAGGCTGGTTTGATAATTGTGTTACATTGGAAATGAGACAAGAAATTGCTCAAGCCACCAGAGAAGAAAATGGTGTTATAGTTTCTAATGCTGTTTACACAATGTGTGCTACTATTCTTGAACATTTTTGTAGTCAATGTACTACTAGTTATGATAGAACTAGGACATTATTACGTAATTTACGTTGTCCTACTCTTATATCTTTTAGATGGTATAAAGATGTTTTTCTTTCTAGAGTTTTTGAACTTCCAGAAGCTAGTGATAGTCAATGGAAGGCACAATTTGTTGATGGTTTACCTGCATCATTTGCATAAAAAATTAGAAAAGTCTTGATCAAAGATACAAACAACAATATTGTTTATAATATGTACACTTATGGTGAATTAATAGGTGTATGTGTCAAAGAAGGATTAGATCTTTGCAATCAGATTAAATTAAACTATCAAATTAAGAAACAAGGTCTGACAGATAGACAGACATTAGGTCAATTTTGTGAACAATTTGCAGTGGAACTTCTATGTACTCGTAGACTTACTAAGTCTAAAGGGCCTAAAAAGCCTAAGGAATATTATACATCTCCTAAATATAAGCGGAAAGCTAGAAAAAGAAGAGAAAGAAATGAAAGAAAGGGATATAAACCTAAGCCTAAGCCTATTCCCACGTGTTATAGTTGTGGTAAAAAAGGTTATTATGCTAATAAATGTCGGCAATTCCAAAAGAAGATAAATGCTTTAGATCTTGATGATCACGCTAAAGAACAATTGGCAAAATTACTTATTGACATAGACAATTTGTCTAGTTCTAGCTTAGATAGCTCAGATATTGAATCTTCTTCTGATAAAGTTGATAATATATCTTCTAAGGAGGATTCTCCATGTGCTTGTAAAACTAATAATATTAATGATGAATATTATAAGATATTATCTCAATTTGATGATTTAAAAGTCAATATGATTACTGCTGATAAGTGGTTAGATGTTTTAAAACTATTAGAAGATATTAATGATGATTCTTTAAAATTGAAGATTTTGGAACATTATTCCAAAGAAAATTCTGTTGAAACCCATAGAAAAGATTTTCAGTTCCAAACAGGGCTGTAATATTAAGGATGTTATTAATCAAATAAATGATTAAAAAAAAGGAAAAATATTCCTATCACTCATTATGAATTAAAACAGGAAGTTAATAAACTTCAAAGTCAGATCAATGATCTTAGACAAGAGAATCAATTAATTAGAGAACAAATTGATATGTTTGTTCATCAGGAACCTAGTTCTTCTAATACTTTACCAGATGCTATGGTAGATTTAAATCTTCTTAATATATTGAAGGTTATTACTACGCAAAAATGGTTGGTTAGAATTAATTTACTTATTCAACCAAATCATATGATTAAAGATATGATTGCTTTAATTGATTCTGGTGTTGATCTTAATTGTATACAGGAAGGATTAATTCCAACTCAGTATTTTGAGAAAACTGATCATTCTATTTCTTCTACATCAGGAGAAAAATTAAGGGTTAAATATAAATTACCTCAGGCATTTATATGTTATGAAAAAGTTTGTATATCTACTAGTTTTCTTTTAATTGAAAACATGACGTGTCCTATAATTCTTGGAACTCTTTTTATAAATGAAATTATGCCAATATTAGGCATAGACAATCATGGAATAACAGGAACTTATAATAAAGAACCTGTGATATTTCATTTTATTACTGAACCTATAAAGAAAATCTTAGGTCAGATAGCTAATTTAATAAAAGCTAAGGAATCACATTTGAATTTCTTAAAACATGAGATGAATATCAATAATATTGATAATATGCTGAAAAATCCTAAATTACAGGATAAGATTAAACATCTTACTCATGATTTTTCTTTACAAATCTGTAATGACCACCCAAATGCTTTTTGGGATAGAAAGAAGCATATTGTTTCTTTACCTTATGAAATTGATTTTAAAGAGAAAATGATTCCTACTAAGGCTCGTCCTTGTCAGATGAATCAGGAATATCTTGATTTATGTAAAAAAGAAATAGCTAATCTTATAGATAAGCATCTTATTAAAAAATCATACTCTCCATGGAGTTGTACTGCTTTTTATGTCAATAAACATGCAGAACAAGAAAGAGGTAATCCCAGACTTGTTATAAATTATAAGCCACTTAATAAAGTGTTGAAATGGATTAGGTATCCTATTCCTAATAAGAAAGATCTTTTGGATCGATTGCATAATGCATTAATATTTTCAAAATTTGATCTTAAATCTGGATATTGGCAGATACAGATTAGTGAAAAAGACAGATATAAAACTGATTTTGCTGTTCCAATTGGACATTATGAATGAAATGTTATGCCCTTTGGATTAAAAAATGCTCCTTCTGAATTTCAGAATATTATGAATGAAATATTTATTCCTTTTAGCGATTTAATTATCGTATATATAGATGATATCTTGGTCTTTTCTAAAGACATACAACAACATTTTAAACATCTTGATATATTTAAGAAAATTGTTATACAGAATGATCTTGTTATTTCCAAACCAAAAATGCTTTTATTTCAAACTAGGGTCAGATTTCTTGGTCATAATATTGAAAAAGGAAAGATTATTCCTATTAATAGAAGTATTGAATTTGCTTCTAGATTTCCTGATCAAATTACTGATAAAACTCAATTACAGAGATTTCTTGGTAGCTTAAATTATATTCTACCATATTATAAAAATCTTGCTATTGATACTGCTATCCTATATGATAGACTCAAAAAGAAACCAGGATCATGGACAGATGTTCATACTGAAAAAATTAAGTTAATTAAATCTAAGGTTAAAAATTTGCCTTGCTTAATGCTTGCTAATCCTACATGGAATAAGATTGTTGAAACAGATGCTTCAGAGATTGGTTTTGGAGGAATTTTAAAATAAGTCCAACCAGAAACAAAACAAGAATATCTTGTTCGATTTCATTCAGGAAAATGGAATAATAGTCAACAAAAATATGCGACTGTTGTGAAAGAAATTCTTTCGATTGTTAAATGTGTGTTAAAATTTCAAGATGACTTATATTGTCAAAAGTTTTTGATAAAAATAGATTGTCAAGCAGCAAAATATATGTTCAATAAAGATTTTAAGCATGATGTTTCCAAACAAATGTTTGCGAGATGGCAAGCTAATCTTGCACCTTTTGATTTTGATACTGATTATATTAAAGGGAATAATAATTCTCTTCCTGATTTTCTTACCCATGAATTTCTGCAGGATGATCCCCGCTAGGGGAGGATCCTCTAACCCTAATAGGGGAAGAGGAAGAGGACGTAACCTTGATCCTAATAGGGTCATTGCAGGCAAAAAAACTAGTTAATTTAGGTGGGATCACTATTGATCCATCACATCCTGATTTTGATAAAATTAAAAAGGTTATTGAAGAAAGCAGTAATACTGCTCAATCATCATCTTATGCTCATGCAGTTGATCATGAAGAGTTTGATGACTCCTATGAGATATCTCATCATGAGGAAATACTTTAACCTCTTGAAAATGCTGATAAGTAGTGGATCAATGATCCTTGGAACCTTATGGAACGATATTTGAATAATTATATGCTTCCTGTACTTTATTACAAGTCCAGGGTATATTTTGAATCAATTTTACAAGTCACAAATTCATGTGATATTGAACATTTCAAGAAGAATAATAATCTTCCAATTTATACTTATAGAATAATAATCTTCCAATTTAATTATTGGGATTATGTGGAAGCATTTTCCAAAGTTTTATTATATGAAAACCCCCAGCATAAACATTCTTGGTTTATAAAATTCAATCTTGAAATATTTCAGAACCGCAGATTTCCTGCATGGATCCATCAATGGTGGAAAAGTTTTGGACCCCGGGTCAAAATTCTCCCTGATCCTTATAAAGGACTTTTTACTTAATGGTTGGCAATTTGTCCCCATATTGGAAATGATCCTGATCTTTATATTGAAGGATCAAGCTCTTTAGTTTTCTTTATGGAATTTGGTCTCCCATGGATATGGAAATGGATCCCTGTCGCGGAGATAAATAAAGAAAAAATGTTTTGTTTAAAAAGAAAATTTCTTTCAAAATTTTGGGCAAAACTCTTGAAAAATGATCCTGATACTAAGAAACCTTATGGTCAACCCAATATCAATGAAATTTCTCAGACGATAGCACTCTATCAAGACCAAATGGAAGAAACAAAGAAAAAGACTCAAGAAAAAAGAATCTCATTTTTCTCATATTTTACGGAAAATCCAAATGAGGAAACAGATAAGCTCTCATGAAGATGTTATGGCATCATATCTGGATGAAGTCAAGGAAGATTTCTTAAGACATTTTAAAAGTGCAGTGGACACTGATTCTACATCAGAAGACACTTCAATGAGGTCTACAAATGCTTTTGCTTGTCTACCAGGAGAATCCCAAGATCCTAATGAGGATATCCCATCCGCTCAAGATGTGTTGGCAGAAGATCTGTTTGACAGCTTGAAGGATGAATTATTACGAAAAGCCAAAGATAAAGGAAAAGGAAAGATGATTTGAAGAAACTTCGGATGAGATAAAAGGAAAAGCCGAACTTTGCGGGAAAGCAAACTTGCTTTTGAAAAAGCTGTCGGCTACTGACAGTCGGTGGAATGTCACTGTTGTTACCTTTAGGACGATTCCTGTTTACTTTTATAAAGTTTTTGTCTTATAGACACGAGTTGTATAGGGACCCCGGATTTCAAAGTTTTCAAATCCGGTCTGAGTTGTTTTTAATTTTCTTTTGGGTTCCGCCTAGCTGTATAAATTGAGGGCTTCTAGTTTTTGTTGGCAGAGCTCTAGAGAGCAGCCTACCACTTTTCCTTCAGTTTTTATATTGTAAATTTTACAAATCAATCGAAGAAAACTTTCTTCTTCAGGTATATTCTTTTAATTTTTCAGTTTTGTTCTTTTATTTTCTTTCTTTAGTGCCGCCTAATATGGCAGGCTAGTTGCCACACTGTCTGTAACCGCCATGGATCTTTAAACATGTTACTCTATATTATGAGTTAGACACAGTTGTGGTTGGTATCGTTGTTATGGTAAGACAATCCTCAAGGCAGGCACTTTGTCGCCATAAGTCGCACTGTTGGCCCTTCTCCATGTTTTGTGGGCTATTTTGTGTTGACTCGGTTGACCGCTTTGCCAGAGTTCTATGTCTGTAAATCCAATAATTATTGGAGGCCCAGGTATGGGGATCTAGTTATTGGATTTACAGACATAGAACTCTAGCAAAGCGGTCAACCGAGTCAACACAAAACAGCCCACAAAACATGGAGAAGGGCCAACAGTGCGACTTATGGCGACAAAGTGCCTGCCTTGAGGATTGTCTTACCATAACAACGATACCAACCACAACTGTGTCTAACTCATAATATAGAGTAACATGTCTAGAGATCCATGGCGGTTACAGACAAGGTGGCAACTAGCCTGCCATATTAGGCGGTACTACAATAAGAAAATAAAATAGTCAAAACTAAAAAATTAAGAAGAATATACCTGAAGAAAAGTGTTCTTCTATTGATTTGTAAAATATACAATGGTTTAAAATATAAAAACTGAAAGGAAAGTAGTAGGCTTCTCTCTAGAGCACTGCCAGCAAAAACTAAAAGCCCTGAATTTATACAGCTGGGCGGAACTCAAAAGAAAATTAAAAACAACTCAGACCGGATTTGAAATCCGGGGTCTCTGTACAACTCGTGTCTATAAGACATAAACTTTATAGAAAGTAAACAGAAATTATCCTAAAAGTAATAACAGTGACATTCCACCGACTGTCGGTGTAACACCCCGGCCCCTCACGAAATCAGAAGTTCTATTAAACAATCTATACTTATCCCAATACCAAACCCGGTCACAAAATTTAGGAAAAACGGACGGAGTTTTCCCTATTTATAGGACTAACTGGATACCTGTAAACAGTAAATAAAGCCACAAATATAACCCACATCATTCTCATACAACTCCAACTCCAACCATGCCCCGTCTCAAAGCCATCCGAGCCTTAGACTAACTTAAACATCAAACATACAAGCATGCATTCATTAACTGTTAAAGGTTCATGATTATAATCTCACTTATCATACCACTCTAACATTAACTACTTTTCTTTCTTATAATTTAAGTCCGTCAACCAGTCAAAACATGCAAGCATGCAGCTACTAGACAATAAAGTAAAGATTACAAGTTATTACAACATTACAAGCCATTCGCAACTATCAATACATTCTAATTTTAACTTTACAATTACAAAACTGTATTCAATGACAATCCACGTAAGCCAGCATAATCAATCACGAAATTCTCGAGCCTTCTTTTCTACCTTTGATAGCACTAAACCTGAAAGGTGTTAGAAAAGAGGGTGAGTATACAACATGTATACTCAGCGAGAAAGGGGAAACGGGAACAATATACCAGGGGTTCGTGCAATGCAGCAACTTAGCACATTTAATACAATAAATAAACAATGGTTAACAATTCTAATACCACACTTTAAAAAGGATAAGATCGATAACCCTTATCACTCCAAGTCTTTGATTCTCGATCCACAAACCACGACTCGATCACAATATGCCGGCATCCCAAACACCAAAGGGTACTCCGGATGTACCCAATCCTACGACCCAACACCCCCTGGAAATCTTCGGACCAGGCGAGTGAGGGAATAGGGTACGGAGCTAGAGCAACCAACCCTGGCAAGCCCGTTGCCGCTCAGAGAGGCCCATCGCATCCGCCCCGACGATAAGGTTGCACAACCATTGACTCGATAACACAGGAAGCAATAATAGTAACAATATAACAAAATAAGCCGATATACAAACAAGGAGGACAACAAAAGAGGTTCTCCTCGAGCACACACATCATCAATCACGCCATACGATGAAATATGATACATTTATTAGTCTATAATTGCTAAACTAATCCAACTAAAACACTTAAATCACTTAGTATCGAATATTTAGCATATAACAAGATAAGACACATAGAATGCACATAGAAATGATCCCTCACCTTTTAGGAAGCCAAACCTGCGCGAATTAAGCCAAGATTCCCTCAATATTCTCCAAAAGCATCAATTCCCTTCAATTATCACTACCTAATACAATCAACTATATGCATAAGAAGTGATTTCTTATTCTCAACTAAAGCTAGCTCATAAAGCCATTAATTTATCCAACTCTATTTGATTCCCTTTAATTCACATAACTAACAATATATTTCATGGTTTAACAATCATTCTAATCAATATTTGAACAATACATAAACTCAACTGATCACATATGCAACATTCTTTAATTTTCAAGTATCAGACAAAGACAATAGCATAATAAATAACATATACATAGCCATTCATATAAGTAGAAATACTATATAACATCTAACCAATAAGTTATATAAGCGTATCTTTACACATATAATGCAATTAATAAGCAATATAAACATGTT
This sequence comes from Ehretia macrophylla, assembly GCA_037974665.1. Classification (NCBI taxonomy): domain Eukaryota; kingdom Viridiplantae; phylum Streptophyta; class Magnoliopsida; order Boraginales; family Ehretiaceae; genus Ehretia; species Ehretia macrophylla. The sequence continues at coordinate 39,728,525 of CM075776.1, read as the reverse complement.
TACTCAATCTTTAACTAGTATCGATATAACTTAACTCACAACTTCTCCGAATAGATGAACTTGTTACATAAGTACATTTAAACATTTATCCAATCAATCAAGAATCAACTAACAACAATTATTACCATAGTTCATTACTAGTTCCTTTAGTCCATTCTAAATTCATACTCAACCAAAGCCATGTAAACCAAGCAACTTAATTCACGAGACTTCACTACTATAATACGTACACTACACAAAGGCATATAAACATTTAATTACTCAATTATAAAGCAATTATCATGAAATTAACTATGCGAACACAAAGGGGTCAATATTATACTTTTCACAAAACTTAACCAAAAGCTCACACATACCTTAGAATAGCATTTAGACACTCTAGGAACAACTACAAAGCAATACAAGTACTAAAACAATTAATTCATTCATTTCCCCTTTGTTTAACTAGGCTATTTAGCTTCCTATCAGAATTCAATGATCAAGTTAAGCTAGCTAGCTAACCATCCTACCAATCTAAGAATACCTAAATACCTCATTTAGAACCTCCAAATCATAACCTAGAGCACAAGTACACGAAAATACCAAAAATGCCTCTTTGTGAGTTTACATTACAAGTACCAATTTTAGAACCCAAACAAGCGAAACGAAAGCACTTCTAAGGTTTCAATACTTAATAAAGACTAGTCATAACCTCGAAACGTGCCCGGATTCAAGTTAAACCCGAAACCCCTTAGTAAAGTAGCCTATTTTGATCAAATTTCTCAAATTTTGAACATAATAAGTGCAATTAACATTTTTCCCACGCTTATGGACCTAATTAGCAACTACCAGAAGCTTCAAATCGAATTAAATTATAACTTTTTTTGGAAACCCTAGTTTAGCACTATTCATCATCTTCCCCAAGTGCCATTTTCATTTTCAAGCATTCAACAAGCATTTTAAACCATCAAACATATTCTATGAAGTCATTAGAGCATATAAGAAGCAATGGAACAAGAATTAAACTACTACAATATTAGATCACAAAAATAATAATACAAACTTTAATTGAATTTAATACAAAAATAAAATGCACCCTCACCTCTTTTGATGATAAAAGAATGGTCTTAAGGTCCTAAGGATGAAGCACAACCAATTTGGAAAGCAATGGAAGCAAGAATGAAGCAAGGAGTAATTTTTTTTTGAGAAGTTACTATTCCCGTAACTCTTTTTTGGCCATTTTTTTGACCCATTTTTTTTTTGTTTCTTGGCTTATAATATTCTCATGAGATGGTCAAAGGGTAGGGCAAGCAATTAGGGTATTTTAGTAAGGGTAAATAGGTCATTTTGATGATTAAATTTCAGCAAAACAAAATGCTAAAAATCTGAAAATTTTGGAAAAATCCCGCTGGTACTATTCATCAGACATTTTGCGAATTTTTTTCCATTGATCCTGATATGCAATGCACGCACGGTCAGGGGCTATAGTCCCCTAAAAATATGTAGTATTTTATAAAAATATAAAATGCATGAATAGAAATAGCTGAATTTATGAAAATATGGTAAAAAATGAAGTAATTAGCTAAATTACATCTAAGTTAACTATTTAATGAATGCAATTAATGAAGTGTTGGGTTCGGGGTGTCACATCCTCCCCTCCTTACAAAAATTGCGTCCTCGCAATTTCTTGAGCTGAAATGATTTCCAAGAACTGCAACAGTTTCCGTCGGACTTGAAGTCAAGAAATGTAATGCCGAAGGAGACTAAAAAGAGCGAACGTCACTGAAGGAAGCCCAAGTAGGGTAGCTAAATAAAGACTCCTATGAAAATACCCAATAAGAGTCCAGTAAGAATGTCACACGAGGAGGCCATTTACTAATGCTGAGAGAGCACCAAAAGAAATCCCATTAAGAAGAGTATACAGCTAATATCCAAAACGCCGGATAATATCAAGAAATTCCCAAGAAGGAAGTCCGGTGAATCCCAACTCTAACTGTCAAATAAAGGCTCAAGATTGCCAAATAAAGGCCTAATTAGATGTCTAGCTTGGGACTCCAAGAAAATACCACAAACAAATCTGATTAAGGATGCCAAATAAAGGCTCTGAATAAGTATACGAATCCAGAAGTTCGATTAAGAATCTCTCTAATTTTGAATCACCATATAAGAATCCCCAATATGCTCGTTATACCAATAGTCTAGAGGAAATCCCAAATAATCTCTAGGCAAGAATACCAGACGAAAACACTGAAGAAAATACCCAATAAGAATGTCAATGTGGTACCATAGGTAAAATCCCGAACAAGAAATCCAAGTGGGAGTATGCGCAAAGAATACTGACCAATACTCATAAACATGAATTCTTTTGAATAAGAGTATCGAATAAGACATCCATATATGACGCCAACTAGAAAATCTATTCGAGATTCCCAAATAGGAATTCCAGCCAAAAAGTACCGTTTAAGAAGTGCCAAGAGAGTCCGGATTTGACCTCAGGGCATCAAATCCCTTCACTGATCCCATTAGATGGTTGAACCATTATTCTCTCACCAGTCAGCATCAATGGCCATCTCTTTCAGGGGAGAATGCTTACTTACCGATTTAAGGGGACAATGCATGAATGCCAAGATATCACCTAATATAATTGATGTAATGTTCATATATCAGGAGATTATGACATATATCACACAAGCTATTATATAACTAGAAGTTTTATAACACAAAGTTAATCAACAAGATAGTTCAAATATGAGTCACATGCAATGAATACAATTCACAACACAACTATGCCGAGACACTCAAGTATACACGTTACAATCAATATTTCGAGCAAGTAGTGATTCATAAGATCAATTCGATTCATGATTAGCTATATCACTACACTTGACAAGTATTTAACACACAGTACACATCACTATCACATAGATCACATATTAAGTTCAGGATACAAGATTGCACAAAAGACACTCACATTCTCAAGGGACACGAAGCACACACCTAATCAAGATACATTTCACAAGCACGCACTCGAGGTTCACTACCCAGCAGTCCGAGGACTGGCTGAGAGCATCTAAGCTCTGATACCATCTGTAACACCCCGGCCCCTCACGAAACCAGAAGTTCTATTAAACAATCTATACTCATCCCAATACCAAACCCGGTCACAAAATTTAGGAAAAACGGACGGAGTTTTCCCTATCTATAGGACTAACTGGATACCTGTAAACAGTAAATAAAGCCACAAATATAACCCACATCATTCTCATACAACTCCAACTCCAACCATGCCCTGTCTCAAAGCCATCCGAGCCTTAGACTAACTTAAATATCAAACATACAAGCATGCATTCATTAGCTGTTAAAGGTTCATGATTATAATCTCACTTATCATACCACTCTAACATTAACTACTTTTCTTTCTTATAATTTAAGTCCGTCAACCAGTCAAAACATGCAAGCATGCAGCTACTAGACAATAAAGTAAAGATTACAAGTTATTACAACATTACAAGCCATTCGCAACTATCAATACATTCTAATTTTAACTTTACAATTACAAAACTGTATTCAATGACAATCCACGTAAGCCAGCATAATCAATCACAAAATTCTCGAGCCTTCTTTTCTACCTCTGATAGCACTAAACCTGAAAGGTGTTAGAAACGAGGGTGAGTATACAACATGTATACTCAGCGAGAAAAGGGAAACGGGAACAATATACCAGGGGTTCGTGTAATGTAGCAACTTAACACATTTAATACAATAAATAAACAATGGTTAACAATTCTAATACTACACTTTAAAAAGGATAAGATCGATAACCCTTATCACTCCAAGTCTTCGATTCTTGATCCATGAACCACGACTCGATCACGATATGCCGGCATCCCAAACACCAAAGGGTACTCCGGATGTACCCAATCCTACGACCCAACACCCCCTGGCAATCTCCGGACCAGGCGAGTGAGGGAATAGGGTACGGAGGTAGAGCAACCAACCCTGGCAAGCCCACTGCCGCCCAGAGAGGCCCATTGCATCCGCCCCGACGATAAGGTTGCACAACCATTGACTCGATAACACAGGAAGCAATAATAGTAACAATATAACAAAATAAGCCGATATACAAACAAGGAGGACAACAAAAGAGGTTCTCCTCGAGCACACACATCATCAATCACGCCATACGATGAAATATGATACATTCATTAGTCTATAATTGCTAAACTAATCCAACTAAAACACTTAAATCACTTAGTATCGAATATTTAGCATATAACAAGATAAGACACATAGAATGCACATAGAAATGATCCCTCACCTTTTAGGAAGCCAAACCTGCGCGAATTAAGCCAAGATTCCCTCAATATTCTCCAAAAGCATCAATTCCCTTCAATTATCACTACCTAATACAATCAACTATATGCATAAGAAGTGATTTCTTATTCTCAACTAAAGCTAATTCATAAAGCCATTAATTTATCCAACCCTATTTGATTCCCTTTAATTCACATAACTAACAATATATTTCATGGTTTAACAATCATTCTAATCAATATTTGAACAATACATAAACTCAACTGATCACATATGCAACATTCTTTAATTTCCAAGTATCAGAAAAAGACAATAGCATAATAAATAACATATATATAGCCATTCATATAAGTAGAAATACTATATAACATCTAACCAATAAGTTATATAAGCGTATATTTACACATATAATGCAATTAATAAGCAATATAAATATGTTTACTCAATCTTTAACTAGTATCGATATAACTTAACTCACAACTTCTCCGAATAGATGAACTTGTTACATAAGTACATTTAAACATTTATCCAATCAATCAAGAATCAACTAACAACAATTATTACCATAGTTCATTACTAGTTCCTTTAGTCCATTCTAAATTCATACTCAACCAAAGCCATGTAAACCAAGCAACTTAATTCACGAGACTTCACTACTATAATACGTACACTACACAAAGGCATATAAACATTTAATTACTCAATTATAAAGCAATTATCATGAAATTAACTATGCGAACACAAATGGGTCAATATTATATTTTTCACAAAACTTAACCAAAAGCTCACACATACCTTAGAATAGCATTTAGACACTCTAGGAGCAACTACAAAGAAATACAAGTACTAAAGCAATTAATTCATTCATTTTCCCTTTGTTCAACTAGGCTATTTAGCTTCCTATCGGAATTCAATGATCAAGTTAAGCTAGCTAACCATTCTACCAATCTAAAGATACCTAAATACCTCATTTAGAACCTCCAAATCATAACCTAGAACACAAGTACACGAAAACACCAAAAATGCCTCTTTGTGGGTTTACACTACAAGTACCAATTTTAGAACCCAAACAAGCGAAACGAAAGCACTTCTAAGGTTTCAATACTTAATAAAGACTAGTCATAACCTCGAAACGTGCCCGGATTCAAGTTAAACCCGAAACCCCTTAGTAAAGTAGCCTATTTTGATCAAATTTCTCAAATTTTGAACATAATAAGTGCAATTAACATTTTTTCCACGCTTATGGACCTAATTAGCAACTACCAGAAGCTTCAAATCGAATTAAATTATAACTTTTTTTGGAAACCCTAATTTAGCACTATTCATCATCTTCCCCAAGTGTCATTTTCATTTTCAAGCATTCAACAAGCATTTTAAACCATCAAACATATTCTATGAAGTCATTAGAGCATATAAGAAGCAACGGAATAAGAATTGAACAACTACAATATTAGATCACAAAAATAATAATGCAAACTTTAATTGAATTTAATACAAAAATAGAATGCACCCTCACCTCTTTTGAAGATAAAAGAATGGTCTTAACGTCCTAAGGATGAAGCACAACAAATTTGGAAAGCAATGGAAGCAAGAATGAAGCAAGGAGTAATTTTTTTTTGAGAAGTTACTATTCCCGTAACTCTTTTTTGGCCATTTTTTTGACCCTTTTTTTTTGTTTCTTGGCTTATAATATTCTCATGAGATGGTTAAAGGGTAGGTCAAGAAATTAGAGTATTTTAGTAAGGCTAATTGGGTCATTTTGATAATTAAATTTCAGCAAAAGAAAATGCTAAAAATCTGAAAAATCTGGAAAAATTCCGCTGGTACTATTCATCAGACATTTCGTGAATTTTTTTCCATTGATCCTGATATGCAATGCACGCACAGTCAGGGGCTATAGTCCCCTAAAAATATGTAGTATTTTATAAAAATATAAAATGCATGAACATAAACAATTGAATTTATGAAAATATGGAAAAAAATTAAGTAATTAGCTAAATTACATCTAAGTTAACTATTTAATGAATGCAATTAATGAAGTGCTGGGTTCGGGGTGTCACAGTCGGTAGCCGACGGCTTTTCCAAAAGCAAGTTTGTTTTTCCGCAAAGTTCGGCTTTTTCTTTTATCTCATCCGAAGTTTCATCAGATTCCTTCAGATCATCTTTCCTTTTCCTTTATCTTTGGCTTTTCGTAATAATTCATCCTTCAAGCTGTCAAACAGATCTTCTGCCAACACATCTTGAGCGGATGGGATATCCTCATTAGGATCTTGGGATTCTTCTGGTAAACAAGCAAAAGCATTTGTAGACCTCATTGAGGTGTCTTCTGATGTAGAATCAGTGTCCACTACACTTTTAAAATGCCTTAAGAAATCTTCCTTGACTTCATCCAGATATGATGCCATAACATCTTCATGAGAGCTTATCTGTTTCCTCATTTGGATTTTTCGTAAAATATGAGAAAAATGAGATTCTTTTTCTTGAGTCTTTTTCTTTGTTTCTTCCATTTGATCTTGATAGAGTGCTATCGTCTGAGAAATTTCATTGATATTGGGTTGACCATAAGGTTTCTTAGTACCAGGATCATTTTTCAAGAGTTTTGACCAAAATTTTGAAAGAAATTTTCTTTTTAAACAAAACATTTTTTCTTTATTTATCTCCGCGACAGGGATCCATTTTCATATCCATGGGAGACCAAATTCCATAAAAAAAATAAAGAGCTTGATCCTTCAATATAAAGATCAGGATTATTTCCAATATGGGGACATATTGCCAACCATTCAGTAAAAAGTCCTTTATAAGGATCAGGGAGAATTTTGATCGGGGGTCCAAAACTTTTCCACCATTTATGGATCCATGCAGGAAATCTGCGATTCTGAAATATTTCAGGATTGAATTTTATAAACCAAGAATGTTTATGTTGTGGGTTTTCATATAAGAAAACTTTGGAAAATGCTTCCACATAATCCCAATAATTAAAATGATAAGTATTTTTATCAAGAATAAATTGCCTTTCATTTAAGGTACTGATTCCCCATTCATTTGGAGAAAGAATTTTTCTAATATAGAATTTACTATAACTATAAATTGGAAGATTATTATTCTTCTTGAAATGTTCAATATCACATGAATTTGTGACTTGTAAAATTGATTCAAAATATACCCTGGACTTGTAATAAAGTACAGGAAACATATAATTATTTAAATATCGTTCCATAAGGTACCAAGGATCATTGATCCACTGCTTATCAGCATTTTCAAGAGGTAAAATTATTTCCTCATGATGAGATATCTCAAAGGAGTCATCAGACTCTTCATGATCAATTGCATGAGCATAAGATGATGTTTGAGCAGTATTACTGCTTTCTTCAATAACCTTTTTTATTTTATCAAAATCAGGATGTGATGGATCAATAGTGATCCCGCCTAAATTAACTAATTTTTTACCTGCAATGACCCTATTAGGATCAAGGTTACGTCCTCTTCCTCTTCCCCTATTAGGGTTAGAGGATTCTCCCCTAGCGGAGATCATCCTGCAAAAATTCACGGGTAAGAAAATCAGGAAGAGAATTATTATTCCCTTTAATATAATCAATATCAAAATCAAAAGGTGCAAGATTAGCTTGCCATCTCGCAAATATTTGTTTGGAAACATCATGCTTAAAATCTTTATTGAACATATATTTTGCTACTTGACAATCTGTTTTTATCAAAAACTTTTGACAATATAAGTCATCTTGAAATTTTAACACACATTTAACAATCGAAAGAATTTCTTTCGCAACAGTCGCATATTTTTGTTGACTATTATTCCATTTTCCTGAATGAAATCGAACAAGATATTCTTGTTTTGTTTCTGGTTGGACTTGTTTTAAAATTCCTCCAAAACCAATCTCTGAAGCACCTGTTTCAACAATCTTATTCCATGTAGGATTAGCAAGCATTAAGCAAGGCAAATTGTTAACCTTATATTTAATTAACTTAATTTTTTCAGTATGAACATCTGTCTATGGTCCTGGTTTCTTTTTGAGTCTATCATATAGGATAGCAGTATCAATAGCAAGATTTTTATAATATGGTAGAATATAATTTAAGCTACCAAGATATCTCTGTAATTGAGTTTTATCAGTAATTTGATCAGGAAATCTAGAAGCAAATTCAATACTTCTATTAATAGGAATAATCTTTCCTTTTTCAATATTATGACCAAGAAATCTGACCCTAGTTTAAAATAAAAGCATTTTTGGTTTGGAAATAACAAGACCATTTTGTATAACAATTTTCTTAAATATATCAAGATGTTTAAAATGTTGTTGTATGTCTTTAGAAAAGACCAAGATATCATCTATATATACGATAATAAAATCGCTAAAAGGAATAAATATTTCATTCATAATATTCTGAAATTCAGAATGAGCATTTTTTTAATCCAAATGGCATAACATTCCATTCATAATGTCCAATGGGAACAACAAAAACAGTTTTATATCTGTCTTTTTCACTAATCTGTATCTGCCAATATCCAGATTTAAGATCAAATTTTGAAAATATTAATGCATTATGCAATCGATCCAAAAGATCTTTCTTATTAGGAATAGGATACCTAATCCATTTCAACACTTTATTAAGTGGCTTATAATTTATAACAAGTCTAGGATTACCTCTTTCTTGTTCTGCATGTTTATTGACATAAAAAGCAGTACAACTCCATGGAGAGTATGATTTTCTAATAAGATGTTTATCTATAAGATTAGCTATTTCTTTTTTACATAAATCAAGATATTCCTGATTCATCTGACAAGAACGAGCCTTAGTAGGAATCATTTTCTCATTAAAATCAATTTCATAAGGTAAAGAAACAATATGCTTCTTTCTAGCCCAAAAAGCATTTGGGTGGTCATTACAGATTTGTAAAGAAAAATCATGAGTAAGATGTTTAATCTTATCCTGTAATTTAGGATTTTTCAACATATTATCAATATTATTGATATTCATCTCATGTTTTAAGAAATTCAAATGTGATTCCTTAGCTTTTATTAAATTAGCTATCTGACCTACGATTTTTTCTTTAGGTTCAGTAATAAAACGAAATATCACAGGTTCTTTATTATAAGTTCCTGGTATTCCATGATTGTCTATGCCTAATATTGGCATAATTTCATTTATAAAAGGAGTTCCTAGAATTATAGGACACGTCATGTTTTCAATTAAAAGAAAACTAGTAGATATACAAACTTTTTCATAACATATAAATTCCTAAGGTAATTTATATTTAACCCTTAATTTTTCTCCTGATGCAGAAGAAATAGAATGAGCAGTTTTCTCAAAATACTGAGTTGGAATTAATCCTTCATGTATGCAATTAAGATCAGCACCAGAATCAATCAAAACAATCATATCTTTAATCATATGATTTGGTTGAATAAGTAAATTAATTCTAACCAACCATTTTTGCGTAGTAATAACCTTCAATATATTAAGAAGATTTAAATCTACCATAGCATCTGGTAAAGTATTAGAGGAACTAGGTTCCTGATAAACAAACATATCAATTTGTTCTTTAATTAATTGATTTTCTTGTCTAAGATCGTTGATCTGACTTTGAAGTTTATTAACTTCCTGTCTTAAGTCATAATGAGTGATAGGAATATTTTTCCTTTTTTTATCATTTATTTGATTAATAACATCCTTAATATTATAACCTTGTTTTGAACTGAAAATCTTTTTATGGGTTTGTCAACATAATTTTCTTTGGAATAATGTTCCAAATCTTTAATTTTAAAGAATAATCTTTAATATCTTCTAATAGTTTTAAAACATCTAACCACTTATCAGCAGTAATCATATTGACTTTTAAATCATCAAATTGAGATAATATCTTATAATATTCATCATTAATATTATTAGTTTTACAAGCACATGGAGAATCCTCCTTAGAAGATTTATTATCAACTTTATCAGAAGAAGATTCGATATCTGAGCTATCTGAGCTAGAACTAGACAAATTATCTATGTCAATAAGTAATTTTGCCAATTGTTCTTTAGTGTGATCATCAAGATCTAAAGCATTTATCTTTTTTCGGAATTGCTGACATTTATTAGCATAATGACATTTTTTACCACATCGATAACACGTGAGAATAGGCTTGGGCTTAGGTTTATATCCCTTTCTTTCATTTATCTCTCTTCTTTTTCTAGCTTTCCGCTTATATTTAGGAGATGTATAATATTCCTTAGGCTTTTTAGGCCCTTTAGACTTAGTAAGTCTAAGAGTAAATGGAAGTTCCATTGCAAATTGTTCATAAAATTGACCCAATGTCTGTCTATCTGTCAGACCTTGTTTCTTAATTTGATAGTTTAATTTAATCTGATTGCAAAGATCTAATCCTTCTTTGACACATACACCTATTAATTCACCATAAGTGTACATATTATAAACAATATTATTGTTTGTATCTTTAATCAAGACTTTTCTAATATTTTCTGCAAATGATGCAGGTAAACCATCAACAAATTGTGCCTTCCATTGACTATCACTAGCTTCTGGAAGTTCAAAAACTCTAGAAAGAAAAACATCTTTACACCATCTAAAAGATGTAAGAGTAGGACAACGTAAATTACTTTATAATGTCCTAGTTCTATCATAACTAGTAGTAAATTGACTACAAAAATAGTCAAGAATAATAGCACACATTGTGTAAACAACATTAGAAACAATAACACCATTTTCTTCTTTGGTGGCTTGAGCAATTTCTTGTCACATTTCTAATGTAACACAATTATCAAACCAGCCTTTTAATTGACCAGACAATCCAGATAATATAGCTTCACATATCACTGGTTCTTGATTACCAACTTGTTTACAAATCTGAGCATACATAAGCATGCGTTCAACAACTCTTTTAATTTGTTTATCAGTCATACCATCTATATTCCATTCATAAATAGTACGATGATCAAAACTAGCATTTTTACTAAAATTAGTAGTATCTTCTTCATATAAAATATCATGTGGAGTAGGATGAGGATAATAGTACCTATTATTCTTAGGTTTACTAGCAAATTTACTAGATTCTCCTCTTTCTATTTTATTTACTTCCTCTGAAATATTCATTATTGATGATTTATTTTGAGGAATTAATTCATCTTCTGATTGAGAACTGTCAGAATTAATCTGTGTAGATCTATCAGACCCTAGATCAGACAATAATCCAATATGTAAATGAACTAAATTTTTATTAACCTAATTGTCAATTTTTGATTCAGGATCCATCTTAAATCTTTCTAATTTAAGAGCAGGTTGAAAACCTGTTTTCTTAGATTGAGAAGAAGATGTTTCTCCAAATTTCAATTTTCCTGTATCCTGGAGTGTTACTTTTGGAGGTTTTTGTTTTAAGGAATCTAATATTTGATTAACCTTTTTTTGTAAAATACAAAATATATTGCTTCATTGTAACTGCAATGAGTTCATATCAGTTGCAAACTCTAGTAATAGATTGCTTGATTACTTGAAATATGTAACTTTCCCCAAAATTGATCAATCTTCCAAGCCTCTAGTTCTCTAGTTAAATTCAAGTATGCAACTTCTATAACACATGGCTTACACTAAATTTTTTACAATTTGCTTCTAATACGTTTCTTGATCATCTTGGTTGCAGGGCCTGAAGATGGACCATTTGAAGCATGAGTATGTACTTGTCAAAAATGAGCACAATTAGAACACAGGTGCTTTGAATGCTGTGTAGTGCATAATGGCTATTTTGAAATGAACAAGATTTTGCTTATTGTATTTCTTTCATTTTCAGAAGCTAACATATTGTACTTAGAGGCACCAATTGGAGTTGGATTCTCCTACTCTACTGATTCTTCCTCTATGAGGGTGTGAATGACAAGATCACAGGCATATCAATGTCCTAGTTTGACTCTATAGTATTTGGGAAGAATTGAACTGGGGTAAAATTCTACTTCATGATGAAGGTGCTTTCTTTGAAAATTCTACTTTACATGGCTTATGCTTAGAAAATGCTGACTAGAAATGTTAAATCTTAGTAGAATGTAGCATGAGGTTGACTTGAAAAAAGATTGTTGATGCCCTAGACGAATGTAACTCGATGAATTTATGCAGGTCACTTGTTCCCAATTTGTCAACTGCAACTTGCTACGGATCCGAACATCTGAAGAGACCAGTGAACTGGGCATTGGGTACAGTAGTTTCCACATTTTGTTTTGCCTAAGTTGTGACTCTTTTTTCACTATTTTTTTGACATTTTTGCATAGTTGAAAAGGCCAAATACTTCTACATCGCTGAATTCTTTCTCACTGTTACCCCAAACTCGATTCAACTTATCGGTGAGCATGCAACTGCAAAGAACAACATGCATGGTTTAATAGTGAGATTTTATCTACCTTACTTGGTCACGCCTTTTATCCTCTTTAAGATTCAAACATAGAAGTGTTCAAAATTTCAATATTGAAGGTCAATTTCTGTGTTATCTACTCTTGTAAGTTATGGGATATAGGGATGTGATGGTGATAGGATCAATTGTTTCTCAAATTTATAGACTAACGTGGAACCTTGTTAAACTTTGACAACTGATATATGGAGGATTTACTTCTCAAAAAAAAAAAAAAAAGATGTGGGGGATTGGGGTCAACTGTCCCGCTCTAACAAGGCTTGAAGAGGAAACTCTAGCTCGTTGTTCTGGTAGTTGTATTTCTCTTCAGATATATTCTACATGATGCTCATGCAGGTTCATGCTAAATGCTATGGTGAGTTAGAGCCTATAGATGGAGTAGTTTGGTTATGCAACTTATGTCGTCCAGGGGCTCCTGAAGTTTTTCCTCCTTACTGCCTTTGTCCTTTCATAGGTACTTCGATTCTATTTTTTCTTTTATACCTGTACTTTTAATTCTTTTTGTTTATAAGAAGAATTGATCCCGTTGAATTGAGTTGGCAGAAGAAGAATAAAATCTGAATTAATTCCCTTTGTATCTTGATCCTCTTTAAGAGGTGCTATGAAGCCTACGACAGATGGTCGATGGGCTCATCTTGCATGTGCCATGTAGATACCAGGTTTTCTTCTGCGTGTTTAGGTTGATAACTAATTTCTCTCATATAATTTTACTTGTTAACTTAGCCACTATGCTGCAGAAACTTACTTATCAGATATCAAGAGAATGTAACCCATTGATGGACTGAGTAGAATCAATAAGGTATAAAACTTGCAATGATGATTGGGCTAGCCTTTTATTGAAGCCTTTACTGATTGATGAGCTCTGTGAATTATAGGAACTAGCACTGGATTGTTTCCATTGGAAAACGAATATAAGGAAGAAGTGTTTGATATGGTTTTACCATATCTTTAGTTGATTCCTGTCAAGCAAAATGCTTAGTTACATATCTACTAATTGTTGTGTTATGTTTTATGTTGCAATAAGGACCGATGGTCTGCTGGACGCTATCATATAGCTTATGTGGTCTCTCTTATGGGGCTTGTATGTATGTTAGCTTGTATTCTTGCTTACTATTGAATTCATGCCAAGCATTTGACTTTTACCTATAATTATTTCTTTTTTAGTTATAATATTCAATGTTATCTTATATTTTTGTAGGTATGCTTTTACCCATTTGTGTACTCTTAAACGAGAACGACTAAACTTGTGCATCTTCTTTTAGTATTAAATAACTCAAAATTTTAATATTGCTCAAAGATTGTTTGCATCTTTTCACCGTATATACAGATTCAAAACAAATTTCTTTTTGGTATAAAAGTAGCCTCACAACTTTGATCTGTTTACATGTAGTATCTGTATGAGTCCTACAAGAACTATTTTCCATGTGTCCCTTGCTGGTTTCTTAACCTTTATGAAGTCCTTGAAAGTCTTTCTTTCACTGTGCCTAATCAATCGAATTTTAAGTAAAGCAAATTGCATATGCTAGATTTTACTAACAACTTCATAATGCCAATGTCCACGAATCATGAAATCTCTACCAATCAAGCATGTTGTGTTTCTATACTAGCAACTGATTCATTTTTAGATACCGCAAAATAAGGCCAGCTAATGATGTCCATTAATCAACACAATTTAGTATATAGATTTTGTTGTATTTTATAGTTATGTTTCTTGGAATTTCACTTGTATATGTGATGTGTTTTGATGTGATATGCTACTTAAAGGTGTCATTGAGTAGCAAATTGTTTTCCAAATAAATTTTTTTGTTTCACACTTTTTGCAATGGATATATGCAAGTGCTCCGACAGTACGCATATCACTCACTGTGTGCATGTGATGTTGGCTTTTTTGTCAAGGTATTTTCATTTCTTCATTTATGAATATCCTTCATATATACACAGTTTATTTGTATATGACAGAATTCAATCTTTCCTATTTTCTTTGTAGCTTGAGGATAAGGATAGACTGCATCTGATGTCCTATGAAGAGGATGAGAAGGATCAGTGCATTCGACTTCTTTCTTTCTGCAAAAGGCACAGGCTCTTATCTAAAGATCGTTTAGTCGTAAATGAAAGAATTGGACAAAAAAACAGTGAAAATCCAAACTAAGCTCCTCCATCAAATCCTTCTGGCTATGCTCGTAGTGGTATATCTGCCTTTTATTATTATGTTATTTCTTTGATAAGTTTGTAGTGATAGCCTTTCACTGACTTGCTTCTTCTGCATGTCATTAATAATTCTTGATGTGTTTATGTCTGCTGCTTCTTCTTCTTCTTCCCTCTCTTGTTGTCTCTCTGTCTGTCTCTCTCTCTCTCTCTCTCTCTCATACACACACATATGCACACACACAAAAAGAGAAACGCCCCTATGCTTTTCCTTTTACTTTTCCCCCCTGAGAAGAGGATTTGAAGGGACATTTTTGCTTGTTTTTGCTCTTCGTTGCCATTTCCATCTGACTTAAGTGGACCATGGGCTTTTATTTGTTTATTTCCCGTTTTGTTTTCTCTTATACTTGTTCCTCAACAAACCAACCTGCCCTGAAATTAAATATTTATACGCATAATGAGTTAAAGCATGCGCATTGAAATATTTTTGCATAAGTGATGGCTGACCCTGTCACGCCTCGACCCGGACACCTGATAAGGCTAAGGCCGGTACGTAACTTTTGTAACCTAAAATTTGTAAAATCAATAACTTAATAATCTATACGTTCATATACTCCATAGAAGTTCAAGAGTTACAATTACATCAGCCTTAGAAAAAGGAAACCATAACTGATTACATATGTACAAGACCTCGAACCACTTGTTCGTACATAAAGTTTAGCCAACATTCAGGTATCTAGGCCTCAAAAGAATAGATATACTTAGTTACAAAATAGTTTTACAAAAAATAAGTTATACAGTAAGTAGTTCAAGTACATCAACAGGTAGGGATCACATAAGGCAGAAATTCTCGATGTCACACCAAGGAGTTTCGCCCACATATTGATGGGCCTGCTCAGGCTTTGCCTCACCTGAAATGATAGAGAAAACGGTGAGCTAATCCTGCTTATAGCTCAGTGATGATGGAATAGGAAGGGTTTTCACAATCGTTTTCTCTTTTAGCAAACAGTTCGAGAAATCATGTCATGCACTTTAAAATGCACAGGTAGGAAAGCAGGTAGTAACTCAACCAATGCAATAAGAAGATGAACTGAGATACTTGTTGCAAAAGGATACAATGATTGCTGATGTTGATGGCTTCTGCCCTGAATCAATTAATGATAACCTGATAGCACAACCGAGGATCAAGTCCTCAAAGAAAACCCGACACCAACTCCATCAACAACCGAGAGTTCCGGATAGCTTCCCTCAAAGATAAAGAATAGGTCCATGGTGGTCGTGGGTATAACCGGCAAGCCCGTTGCTGCTCGGGGCCATCGATCACACCAAGGCCTTTAGAAGTTTGCAACCTTGATACATGTATACATATATAATACCCAACTCTTCAAGGGACGTCACCAAGAGAGAGAGACTGGCATAGCAACAAAATAGGTTGCTTCCATCACAACAGTAATATCAAAGATATGGCATATCAAGCAAGCATATATTGATCATGCATATATAATATTTAGGGTGTTTCAAGTATTTCCAAGTATCATGAGGTAGTGAAAAGACATCAATAGACTACGTAAAACGACGAGAAAATGCAAACACAAGTAAAATTATAAAGCCATTTCAATGCTTCTGCATTAGCTTATTTTAATTAATTAATTTACCTATCTTCCCAAACTCTAATTAATCTGATATTGGTTTAGAATCGAAGCTTATCAAAAGTAGATAGTTCTAGAATTAAACAGAACTCAATTCAGAGTTGAATTGACCGAGTTATAGTCTTTGGAAAATTGTTGCGCGAAGTTGTCAAGAAAGTCGGACTAGTAAGTCGGGCGAGTAACTCGACCGGCTTAGTCGACCGGCTTTTACAGAGAATTTTCAAATATCGATTGAGTAGTCGGGCGAGTTTAGTCGACCGGCTTAGTCGACCGACCTAGGCAACTAAGACCCGTAAATTCACACATTTTACACCATAACTTGTTACCACTCCTCTCACTTCTTACAAGCCATCAAACATACATAATGTGTTTCGTTAGGCATCAAATAATGGTTCAAACATCAACCAAAAACATCCCACACCAACAATCAATACACAAACTAGCTAGAATTCTCTATAACTCACAACTTCAAGATTAACATCTAAGCTCTCAAAAGCTAACTCCAAGCTTCCAACTCCTGCACACAAGTTATACGTATAATCAATACACCTACAAGAGCAATACAAACTCATCTTTCAACTCCTCATGAACACCCAACTTTGGTTGGCAATTCCTAGATCTATAACACATAAATACAACCAACTTCACAATGAGGACATATATGAACTCCACAAGCAATATTACTCAACAATATACAACATACAACCTTGGATGAGCTTTATCAATAAATTTTGAAAGAATCCCTCACCTTTGCTTTGAGTTCTAGATGTGAATCAAGCAAAAAAACTTGATGAAAGCTAGAGAAAATATAAGGAAAAATGCTGAGTAATGGCTTGAAATCTTCTCCTTCCTTTTCTCCTTCTTTCTTCTTCTCTCTCTTCTTCCTCTCCTTCCTATGGACGAAAATCAGTGGGTGGTGTGTGTAGTGTGTTTTAAGATTGGGTGAGTGTATGTTGGTGTAGAGATTTGGTGTGTGTTGTGTGTGTTTTGATTGAGTAAGAATAGTGTTAGGATATTTGTTATTTTACTTTAGGACAAGAGTGCCCCTCAACTAACTTATTTATTACTAGTTTGTCATTCTAGTGTTAATTCCAATTGTCTTAGTTCTAATTCAATTATTCTAGTTAGCTATTGAACTTAGTTGGTTCTAATTACTAGCCACACGGTATAAATGACTCAAATACATGTTAAATGATGAAATGCACGTAAATTAAGATAAATGATCTTAAAACAATATAAATGCACATAAGTCAATATAAAAGTATATAAAATAATTTAATTATGTATGATATAACCTATATGCATACGTGGTCTCAGGCTGAGTCTTACAGACCCAAAAGTAATATGATAATAAAGTATCATATATTGACCTTTTGTTTGTTGAATAATAATAGCTTATAGGGTTCTCGGGCATGGATTCATTCTCTCCGTTTAAAACCGTTAATTTTTTCTTTTTTTTTTTTGCTTTTCTGAATGCAGTATTAATATGAGTGTGATTCTGACCATAAGAGTCGTGGGAAAATTTTAGAGAACCACGAGGAAGTTTTGTCGTAAGGCCTCTATGCCCTAAAATTTGAAGGTGTCTTTTCAATGGTTAAGTAAAATTAATGATCTAAGTCATGTTATTGGAGTTCAAGTATACACGGAAAAAACTTTGTTTTCGGAAACAAATCAGAAGCAAAAACATTCTCAAAAGTTCGTGGATGAGAGGAAACCAATCTGCATCTGTTTTCAATGAGCAGGTCGACAATGTTGAAGAAATTGCTGTGAAGATTTCCCAGCAACCAAAGGCATCAGGAAAACACAAAAGAATTACTATGATCACTTAGAAATGCTTACTGGAGATCTTATATCAGTATAATTTAACGAGGTTGACTTGAAAAAAATGTTAGTGGAAATATTAAAGCCAATTATTTATACTTTTTGTTTATGGCTATCCGAATTTGATCTCATTTAGAGTAAATTGATAACTTTCAGTATGACTGTAAAAGGTAATTGGTTTGGGCAGTGAATTTTACTTCCAGTAAATTGTTTTCAGAGTTATTGAAATTCACAGAAGCGTATGAAGATGTACCCGAAAGCATAATGGGATGTACTTGAAAGACATTGAGGGAAACTTGAGAGTTTTAAAGGAAACAAATGCACTGATTTTTGTATGAGATCTCTAATGCAAAGACATGGCTTTAGCTTTTGTTCAACAAATTCTTTTTTTTTTTTTTTTCTAGAATATCACTTTGAGCTACAAATAAAGTTTTTGTTAACGTCTTTAATGGTTTTTGAAATAACTGGCCCTACCTTGTCGAGTGGTTGCTCAGCGACGGACACTGGTGAGAGAACAAATAATTTTGGATTGGCACCAGTGACAGGTTTGAAAGATGGGACATAAGAAGACTGGAACAAATTTGTAGGATTTCCACCACCTTGGTTGAGTGTGTCAATGTACTTGCCAAAACATGAAACAAATTGTATTGTTCAATATTTATATCTTGAAGCCGATGGAGACAAGTTCTAGGCACTAAAACCCAGTTCTTCACTAAAACCTCTAGACCTCTATACATTCAAATTTATTCACAGATTATTTACCAGTTGAAGCTTCCAATCCAAATTATACCTAAATTTTTTTTAACTATTGTGTCCACCCATCTTCCTTTTTACCCATTCTTTTACTTCTGTTAAATTAAATCAGCAATTTCTTAACTCTCTGAGTAAATTCTATTAGGAATCAAAAGTGTCAAGTTTGAATTTGCAGGATAATTCATTATTTACAAGACACAAAAAAGGAAGACTAGATTCTAAAAATAGAAACCAAATTTTGGTGGTATTTTATTTTAGTTCACCATGTTAATTGCGAATTGAATCACTAAAAAGCTATAGAAATAAGAGACTGGGTTTTCTTGATTACCTTGATGGAACACCCATCCTCCCGTGTAGAGAATTGATTGAATAAGGGTGGAAGTGGGATTCCTAGACTATGTTCCGTTTGAGTAACACTTCTAAATTCTGATCTTCCACTGCTGAAAGAACCTTACTCTCCAATGCAGTCATCTGATATTCCATTCTGGAAAGTAGTTGTTGGTAGGGGAGGAAGGGCTGCTTCCTCAGCAGGAGGTTCAGTGCCTTCCTCTACCTATCTCTTAAGTTTCTCATCATAATAAAATTTATTATTTTCACCCAATTTCGTATACAAAAAGCAGAACAGAGAGGTGGAAACAATTATAAATGTACAGTCACTAAATTTATAATTAACTAATTACAAAGAATCAGAAAGGGAAGCCCGCTGCCAACTATCAATCACCTGGCGATCTTGACGAGGTCATCTGTAAAAGCTGCTTTGTCTTGCTCATTCGTTGAGCCTGTATCTTTTGATTAATCAACCTGGTGTTATGCAAATTAATCTAATTGAGTGGAATAATTTATTAAACTTTTGATTTGATTTATCTGAATAGTTGCCATCTCCCTGGCAGTAGCTCTCTCATCACGTCACTTATGCTTTGATGAAATAGATGTTCTTTAAAAACCACATCAAGATTGAAATCTTACCACTACCAAGGTCACCATTACCATCAACAGGACTAAGAAAATTAAAACTAGACATATATCAAGTCATAGTTCTAAAATTCATACCTCGGAAAGAGACAGGCACGCACATTAAAGGTCATATATTGTTCTCAAACAAATATTTTCCCAATAATACAAAAACCCGAGATCTTTAGAGTAAAATACTAGTTACCTACTATGTAACGAATTTGGATTTTCTGGTCATGTCAGTTAATGCTATGAGATAATCTAAATCATTATGCAACTATTAATTCTTCACCTGATTCCATAATCTGTTGGCCTTAAGAATGAATCAGACTCAACAAATAAAGAAAGACTAATTTGGGGACCTTCACCTGATTCCACAAATATTTAACAGAACATTGACTTCATTTGTGACCAGTCAATTAAATCATTACCATTTTTGGGCATAGCAGCCACAGAGGCTAGAGCATCGCATTTGTAATGTCCCCCAGTTGGAGAAAAAAAGGCTTGCATTCACCCGTTTCTTTTCCAACTTTGTCCTCAACTGGTCAGGCACAATAACATAGAGAATCAGTAGCATCTTCAATTTGGTATCCGTTAAATAAACAAAGATTCTTATGAAAATGCAAGAAGAAACACAAGTTATGAACAAGCATAGCTACATAATCCAATTCAGCTAGAGGAACGAGAGGAACAAATTGTGGGAGGAAGGGAAAGATGAATCTCTACTCGAATAGAAGTAAGCCAAAAGAACATAGAAGACATAAAGAGGTGAAGCAGAACATCAATAATGCTGGTATATAAAGCTCAACATCATTAAGCCATGAAATTATATTTCTCCATAGTCCAAATTCATAGATTTAATGATCCTAAATAACTTATAAAAGCACACGAGCACAATACACACACACACACACACACACACACACATATTAACATCAATTGCAGACAGCTTTCAATCCATATCATCTAATCATATTTGGATATCTAATTGCATAAACCACATACTCTTCAAGTGGAAATAGAAACAGAAAAAATTTGAAAAAAAAACAAACAGGAAAAAGATAAAAAGCACAAAGCTTTAAGCTTTAAGCTGTAGTTAATAGTATACAATCTTAGCCCTCAACATATGAACTCACCACACAATATTCGAAAGACACAAACCATCATTCACCTTCACATTAAAAATCAAAACTTTACTCAACCCAATTAAATAATAACATATAGAAAAACCAAACTTTCACAAAAAAAAAAAAAAAAAAAATCATCAATTATCAATTCAAATTTAAACTTAATAAAGAAAGAATGTTTTACTCATTACAACATATTTCTAATAGCGTCAGTTGCGCCATTAGCAGCTAAAACTCATACGAAGTTTCAAATTGTGCAAACAAAACTCATACTAAGTTTCAAATGGTCTACTAAACCCTTTTTCATTACAAATTGTCCACTGAACTTCGTATCAAATAAATTATTCCACCCAATTTTGACGTTAAAACTAACAAAACAAACCGATGCTTTTTTTTTTTGCTATGCAAGTTACCCATTTCATTCCTCATCAAAATATCAAATACAACGAGGGTGACATCAAGTCAACCTGATACACTATTCTGTACAAAGAATGTTATTTTCAAGGCTATTACTATAATTACGTTGAGTACAAATTTTCCCACTATTATCCATAAACCGATGCTTTTACTAAACATAAAGTCTTATTTGAAACAATGCAAATTTTAGTGACGCAATTCATCTTTCTAATATTAGCTCGATAAATGTGACATTACTTTAGGCCCAAAGTATTCGGACCTAATAGTGGATCAAAGCTTTGAAGCTTCGACATACTAATAAAGCACATCAACATCCATTCCAATTATTTTGAAATTGTAGTTTCCCTGGATTTCCATTTGCTGTTTCGAGGACGGAGTATTTCAAAGAATTTAATAAGCCTAATACTGGTACACAACAACAACTACTACAACAAGAAAAAATAATCTTTGATTCTGACATATTATCATCCTAGTATCAAAGGAGCAAGTGTGAGCTAAACGTGTTGTCAAATTACCTATTTGTTTGAGGCAAGGTACAACATATTAGTAAATATAATCCAAGATATTGCTGCAAATTAAGAGGAAGACCTAATGCCTTTTGACTGATCGTACTTTCTAGAATCTCTGGAACAACAAGAATTGCATCCAGAAGCCTTGCTATGGTGACAAGATCACAAATACAGCATATTAGCAAAAATAAGGAGAAGACATTTACATAGTAAGAACAAATAAACTTGGTGATACTAACAAACTTGTAGATATATAGTATATTTTTTATATGACATAAATATACAATTTCGAACCTTTTTTAGTTTTAAAGATTTTAAAAACAAAAACTCTTCTCAATCTTCCACAATTAGATTAAAGATAAGTAATAGGGCCATTAAGGGCTTGTTTGAATTCAGGAGGAAAAAACTAATAAAGGAAAGGAAATGATTCAATAATAAAGTAAAGGGAGGGGAGGATTACATCTTATTTGGATTCGGTAAAATTATAAAGGAACTACTCATAACTGATTATATGTATTATTTGTTTGGATTGAAAAGGAAATAAAAGGAAATGATAAATTTTATATAGAAATTGACATGTTTATCCTTTTCTAAGGGCATAAGTGTAATAAATAAAATGACAATATAAACATTATGTTATAAATAAACTGAAATAATTCCAAATCACCTCAATTTGGGGTGATTGCAAAATCATCCCATTAAATGATTTTGCAAATTACTTCCAATCACCTCACCCCCAAAACCCTCCGATCCAAACAAATACAAAAATTAAAAATCACCCCAAATCAAATCATTTCCCCCCAAATCCCCCAATCCAAACAAACCCTAAGGGAAAGGACAATACCATGTTTGGTATAAAGACTCCCCAAAATAGACCAGGATAATTAGAACCCTGTTAAGAGAAGATGAAGAAGAAATTGAAAGAGACATATCAAACGGAAGCTAAATCCATAATGAAGTCAGAAGCTTAATGAGTATAACTTGATTGTGTCCCCATAGCCAAAGTCTCATAGTCAAAATAAACAGCATTACTTGAAATCTTCTCATCCATAGTCCTGATATCTGAGTATCTGAAGTGCAGAAAAGAAATGGAGTGAATTGGTATTGGGAGGTCTAGGTGCAGATCCGAGGTGGTGGATGAAGTGTGGTGGTGCGGTAAGGTGGTCTGAGGCGGCGCAGTGATGTGGAGGATGAAGTGTGGTTAAGCAGTCAAAAGAGAGAAGAGAAAGGAATAAATGAGGAAGAAGAGATAAATTACGAAGTAAAATCCCGACCCCTGACATAATTATAAAAATATCCCTAAGGAAGAATATAGAAAGAAGTCCACAGGTAACCTCGGCCCGAGGCATACCTGCCCCGAGGCCTGAGGCCCACATTATACCCAAAAAACAGTAGTTGAGAGCTCGGGAATAAGGACAAATCCTGGAGACCTCGGGAAAATTTTTTGCAACTAACTCTGACACATTCACAAAGAATCAGATAGGAGAGAGAAAATAAAATCTCCTATAAACGTATAAATAGCACTCTTCTATTCAGAAAAAGGTAACTCACACATTGTAAGCACTTTTCTTGAAACTTATCTTTCTTCTTCATCGAATAAATCACTAATTTGATCGTCGAAGTGCTCACGTGGGCTCAACCTACAGTGCTCATTTAACAGGTCCAGCCAAGTCCAGCTCTCCGGAATTTTCTACCTTAACAGGTTGGCGTCGTTTGTGGGAATCGAAAGATTGCTCACTGAGATTACCACCATGGTTTAAACAAGAAGCCACAACCAAGCTCACAGCCACAACCAAGCTTACATGCTACCACCGCCGGGAGATGTAGTACGGGGTAGCCACCAAAATGTTGAACTCCCACCGCCTAGAGTATACCCTTTAGGTGGAGCCATAAATCAAACCACTCATACACCTCACCACCCAACTCAATGTATGCAAACCCAGATCCAGGAAGCCTTAGCTCCTGGTTGTTCACGGCCTATTCCATCCCCGCAAGTGGATGTGAACAACCTAGCCAAAACCATAGAAAACATACAAGACACATTGAACCGCCTGTTTCAAGCCCAAACACAACCCTAACCAGTTCTACCACCAACAAACTTTGCCTATTCGGTAAACTAGCCTATACACCTATATCCAAGCCACCAGAATCCCTCACCCATAAGGCCCGAGATGTCAGCCATGAGGGTTAAACTTCAATATGTACCCCGTGCTCGAGATGAGAGAGATGGATCTTCTGGTTCTGTTCATAGGGAGGAACCCCCCAAGAGGAGGTATTTTCAAGAAGGAGCTAAGAATGGTCTAGGTGCGAGGGGTCCTAAGAGCAGATGTATATGGGGCTGAACCCTTTTGTGAGGGGGATAAGAAAAGTCCTACGCTTAGCTGGTTATAAGTTACCATCACTGCCACCTTATGATGGAACAGGGGACCCAGAGGACCATCTGGCGATCTTTTGTCACAAAATGGCTTTTTACGAGATACCGGAAGCTTTGATGTGTAAGGCATTTCCCACCACTTTGGTGGATTCAGCAAGGAGATGGTATGATGACTTGAGTCCTTTGCACAGTTATCCGAGGCCTTTACAGATCGGTTTGCGGCAAGTAAGAAACCAACTAAGCATACCTCCCTGCTGCTTAGTATTAAGTAGGGGAAGAAGGAAACTTTAAGGTAGTATTCAGCTCACTTCAATCGAGCTACCCTGGAAATCACTCATCTTGATGATAAGTTCACCATCACTGCATATATCAAAGGGTTGAATAACTGAAACTTCATGGCTTCTTTGGCGGAGAGAGCTTCGAAGTCGTTGACGGAGTTGATGAAGAGGGCCTAGGGGTACATTAATGCCGTTGAGGTCATACAGCCCAAAAGAGAAGATGAGTCAGGAAGGAAAGTCCAAAATGTGCAGATCTCGGGAGGGCATCCCAAGGACAAAGGTAAAGTAGAGGCTCGGCCCTCAACAATGCAAAAGTGAAAATTAAAGGAGATAAGGTTTGAGAAATACACGCCTCTAAACAGGCCTCGGGGATAAATATTTGCCGAAATTCACACCAGGTTTGATATGTCGGTACCCCAAAAGATAAGAGGAGACTCGGGAAGGAGGCCTCGGGATAAGTTCTGCCGATACCATAATGACTATGGGCATGACACGAATGATTGCATTCAATTGAAGAACCAGATCAAGGCCTTGATTAGGAAATGACATTTGGCAGCACATGTCAGGAGGAAGGAACCTTAGGCGCCAGGAAGGGGCAGAGGCAGAAGACAACAGAGGAAACGAGGTCGGAGCCCCGGACGTGACCATGGGGGACCCCAGCGAGAGATCGAGATAATTACTAGAGGAATGGCCTCAGGAAGGGAAAACCTGGCCGCAAGAACAAACTATAGGAGGTCAGGAAAGGGAAAACCTCAATCAAAAGGCCTAGAGTAGAGGAGAGCATCACTTTCACAGATCAGGACTTGGAGGGTTTGATCTTACCGCATGATCATCCGCATGTAATAACCGCGGATATGGGCAGTTACTTGGTGAGGCGGATGATGATAGACACTGGGAGTTCAGTTGAGGTGTTATTCTTGGAAGCTTTCGAGAAAATGGGGTTTAAACGAGCCCATTTGAGGCCAATGAAGGACATGCTATCTAGTTTTACATGGCAAGAATTCAGGCCCGAAGGGCTCATCACTTTGCTTATAATCCTTGGTCAAGGGCATTGGAAGAGCTGTGAGATGATTGATTTTATAATTGTGGATTACAAGTCTGCATACAACGGGAACTTCGGGAGGATTGCTCTGGAAAAGTTCAAGGTAGTGGCATCGACCTACCACATCGCCCTCAAATATCCGACTGAGAATAGGATTGCTACACTGAGGGGGGATCAGATGTGTGCCCAGGAGTCCTATGCTGCGTCCTTGAGGTTGCAGAGGAAGAAACCAGAGCTGATAGAGATCCCGAAGAGAATAACCAAGAAGGGAAAAAAGATAAAAAAAAGGCTACCCCTGCTGAGGAGCTCGTGAATATAAAGCTGGAGGCAGGCAAGAAAGTGTAATTGGGGAGTGAGCTTGATTTGACCCTACGGGAAGGTATAATAAATTTTTTTTTCACAAAAAAACATGTATTTGCTTGGTCTTCCACTGACATGACAGATATAAACCCGCGTATAACGGTTCATCGCCTTAATGTTGACCTGAGCTTTAGGACCGTCAAGTAAACGAGAAGGGTATTCCACTCAAAAAAGAATCAAATCATCAGGGAGGAGGTCGGTAAACTCTGGAGAGCAAGCCATATTCGGGAGTTGGATTGCCCGACATGGCTTGCTAATATGGTGTTGGTGCCGAAGCCCTTAGGAAAATGGAGGATGTGCATTGACTTTACAGACCTCAACAAGGATTGTCCGAAGGATTGTTACCCACTTCCCAGGATCGATCATATAGTGGATGCTACTTCAGGTTGTGAGATGTTAACTTTTATGGATGCATTCAAGGGGTATAACCAAATTTGGATGGCCCCAGAAGACGAGGAGAAAACCGCATTTATCACTGACCGAGGTACATATTGTTACAAGGTGATGCTGTTTGGGTTGAAAAATGTAGGGACAACTTACCAATGGATGGTGGATCGGGTATTTAAGAGTCAGATCGGTAGAAACATGGAAATCTACGTTGATGACATTCTAGTAAAAAGTAAAAGTGCACATACGCATGTGGAAGACCTGGCCGAGGCTTTTGCTACTATGGAGAGGGTTGAAATCAAGCTAAACCCTGAGAAGTATGCATTCGGGGTGCAGGCGGGAAAGTTCCTCAATTTCATGGTCACCAGGTGGAGAATTGAAGTTAACCCGGAGAAGGTTCAGGCTATCATTGACCTTCAACCACCCACATGTTCGAAAGATATCTAGAAGTTGATGGAAAAAATGGCTGCCTTAAGCCAGTTTATGTCTCGATCAGCCGACAAGTGTACCCCTTTTTTCAGAACATTGAGGAAGCCAAATGATTTCTAGTGGACAAAGAAGTGTCAGGTTGTATTCGATGGGTTGAAGGAGTATCTGAGCTCGCCACCCCTATTGTGCCGGCTTGAGGGGCGAGAGGTCTTATATCTATACCTGGCTACCTCGGCCACAGCAGTGGCGGCAGCACTAATAAGGGAAGAAAATGGAGTGTAGAAACCGGTATACTATGTGAGTAAAATACTTCGGGGGGCAGAGTTGCAGTACCCAGTAATAGAGTGGATCACTTTGGCTCTCGTTACAGCATCAAGAAAGCTGAGGCATTACTTTGATGCACATACTATATGTGTTATGACAAATATGCCCCTTAGGCAAGTCTTGTATAAGCCCGAGATATTGCGGAGGTTATTGAAGTGGTCAATAGAGCTCATGCAGTTTGACATATTGTACCAGCCCAGAACCGCTATCAAAGCACAGGCTGTGGCAGACTTTATTGTGGAGTGTACAAGAAAAGTCATACAGTCAAGGGAACCAATCTGGAAGATATAGGTAGACGGAGCCTCGGGGAAGTAGGGTAGTGGCGTTGAGGTAGTAATCCGAATCCCAGAGAGTGACGAGATACAATATTTGTTGAAGTTTTGATTTTCGGCGTCTAATAATAAAGCTGAGTATGAAGTACTAATCGCAGGGCTTAGAACAGCACAGACTTTGGGAGCTCGAGTGGTGGAAGGTGTAATCGATTCTAAGTTGATAGCAAACCAGGTAACCAGAGAATATGAAGCTCGGGACTTGGTTATGGCAGCTTATCTAGCGAAGGTCAAGAGTATGGTTGATGGTTTTGAGCAGTTCACTATCTGGCAGGTAACTCGGGCAGAAAATGAACAAGTGGATGCACTCTCAAAATTGGCCGTGGGGACCTTGGAGTCTACAGTGGTTCAAGTGGAAGTGGTCACCACCCCAAGTATGAATCTTAAGGGAAATGAGGTAGCAGTGGTAGAGCAAAGTGTTCCTTGGACTCAGCTAATCATGGATTTCTTAGAAAGAGGTGATTTGCCTGCCAATAGAGAGAAGGCGAGGTTGATCGAGCGAAGGGCTGCGAGATTTGTTATTCTCGGGGGACTGTTGTACAAACGGTCCTTTACGTGGCCACCATTGAAGTGTGTAGATCCGGAGGAAGGGAATTATATCCTACGGGAAATACATGAAGGAATTTACGACAATCATATTGGCTCCTGAGCCTTGTCCAGAAAGGTGTTAAGGCAGGGATACTACAGGCCTACGCTGCATACAGACGCCCTAATCTCTGTTAGAAGATGTGATACCTGGCAGAGATTTTCCTAAATCCCAAGAAAGCCTGTTGTAGACTTGACCATGATGACGAGCCCATGGCTATTTGCGCAGTGGGGTCTGGACGTAATAGGGCCACTGCTTGTCAGTATAGCTCAGAGGAGATTGATATATGTAGCAGTGGATTATTTTACTAAGTGGGTAGAGGCCGAGCCAGTGCCAAAGACAACAGACCGATCAGCTTAGAACTTTGTCTGGAAATTTGTTATCTGCCGCTTCGTGATCCTGAGGGTCATAGTCATAGATCATGGGATGCAGTTTGATTCGCACTACTTTAGAAAACAGTGCGAAGAACTCAGAATTTCCTTACATTTTGCATCTATAGCTCATCCATAAACTAACGGCCAGGTTGAGGTTACTAATAGAGCTGTTTTGTAGGGACTAAAGAAAAAGTTGACGAATGCAAAGGGGCGCTGAGCAGATATCCTTCTCAAAGTGCTATGGGCACACAGGACCACACCCAGCACAGCCACGGGCGAGACCCATTTTTGTCTAACCTTTGGAGCCGAGGCTATACTTCCTGTAGAGGTCGGCTCCCCGAGCCTCAAATTAAAGAATATGGGGAAGAAGCGAATAATCAGGCACTCAGAGAAGACCTGGATCTGGTAGAAGAGTTCAGGCTAAAGGCTCAGATCACAATGCTGGCAGGAAAGAAAACAATGGTCGGCAACTTCGCCAAGCAAGGTTGAACCCGGGCCATCAAAGAAGAAGACTTGGTACATGCTAGGAACCTATAGGCTTGCCAAGCTCGGGGGAAAAGTATTGAAGAATGCATAGAATGTGGAACACTTGAGAAAGTATTATGTATGACGGGAACCCTACAACGTTCCTAACAGCCCCATTCAGGGCCAAGACAGGAATCTCACAATGTTCCTACCAACCTTACTAGCTATAAAAGATTCATACGGGAAACTTAACAGCCGCTTCGGAGGGTTAAAATTCCCCCCCATCAAGGGCTGCGACGGGGGTCAACAGGTTTCCCATGAAGAACTCAACACCCCTATCAGCCCCACCAAGGGCCGCGATGGGGGTTAACAGGTTTCCCATAAGGAACTCAACACCCCTATCAACCCTACAAAGGGCAGCAACGGAGGTCAACGGGTTTCCCATGAGGAACTCAACACCCCTATCAGCCCCACCAAGGGCCACGACGGCAGTCAACGAGTTTCCCAAGAGAAACTCAACACTCCTATCAGCCCTACCTAGGGCCACGACGAGGGTTAACGAGCTTCTCATGAAGCACTCAATACTCCTATCAGTCCCACTCGAAGGACAATAGCAAAAGTTAATAAGATTTCTATCAGGAACTCAACGAAACTTCTACCTGCCCCTAATCAAGACCTCAGTTGAGACTTGACATAGCTGAACCGGTCCCAACCTCGCTTAAAAGCACACTTGGAAGCTTGTAGAGGACCTCGAAAAGCTATGACTAGACAGAGATAATAAAAGCACCTCAGGCTCAAGCCTAACAACAGGTATTCATGCTAAAAAGGAGGAGATAAAGAGGAAAAGGCAAAAACGAGAATTAAAACTAAACCTCTTTCTTCTATTAAAAAAAGAAAGCGTTTTTTAAAAGAATAAAACAGCAGCATACCAAACAATACAAATATCCTACATCTAAGCAGCGGGATCTCTGGCCTCAAGGTTTGCATCGGCAGGGACGGGTTGATTGACCTCAACAAGCTGACCCTCGTTAGCTAGTACCTCAGCATTCTCACCATCACCCTAAGACTCAGTGTCTTGCTCTGATTCTGAGTCCTCAGTCGTAAGGAGGTTTGTACGAATGACCAAGCTATGTCTAGCTACATACTTTGTCAAGAGAGAATGGGCTTCTCTTGTGCTGTTTTCCCGAGCCAGAGTGTACCCCTCAACGAAGATCTTTTTATAGTCCTCACTAGCATAGAAGTCCGCCACAGCTTGTTCGTACTCTTTAGGGAGACTTTCCTTCACGGCGCTGAGGTCTTGCTTCAAGGAATCCTTTTCCTACTTGGCAGACTATTGTAAGGCCACCGTTGCTGAAGTTGTGCTCAAAGCAATCTTCAGTTTATCCTCATATTCCACCTGGAGCGAAGTCAAAGAAGCCTTGTGGGCCTCGGCTATCTCTGTGTTTTGGACCTCAAGTCCCTTGTACTTGCAGTCCAGATCCTTGTAAATCTCTGTGAGTTTACAGAGGTGCTTAATGGCCTCGCAAAGATACTTGTCGCCTTGTACATCCACGAGCATAGAACGGGTCAGAAGAAAAAAGTTAAAACAGTGTAAGGAGAGGGTAGAATGTACAAGAATGGTACCTCTTCCGCCTGGTAAATAGCACTGAGCTGCAATTGAGAATGATCTAGGCCTCGGATGTCTGCTATAACCACATCCTCTCTATTAGAACCTTGAGGAGGTTGAGAAAGTAAAGAGGACCTTGATATTCGAGGAGTGACGAGGTGGGAAACCTTAGCTGCTCGCTAAAGGCCCTCATATTCATGGATGGACGACTCGATCAGATTGTCTTTCTCCACCACAGGCTGAGAAAGCTGGGAGGTAACTTTCGCAGGAGAGGGCGCAGGTCTAACTCTCTCATCATCAGTATCTGGCTTGTCAACCAAGCGGCGGCTCTTGGTCTAACAGGTACCGCTTGAGGAAGCACCATCACGTTTCTTTTTCTTTAAGCCTGAGCCTTCAACTTTCTTCGCTTGGTGTTCGACCTTTCGAGTTGCCTTGGCCTCGAGCCTCTTGTGCTCAATCTCTTTTGACATTGAAGTTGCATCCATTTCTGAATACATGAAGAAAACAAGTGTTAGAAAATACAAGAAACATATGAAAGAAAATTGCAGAAATATAAAGCAGGAAAAGAAACAATACCCTCAGAGGGCTCGGGGGCTAGGCCTGAGGTCTCTCATGCACCTTGCGAAGGAGTTGGATCGCGGTCGTACAATCCCGACAACAAGACGCTATCAAAATCTAATAGTTTAGTACCACTGATAGGCCGATGTTGGGATAACAAGAAGTTCTTAATATTCTCCTCGGCTGGGGTCAGAAGGGGCTATTTCTAGAGAATTTTATTTGTGACCACGGGAATAACATACCACTTTCTCCTACAAGGCCACCTAGTAGGGTGTTTTATGAAAAAATATTTGTTGTTCCGCCTTTTATTACTTGAGGGCCAGTCATAGAAAAAGTTGGCACCAGACCTCGGTGAAAAGTAATACCAGCCCAGCAACTTCTTAAGATCGTGCTTGAGCACGTGGAAATGGAGAAAAAGGTTAACAGAAAAGGTCAGACCAAAAGATTTCACCCATATAAAGAAGACCACTGCTTGCCTCCAACTATTAGGAGGAAGCTGGCTTGGAGCGATATCATAGAAGTGGATGATTTTCTCAATGAAGGGAGGGACATACAAGGACATGAACTAAAAATGAAATGGTAAATAGTTGTTTCCCCCTCCCGAGGTCGGCAAGCTCACTCTCTACGCTTTGGAACCCTAACCTTGTACCTAGGAGGGAAGACATCCTTATTTTCCTACTCCTCTTTCTCCTCTAAGGTGGATTTGCAGTCCTTGGATAAGGCGCCAAAGGCGTGAAGTTCGTCGGCACTATTAGAGGGAGAAACAGGTTCTACTGGGCCCTGAGAGGAAGTAGATGGCGCCTGGGGGGTAAGGATTCAGAGGATTCCTCACTGGAGACCTTGGTACGTGCCCTGTAAACATTTGGACTCCCTAAGGAAGGGTTGAGGGGTACAGGGTTAGGACCCTTGTAACGAATGGCGGTAATTGGAGCAACCTCTAGGAGAGCGCGCCTAGACCTCTCTAGTAGGATTTCCTTAGGGATAGAAGATTTACTAGCCAACACATCCATATGGTCGGAAGAAGAAGAAGGCTCATGGGCAGGAATCTCTTCACCAGAAGAG
Source organism: Ehretia macrophylla (assembly GCA_037974665.1). NCBI lineage: Eukaryota > Viridiplantae > Streptophyta > Magnoliopsida > Boraginales > Ehretiaceae > Ehretia > Ehretia macrophylla. The sequence goes on along the minus strand of CM075776.1, from coordinate 39,696,272 downwards.
CTAGACTCTAAGGGGTCCCTATCATCTCTATCGTAGGTCTGAGGATGCAGGTTTTGGGAGTCGTTCGAGTTGGACATGGTAGGAGTAGGAGAAGAGCAAGAGGCCACGTACCTAGTGGTTAAAGGTTGAAGAAGACTCGAGCTGGAGGGAAGAAGCAAGAGGAAGACCCTGCGAACACTGGAGAATTCTAAGCAGCGAGAGGAGCTTGAGAGAAGTTTCTTAAAATGTGTTTGCGAGAATGTGAAAAAGATTTCAAATAATGCCACTATTTAAAGGAGAAAGTTGAACTTTTAGGCGGGAAGGCCAAAAGACTCATTATTGCAGCCACTCATTCCTACTTTAAATCTGCAGCTGCCATATGTCCCATGATCTCACTCATTACCTTTCCTCTATTAAATGCTCTATTGAAAGGATATTTTTGTGCTGATGATTGAGCCTTCAGGATCAAAACGTTTTCAATAGAAGACTTCGATTCTCGTGACCAATTGCATTACTTAGAGAATCGAAGGGTAATTGATATGAGGTAAAATCCTGACCCCCGACATAATTACAAAAATACCCTTAAGGAAAAATATAGAAGGAAGCCCACGGGTAACCTCGGCCCGAGGCCCACTTGCCCCGAGGCCCGAGGGCCCCGTTATACCCAAAAAACAGTAGTTGAGAGCTCGGGAATAAGGACAAATCCTAGAGACCTCGGGAAAATCTGTTGCAAATAACTCTAACACGTTCGCAGAGAATCAGATAGGATAAAGAAAATAGAATCTCCTATAAAGGTATAAATAGCACTCTTCCATTCAGAAAAAAGGTAACTCATACATTTTAAACATTTTTCTTCAATCTTATCTTTCTTCTTCATCAAGTAAATCACTAACTTAATCATTGAAATGCTCACGTGGGCTCAACCCACAGTGCTCGTTTTGCAAGTTCAGCCCAGTCCAGCTCTCCAGAATTTTCTAGCTTAATAGGAATGACACTGGGGCCAAAGGTCAAGAGTCTTTTAAGTCTTGTTGTAAAAATAGAAAACCAAAATTCTTACCTATAAGCTTAATGATAAGAGCATTTCTCTAAGGTCTACACATTTCACGTTTCTCTTCCGTCATCAAGCAGAACTGCGGGCCAGAGACGTCTCTCAATGTCATCATCTAAGACATCGCCATCATCATCAGAAAATGTCTCATCAAAGTGAGGTATTTCCTTTTCAACAACTCCATCCGCCATAAGGGTATCTCATTTACCATCATTGAACAGTTGGGACCACTTCTTTGGTTCTTGCATGTGTAAAGAAGAAACCCCATCACGGTTGAAAACCTGCATAAAAACAGTAGATAGAGCTTCAGATATAGCTTCCTCACCCACTTTAGCTTTCTTTCCGACTCTAGCTTGGTCTTCTCGCTCACGGTTTTTCCCAACTCTAGAAGGAACAGGTTGTACGACCCCCATATGAGGGATAGTAGAAGATAGACTGTGAATAGATGAGAAAAATTGTGAAAAGGGCTAGGTGTTTTTTGAAATGCTTCACAGGTTCAAGGCAAATGTACTGCTAGCTAGCTTAAGTCAAACATAAATCTCTTAGCTTCTCATTTTAACAAAAAGCTACTTTTGAGATTGGTTCTTCAATTTCCTGTTAACAATTTTTGTTCCTTTATTTTCCATGTATCACTGTCAAATGCCAAAAAGTTTGCCCCAATGTCATTCCTAATTTTTCTATTTTTCCTCATTTCTTCCTTTCTCTTCGCTCTCTTTGACTGTGCCAGGAGGAACAAAATTTTTTGGCATTTGGCGCGCGAGAGTCTTTTCATGCTTTACACACTATCATTTTGGGCTCAGAAATTTTATATTTTTTTAAAAGTAAAAAAACACGTGCAATTCCATCTCCAACTGATAACACTCCACCAGTAATTAACTTAATAAAAAAAAAATATATATATATATATAGAGAGAGAGAGAGAGAGAGATAGAGTATAGAAGTTAATAGAAAATGTAAAAAAAGACATTAATTAATGGAAGTTGTTATTAAATGAAATATATATTTGAACAAAAATAGTTTATATGTAGAAAAAGATTAAAATTATTATGATAACTTAACTATCCTTTACGAGTATTTTTTAATCTTTTTGGGGGATGAATAAAAACTAAATATGAATTAGAAAAAAGGTTATTATGAATAATTGGAAATTTTAAACATTAAAAATATATAGGTAAAGAGAAGTTAAAGCTACTAGAATAGCTTTAAGGAAAAATGTATATGGATTTGTAAAAATTATATATGAAGGAAACATAGATTTGAATGAAACAGAGACATATAAAGAAGAGTTAAAGTTCTTATGATAATTTGCAAAAAAATGAAATGAACAAGGAGGATAGTCCTGAGAAACTGGGAGATATGTATGTGGCGGATATTGTAAGGTTGCACGGGATGCCTGTGAGTATTGTATCGGATACGGATCCTCGTTTTACTTCCCGATTTTGGAAGAGATTGCAAGAAGTTTTGGGAACGAAATTGAGTTTCAGCACGGTTTATCACCCTCAGACTGATGGTCAATCTGAGAGGACTATTTAGGTTTTGGAGGATATGCTGAGGGTGTGTGTTCTAGATTTTGGAAAAGGTTGGGAGAAGTATCTGCCTCTAGCGGAGTTCGCTTATAATAATAGTTATCAGGCCACTATCGGGATGGCCCCATTTGAGGCATTGTATGGACGTAAGTGTCGATCTCCAATTTACTGGGATGAAGTAGGTGAGACGAAGACTTTTGACCTGACCCTTCTACCTGAACTTATGAAGACTGTTTATAATGTCCACCTTATCCGAAAACAGATGCTTACCGCCCAGAGCAGGCAGAAAAGTTAAGCAGACCGACGGAGATGGAGTCTAGAGTTTGAGGTCGGCGACAAGGTGTTCTTGAAGATATCATCTCAGAGGGAACTGATTAAACATGGACAGGGTGGAAAGTTGAGCCCGAGGTTTGTAGGACTATTTAGGATAATTGAGAAGGTTGGAAAATTGGCGTATCGCCTGGAACTACCCCAAAACCTCTCCAATATTCACGACGTCTTTCATGTTTCAATGCTACGGAAGTATCATCCTGATCCATTGCATATCTTGGAGCCAGAGCCGTTGCAGCTTCGGGAGAACTTGTCCTATGAAGAGAAGCCCATTCGGATCCTAGACTAGCAAGATCGGGAGTTGCGCAACAAATCTATACCGATGGTGAAAGTGTTGTGGGATCACCATGGAGTTGAAGAAGCAACATGGGAAAGACGAGACCAGATGGAGTAACAGTATCCGGCATTATTTCAAAGGAAATATTGAATTTTGGGACGAAATTCTTTTAAGGAGAGGAGTATGTGAGGCCCGACCTCGATTTGTGTGCGATACCTCATTTCGTGTGCCCTAACCTAGATTGTGTACCTTGACCTAGGTTTAAGAGTCGTGTCTCATTTTATGTGCCTTGCATTGAATTACGTGCGTTCATTTTGAGTTGCGTGCATTTACTTTGAAAACGTGCATTCATCTCGTAGTTCGTGTTTTACCTCGTAGTGCGTGCCCTAAACCTAGGAAAGCGTGCCTGTACACTAATCAAGAAAGCATCTTACACGAAGCACTAGATTATTAATTAATCCTACAAATTCCACTAACTAATATTAAAATGCTAAATCAATGCATTAGAAGACAAAATTTCACCAAAAGCTAAACATTCTTATTCTTTATTCTTTATTCTTTTGCATATCCTAAGCATGCAATTAAATAATGCTCAAAACATGACAAAAGAATTCAGATTTGAGCTTTGCCTTGGCCGACCATATGAAGAGCTTGTGCATGCTTTGCAATTTCAAAAATCATTCCTAGACAAGCCTATGACACAATGCATACAAAAATGAAATAAAACACACCTACCAAGCTTTACTTTCTCGACCAAAACACTCCATGCTTCTTCACATTTCAATATTGCACAAGGACTAAGGGAATTTCAGAAATTGTAGAGCTCTAGGCCGACACATGCATTCAAAACACCCTCAATGCATCTTCAACTTCATTTGTGCTTTCAAACATTCTCTCAAGCTTTCAATTCCTCTCTCTCTCTCGGCCAAGGCTGCTCCCTTAAGTCCCATAGCTTAAGCTCATCTCCTAAAGCTCACCAAGACACTCAAGGCCCCTAGGAAGCTTGACCAAGCAAGCTAGAAGCAAGAAATTTGCATGCAAGCTCATAGAACTCTTATTTCGGCCCTAGGTATGTTGATAGCTTCTATTTCATTTCCTGTTGTTCTAGCCACATGAAAATACTAAGAACATGGTAACTAGGCTAGGAATTAGAGAATCTCAAGTTATCTCTCGGCCAAGCAAGGAGAAAAGACGATTTTGTGCATCTTCATTCATTGTCTTGCTAAGGTGAGGGCTAAAACTCTATTAAAAGCGTTCAAAATCCACATGCATGCCTTCATATGTCTATTTTTACCTCTGTACTTGTGGTATATGTGTGTACATGAGCTTTTGTAACCATGCATGACAAGATATTTAACTAGAACTTGAAGTTAGGTGAAATCGCGAAAATGGTAGATTTCTGATTTGTTAGTACAAAGTGCATTTGGCCTGGTAGATGATGTTGAAAATGCATGAAAATTTGTAGGTGACTATTTTTGCCAGTTTTAAGCATTTTTCATAGAAATAGGCCAAGGCCAATTTTAAATCTAAGGTCTCCAAAATGGCAAAACATCAAAGGGTGTCTAAATCTGAAAAATCTGAGAAAATGGAGCAGGTTTTTGGCAGTTCACTGTCCTTGTAGAACGAACCAGTTTTGAGTTAGCAAATGATATCTAAAATCCATGAAATTTTGTAGTTTGCTAGATCTTTGCGTTCTGGACATTTTTATCAGAAATAGACTAAGGCTAAATCGGACCCTAAGGACCACAAAAATGACAAGTATTGAAATGCGTACAAATTTGGGCAGTTTTGCGTAGTCTCACGGTTTTGGCTATAACTCTTGAATCCGAACTCCAAATGATGCGAGGTTTGTTTTTGGATTTAGTTCACTTAATAAGATTAAATTTTACATTTTGATCACTGGAATTGGAGATTTTTTGCTTGTCTAAATGGTTGTGGGAAAACAGACCATTGCAGTGAGATTTTTGTTTAGTGATATGCTTTGAAAATTATTGTAACTTCTCTTGTGGTATTGAATGCTCGGGATTGTGGCACTTGGATGTTGTGTGGACTGTTTTGGATGTTTGAGGATGTTTTAATTGATCAATTCATGGCTTGGGTTTAATTACTTGTCAACTTGTGGTTTAATCGCACGTGTAAGCATGAAACGAAACCCTATCGACTGTGAAAACTTACTAAGTGATGATCATATGATTAATGTGTCTAATTGTGTGATTAGTGGGTTGCCTAAGAAATATTAAGTAGACTTTTCTTGCACCCGGTCTTATGTGGACGTCGTTGCATGCTTGTATAAATTTATTACTTGATTGCATGAACCCCGAAATGAGTTATATGACTTGATTCACATGTGTTACATGGCTGTCCGTTTAATATTCATATCACTCCATGTGCCTTACAAGTGAAATTACCTGTCATAGCATGCCTTGTGTGTTTAATTGTCAACATGCGATCTTATAACTGCTCGGAGGCAACCTACTTTGTTGTCCTCCTAATGTGATATGTTAAATGTCATAAATGTGCATGGCATACAAAGTTGCAACCTTTCATTGTGGCATGGTAGCGTTTCACGCACGTCGGGCGGCATCGGGCTTGCCAGTGCTACCGTGACTACCATGGTCCAATTCTCTCTCTCGCTTGGCATTCCACCCTCGGAGAGTTGGGTCGTAGGTTTTCGGGGTACATCCGGAGTACACCCAAGTAGAAGCGATAAGTGGATTATTGAAGTCGGCCGGCAACAATCGTATCGAAATCGATATTGAGAGCAAATGCTCACCGTATCCTTGAAATGATTGGTAATTGCATCTGTTGCTCTATTTGATTGTTATACTTTGCATACCTTATTACTTGTAATACGTGACATGCTTTCAAAAGGGTTTTTTCATAAGTTGAACCAGAAAAAGAGTTTCAAAACGTATTTCTCGTTCTCTCTCGCTGAGTTTATAAGGACTCACCCTCTTTTATCATCTCAGGTGAAGAAGACCAGGAACAGGTATCTGAGGATAACGTGCCTATTGATGACTCCTTGGAGTGATTGTATGTCCTACGTTCCTTACGTGGTTGTGGCTGTTTTGTGAATGATATGTTGTTTGAAGATAATCTCTTTTGTTGTTTGTCATTGCTATTGTAAATGACCCCCGTTATAATTTGGGGTCAAATTTTGGTTTGTACTGATCATAACTAGATAGACATTCTTCTGGTCGTTTTGCTATCGCTACTGGATTAGTATCTATCGCAGGCTTATGAAGTATTAGGTAAAGAGTTAAGTAAAATGAATCTATCCAATCTTAAGCAGGTACTCATTAGTAAGCTAAGATCAACAGGTACTTTTGTAACAAGGATTGACAAACAAACGAGACATAGTAATCATGCTAGGTTGTTAATCAAACGAGACTTCGAGATAACTGGTAGGCATTTCAATTGGTGATTAATAGTAATCTTAGTTGGAATCGAATTTGAGATTGAAAGTTTTGAGACGTTTAGGAAATTAGGTCAAACTAAAGAGACAATTACAGCTGTCATGCTGCCGATTTTCTGAAAAAACTTTTTGGAGTTTTAGGCCAACGTTAAGCATTAAATCATAACAAAAGGCTATGTGTGTGAAATAACGATAATAATTTAGGTCATACCCTAGTTTAGCCTCCATAGGTCGGGTTGGGGCGTGACAGTAGCTGAGCAGGTTTGCTGCCCCCGTCGTAGAGCCCTCAGAGAGCTTTCCAACGATATGTTGTACGCCACGTAACTCCTTACGGATCAAAAGTTACGGGCACCAGAGCGACGGATACCTGGTCACAAGCCCCACGCCCTCGGTTTGCGGGCCCATCCTCCACGTGAAGTGAAGTTGTCTTGCCCAAGGTGCCATGGGATTCGGTAATAAAAATGTGATGAATTACGTTGTCGTCTTTTTCAAGGCTTACGACGTACGATCCGGGACGGTAAAACAGAACAAAAAAAGACAAGTGTCCCGAAACATATGAAAACGTTCAATTTTGGGCTCCGAAAATAGGCACAACCATAGTAGGCTGGTTGCCACCGTCGTAGAGCTCTCGGAGAGCTTTCCAACGGTATGTTCTGCGTCACGTAACTCCTTACGAATCAAAAGATATGGGCACCGGAGCGACGGATACCTGGTCACAAGAGCCACGCCCTCGGTTTGTGCGCCCAGCCTCTACGTGAAGTGAAGTTGTCTTGCCCAAGTTGCAGTGGGATTCGGTAATAGAAATGTGATGGATTAGGTTGTCGTCCTTTCCGAGGCTCATGACGTATTATCCGAGACGGAAAAATAGCGTAAAAGAAGAAAAGTAACCCGAAACTGATGAAAACATTCGATTTTGGGCTCCGAAAATAGGGACAGCCGAGCATGCTTGCTGCCCCAGTCGTAGAGCTCTCGGAGAGCTTTCCAACGGTATGGTATGCGCCGCGTAACTTCTTACGAATCAAAAGTTATGTGCACCGGAGCGACAGATACCTGGTCACAAGCCCCACACCCTTGGTTTGGGGGCCCAGCCTCTACGTGAAGTGAAGTTGTCTTCCCAAGGTGCCGTGGGATTCGGTAATAAAAATATGTTGGATTAGGTTGTCGTCCTTTTCGCACCTCACGACGTACAATTCGGGATGAAAAAACATCATAAAAAGAAGAAAAGTGGCCCAAAACTAATGAAAAAGTTCAATTTTTGGCTCCAAAAATAGGCGCAGCTGGGAAGGCTTGCTGCCCCCGTCGTAAAGCTCTCGTAGAGCTTTCCAACGGTATGTTGTGCGCTGCGTAACTCCTTACAGATATAAAGTTATGGGCACCGGAGCGACGAATACTTGGTCACAAGCCCCACGCCCTCGGTTTGCTAGCCCAGCCTCTACGTGAGGCAAAATTGTCTTGCCCAAGTTGCTGTGGGTTTGAGTAATAGAAATGTGATGGATTAGGTTGTTGTCCTTTTCGCGGCTCACGATGTATGATCCGGCACAGAAAAACAGCGCAAAAGAAGAAAAGTGTCCTGAGAATGATGAAAATGTTCGATTTTGGGCTCTGAAAATAGGCGGAACCGAGAAGGCTTGCTGCCCTGTCGTATAACGATCGGAGAACTTTCCAACGGTATGCTGTGCACCGCATAACTCCTTACGAATCAAAAGTTTTGGGCACCGGAGCGACGGAGACATGGTCCTAAGCCCCATGCCCTCGGTTTGCGGGCCCAACCTCTATATGAAGTGAAGTTGTCTTGCCCAAGGTGTCGTGGGATTCGGTAATAGAAACGTGATAGATTAGATTGTCATCCTTTTCGCGGTGCACGACGCACGATCCGGGAAGGAAAAACAGCGCAAAAGAAGAAAAGTATCCCAAAACTGATGAAAACTTTTGATTTTGGGCTCCGAAAATAGGGACAGCCGAGTAGGCTTGCTGCCCTTATCGTAGACCTTTTGGAGAGCTTTCCAACTGTATGCCGTGCGCTGCGTAACTCCTTACGGATCAAAAGTTATGGGCACCGGAGCGACGGATACCTGATCACAATCCCCACCCCCTCGGTTTGCCGGCCCATCCTCTATGTGAAGTGAAGTTGTCTTGCCCAAGGTGCCGTGGGATTCGGTAATCGAATTGTGATGGATTAGGTTGTCGTCCTTTTAGCATCTCACGACGTACGATCCGGGACGAAAAAAGAATGCAAAAGAAGAAAAGTGTCCCGAAACTAATGAAAACGTTCAATTTTGGGCACCAAAAATAGGTGTAGCTGAGTAGGCTTGTTGACCCCGTCGTAGATCTCTAAGAGAGCTTTCCAACTGTATGATGTGCGCCGCGTAACTCCTTACGGATCAAAAGTTATGGGTACCGGAGCGACGGATACCTTGTGACAAGCCCCATGCCCTTAGTTTGTGGGCCCAGCCTCTACATGAAATGAAGTTGTCTAGCCTAAGGTGCAGTGGAATTCAGTAATAGAAATGTGATGGATTAGGTTATCGTCCTTTTCGCGGCTCATGACGTACAATCCGGGACTAAAAAACAGCGCAAAAGAAAAAAAGTTTCCCAAAACTGATGAAAATGTTCAATTTTGGGGTTTGAAAATTGGCGCAACCGAGTAGGCTTGCTGCCCCGGTCGTAGAGCCCTCAGAGACCTTTCCAACGGTATGCTATACGCCGCGTAACTCCTTACGGATCAAAAGTTACGGGGACCGGAGCGACGGATTCCAGGTCACAAGCCCCACGCCCTCGATTTGCGAGTCCAGCCTGTACGTGAAGTGAAGTTGTCTTGCCCAAGGTGCCGTGGGATTCGGTAATAGAAATGTGATGGATTAGGTTGTCGTCCTTTTTGCAGCTCACGACGTACGATCCAAGACGAAAAAACAGCGCAAAAGAACAAAAGTGTCCCGAAACTGCTGAAAATGTACAATTTTGGGCTCCAAAAACCAGCGCAGCCAAGCTAGCTGGCTGCCATCGTCGTAGATCTCTTGGAGAGCTTTCCAACGGTATGCTGTGCGTCACGTAACGCCTTACGGATCAAAAGTTATGGGCATCGGAGCGACGGATACCTGGTCACAAGCCCCACGCACTCAGTTTGCAGGCTGGGCCTCTACGTGAATTGAAGTTTTCTTGCCCAAGGTGTCATGGGATTCGGTAATAAAAATGTGATGGATTAGGTTGTCGTCCTTTTCGAGGCTCACGACGTCTGATCCGGGACGTAAAAACAATGCAAAAGAACAAAAGTGTCCTGAAACTGATAAAAACATTCGATTTTGGGCTCCAAAAACATACACATCCCAGCAGGCTTAATGCCCCCGTCGTAGATCTCTCAGAGAGATTTCCAACGGTATGTTGTGCGCCGCGTAACTCCTTAATAATCAAAAGTTATGGGCACCGGAGTGACGGATTCCTAGTCACAAGCCCCACGCCCTCGGTTTGCAGGGCCAGCCTCTACGTGAAGTGAAATTGTCTTGCCCAATGTGCCATGGGATTCGGTAATAAAAATGTGATGGATTAGGTTGTCATCCTTTTCGCTACTCACGACGTACGATCCGGGACGGAAAAACAGCGCAAAAGTAGAAAAGTGTCCCAAAACTGATGAAAACGTTCGATTTGGGGCTCCAAAAACAGGTGTAGCCGAGCAGGCTTGCTGCCATTATCGTAGAGTTCTCAGAGAGCTTTACAAAGGTATGTTGTTCGCCGCGTAACTCCTAACGGATCAAAAGTTATAGGCACCGGAGCGACGGATACCTCGTCACAAGCCCCACGCCTAGGTTTAAGGGCCCAGCCTCTACATGAAGTGAATTTTTATTGCCCAAGGAGCCATGGGATTCGGTAATAGAAATGTGATGGATTAGGTTGTCATCATTTTCGCGGCACACGACCTACGATCCGGGACGGAAAAACAGCGCAAAAGTGAAAAAGTGTCCCGAAACTGTTGAAAACGTTCAATTTTAGGCTCTGAAAATAGGCGGAGCCGAGCAGACTTGTTGCCTCCGTCGTAGAGCTCCCGGAGAGCTTTCCAACGGTACGTTGTGTGCCGCGTAACTCTATACGGATGAAAAGTTATAGGCACCGGAGCAACGGATACCTGGTCACAAGCCGCATGCCCTCGGTTTGCGGGCCCAGCCTCTACATGAAGTGCACTTGTCTTGCTAAGGTGCCGTTGGATTCGGTAATAGAAATGTGATGGATTAGGTTGTCATCCTTTCTGAGGCTCATAACGTACGATCCGGGATGAAAAAATAGCGCAAAAGAAGAAAAGTATCCTAAAACTGATGAAAACTTCCGAATTTGGGGCTCCGAAAATAGGGACAGCCGAGCAGGCTTGCTGCCCCCCTCGTGGAGCTCTGGGGGAGCTTTCCAACGGCATGATGTGTGCCGCATAACTCCTTACGGATCAAAAGTTATGGGCACCGGAGCGACGGATACCTAGTCACAAGCCCCACGCCCTCGGTTTGCGGGCCCAGCCTCTACATGAAGTGAAGGTGTCTTGCCCAAGGTGCCATGGGATTCGGTAATAGAAATGTGACGGAGTAGGTTGTCATCTTTTTCGCGGCTCACGGCATACGATCCGGGACGGAAAAACAACGTAAAAGTAGAAAAGTACCCCGAAACTGATGAAAACGTTCAATTTAGGGCTCCAAAAATAGGTGTAGCATAGCAAGCTTGCTAATCCCGTTGTAGAGCTCTCAGAGAGCTTTCCAACAGTGTATTATGTGCCGCGTAACTCCTTACGGATCAAAAGTTATAGGCACCGGAGCGATGGATACCTGGTTAGAAGCCCTACGCCCTCGGTTTGCGGGCCCAGCCTCTACCTGAATTGAAGTTTTATTGCCCAAGTAGCTGTCGGATTCGGTAATAAAAATGTGATGGATTAGGTTGTCATCCTTTTTGCCGCACACGACGTACGAACCGAGATGAAAAAACAGCTCAAAAGAAGAAAAGTGTCCCAAAACTGATGAAAATGTTCGATTTTGGGCTCTGAAAATAGGCAGAGCCTAGCAGGCTTGCTTCCCCGTCGTAGAACTCTCGAAGCGCTTTCCAACGGTATAGTGTGCGCCGCTTAACTCCTTACGGATCAAAAGTTATGGGCACCAGAGAAACGGATACCTGGTCACAAGCCCTACGCCCTCGGTTTGCGGGCCCAGCCTCTACCTGAAGGGAAGTTTTATTGCCCAAGGAGCCATGGGATTCGGTAATAGAAATGTGATGGATTGGGTTGTCGTCCTTTTCGTGGCACATGACGTACGATCCTGGATGGAAAAACAGCGCAAAATTAGAAAAGTGTCTTGAAACTGATGAAAACTTTCGATTTTAGGCTCCGAAAATAGGCGGAGCCGTGCAGGCTTGCTAACCCGTCGTAGAGCTCTCAGAGAGCATTCCAACGGTATGGTATACACCGTGTAACTCCTTACGGATCAAAAGTTAGGGGCACCAGAGCGATGGATACCTGGTCACAAGCCCCACGCCCTCGGTTTACGGGCCCAGCCTCTACGTGGATTGAAGTTGTCTTGCCCAAGATGCCGTTGGATTCAGTAATAGAAATGTGATAGATTATGTTGTCGTTCTTTTCGAGGCTCACGACGTACAATATGAGATGGAAAAATAGCGCAAAAGAAGAAAAGTGTCCCGAAACTAATGAAAACATTCGATTTTTGGCTTCGAAAATAGGGACAGTCGAGTAAGCTTGCTGCCCCGTCGTAGAGCTCTCGGAGAGCTTTCCAACGGTATGCTGTGCACCGCGTAACTCCTTACGGATCAAAAGTTATAGACACCGGAGCGACGGATACCTAGTCACAAGCCCCACGCCGTTTGTTTGCGTTCCCAGCCTCCATGTGAAGTGAAGTTGTCTTTCCTAATGTGCCGTGAAATTCGGTAATAGAAATGTGATGGATTAGGTTGTCGTCCTTTTCGCGGCTTACGATGTACGATCCGGGATGAAAAAACTGCGCAAAAGAAGAAAAGTGTCCCGAAACTGATGAAAACGTTCCATTTTGGGATTCGAAACTAGGCATAGCCTAGCAGGCTTGTTGGCCACATCGTAGAGCTCTCAGGGAGCTTTCCAACGGTATGTTGTGCGCCGCGTAACTCCTTACGGATCAAAAGTTATGGGCACCGAAGCGACGGATACCAAGTCACAAGCCCCATTCTCTCGGTTTGCGGGCCCAGCCTCTACGTGAAGTGAAATTTTATTTCCTAATAAGCCGTGGGATTCGGTAATAGAAATGTGATGGATTAGGTTGTCGTGTTTTTTGCGGCACACATCATACGATCCGGGACAGAAAAACAGCGCAAAAGAAGAAAGTATCCCAAAACTAATGAAAACGTTCGGTGTTGGGCTCCGAAAATAGGCCGAGCCGAGCATGATTACTTCCCCGTCGTAGAGCTCTCAGAGAGCTTTCCAACGGTATGTTGTGCGCCGCGTAACTCCTTACGGATCAAAAGTTATGGACACCAGAGCGACGGATACCTGGTCACAATCCCCACGCCCTCGGTTTGCGGGCCAGCCTCTACGTGAAGTGAAGCTGTCTTCCCCAAGGTGCTGTGGGATTCGATAATAGAAATGTGATGGATTAGGTTGTCATCCTTTTCGCAGCTCACGAGGTACGATCCGGGACGGAAAAACAGCGCAAAATAAGAAAAGTGTCCCGAAACTGATGAAATTATTCAATTGTGGGCTCCAAACATAGCCACAGCCTTCCAGGCTTGTTGCCCCCGTGGTAGAGCTCTTGGAAAGCTTTCCAACGGTATGCTATGCGTTGCATAACTCCTTACGGATCAAAAGTTATGGGCACTAGAGCGACGGATACCTGGTCACAAGCCCTACGCCCTTGGTTTGCAGGCCCAGCCTCTACGTGAAGTGAAGTTGTCTTACCCAAGGTGCCGTGGGATTCGGTAATAGAATTGTGATGGATTAGGCTGTCGCCCTTTCGCGGCTCACGACTTACGTTCCGGGACGAAAAAACAGCGCAAATGAAGAAAGATGTCCCGAAACTGATGAAAACGTTTGATTTTGGGCCCAAAAAATAGGGACAGTCGAGCAGGCTTGTTGCCCCCGTCGTACAGCTCTCTGAGAGCTTTTCAACGGTATGCTATGTTTGAGGCCTAACCTCGATTTGCGTGTGATACCTCGTTTCGCGTGCCCTAACCTAGAATTGCGTGCTTTGATCTAGGTTTAAGAGTCGTGTCTTGTTTTATGTGCCTTGCATCGAATTACGTGCATTCATTTAGAATTACGTGCATTTACTTGAAAAAAGTGTGTTTGTCTTATAGTTTGTACCCTACCTCATAGTACGTGCCTAGACCTAGGAAAACGTGTCTACACACTAATCAAGAAAACATCCTACACGAAACAGTAGACTAGAATAATCCTACAAACTCCACTAACTAATATTAAAATGCTAAGTCAATGTACTAGAAGACAAAACTTCACCAAAAGCTAAATATTTTTATTCTTTATTCTTAATTCTTTTGCATATTCCAAGCACATGCAATAAAATAAGCCTCAACCAAGACAAAAAATTCAGATTTGAGCAAGCCTTGGCCGACCATGTGAAGAGTTTTGTGCATGCTTTGCAATTTCAAAATCAAACTTAGACAAGTTATGACACAATGCAAAAAAAAAAAAAAAAATGAAACCAAAGCATTATTTTATAAACACCATGCTCCACATTCTAGGCCCTTGCAATGGCATGCCAAAAAACAATTCAAACATGCTTCAAAAGATGACACAAAATCAGAATTTTGCAAGCCTATAGCCGACACATGCATTCAAAGCATCTTCAACTTCATTTTGTGCTTTCAAACCTTCTCTCAAGCTCTCAATTCCTCTCTCTCTCTCGGCCAAAGCTGTACTCTCAAGTTCCATAGCTTAAGCTCCTCTCCTAAAGCTCACCAAGACACTCAAGGCCGTAGGAAGCTTGACCAAGCAAGCTAGAAGCAAAGAGACATGCATGCAATCTCATAGAACACTCATTTCGGCTTAGGTATGTTTGATAGCTTCTATTTCATCTCCCTTTTGTTCTAACCGCATGCACATACTAATGACATGGTAACTCATATAGGAATTAAGGAAATCTAGCATTATCCCTCAGCCAAACAAGGAGAGAAGACCATTTGTGCATCTTCAAGAGTTTTGAGCATCATTTGTTGTCAATAGGCTAAGGTGAGGGCTAAAACTCTTTTAAAAGCTTTCAAAAACCACATGCATGCCTTCATATGTCTATTTTTACCTCTGTACTTGTGGTATATGTGTGTACATGAGCTTTTGAAGCCATGCATGGCAAGATATTCAGCTAGAATCTAAAGATAGGTGAAATCGCAAAAATGGCAGATTTCTAACTTGTTAGAGCGAAGTGAATTTGGACTGGCATATGATGTTTCAAATGAATGAAAATTGGTAGGGGACTCGTTTGCCAGTTCTGAACATTTTTCTTAGAAATAGGCCAAGGCCAATTTTGAATCTAAGGTCTCCAAAATGGCAAAACATTGAAGGGTGTCTAAATCTGGAAAATGAAGCAAGTTTTTAGCAGTTCACTGTCCTCGTAGAACGAACCAGTTTTGACTTAGTAAATGATATATAAAATGCATGCAATTTGGTAGGTTGCTATATTTTTTAGTTCTGGACATTTTTGTCAGAAATAGACTAAAGTAAATCAGACCCTAAGACCCTAAAAAATGGCAAGTATTGAAATATGTACAAATTTGGACAGTTTTGCACAGTCTCACGGTTTTGGCTATAACTCTTGAATCCGAACTCCAAATGATGCGAGGTTTGTTTCTAGATTTAAATCACTCATTAAGATTTAATTTGAAAATTTTTTCACTGGCATTGGAGATTTTTTGCTTGTCCAAATGATTGTGGGAAAACAGACCATTGCAGTGAAATTTGGTTTAGTGATATGCCTTGAAAAATGTTGTAACTTCGCTTGTGGTAGTGAATGCTTGGGATTGTGGCTTAATCGCATGTGTAAGCATGAAACGAAACCCTATCGACTATGAAAACTTGCTAAGTGATGATCATATGATTAATGTGTCTAATTGTGTGATTAGTGGGTTGCCTAAGAAATATTAAGTAGACTTTTCTTGCACCCGGTCTCATGTGGACGTCGTTGCATGCTTGTATAAATTTATTACTTGATTTTGCGAACCCTGAAATGAGTTATATGGCTTGATTCACATGTGTTACATGGTTGTCCATTTAATATTCTTATAACTCCATGTGTATTACAAGTGAAATTAAATGTCAAAGCATGCCTCGTGTGTTTACTTGTCAACGTGCGATCTTATAACTGCTCGGAGGCAACCTACTTTGTTGTCCTCCTAATGTGATATGTTAAATGTTATAAATGTGCATTGCATACAAGGTTGCAACCTTTCATTTTGCCATGGTAGCGTTTCACGCACGCCGGGCGGCATCGGGCTTGCCGGTGCTACCGTGACTACCATGGTCCAATTTCCTCTCTTGCTTGGCATTTTACCCTCAGAGAGTTGGGTCGTAGGTTTCGGGGTACATCCGGAGGACACCCAAATGGGAGCAATAAGTGGATTATTGAAGTCGGCCGCAACAATCGTATCGAAATCGATATTGAGAGCAAATGCTCACCGTGTCCTTGAAATGATTAGTAATTGTATATGTTACTCAATTTGATTCTTATACTTTTCGTACCTTATTACTTGTAATACTTGACATGTTTTCAAAAAGGGGGTTTTCATAAGTTAACCGAAAAAAGAGTTTCAAAACATATATCTCGTTTACCCTTGCTGAGTTCATAAGGACTCACCCTCTTTTATCATCTTAGGTGAAGAAGACTAGGAATAGGTACCCGAGGATAACGTGCCTATTGATGACTCCTTGGAGTGATTGCATGTCTTACGTGCCTTACGTGGTTGTGGCTATTTTGTGAACGATATGTTGTTTGAAGATCATCTCTCTTGTTGTTGTCATTGCTATTGTAAATGACCCCCGTTGTAATTTGGGGTCTAATTTTGGTCTGTACTGACTATAACTAGCCAGACACTCTTTTGGTCGTTTTGTTATCACTACTTGGTTAGTAACTATTGCAGGCTTATGAAGTATTAGGAAATGAATCAAGTGAAATGAATCTATCCAATCTTAAGCAGGTACTCATTTGTAGACTAAGATCAATAGGTACTTGTGTAACAGGAATTGACACATGAACGAGACATAGTTATCTTGCTAGGTTGTTAATAAAATGAGACTTCGAGATAATCAGTAGGCATGTCGATTGGTGATAAATAGTAATCTTAGTTAGAATCGAATTTGAGATTGAAAGTTTTGAGACGTTTAGGAAATTAGGTCAAACTAAAGAGCCAATTACAGTCGTTATGCTGCCGGTTTTCCAAAGAATCTTTTGGAGTTCTAGGCTAATGTTAAGCGTTAAACCTTAATGAACGATTAAGTACGTGAAATGATATGAATGTTTAGATCACACCCTAGTCTAACCTCTATAGGTCGGGTTGGGGCATGACACTATGCGCCGCGTAACTCCTTACGGATCAAAAGTTATGGGCACCGGAGAGACGAAGACCTGGTCCTAAGCCCCACGCCCTCAGTTTGCGGGCCCAGCCTCTACGTGAAGCGAAGTTGTCTTGCCCAAGGTTGCGTAGGATTCAGTAATAGAATTGTGATGGATTCAGTTGTCGTCCTTTTCGCGACTCACGACGTACGATCTGGGACGAAAAAACAACGCAAAAGAAGAAAAGTGTAAAAAAACTAATGAAAATGTTTGATTTTGGGCTCTGAAAAGAGGCGCAGCCAAGCTGGCTTTTGCACCGTCGTAGATCTCTCGTAGAGCTTTCCAACGGTATGCTGTGCGCCGCGTAACTGCTTACGGATCAAAAGTTATGGGCACCGGAGCGACGGATACCTGGTCACAAGCCCCATGCCCTCCGTTTGCAGGCCCAGCATCTACGTGAATTGAAGTTTTCTTGCCAAAGGGGCCCTGGGATTCGGTAATAGAACTGTGATAGATTAAGTTGCCGTGCTTTTCGCAGCTCAGGACGTCTGATCCGGGACGTAAAAACAATGCAAAAGAATAAAAGTGTCCCGAAACTGATGAAAACATTCAATTTTGGGCTCCGAAAACATGCGCATCCAAGTAGGCTTGATGCCCTCGTCGTAGATCTCTCGGAAAGATTTCCAACGGTATGCTGTGCGCCGCGTAACTCCTTACGGATCAAAAGTTATGGGCACCAGAGCGACTGATACCTAGTCACAAGCACCCACGCCCTCGGTTCGCGGGCCCAGCCTCTACATAAAGTGAAGTTGTGAGGCCCAACATCGATTTACGTGTGATACCTCGTTTCGTGTGCCCTAACTTAGAATTGCGCGCCTTGACCTAGGTTTAAGAGTCGTGTCTCGTTTTATACGCCTTGCATCGAATTACATGTATTCATTTAGGGTTGCGTGCATTTGCTTGGGAAACGTGCTTTTGTCTCGTAGTTCGTGCCTTACCTCGTAGTGCGTGCCCTAAACCTAGAAAAGAGTGCCTGCACGCTAATCAAGAAAGCATCTTGCATGAAGTACTAGATTATTAATTAATCCTACAAACTCCACTAACTAATATTAAAATGTTAATTCAACTCACTAGAAGACGAAATTTCATCAAAAGCTAAACATTCATATTCTTTATTCTTCATTCTTTTTGCATGTTCCAAGCACACTCAATTAAATAAAGCTTAAAGCATGACAAAAATTCAGAAATTGGAGCCAAGATGGCAGGCCATGCTAAGAACTTGAGCAAGGTTTGAACCATTATTTTATATCTTGCATGCTTAGTAAAAAAAAAAAAAAAAAAAAGAAATGAAACCAAGCATTATTTTATCAAACACCATGCTTCACTCCCTTGACCAAATCACCTTTTGTCTCCTCACAATTCAAAATATGCTCATGAAGACACAAAAATCAGAAATTTTGATGCCTTAGGCTGACACACTCACAAACACCAACACTTCATTCATTTCATTATCTCATCCTCTCATTTTCTCTCACCCTCTCGACCTAGGCTGCTTCATCACTTTCCATATCTTAAGCTCATCAACCTAAGGTGCATCTAGACACTCAAGGCCCTAGGAAGCTCAACCAAGCAAGCTAGAAGCAAAGAGACATGCATGCAAGCTCATAGAACACTCATTTCGGCTTAGGTATGTTTGATAGCTTCTATCTCATCTCCCTTTTGTTCTAACCACATGCACATACTAAGGCCATGGTAACTCAGCTAGGAATTAAGGAAATCAAGCATTATCCCTCAGCCAAACAAGGAGAGAAGACCATTTGTGCATCTTCAAGAGTTTTGAGCATCATTTGTTGTCAATAGATTAAGGTGAGGGTTAATCCTTTTTAAAAGCTTTCAAAAACCACATGCATGCCTTCATATGTCTATTTTTACCTCTGTACTTGTGGTATGTGTGTGTACATGAGCTTATGTAACCATGCATGGCAAGATTTTTAGCTAGAACTTGAAGATAGATAAAATCGCGAAAAATGGCAGATTTCTGACTTGTTAGGATGAAGTGTATTTGGCCCGGTAAACGATGTTGAAAATACGTGAAAATTGGTAAGTGACTCATTTTGCCAGTTCTGACCATTTTTTGTAGAAATAGGCCAAGGCCAATTTTGACTCTAAGGTCTTCAAAATGGAAAAACATCGAAAGGTGTCTAAATTTGGAAAATCTGAAAAATCTGGAAAATGAAGCAGGTTTTTGGCAGTTCACTGTCCCTGTAGAACGAACCAATTTTGACTTAGCAAATGATATCTAAAATGAATGAGATTTGGTAGATTGCTAGATTTTTCAGTTCTGGACATTTTGTCAGAAATAGACTAAGGCAAAATCTGACCCTAAGGCCTACAAAAATGACAAGTATTGAAATGTGTACAAATCTGGACAGTTTTGCGTAGTCTCACGGTTTTGGCTATAACTCTTGAATCCGAACTCTAAATGATGCGAGGTTTGTTTCTGGATTTAGTTCACTTAATAATATTTAATTTGACATTTTGTTCACTGAGATTGGAGATTGTTTGCTTGTCTAAATGATTGTGGGAAAACAGACCATTGCAATGAGGTTTTTATCTAGTGATATGCTTTGAAAATTACTGTAACGTCTCTTGTGGTATTAAATGCTTGGGATTGTGGCACTTGGATGTTGTGTGGACTGTTTTGAATGATTGAGGATGTTTAATTAATCGATGCATGGCCTTGACTTAATTACGTGACAACTTGTGGCTTAATCGCATGGGTAAGCATGAATTGAAACCTTAGTGACTATGAAAACTCACTAAATGTTGATCCTATGATTATCGTGTCTAATTATGTGATTAGTGGGCTGCCCGTAGTTGTCCTTATAGCCCTAAATGTGATTCCGATGATTACATGTTGACAAATAGACCTTTCTTGCACCCGTTCCCACGTAAACGTCGTTGCATGTTGTATGACCTTATTATTTGATTACGTGAACCCCGCAATGAGTTATATGACTTGATTTACATGTGTTACATGGCTGCATGTTAAATATTCATATAACTCCATATGCCTTACAAGTGAAATTACCTGTCATAGCATGCCTCGTGTGTTTACTTGTCAATGTGCAATCTTATGACTGCTCAGAGGAAACCTACTTTGTTGTCCTCCTAATGTGATATATTAAATGTCATAAATGTGCATTGCATTCAAGGTTGCAACCTTTCATTGTGGCATGGTAGCGTTTCACGCACGCCGGACGGCGTCGGGCTTGCCAGTGCTACCGTGACTACTATGGTCCAATTCCCTTTCTCATTTGGCATTCCACCCTCGGAGAGTTGGGTCATAGGTTTTCGAGATACATCCAGAGTACACCCAAATGGGAGCGATAAGTCGATTATTGAAGTCGGCCGCAACAATCGTATCGAAATCGATATTGAGAGCAAATGCTCACTATATCCTTGAAATGATTGGTAATTGTATCTGTTGCTCAATTTGATTCTTATACTTTGCGTACCTTATTACTTGTAATACGTGACATGTTTTCAAAAGGGGTTTTTCATAAGTTTAACCGAAAAAAGAGTTTCAAAACGTATTTCTCGTTCCCCCTCGCTGAGTTCATAAGGACTCACCCTCTTTATCATCTCAGGTGAAGAAGACCAGGAACAGGTACCCGAGGATAACGTGCCTATTGATGACTCCTTGGAGTGATTGTATGTCCTACGTGCCTTACGTGGTTGTGGCTGTTTTGTGAACGATATGTTGCTTTGAAGACTATTTCTTATGTTACTTGTTATCGTTATTGTAAATGACCCCCGTTGTAATTTGGGGTCAAATTTTGGTTTGTACTGACTATAACTAGACAGACACTCTTTTGGTCATTTTGCTATCACTACTTGGTTAGTAACTATTACAGGCTTATGAAGTATTAGGCAAGGAATCAAGTGAAATGAATCTATCCAATCTTAAGCAGGTACTCATTTGTAAACTAAGATCAACAAGTACTTTTGTAACAGGGATTGACAAACAAATGAGACATAGTTATCATGCTAGGTTGTTAATCAAACGAGACTTCAAAATAACTAGTAGGTATTTCAATTTGTGATAAAAAAGAACCTTAGTTGGAATCGAATTTGAGACTGAAAGTTCTGAGGCGTTTAGAAAATTAGGTCAAACTAAAGAGCCAATTATAGCCGTTATGCTGCCAGTTTTTTGGAGAAATTTTGAAGTTCTAGGCCAACGTTAAGTGTTAAACCTTAATGAACGATTAAGTACGTGGAATGATATGAATGTTTAGATCACATCCTAGTCTAACTTCTATAGGTCGGGTTGGGGCATGACACATTATAGAAATGGTATCAGAGCTTATATTGCTTAAGCCGGGTTTAACTCTCGGACCATGGGTAGAAGCCCTAAGATTATTGAGATGACTTGTCTATGTGTGTTAATGTGTGACAATATCAATTGTGCCTTCTCTGTTTCTATGTGCTTATGTGATTAACATGTCTTAACTGTTTCGAGAATTGTATGTCTATGTAAAATTGTATGTTGCATACCTTATGCATTAAATTCTTGTTTTGTCATATTCCAATAAATTGTGCATCATAATCTGTGCCTATAGATGGCTGGCCCTAGTACCCGCAATACCAATAGGAGCGATGAGCCTCAAGAAGCCAGAGATGCTCATCAAACTAACCCTGGCATGGCCATGTTTAAGATGATGGCGAATGCTATGGATCGCGTGTCGCGACTAATGGAACGTCAAGATGCATGTGAAGCAAACAACAACAACAACAACAACAACAACATGAATGACGGTAACACTGGGAGAAAAAGAAGAATGCGGGAGTTCCTTGACTTTTGCTTGTCCAAATTCTACGGGGAAGCTGATTATGAAAAGGCTGAGGCTTGGCTGTCCGAGATTGAAAGGATTTTCAGGCCACTTGACTATACTGATGAAGAAAAGGTTGAGTTCGCTGTGTTTCTGTTGCACGGGGATGCTGAGCATTGGTGGCACACTGTGGAGGCAATTTGGGAAACTGATCATACACCTCGCTTGTGGGGTAATTTTATTAAGGCACTCAAGGAGAAATACGTACCTGCAATTTCCAGGCAGAGGCGGATTGAAGAATTTATGCACTTGAACCAGGGTAACATGACGGTGGCCCAGTATGAGGCTCGTTTTGACAGCCTATCCCATTATGCCCAATACATAGTCAGTACCCCTGAGGCGAAAATGTGGAAATTTACAAATGGGTTGAGGCCAGAAATTCAGGATCAGTTGGCTTCGCATGACTTTACTACCTATTTTGCTCTCCTTGATGCTGCCTCTCGAGTTGAGAAGAGGAAACTTGATAGAGCCAGTTCAAGCCAGCCGAACAAGAAACCATATCAGCCTTCAGGACAATAGAGGAAATTCCAGACTCAGAGTCGCAGTCAGGGCCAGAGCCAGAACAGACCAGTTAATAACCGTGGCCCGGCTAAAGCACCATCAGCCCCTTCCACTCGTGGATCCACAGGTAGTTCACCTGCTTCTCAAACTGTCACATGTTCTTACTGTAACAGGAAGGGTCACACCGAGGCCCAGTGTTGGAGGAAATCGGGACGATGTGTAGGGTGTGGCAGCGATCAACACCAGGTCAAGGATTGTCCTAAATGGCAAGGGGGACAAAATCAGATTAAACCAAATGGTAGAGGCAAGACTCCAGTTCTTAGAGTTTAGGCCCGAGCTTACGCTATTGAGTGCGAGGAGCTTCCTGAGGAGACCGCTGTTGTTGAAGGTACATTCTTGATACTGAATCAACCTGTTAGGGTGCTAATTGATCCAGGTGCTACTCATTCATTTATTCCTCCTTTCTGTGTGCACCGTGTGAAACTACGAGTTGTATGTTTGCCTTACGAAGTAGAAGTTGGTACTCCAATGGGTTCTAAACTTGTTACTCGCTCAGCTTGTAAAGCATGTAAAATCCAAATTAAGGATATGGAATTCTTAGCCAATCTTATAGTGTTACTCTTTTGAGACTATGAAGTCATCTTAGGGATGGACTGGTTGGCAAAGCATCATGCCCAACTAGATTGCCGGACGAAGATTGTAACATTCCAGATACCTGGTCAACCAATATTAGAGGTAATGGGTCGAAGGGAATTCCCTGGGAGTTCCATCATCTCATCTACGAAAGCAGTGAAGTCCTTGAGAAAAGGGTGCAGTGGATACTTAGCTTACCTCATCAACAAGCCATCGGACAAAGCTAAGTTGGAGGAGATGCCAGTGATTAAAGATTATGCGGATGTGTTTCTAGAAGAATTCCCGGTTTACCCCCGGATCGGTAGGTCGAGTTCATAATAGAATTACTGCCTGGCACCCAGCTGATATCTAAAGCTCCCTATCGTATTGCACCAGTCGGGCTACAAGAATTGAAGGACCAATTGCAAGGATTGTTGAAGAAGGGGTTCGTTCAACCAAGTTCTTCTCCGTGGGGTGCACCAGTCCTATTTCTAAAGAAGAAAGATGGAACATTGAGGCTATGCATCGATTATCGAGGATTGAACCAAGTGATCGTCAAGAACAAATACCCACTTCCACTGATCGATGAGTTGTTTGATCAACTTCAAGGAGCTAAAGTGTATTCGAAGCTCGACTTGAGGCAAGGGTACTATCAGTTGCAGATCAAAAAGGAGGATGTGCCTAAAATAGCTTTCAGGATGAGATATGGGCATTATAAATTTGTGGTGATGCCATTTGGGCTAACTAATGCCCCCTGCAGCTTTTATGGACTTGATGCACAAGGTGTTTCAACCCTACTTGGACCAATTTGTAGTGATCTTTATTGATGATATTTTGGTATACTCGAAATCTGAGGCTGAGCATGAACAACATCTGCAATTGGTATTGCAGAAACTTCAGGAGCACCAATTGTATGCAAAGTTTAGCAAATGCAAATTTTGGTTGCGGCAGATTGCATTCTTGGGGCACATTATATCCCAAGAGGGAATAGTAGTGGATCTAGCAAAGATAGAAGCAGTGATGTCTTGGAAGAAGCCGAAAAATGTTACGGAGGTTTAGAGTTTTCTCGGTTTAGCCGGCTATTATCGGAGGTTCGTAAAGGATTTCACAAAGATTGCAGGACCGCTTACAAAGCTCACTCAAAAGAAAACAAAGTTCGTGTAGGATGACAAGTGTGAGAACAGCTTTCAAGAACTGAAGAAAAGATTGACTACCGCACATGTTCTTGCATTGTCGGAAGGGAGTCAAGGCTTTGTAATCTATAGCGATGCTTCCAAAGAAGGACTGGGGTGTGTGTTGATGCAGAACGGTAGAGTGATTGCGTATGCCTCTAGAAAATCGAAACCGTATGAATTGAACTACCCAATGCATGATTTGGAGTTAGCGGCTATTGTGTTTGCACTCAAGAAATGGAGGAACTATCTGTGGGGTAACAAGTTTGAGGTGTTTACTGATCACAAGAGCTTGAAGTACTTGTTCTCACAAAAAGAGTTGAACATGAGGCAAAGACGATGGATGGAGCTCTTGGATGATTATAACTGCACAATCAATTATGTGCCCGGTAAAGCAAATGTAGTTGCAGATGCCTTAAGTCGGAAAGCGAGCATGCCAAAACTGGAAGTTAAGGTACAGGAGTTGTTAGAGGAAGCTTTTTCGTGGAATCCACAATTGACTCAGAAAGAGTTATTATTTGCCACTACACAAGTTAAATCGACCTTGTTGTCTGAATTACTAGAGGCTCAACAGAAGGACCAACAGTTTCAGAAGATTAAAGGAAGCAACACAAATTTCAAGTTTCATGATGATGGTATTTGGAGGTTCAGGAATCGAATTTGTGTTCCTAATGATCCAGAGATAAAAAAGAAGATTCTTGAAGAAGCCCATAACTCAATATATACTATTTACCCCAGCGGAACAAAGATGTACCGGGATTTGAAGCAACACTATTGGTGGAATAACATGAAGAGGGAGATCGCGGTGTTTGTGGCATGATGTTTAACTTGCCAGAGAGTCAAAGCTGAACATCAATGACCGGCAGGTTTACTTCAGCCGTTGGAAATTCATCAATGGAAATGGGAACACATAACTATGGACTTTGTCATGGACCTGCCCAGGTCACAAAAGGGTCATGACGCCGTTTGGGTCATAGTGGATAGATTGACTAAGTCAACGCACTTCTTACCGATGAACAAGGAGGATAGTCTTGAGAAACTGAGAGATATATATGTGGCGGATATTGTAAGGTTGCATGGGATGCCTGTGAGTATTGTATCGGATAGGGATCCTCGTTTTACTTCCTGATTTTGGAAGAGATTACAAGAAGCTTTGGGGATGAAGTTGAGTTTCAGTACGGCTTATCACCCTCAGACGGATGGACAATCTGAGAGAACTATTTAGATTTTGGAGGATATGCTGAGGGCGTGTGTTCTAGATTTTGGAAAAGGTTGGGAGAAGTATCTGCCTCTAGCGGAGTTCGCTTATAATAACAGTTATCAGGACACTATCGAGATGGCCCCATTTGAGGCATTGTATGGACGTAAGTGTCGATCCCCAATTTACTGGGATAAACTAGGTGAGACGAAGACTTTTGACCCGACCCTTCTACCTGAACTTATGAAGACTGTTGATAATGTCTACCTCATCCGGAAACGGATGCTTACCGTCCAAAGCAGGCAAAAAAGTTATGTAGACCGACGGAGATGAAGTATAGAGTTTGAGGTCGGCGACAAGGTGTTCTTGAAGATATCACCTCGGAGGGGACTGATTAAACATGGCAAGGGTAAAAAGTTGAGCCCAAGGTTTGTAGGACCATTTGGGATAATTGAGAAGGTTGGCAAATTGGCGTATCGCCTGGAACTACCCTAAAACCTCTCCAATATTCACGACGTCTTTCATGTTTCAATGCTACGGAAGTGTCACCCTGATCCATCACATATCTTGGAGCCAGAGCCGTTACAGCTTCGGGAGAACTTGTCCTATGAAGAGAAGCCCATACGGATCCTAGATCAGCAAGATCGGGAGTTGCGCAACAAATCTATACCAATGGTGAAAGTGTTGTGGGATCACCATGGAGTTGAAGAAGCAACGTGGGAAAGGCGAGACCAGATGGAGCAATAGTATCCAGCATTATTTCAAAGGTAATATTGAATTTCGGGACGAAATTCTTTTAAGGAGGGGAGGATGTGAGGCCCAACCTCGATTCACATACAATACCTCGTTCGCGAGCCCTAACCTAGAATTCCGTGTTTTGACCTAGGTTTAAGAGTCGTGTCTCGTTTTATGTGCCTTGCATCGAATTACGTGCATTCATTTATGGTTGCGTGCATTTGCTTGGGAAAAGTGCATTCGTCTTGTAGTTCGTGCCTTATCTCGTAGTGCGTGTCCTAAACCTAAGAAAGCGTGCCCGCACGCTAATCAAGAAAGCATCTTGCACGAAGCACTAGATTATTAATTAATCCTACAAACTCCACTAACTAATATTAAAATGCTAATTCAACTCACTAGAAGACGAAATTTCACCAAAAGTTAAACATTCCTATTCTTTATTCTTCATTATTTTTGCATGTTCCAAGCACACTCAATTAAATAAAGCTTAAAGCATGAAAAAAAGTCAGAAATTGGAGCCAAGATGGCCGCCCATGCTAAGGACTTGAGCAAGGTTTGAACCATTATTTTATATCTTGCATGCTTAGTCAAAAAAAAAATGAAACCTAGCATTATTTTATCAAATACCATGCTTCACTCCCTCGACCAAATCACCTTATGTCTCCTCACAATTCAAAATATGCTCTTGAAGACACAAAAATTAGAAATTTTGAGGCCTTAGGCCGACACACTCACAAACACCAACACTTCATTCATTTCATTCTCTCATCCTCTCATTTTCTCTCACCTTGTCGGCCTAGGCTGCTTCATCACTCTCCATAGCTTAAGCTTATCATCCTAGGGTTCATCTAGACACTCAAGGCCCTAGGAAGCTCGACCAAGCAAGTTAGAAGCAAAGAGACATGCATGCAAGCTCATAGAACACTCATTTTCGCTTAGGTATGTTTGATAGCTTCTATCTCATCTCCCTTTTGTTCTAACCACATGCACATACTAAGTGTAAGGCCCGACCCGGATTTGCGTGCGATACCTCGTTTCGTGCGCCCTAATCTAGATTTGCATGCCTTGACCTAGGTTTAGGAATTGTGTTCCTTTTGTGTGCCATGCATTGAATTACGTGCATTCATTTAGGGTAGCGTGCATTTACTTGAAAAACATGCGTTCGTCTCGTAGTTCGTATCCTACATCGTAGTGCGTGCTATGGACCTAGAAAAGTGTGCCCTTACGCTAATCAAGAAACCATCTTACACAAAGCACTAGACTATTAAACAATCCTACAAAATCTACTATCAATATTATAATCCTAATTCAACTCACTAGAAGACAAAATAACACAAAAAGCTAGACATTCTTCATTCTTTATTCCTTATTCTTTTTGCACTTTCAAAACACAATTAAATAATGATCAAAAGTTGACAAAATTCAGCATCTTTTTAGTAGCCTTGGCCGACCCCTATGTGGCTCTTAGCATGCCTGTTTAATTCAAATTGATTCTAGACAAGTCATGACACAAAAACACTTATCAATACTTAAACAATTGCTCAAATTCCCCTCAATTTCTTCACCTTGCTCGACCAAAAGCTCTATGCCCATGCTAGCATTTTTAAATCACTCCTTGAAGACACAAAAAACTGAATTTTGCTGCCCAAGGCCGACATGCTCATCAAAATTTGTAAGGTCTTCATTTTTTTTGTCATTTCCTCTTTCCTCTCACATTTTCTTTCTCTCCCTCTCATATTCTCTCTCTCTCTCTCGGCCTTGGCTGAGTTCTCACCATTCCATAGCTTATCTTCATCACACTTTGGTCAATCAAGACAAGCAACCATCAAAGAAGCCGAAGCAAACTAGCTAGAGTTCGAAAATCACACATGCATGTCCTTTGAAGTCTTCTATTCGGCCTAGGTAAGTTTCTTGGCTTCCATTTCTTTTCTTCTTGTTCTAACCTCATGCATGTACTAAGAGGTTGGTCACTAGGCTAGGAAAAATAGAGAAACCAAGTTGGAATCTCGGCTAAGCAAGAAGAAGAAGAG
The DNA here is from genome assembly GCA_037974665.1 of Ehretia macrophylla. Classification (NCBI taxonomy): domain Eukaryota; kingdom Viridiplantae; phylum Streptophyta; class Magnoliopsida; order Boraginales; family Ehretiaceae; genus Ehretia; species Ehretia macrophylla. Next base: position 39,668,049 of record CM075776.1, on the reverse strand, counting down.
ATTTGAGCTTCAACTAGTTTTTGTGCATCCTCTTGGTTGATTGCTAAGGTGAGGGCTAAAACCTTTTGAAATTCCTTCAAAAATTCACATGCATGCTCATAAATGTATGTCTTTGCTTCTGTACTTGAGTTATATGTTCGTTCATGAGCTTAAACAACCATGCATGGCAAGCTCTTGGCTTGAAAGTGGTGATAGGTGAAGTCGGATTGTTGACAGCTCTCTGACAAGTCTGTTTCGAGGTAAGTTTATCTAGGAAACTGATGTTGAAAATGCTTGAAAATTGGTAGGTGACTAGTTTGGACAGTTTTTAACATTTTTCTCAGAAATAGGCTGAAGCTAATTTTGAATCTAAGGTCCTCAAAATGACAAATCTTTAAAATGTGTCCAAATCTGGAAATCTGGAAAAATGAAGCAGGTTTTGGCAGATGCACTGACCTTGTAGAACGAACCAGATTTGACTTAGTTAACGATGTCCAAAATGCATGAAAATTGGTTTGCTTCTAGATTTTTCGGTTCTGGACATTTTTATCAGAAATGGACTAAGGCTCAAACTGACCCTAAGGACCTCCAAAAACGTCAATTACTTAAAAGTGTACAAATCTGGACAGTTTTGTGCTATCCCACTGTTTCGGCTATATTTAATGATCCCGAACTCCAATTGTTGTGAGATTTGTTCCTGATTTTAGTTAACTTCTTAAGATTTAATTTGACATCTTATTCACTGGATTTGGAGTTTGTTTGCATATCCTATTGATTGTGAGAAAACAGCCTATTGCAGTAAGGGTTTCACTTAATGTTGTGCTTAGAAAATTTGTTGTGCCTCCTTTTGTTGAATTAATTTCTTGGGATTGTAGCTTCGGGATGTTGTGTGGACTGTTTTGAATGTTTGAGGATGTTGAATTAAATGATGCATGGCTTGAGATTGACTTTGAGTTGGTTTGAGGCTCAAATTGCACGAATATGCACGAAATGGAAACCCTAATGACTAGGTAGTTTTGCTAAGTGTTGATCATTTGGATATTGTGTGGAATTATATGTTTAGTAGGCTGCCCGTAAATGCCTTTATGGTCCTAAATGTGATTTTGATCATTGCATGTTGACAAATAGGCTTTTCTTGCACCCGAACCCACGTAGATGTTATTTCATGTTGAATAATCTTATTACTTGATCACGTGAACTTTGAAATGAGTTATATGGCCTGATTTACATGTGTTACATGGCTGCCTGTTTAATGTTCATATAACTCTATATGCCTTTTAAGTGAAATTACTTGTCTTATCGTGCCTTACCTGTTTACTTGTCAATGTGCAATCTTATGACTGTCCGGAGGCAACCTACTTTGTTGTCCTTCTAATGTGATATATTACATGTCATAAATGTGCATTGCATACAACGTTGCAACCTTTCTTGTCGGCATGGTAGCGATCATGCACACCGGGCGGCATCGGGCTTGCCGGTGCACTCGTGACTACCATGGTCCCATTCCCTCTCTCGCTTGGGGGCTAGACTTCCTCGGAGAGTTGGGTCGTAGGATTTCGGGGTACATCCGGAGTATACCCACCTGACGTGTTTGGGGAATGATTTGAAGTCGGCCGCCACAACTGATTCTGGAATTGATCTGAGAGCAAAAGCTCACTGTATCCTTTTTACTGTTTGTATAAGTACTCTCGCTTGGTTCCTAGAGAACCTCGGGGAGGAAAGACCGGTATTTCTGTTCCTGTACTTATATTATTGTTATATTCATGCTTGCAAAAAAAGATTTCATAAGTTGAACCGGAAAATGAGTTTCAAAACTTATTTCTCGTTCCCCCTCACTGAGTTCATAAGGACTCACCCTCTTTTATCATCTCAGGTGAAGAAGATCCAGAACAGGCACCCGAGGACGGTGTGCCTAATGATGAATCCCTGGAGTGATTGCCTGTTTGTGTGCTTTGCGTGATTGTGGCTACTTGTGAACTCTGTGCTACTTGAAGACTATTTGTTTTATGTTGCTTGTTATTTCTAATGTAAAAGACTCCCGTTGTAATTTGGGGTCTAATTTTGGTTTGTACTGGTATTAAGTAGACTGATGCTAGACACTACTATGATTATTTTGGCTATTATTACTGCTATTATCTATCATAGGTTACGACGTATTAGTTAAGGACTAAGTAAATGAACTTATCCAATCTTAAACAGGTACTCACTATTAAGCTAAGATCAACAGGAACTTTTGTAACGAGGATAGACAAACAAACGAGACATAGTATCATGCTAGGTTGTAAATCAAACGAGACATCAAGATAACCAATAGGCGTTTCAATTGATGATAAATAACAATCTTAGTTGGAAATGAAATTGAGATAGTAAATTTTGAGGCGTTTAGAGAATTAGGCCAAACCAAAGAGCCCAATTACAGTCGTTATGCTGCCGATTTTTCGAAAAAACTTGGAGTTTAGACTAAAATGATAAGTGTTAAATCTTCATAAACGGTTAAGTGTGTGACATGTCTTGAACGTTAGATCAAACCTAGTCTAACCTTATAGGTCGGGTTGGGGCGTGACACCTTAGAACTAGAATGGTATCAGAGCTTAGATTGCTTAAGCCGGGTTTAACTCTCGGACCGTGGGTAGAGCCCTAAGATAATTAGGATGACTTGTTTATGTGTTATTGTGTGATAATGTTAAATGTGCCTTCTATGTTCTATGTGCTTAAGTGATCAACATGCCTTAATTGTTTCTAGAATTGTATCTATATTATGTTGCATATCTTATGCATTAAATTCTTAATTGTCATATTTTCCATAAAATGTGCATCGTAATCTGTGCCTATAGATGGCTGGCCCTAGTACCCGTACTACTAATAGGAGCGGTGAACCTCAAGAGACCGGAGATGCCTATCAAACTAATCCCGGTATAGCTATGTTTAATATGATGGCAAATGCCATGGATCATGTGTCACGAGTGATGGAGCGGCAAGATGCACGTGAAGCCAACAACAACAACATTAGGAACGATGACAACCATGGAAGACATAGCAGAATGAAGGAGTTCCTTGACTTTCACCCTTCTAAATTCTACGGGGAAGCTGATGATGAGAAAGCAGAGGCTTGGCTGTCCGAGATCGAGAAGATTTTCAGGCCACTTGATTATACTGATGAATAGAACGTGGAGTTTGCGGTGTTTTTGTTGCACGAGGATTCTGAACATTGGTGGCACACTGTAGAAGCACTGTGGGAAACTGATCAGACACCTCGCTTGTTGGGTAACTTCGTTAAGGCATTTAAGGAGAAATATGTACCTGCAGTCTCCAGGCAGAGGCGGGCTGAGGAGTTCATGCACTTGACCCAGGGTAACATGACGGTGGCCTAGTACGAGGCTCGTTTTGACCGACTGTCCCGTTATGCTCAATATATGGTTAGTACTCCAGAGGCGAAGATGTGGAAATTTACTACTGGATTGAGGCCAGAGATTCAGGACCAGTTGGCTTCTCATGACTTCGATACCTATTCTGCTCTCTTTGCTGCTGCCTCTCGAGTTGAGAAGAGGAAACTAGATGGAGCTGGTTCGAGTCAGCCGAACAAGAAACCATACCAGCCTCCAGGTTAGCAGAGGAAATTCCAGAGTCAGAGTCGTAATCAGGGCCCAAGCCAGAATAGGCCAGTGAATAACCGTGGCCCGATGAAAGCGCCATCAGCCTCTTCCGCCCACGGATCCACAAGTAGTTCACCTGCTACTCAGTCAGTCAGCTGTTCTTATTGTGACAGGAAGGGGCATACCGAGGCCCAGTGTTGGAAGAAGTTGGGACGATGGATGAGGAGAGGCAGTGATCAGCAGCAGATCAAGGATTGCCCTAAACGGCAGGTAGGGCAGAATCAGGGTAAACCAGCCGCTAGAGGCAAGACTCCAGTTCCTAGAGTTCAGGCTCGAGCCTATGCTATCGAGTGCGAGGAGATTCCAAATGAGACCGCTTTGTTGAAGGTACATTCTTCATTTTGAATCATCCTGTTAGGGTGTTAATTGATCCAGGTGCTTCTCATTCATTTATTACTCCCTTATGTATGGAGCGTGTGAAACTGAAAGTTGTATGTTTGCGATACGGAGTAGAAGTTGGTACTGCAATGGGTTCTAAACTTGTAACTAGCTCAGCTTGTAAAGCACGGAAAATCCAAATTAAAGATAGGGAATTTTCAACAAATCTTATTGTATTACCTTTTCGAGATTATGAGGTCATTTTAGGGATGGACTGGCTGGCAAAACATCATGTCCAACTAGATTTCCGGGCAAAGATTATAACGTTCCGGGTACCTAATCAACTGATACTGGAGGTTATGGGTTGAAGAGATTTCATCGGGAGTTCCATCATTTCATCTACGAAAGTAGTGAAGTCCTTGAGAAAAGGGTATAACGGATACTTAGCTTACCTCATCAACAAGCCGTCAGACAAAGCTAGGTTGGAGGAGATGCCTATGATCAAAGACTATGCGGATGTGTTTCTAGAAGAATTACCCAGTTTACCCCCAAATCGAGAGACAGAGTTCGTTATAGAGCTACTACTTGGCACCCAGCCGATATCTAAAGCTCCCTATCATATGGCACCGGCCGAGCTACAAGAATTGAAGGACCAATTGCAAGGATTGTTGAAGAAGGGGTTTGTTCAACCAAGTTCTTCACCGTGGGGTGCACCAGTTCTATTTGTAAAGAAGAAAGACGGAACGTTGAGGCTGTGCATCGATTACCGAGGATTGGACCAAGTGACTGTCAAGAATAAATACCTATTTCCACTGATCGACAAGTTATTTGATCAACTGCAAGGAGCCAAAGTGTATTCGAAACTCGACTTGAGGCAAGGGTATTATCAGTTGCGAATCAAAAAGGAAAATGTGCCTAAAACGGCTTTCAGGACGAGATATGGGCATTATGAATATGTAGTGATGCCTTTTGGACTAACTAATGCCCCTGCAGCTTTTATGGATTTGATGCACAGGGTGTTTCATCCCTACTTGGACCAATTTGTTGTGATTTTCATTGATGATATTTTGGTATACTCTAAATCTGAGGCGGAGCATGAGCAACATCTGCAGTTGGTACTGCAGAAACTTCGAGAGCATCAATTGTATGGAAAGTTTAGCAAGTGTGAATTTTGGTTGCAGCAGATTGCATTTTTGGGGCATATCATATCCCAAGAAGGAATAGCGGTGGATCCAGCAAAGATAGAAGCGGTAATGTCTTGGAAGAAGCCGAAAAACGTTACAGAGGTTCGGAGTTTTCTTGGTCTAGCTGGCTATTATCGGAGATTCGTGAAAGATTTCTCTAAGATTGCAGGACTGCTTACAAAGCTCACTCAAAAGAAAACAAATTTTATGTGGGATGATAAGTATGAGAACAACTTCCAAGAGTTGAAGAAAAGATTGACTACCGCACCTGTTCTTGCATTGCCTGAAGGGAGTCAAGGATTTGTAATCTATAGCGATGCTTCAAAAGAAGGATTGGGTTGTGTGTTGATGCAAAATGGAAGGGTGATTGCATAGGCTTCTAGGAAACCAAAGCCGTATGAGTTAAATTACCCGACGCATGATTTGGAATTAGTGGCTATTGTGTTTGCACTTAAGAAATGGAGGCATTATCTGTGGGGTAACAAGTTTGAAGTATTTACTGATCATAAGAGCTTGAAATACTTGTTCTCTCAAAAGGAGTTGAATATAAGGCAAAGGCGGGGGATGGATCTTTTGGATGATTATAATTGCTCACTCACTTATGTGCCCGGTAAAGCGAATGTTGTTGCAGATGCCTTAAGTAGAAAAACAACCATGGCGAAATTGGAAGTCAAGGTGCAGGAGTTGTTGGAGGAAGCATTTTTGTGGAAACCACAATTAACTCGGAAAGGGTTACTTTTTGCCACTACTCAAGTTCAATCGACCTTGTTGCCTGAGTTACGGGAGGCTCAACAGAAGGACCAACAGTTTCAGAAGGTTAAGGAAAGCAACGCAGATTTCAAGTTTCATGATGATGGTATTTGGAGGTTTAGGAATCGGATTTGTGTTCCCAATGAGCCAGAGCTGAAAAAGAAGATTCTTGAAGAAGCCCATAATTCAAGATATACTATTCACCCCAGGGGAACAAAGATGTATCGGGATTTGAAGCAACACTATTGGTGGAATAACATGAAAAGAGAAATTGCGGAGTTTGTGGCACCGTGTTTGACTTGCCAGAGAGTCAAAGCAAAACATCAGCGACCCGCGGGTTTACTTCAGCTATTGGAGATTCCTCAATGGAAATGGGAACATATCACTATGGATTTTGTTATGGACCTGCCCAGATCACAAAAGGGTCATGACGCCGTTTGGGTCATAGTGGATAGATTGACTAAGTCAGCACATTTTTACCGATGAACAAGGAGGATAGTCCTGAGAAATTGGGAGATATGTATGTGGCGGAGATCGTAAAATTGCACGGGATGCCTGTGAGTATTGTATCGGATAGGGATCCTCGTTTTACTTCCCGATTTTGGAAGAGAATGCAAGAAGCTTTGGGGACGAAATTGAGTTTTAGCACGGTTTATCACCCTCAGACTGATGGACAATCGGAGAGAACTATTCAAATTTTGGAGGATATGCTGAGGGCATGTGTTTTGGATTTCTGAAAAGGTTGGGCGAAATATTTGTCCTTAGCAGAGTTCGTCTACAATAATAGTTATCAGGCCACTATAGGGATGGCCCCATTTGAGGCGCTGTATGGACGTAAGTGTCGATCCCCAATTTACTGGGATGAAGTAGGTGAGACGAAGACTTTTGACCCGACCCTTTTACCTGAGCTGATGAAGACTGTTGATAATATCCACCTCATCCGGAAACGGATGATTACTGCCCAGAGCAGACAGAAGAGTTATGCAGACCGACGGAGACGGAGTCTCAAGTTCGAGGTTGGCGACAAGGTGTTCTTGAAGATATCACCTCGGAGGGGACTGATTAAACATGGCAAGGGTGGAAAGTTGAGCCCGAGGTTTGTAGGGCCATTTGAGATAACTGAGAAAGTTGGCAAGTTGGCGTATCGCCTAGTACTACCCCAGAACCTCTCCAATATTCATGACGTGTTTCATGTTTCGATGTTGTGGAAGTATCATCCTGATCCGGCGCATATCTAGGAGCCAGAGCCGTTGCAGCTTCGAGAGAACTTGTCTTACGAGGAGAAGCCCATTCGGATCCTAGACCAACAGGATCGGGAGTTGCGCAACAGAACTATACCAATGGTGAAAGTGCTGTGGGATCATCATGGAGTTGAAGAAGCAACGTGGGAAAGGCGAGACCAGATGGAGTAGCAATATCCAGCTTTATTTCAAGGTAATATTGAATTTCGGGACGAAATTCTTTTAAGGAGGGGAAGATGTGAGGCCCGACCCTGATTTGTGTGCGATACCTCGTTTCGTGTGTCCTAATCTAGATTTGCGTGCCTTGACCTAGGTTTAAGAATTGTGTTCGTTTTGTGTGCCTTGCATTGAATTACGTGCATTCATTTAGGGTAGCGTGCATTTATTTGAAAAATGTGCGTTCGTCTCGTAGTTCGTGTCCTACCTCGTAGTGCATGCCCTAGACCTAGGAAAGCGTGCCCTCACGCTAATCAAGAAAGCATCTTACACAAAGCACTAGACTATTAAACAATCCTACAAAATCCACTATCAATATTATAATCCTAATTCAACTCACTAGAAGACAAAATAACACAAAAAGCTAGACATTCTTCATTCTTTATTCCTTATTTTTTTTGCACTTTCAAGACACAATTAAATAATGATCAAAAGTTGACAAAATTCAGCATTTTTAGTAGCCTTGGCCGACCACTATGTGGTTCTTTGCATGCATGTTTAATTCAAAATGATTCTAGACAAGTCATGACACAAAAACACTTATCAATGCTTAAACAATTGCTCAAATTCCCCTCAATTTCTTCACCTTGCTCGACCAAAAGCTCTATGCCCATGCTAGCATTTTTAAATCACTCCTTGAAGACACAAAAAACTGAATTTTGCTGCCCAAGGCCGACATGCTCATCAAAATTTGCAAGGCCTTCATTTTTTTTTTGTCATTTCTTCTTTCCTCTCACATTTTCTTTCTCTCCCTCTCATATTCTCTCTCTCTCTCTCTCGGCCTTGGCATAGTTCTCACCATCCCATAGCTTATCTTCATCACACTTTGGTCAATTAAGACAAGCAACCATCGAAGAAGCATAAGCAAACTAGCTAGAGTTCGAAAATCACACATGCATGTCCTTTGAAGTCTTCTATTCGGCCTAGGTAAGTTTCTTGGCTTCCATTTCTTTTCTTCTTGTTCTAACCTCATGCATGTACTAAGAGGTTGGTCACTAGGCTAGGAAAAATAGAGAAACCAAGTTGGAATCTCGGCTAAGCAAGAAGAAGAAGAGATTTGAGCTTCAACTAGTTTTTGTGCATCCTCTTGGTTGATTGCTAAGGTGAGGGCAAAAACCTTTTGAAATTCCTTCAAAAATTCACATGCATGCTCATAAATGTATGTCTTTGCTTCTGTACTTGAGTTATATGTTCGTTCATGAGCTTAAACAACCATGCATGGCAAGATCTTGGCTTGAAAGTGGTGATAGGTGAAGTCGGATTGTTGACAACTCTCTGACCAGTCTCTTTCGAGGTAAGTTTAGCTAGGAAAATGATATTAAAAATGCTTGAAAATTGGCAGGTGACAAGTTTGGACAGTTTTGAACACGTTTCGCAGAAATATGCCAAAGCTAATTTTGAATGTAAGGTCCTCAAAATGGCAAATCTTTAAAATGTGTCCAAATCTGGAAATCTGGAAAAATGAAGCAGGTTTTGGCAGATGCACTGACCTTGTAGAACGAACCATATTTTACTTAGTAAATGATGTCCAAAATGCGTGAAACTTGGTGTATCGATAGATTTTTCGGTTCTGGACATTTTTGTCAGAAATGGACTAAGGCTAAAACTTACCCTAAGGACCTCAAAAACGTCAATTACTGAAAAGTGTACAAATCTGTACAGTTTTGTGCTATCCCACTGTTTCGGCTATATCTAATGATCCCGAACTCCAATTGATGCGAGGTTTGTTTTTGATTTTAGTTAACTTCGTAAGCTTTAATTTGATATCTTATTCACTGGATTTGGAGTTTTTTTGCTTCTCCTATTGATTGTGAGAAAACAGCCTATTGCAGTAAGGGTTTCACTTCATGTTGTGCTTAGGAAAATTGTTGTGACTCGTTTTGTTGAATTAAATGTTTGGTATTGTAGCTTCGGGATGTTGTGTGGACTGTTTTGAATGTTTGAGGATGTTGAATTAAATGATGCATGACTTGAGATTGACTTTGAGTTGGTTTGAGGCTCAAATTGCAAGAATATGCACGAAATGGAAACCCTAACGACTAGGTAGTTTTGCTAAGTATTGATCATTTGGATATTGTGTGGAATTATATGTTTAGTAGGCTGCCCGTAAATGCCTTTATGGTCCTATATGTGATTTTGATCATTGCATATTGACAAATAGGCTTTTCTTGCACCCGAACCCACGTAGATGTTATTACATGTTGAATAATCTTATTACTTGATCACGTGGACTTTGAAATGAGTTATATGGCCTGATTTACATGTGTTACATGGCTGCCTGTTTAATGTTCATATAACTCTATATGCCTTTCTAGTAAAATTACCTGTTTTATCGTGCCCTGCCTGTTTACTTGGTCAATGTGCAATCTTATGACTGTCCGGAGGCAACCTACTTTGTTGTCCTCCTAACGTGATATGTTATTGTCATAAATGTGCACTGCATACAAGGTTGCAACCTTTCCTGTAGGCATGGTAGCGATCATGCACACCTGGCGGCATCGGGCTTGCCGGTGCACCCGTGACTACCATGGTCCCATTCCCTCTCTCGCTTGGAGGCTAGACTTCCTCGGAGAGTTGGGTCGTAGGATTTCGGGGTACATCCGGAGTACACCCACCTGGCGTGTTAAAGGGATGATTTGAAGTCAGTCGCAACAACTGATTCTGGAACTGATCTGAGAGCAAAAGCTCACTGTATCCTTTTTACTATATGTATAAGTACTCTCGCTTGGTTCCTAGAGAACCTCGGGGGGGAAAGATCTGTATTTCTGTTCCTGTACTTATATTATTGTTATATTTATGCTTGCAAAAGGATTTCATAAGTTGAACCGAAAAATGAGTTTCAAAACCTATTTCTCGTTCCCCCTCGCTAAGTTCATAAGGACTCACACTCTTTTATCATCTCAGGTGAAGAAGATCCAGAACAGGTACCCGAGGACGGTGTGCCTAATGATGAATCCCTGGAGTGATTGCCTGTCTAGTTACTTTGCGTGATTGTGGCTACTTGTGAACTTTGTGCTAGTTGAAGACTATTTCTTTCATGTTGCTAGCTATTTCTAATGTAAAAAGCCCCCGTTGTAATTTGGGGTCTAATTTTGGTTTGTACTGGTATTAAGTAGACTGATGCTAGACACTACTATAATTATTTTGGCTATTATTACTGCTAGTATCTATCATAAGTTATGACGTATTAGTTAAGAACTAAGTAAATGAACTTATCCAATCTTAAACAGGTACTCGCTATTAAGTTAAGATCAACAGGTACTTTTGTAACGAGGATAAACAAACAAACGAGACGTAGTATCATGCTAGGTTGTAAATCAAACGAGACATCAAGATAACCAATAGGCGTTTCAATTGATAATAAATAGCAATCTTAGTAGGAAATGAAATTGAGATAGTAAACTTTGAGGCGTTTAGAGAATTAGGCCAAACCAAAGAGCCCAATTACAGCCGCTATGCTGCCGGTTTTTCGGAAAACTTGGAGTTTAGACTAAAACGATAAGTGTTGAATCTTCATAAACGGTTAAGTATGTGACATGTCCTGAACGTTTAGGTCACACCCTAGTCTAACCTTATAGGCCGGGTTGGGGCATGACACTAAGGCCATGGTAACTCAGCTAGGAATTAAGGAAATCAAGCATTATCCCTCGGCCAAACAAGGAGAGAAGACCATTTGTGCATCTTCAAGAGTTTTGAGCATCATTTGTTGTCAATAGACTAAGGTGAGGGTTAATCCTTTTTAAAAGCTTTCAAAAACCACATGCATGCCTTCATATGTCTATTTTTACCTCTGTAATTGTGGTATGTGTGTGTACATGAGCTTTTGTAACCATGCATGGCAAGATTTTTAGCTAGAACTTGAAGATAGATAAAATCGCGAAAATGGCAGATTTCTGACTTGTTAGGACAATGTATATTTGGCCTGGAAAACTATGTTGAAAATGTGTGAACATTGGTAGGTGACTCGTTTTGCCAGTTATGAGCATTTTTCATAGAAATAGGCCAAGGCCAAGTTTGACTCTATGGTCTCCAAAATGGAAAAACATCGAAAGGTGTCTAAATCTGGAAAATCTGGAAAATGAAGCAGGCTTTTGGCAGTTCACTGTCCCTATAGAACGAACCAATTTTGTCTTAGAAAATGATATCTAAAATGCATGAGATTTGGTCCGTTGCTATATTTTTCAGTTCTGGACATTTTTGTCAGAAATAGACTAAGGATAAATCTGACCCTAAGGCCCACAAAATTGACAAGTATTAAAATACGTACAAATCTGGACAGTTTTGCGTAGTCTCACGGTTTTGGCTATAACTCTTGAATCCGAACTCCAAATGATGCGAGGTTTGTTTCTGGATTTAGTTCACTTAATAAGATTTAATTTGATATTTCGTTCACCAAAATTGGAGATTTTTTGCTTGTCTAAATGATTGTGGGAAAACAGACCATTGCAGTGAGGTTTTTATCTAGTGATATGCTTTGAAAATTACTGTAACTTCTCTTGTGGTATTAAATGCTTGGGATTGTGGCACTTGGATGTTGTGTGTACTGTTTTGAATGATTGAGGATGTTTAATTAATCAATGCATGGCTTTGACTTAATTACGTGACAACTTGTGGCTTAATCGCACGGGTAAGCATGAATTGAAACCCTAGTGACTATGAAAACTCGCTAAGTGTTGATCCTATGGTTATCGTGTCTAATTACGTGATTAGTGAGCTGCCTGTAGTTGTCCTTATAGCCCTAAATGTGATTCCGATGATTACATGTTGACAAGGAGACCTTTCTTATACGCGGTCCCACGTAAATGTCGTTGCATGTTGTATGACCTTATTATTTGATTACGTGAACCCCGAAATGAGTTATATGACTTGATTTACATGTGTTACATGGCTGCCCATTAAATATTCATATAACTCCATGCGCCTTACAAGTGAAATTACTTGTCATAGCATGTCTCGAGTGTTTACTTGTCAATGTTCAATCTTATAACTGCTCGGAGGCAACCTACTTTGTTGTCCTCCTAATGTGATATATTAAATGTCATAAATGTACATTGCATTTAAGGTTGCAACCTTTCATTGTGGCATGGTAGCGTTTCACGCACGCCGGGCGACATCGGACTATTGATGACTCCTTGAAGAAGACCAAGAACAGGTACCCGAGGATAACGTGTCTATTGATGACTCTTTGGAGTGATTGCATGTCCTACTTGCCTTACGTGGTTGTGGCTGTTTTGTGAACGATATGTTGCTTTGAAGACTATTTCTTATGTTACTTGTTATCGTTATTGTAAATGACCCCCGTTGTAATTTGGGGTCAAATTTTGGTTTGTACTGACTATAACTAGACATACACTCTTTTGGTCATTTTGCTATCACTACTTGGTTAGTAACTATTACAGGCTTATGAAGTATTAGGCAAGGAATCAAGTGAAATGAACTATCCAATCTTAAGCAGGTACTCATTTGTAGACTAAGATCAACAAGTACTTTTGTAACAGGGATTGACAAACAAACGAGACATAGTTATCATGCTAGGTTGTTAATCAAACGAGACTTCGAAATAACTAGTAGGTATTTCAATTGGTGATAAATAGTAACCTTAGTTGGAATCGAATTTGAGATTGAAATTTTTGAGGCGTTTAGGAAATTAGGTTAAACTAAATAGACAATTATAACCGTTATGCTGCCGGTTTTCCGGAGAATGTTTGAAGTTCTAGGCTAACGTTAAGCGTTAAACCTTAATGAACGATTAAGTACGTGGAACGATATGAATGTTTAGATCACATCCTAGTCTAACCTCTATAGGTCGGGTTGGGGCGTGACATAAGTTGTCTTGCCCAATGTGCCTCTGAATTCGGTAATAGAAATGTGATGGATTAGGTTGTCGTCCTTTTCGCGGCTCACGACGTATCCGGGACGGAAAAACAACACAAAGGAGCAAAAGTGTCCCAAAACTGATGAAAACGTTCGATTTTGGGCTCCAAAAACATGCACATCCGAGCAGGCTTGCTAGCCCCGTCGTAGAGCTCTCGGAGAGCTTTTGAACGGTATGCTGTGTGCCGCGTAACTCCTTACGGATCAAAAGTTATGGGCACCAGAGCGACGGATACTTGGTCACAAGCCCTACGCCCTCGGTTTGTCGACCCAGCCTCTGCATGAAGTGAAGTTGTGTTGCCCAAGGTGCCATGAGATTCGGTAATAGAAATGTGATGGATTGGGTTGTCATCTTTTTCGCGGCTCACGACGTACGATCCGGGACGGAAAAACAACGCAAAAGAAGAAAAGTGTCCCGAAACTTATAAAAATGTTCAATTTTGGGCTACGAAAACAGGTGCAGTCGAGCAGGTTTGCTGCCCCCGTCGTAGATCTCTCTGAGTGCTTTCCAACGGTATGCTGTGCGCCGCATAACTCCTTACGGATTAAAAGTTATAGGCACCGAAGCGACGGATAGCTGGTCACAAGCCCCACACCCTCGGTTTGCGAGCCCAACTACTACCTGAAGTGAAGTTTCATTGCCCAAGGTGCCGTGGGATTCGGTAATAGAAATGTGATGGATTAGGTTGTCGTCCTTTTCACGGCTCACGACATACAATCCGGGACGAAAAACAGCGCAAAAGTAGAGAAGTGTCCCAAGACTGATGAAAACGTTCAATTTTGGGCTCTGAAAATAGGCGAAGCCGAGCAGTCTTGCTGCCCCCATCATAGAGCTCTCGGAGAGCTTTCCAACAGTATGGTGTGCGCCACGTAACTCCTTACGGATCAAAAGTTACAGGCACCCGAGCGACGGATACCTGGTCACAAGCCCCACGCCCTCGGTTTGCAAGCCCAGCCTCTACGTGAAGTGAAGTTGTCTTGCCCAAAATATCATTGGATTCGGTAATAGAAATGTGATAGATTAGGTTGTCGTCCTTTTCGAAGCTCACGATGTAGGATCCAGGACGGCAAAACAGCGCAAAAGAAGAAAAGTGTCCCAAAACTAATGAAAATATTCGATTTTGTGTTCTGAAAATAGAGACAGCTGAGCAGTATTGCCACCCCCGTCGTAGAGCTCTCGAATAGTTTTCCAACCGTATGTTGTGCGCCGCGTAACTCTTTACGAATCTAAAGTTATGGTCACTAGAGCAATGGATACCTGGTCACAAGCCCCAAGCCCTCGGTTTGCGAGCCCAGCCTCTACGTGAAGTGAAGGTGTTTTGCCCAAGGTGCCGTGGGATTCGATAATAAAAATGTGATGGACTAAGTTGTCATCATTTTCGCGGCTCACGACGTACGATCTGGGACAGAAAAACAGCGCAAAAGAAGAAAAGTGTCCCGAAACTGATGAAAATGTTCGATTTTGGGCTCCAAAATAGGCGCAAGAAGCAGGCTGACTGCCACCGTCGTAGATCTCTCGGAGAGCTTTCCAACGGTATGTTGTGCGCCGTGTAACTCTTTGCGGATCAAAAGTTATGGGCACCAGTGCGACAGATACCTAGTTAAATGCCCCACGCCCTCGGTTTGCGGGCCGAGCCTCTACGTGAATTGAAGATTTCTTGCCCAAGGTGTCATGGGATTCTGTAATGGAAATGTGATGTATTAGGTTGTCGTCCTTTTCGCTGCTCACGACGTAAGATCTGGGACGGAAAAATAACGCAAAAGAATAAAAGTGTCCCAAAACTGATGAAAACAATAGATTTTTGGCTCCGAAAACAAGCGTAGCCGAGTAGGCTTGCTGCCCCCGTCATAGAGCTCTCAAAGAGTTTTCGAACGGTATGCTTACTCCTTACGGATCAAAAGTTATAGGCACCGGAGCGACGGATACCTGGTCACAAGTCCTACGCCCTCGATTTGCAGGCCCAGCCTCTATGTGAATTGAAGTTGTCTTGCCCAAGGTGCCATAGGATTCGGTAATAGAAATATGATGAATTAGGTTGCCGTCCTTTTCGCGCTTCACGACGTACGATCCGGGATGGAAAAACAACGCAAAAAATGAAAATTATCCCGAAACTGATGAGAACGTTTGGTTTTGGGTCCAAAAATAGGCGTAGCCTAGCAGGCTTGCAGCCCTTGTCGTAGAGCTCTCAGAGAGCTTTCCAACGGTATGATGTGCGCCGCGTAACTCCTTACGTATCAAAAGTTATGGGCACCGGAGTGACGGACACCTGGTCCCAAACCCCACGCCTTCGGTTTGCGGGCCATCCTCTACCTGAAGTGAAGTTTTATTGCCTAAGGAGCCGTGTGATTCGGTAATAGAAATGTGATGGATTATCGTCCTTTTCACGGCACACGACATACGATTCGGGATGGAAAAACAGTGTAAAAGAAGAAAAGTGTCCCAAAACTAATGAAAACGTTCGATTTTGGGCTCCGAAAATAGGCAGAGCCGAGCAGGCCTACTTCCCCGTCGTAGAGCTCTCGAAGAACTTTCCAACGGTATGGTGTGTGGCGCGTAACTCCTTACGGATCAAAAGTTATGGGCACCGGAGCGACGGATACCTGGTTATAAGCCCCACGCCCTCGGTTTACGGGCGAGCCTCTACATGAAGTGAAGTTGTCTTGCCCAAGGTGCCATGGGATTCATTAATAGAAATGTGATGGATTAGGTTGTCGTCCTTTTCGTGGCTCACGACGTACGATCCGGGACGAAAAAATAGCGCAAAAAAAGAAAAGTATCCCGTAACTGATGAAAACATTCAATTTTGGGGCTAAAAAATAGGTGCAGCCGAGCAAGCTTGTTGCACCTGTCGTAGAGCTCTCGGAGATCTTTCCAACGGTATGTTGTGCGCCGCGTAACTCCTTACGGATCAAAAGTTATGGGCACCGGAGCGACGGATACCTGGTCACAAGCCCCACGCCCTCGGTTTGCTGGCCCAGTCTCTACGTGAAGTGAAGTTGTCTTGCCTAAGGTGCCATGGGATTCAGTAATAGAAATGTGATAGATTAGGTTGTCGTCCTTTTCGCGGCTCACGACGTATAATCCGTGATGAAAAAACAGCGCAAATGAAGAAAAGTGTCCCGAAATGGATGAAAATGTTCGATTTTGTGCTTCAAAAATAGGGGTAATTGAGCAGACTTGCTGCCCGCGTCATAGAGCTCTCGGAGAGCATTCCAACGGTATGCTGTGCGCTGCGTAACTCCTTACGGATAAAAAATTATGGGCACTGAAGCGACGGATACCTGGTTACAAGCTCCACGCCCTCGGTTTGCGAGCCCAGCCTCTACGTTAAGCTAAGTTGTCTTGCCCAAGGTGCCGTGGAATTCAGAAATAGAAATGTGATGGATTAGGTTGTTGTCCTTTTCGAGGCTCACGTCGTACGATCCGGGATAAAAAAACAGCGAAAAAGAAGAAAAATGTCCCGAAACTGATGAAAACATTCAATTTTGGGCCCCGAAAATAGGCGCAACTAAGCAGGATTGTTGCCACTGTCGTATATCTCTTGGAGAGCTTTCCAATGGTATGCTGTGCATCGCGCAACTCCTTACGGATCAAAAGTTATGGGCATCGGAGCGACGTATACCTAGTCACAAGCCCTACACCCTCAGTTTGCGGGACGAGCCTCTATGTGAATTGAAGTTTTCTTGCCCAAGGTGTCATAGGATTCGGTAATAAAAATGTGATAGATTAGGTTGTCGTCCTTTTCGCGACTCAAGACGTCCGATCTGGGACGTAAAAACAACGCAAAAGAACAAAAGTGTCCCGAAACTAATGAAAACGTTTGATTTTGGGCTCCGAAAACATGCGCATCCGAGCAAGCTTGCGACCCTCGTCGTAGATCTCTCAAAGAGATTTTCAACTGTATGCTGTGCGCCATTTAACTCCTTACGGATCAAAAATTATGGGCACCGGAACGACGGATACCTGGTCATAAGCCCCACGCCTTCGGTTTGCGGGCCCATCCTTTACGTGAAGTGAAGTTGTCTTGCCCAAGGTGCCGTGCGATTCGGTAATAGAAATGTGAAGGATTAGGTTGTCGTCTTTTTCGCGGCTCACGACGTCCGATCCGGGACGTAAAAACAGCGCAGAAGAAGAAAAGTGTCCCGAAACTGATGAAAAAGTTCAATTTTGGGCTTCGAAAACATGCGCATCCGAGCAGGTTTGCTACCCTGTCATAGTGCTCTTGGAGAGGTTTCCAACAGTATGCTTTGCTCCGCGTAACTCCTTACAGATAAAAAGTTATAGGCATCGGAGCGACGACTACCTGGTCACAAGCCCCACACCCTCGGTTTGCGGGCCCAACCTCTACGTGAAGTGAAGTTGTCTTGCCTAAGGTGCCATGGGATTTGGTAATAGAAATGTTATGGATTAGGTTGTCGTCCTTTTCGCAGCTCACGACGTACGATCCGGGATGGAAAAACAAAGCAAAAGAAGAAAAGTGTCCCGAAACTGATGAAAATGTTCGATTTTGGTCTCCAAAAACAGGCGCAGCTGTCACGCCCCAACCCGACCTATAAAGGTTAGACTAGGGTGTGATCTAATCATTCAAGTCATATCACATAATTAACGTTTAGCCTAAACTCCACAAATTCTCCAAAAAATGGGCAGCATAACGACAGTAATTGGGCTATTTAGTTTGACCTAATTCTCTAAACGCCTCAAAATTTCCAATCTCAATTTTATTTTCAACTAAGATTACTATTTATCACCAATCGAAACGCTTACTAGTTATCTCGAAGTCTCGTTTGATTAACAATCTAGCATGATAACTATGTCTCGTTTGTTTGTCAATCCTTGTTACAAAAGTACCTGTAGATCTTAGCTTACCAATGAGTACCTGCTCAAGATTGGATGGATTCATTTTACTTAATCCTTTACCTGGTACTTCATAAACTTGTGATAGATACTAACTAGTAGCGATAGCAAAAATGACCATAAGAGTGTCTATCTAGTTATGATCAGTACAACCCAAAATTTGACCCCAAATTACAACTGGGGTCATTTACAACACAACAACAAGCAACATAAGGAATAGTCTTCAAGCAACATATCGTTCACAAAATGGCCATAGTCAAGAAGGCACGTAGGGCAAGCAATCATTCCAAGGAGTCATCAATAGGCACGTTGTCCTCAGCTACCTGTGCCCAGTCTTCTTCACCTGAGATGATAAAAGAGGGTAAGTCCTTATGAACTCAGCGAGGGGGAACGAGAAATAAGTTTTGAAACTCTTTTTCCGGTTCAACTTATGAAAATTCTTTTTGCAAGCATGACATATATCACAAGTAAGTACATAATGTAATGTAAAAGTAAAAGAACACAATTACCCGTCTTTCCTCCCCGAGGTCCTCTAGGAACCAAGCGAGAGTACTTAAATATGGTTTTGAAACTCTTGCCATGCATGTTTACAAAAGCTCATGTACACACATATATCACAAGTACAGAGGTAAAAATAGACATTTAAAGGCATGCATGTGGTTTTTGAAAGCTTTTCAACAGAGTTTTAGCCCTCACCTTAGCAAGACAACAATGAAGATGCACAAACTCTTGATGATGCACAAGGTCGTCCTTTTTCCTTGCTTAGCCGAGAGACAACTTGAGATTCTCTAATTCCTAGCTTAGTAACCATGTTCTTAGTATGTGCAAGTGGCTAGAACAAAAGAAAATGAAATAGGAGCTATCAAACATACCTAAGCCGAAGTGAAGGTTCTATGAGCTTACATGTGTGTCTTTGGCATTCTAGCTTGCTTGGTCGAGTTCCTTAGTAGCTTGAAGGTCTTGATGAATCTTAGGATGATGAACTTGAGCTATGGAGTGTAGAATTGCAGCTAAGGCCGAGAGAGAGAGAAAGAAAATGAAAGAGTGAATGAGAGAAAGAGAGAATGTGAGAAAGAATGAAAAGCTTGAGGAGTTTTTGATGCATGTGTCGGCCTAGGGCCTTGAAAATTCAGATTTTTGTGTCTTCAAGAGCATGTTTGAATTGTCTAGCATGGGTGATTGAGTGTGTCGAGATTTTGGGTGCATTGGGTAGGGTTTTGAGTCTTTTTTTTTTTGCTTTGTGTCATAGGATGTCTAGGTTTAATTTTGAATTATGCAAAGCAAGCACAAAGTCCTTCTCATGGTCAGCCAAGGCTAGCTTAAATTCTGAATTTTTGTCTTGGTTGAGCAATATAATATTGTATGTTTGAGATGTGCAAATAATAAGGAATAAAGAATAAAGAATGCTTAGCTTTTGGTGCAATTTCGTCTTCTAGTGAGTTGAATTAGCATTTTAATATTAGTTAGTGGAGTTTGTAGGATTAATTAATGATCTAGTGCTTCGTGTAAGATACGTTCTTGATTAGCGTGCGGGCACGCTTTCCTAGGTTTAGGGCACGCGCTACGAGGTAAGGCACGAACTACGAGATAAATGCATGTTTCTCAAGCAAATGCACGCAACCCTAAATGAATGCACGTAATTTGATGCAAGGCACATAAAACGAGACACGGCTCTTAAACCTAGGTCAAGACACGCAAATCAAGATTAGGGCACACAAAATGAGGTATCACACGCAAATCGAGGTTGCGCCTCACAGCAGCCTAGCAGGCTTGCTACCCCCATCGTAGAGCTCTAAGAGAGCTTTCCAACGGTATGCTGTGCGCCGCGTAACTCCTTACGAATCAAAAGTTATGGGCACCGGAGCGACGGATACCTGGTTATAAGCCCCACGCCCTCGGTTTACGGGCCCAACCTCTACGTGAAGTGAAGTTGTGTTGCCCAAGGTGCCATGGGATTTGGTAATAGAAATGTGATGGATTAGGTTGTCTTCCTTTTCGCGGCTCACGACGTACGATCTGGGATGAAAAAACAGCGCAAAAGTAGAAAAGTGTCCCGACACTGATAAAAACGTTCGATTTTAGGCTTCGAAAATAGACAGAGCCCAGCAGGCTTGCTTCCCCGTCGTAGAGCTGTCGGAGAGCTTTCCAACGTTATGTTGTGCACCACGTAACTCTGTACGGATCAAAAGTTATGGGCACCGGAGCGACGGATACCTGGTCATAAGCCCCACGCCCTCGGTTTGCGGGCCCAACCTCTACTTGAAGTGAAGTTGTGTTGCCCAAGGTGTAGTGGGATTCGTTAATAGAAATGTGATGGATTAGGTTGTCTTCCTTTCCGAGGCTAATGACGTACGATCCGGGACGAAAAAACAGCACAAAAGAAGAAAAGTGTCCTGTTACTAATGAAAACATTCGATTTTGGGCTCTGAAAATAGGGACATCCGAGCAGGTTTGCTGCCCCCGTCGTAGAGCTCTCGGAGAGCTTTGCAACGGGATGTTGTGCGCCGCGTAACTCCTTACAGATAAAATGTTATGGGCACTAGAGCGACGGATACCTGGTCACAAGCCCCACGTCCTCGGTTTGCAGGCCCAGCCTCTACGTGAAGTGAAGTTGTCTTGCCCAAGGTGCCATGGGATTTGGCAATAGAAATGTGATTGATTAGGTTGTCATCCTTTTCGCGGCTCACGACGTACGATCCGGGATGGAAAAACATCACAAAAGAAGAAAAGTATCCCAAAACTGATGAAAACATTCAATTTTGGGCTCCGAAAACAAGCGTAGCCGAGCAGGCTTGCTGCCCTTGTCGTAGAGACCTCGGAGGGCTTTCCAACGGTATGCTGTGCGCCGTGTAACTCCTTACGGATTAAAAGTTATGGGCACTGAAGCGACGGATGTCACGCCCCAACCCGGCCTATAAAGGTTAGACTAGGGTGTGATCTAAATGTTCAAGTCACGTCTCGTACTTAACCGTTCATGAAGATTTAACACTTAACGTTTTGGCCTAAACTCCAAAATTTTTCGGTAAACCGACAGTATAACGGCTGTAATTGGACTATTTGGTTTGACCTAATTCTCTAAACGCCTCAAAATTTATCATCTCAAATTCATTTCCAACCAAGATTACTTTTTTATCATCAATTGAAACACCTACCAGTTGTCTTGATGTCTCGTTTGATTAATAAACTAGCATGATACTATGTCTCGTTCGTTTGTTAATCCTCGTTACAAAAGTACATGTCGATCTTAGCTTGATAACGTGTACCTGCTTAAAGATTTGGTTGGTTCATTTTACTTAGCCTTTACCTAACACTTCATAATCCTATTATAGATACTAGCAGTAATAATAGCTAAACGATTATAGTAGTGTCTAGTGTCTGGTCTGTCTAGTTAATATTAGTACAAACCAAAATTATATCCCAAATTACAACGGGGGTCTTTTACAATACAAACATTGAGCAACATAAAAGAAATAGTCTTCAAGTAGCATAGTTCACAAATAGCCATAATCACGCAAAGCACATAGGATAGGCAATCACTCCAAGGAATAGACAAGTAATTTCAATTGAAAGGCATATGGAGTTATATGAACATTAAATGGGCAGCCATGTAACGCGCGTAAATCAAGTCATATAACTTAATTCAAAGTCCACGTAATCAAATAATAAGATTATTTAACATGCAACAACATCTACGTGGCTCGGATGCAAGAAAGGCCTATTTGTCAACACGCAACGATCGAAATCACATTTAGGGCTATAAGGACAACTACGGGCAGCCTACTAAGCATATAATTACACACAATATCCAAAGGATCAACACTTAGCAAGTTCACCTAGTCACTAGGGTTTCCATTTCGTGCATATCCGTGCAATTTAAGCCTCAAACCAATTCAAAATCAATCTCAAGCCATGCATCATATAATTCAACATCCTCAAACATTCAAAACAGTCCACACAGCGACCCAAAGCTACCAACCTAAGCATTTAATTCAACAAGAGAACTTACAACAATTTTTCTAAGCATAACACTAACTGAAACCCTTACTGCAATAGGCTGTTTTTTCACAATAATTAAGACAAGAAAACAATCTCCAATTCTAGTGAATAAGATTTCAAATTAAAGCTTAAGAAGTTAACTAAAATCAGAAACAAACCTTGCATCATTTGGTGTTCGGGATCATTAGTTATAGCCGAAAAAGTGGGATAACACAAAACTGTCCAGATTTGAACACATTTCGATAATTGACGTTTTTGAGGTCCTTAGGGTCAGATTTAGCCTTAGTCCATTTCTGACAAAAATGTCCAGAATGGAAAAATATAGCATTACACCAAATTTCATATATTTTGAACATCATTCACTAAGTCAAATCTGGTTCGTTCTACAAGGTCCGTGCATCTGCCAAAACCTGCTTTATTTTTGCAGATTTTCAGATTTGGACACATTTTAAGGATTTGCCATTTTGAGGACCTTAGAGGCAAAATTAGCTTTGACCTATTTCTGTGAAAAATGTTAAAAACTGGCAAAACGAGTCACCTACCAATTTTCATGAATTTTCAACATCATTTGCATAGCCAAACTCACCTCGAAACAACAGGTCAGAGAGCTGTCACATAATCCAATTTCACCTATCATCATCTTCAAGCGAAAATCTTGCCATGCATGGTCGTAAAAGCTTATGAACTATAACTCAAGTACAGAAGACATACATTTATGAGCATGCATGTGGATTTTTGAAGGATTTTCAAAAGGTTTTAGCCCTCACCTTAGCAATCAACCAAGAAGATGCACAAAAACTTGTTGAAGCACAATCTTCTTCTTCTCCTTTGCCTAGCCGAGATTCCAACTAGATTTTCTCTTATTTTCCTAGCTTAGTGACCAAGCTCTTAGTACATGCATGAGGTTAGAACAAGAAGAAAATAAATGGAAGCTTAAAAACTCACCTAGGGCCGAAATGAAGACTCTATGTGCTTGCATGCATCATTTGAGCTAACTACTTGCTTTCCTTTGCTTGGGCTTGCCTTGAATGACCTTAGGATGATGAAGATGAGTTGTGAATTGTAGAGAATCAGCCAAGGCCGAGAGAGAGAGAGATAAAATGAGAGGGAGAGAGAGAGAAATGTGAGAGGAATATGAGAGAATGAAAAGAAACAAAGGCCTTGAAGTTAGATGAGCATGTTCGGCCTTGGGGCTTTCAATTTCAGCTTTGTGTCTTCAAAATGCTTTAATTTTGAAATGTTTAGCATGGGCAAAGGTGGTTTGGTAGAGCAAGGTAGAGGATTGAGGTGGTTTTGAGCAATTTTTTATGCATTGTGCTAAGTGTTTGTCATAGTTTGTCTAAGCATGCATGTTTAAATGAATAATTGTTGAATCCTTGCTCAAATGTCTTGGTATGGCCAGCCATAGCATGTGTAATTTCTAATTTTTTGTCATCTTTTGAGTGTTATTTAATTGTGTTTTGAAAGTGCAAAAAGAATAAAGAATAAAGAATAAGGAATGCTTAGTGTTTAGTGAATTTTTTGTCTTCTAGTGAGTTGAATTATGATTATAATATTGATAGTGTATTTTGTAGGATTATTTAGTAGTCTAGTGCTTTGTGTAAGATGCTTTCTTGATTAACATGGTGGCACGGATTCTAATACAAATGCACACAACCCTAGGTAAATGTACGTAAACCAATACAAGGCACGTAATTCAATGCAATGCACGTAAATCGAGGTACGACTCTTAAACCTAGGTTAGGACATGCAATTCGAAGTCGGGGCACGTAAGTCGAGGATTAGGGCACATAATTCTAGGTCAATGCACGAATGACGAGGTATGCACGAAAACCAAGGCAGGGCACGTAATCCAGGGTTAGTCATATCATTCTTGGTCTATGGCACGCAAATCAAGGTAACATACGTTATTCAGGGTCGGGCCTCACACGGAGACCTGGTCCTAAGCCCCACGCCCTCGGTTTGCGGGCCCAGCCTCTATGTGAAGCGAAGTTGTCTTGCCCAAGGTGGCGTGGGATTCGGTAATAGAAATGTGATAGATTATGTCACGCCCCAACCCAGCCTATGAAGGTTAGACTAGCGTGTGATCTAAACATTCAGGTAATATCACATACTTAACTGTTCATGAAAGTTTAACACTTAACGTTTTGGCCTAAACTCCATAAATTCTCTAGAAATCTGGCAGCATAACGGCTGTAATTGGGCTATTTGGTTTGACCTAATTCTCTAAACGCCTCAAAACTTTCAATCTCAAATTCATTTCCAACTAAGATTACTATCAATTGAAACGTCTACTAGTTGTCTCGAAGTCTCGTTTGATTAACATCCTAGCATGATAACTATGTCTCGTTTGTTTGTTAATCCTTGTTACAAAAGTACCTGTTGATCTTAGCTTAACAATGAGTACCTGCTTAAGATTGGATAGATTCATTTTACTTAATCCTTACCTGATACTTCATAATCCTATGATAGATACTAGCCAGTAGCGATAGCAAAACGACCACAAAAGTGTCTAACTAGTTATGATCAGTACAAGCCAAAATTAGACCCCAAATTACAACGGGGGTCATTTACAATACAATAACAAGCAACATACGAAATAGTCTTCAAGCAACATATCGTTCACAAAATGTCCATAGTCACGTAAGGCACGTAGGGCAAGCAATCATTCCAAGGAATCATCAATAGGCACGTTGTCCTCGGGTACCTGTTCTTGGTCTTCTTCACCTGAGATGATAAAAGAGGGTGAGTCCATATGAACTCAGCGAGGGGGAACGAGAAATAAGTTTTGAAACTCATTTTTCGGTTCAACTTATGAAAACCCTTTGCAAGCATCACATATATCACAAGTAAGTTCATAATGTAATATAAAAGTAAAATAACACAGTTACCCGACTTTCTCCCCCGAGGTCCTCTAGGAACCAAGCGAGAGTACTTATACACATATTGAAAAGGATACGGTGATCTTTTGCTCTCAGTTCATTTCCAGTATCAGTTGTTGCAGCAGACTTCAAATCATCCCCTTTATCACGCCAAATGGGTGTACTCCGGATGTACCCCAAAATCCTACAACCCAACTCTCCGAGGAAGTCTAGCCCCCAAGCGAGAGAGGGAATTGGACAATGGTAGTCATGGTTGCACTAGCAAGCCCGATGCCGCCCGGTGTGCCTGAACGCTACCATGCCAGAATGAAAGGTTTCAACCTTGTATGCAATGCACATTTATGACATTTAATATATCACATTAGGAGGACAACAAAGTAGGTTGCCTCCGAGCAGTCATAAGATTGCACATTGACAAGTAAACACGCGAGGCACGATATGACAAGTAATTTCACTTGAAAAGCACATGGAGTTATATGAATATTAAACGGGCATCCATGTAACGCATGTAAATCAAGTCATATAACTCATTTTGAAGTTCACGTAATCAAATAATAAGATTATTCAACATGCAACGACATCTACGTGGGACCGGGTGCAAGAAAGGCCTACTTGTCAACATGTAATCATCGAAATCATGTTTAGGGCTATGAGGGCAACTACATGCAGCCTACTAATTATATAATTAAACACGATATTCATAGGATCAACACTTAGCCTAGTCATTGGGGTTCCAATTCATGCTTACTCGTGCGATTAAGGCCTAAGTTGTCACGTAATTAAACTCAAGCCATGCATTGATTAATTCAAACACCCTCAAGCATTCAAAACAGTCTACACAACATCCCAATGCCACAATCCCAAGCATTTAATACAACAAGAGAAGTTACAATAATTTTCAAGGCAAATCACTAGATGAAAACCTCACTGCAATGGTCTGTTTTCTCACAATCATTGAAACAAGCAAACAAACTCCAATTCCAGTGAAAAAAATTTCAAATTAAATCTTAAGTAGTGAACTAAATCCAGAAACAAACCTCACATCATTTGGAGTTCGGGTTCAAGAGTTATAGCCAAAACCGTGAGACTACGCAAAACTGTCCAGATTTGCACACATTTCAATAATTGTCATTTTTAAGGACATTAGGGTCCGATTTAGCCTTAGTCTATTTCTGACAAAAATGTCTAGAACTGAAAAATCTAGCAGCATCGCAAATTTCATGCATTTTTGATATCATTTACGAAGTCAAAACTGGTTCGTTCTACAAGAACAATGAATCTGCCAAAACCTGCTTCATTTTCCCAGATTTTCCAGATTTGGACACATTTTGATATTTTTCCATTTTTAGGACCTTAGAATCAAAATTAGCTTTGGCCTATTTCTACGAAAAATGCTCAGAACCGGCAAACCTAGTTACCTACCAATTTTCACGCATTTTTAACATCATTTACCTGATCAAAATCACTTCGTTCCACCAAATAGAAAGCTGCCAAATACGCGATTTCATTTATCATCACATTCTAGCCAAATATCTTGCCATGCATGTTTACAAAAGCTCATGAACACACATATATCACAAGTACAGAAGAAAAAATAGAAATTTAAAGCATGCATGTGGTTTTTTGAAAGCGTTTCAAGAAGTTTTAGCCCTCACCTTAGCAAGAAAACAAAGAAGATGCACAAACTCTTG
The DNA here is from genome assembly GCA_037974665.1 of Ehretia macrophylla. Taxonomy (NCBI): domain Eukaryota; kingdom Viridiplantae; phylum Streptophyta; class Magnoliopsida; order Boraginales; family Ehretiaceae; genus Ehretia; species Ehretia macrophylla. Next base: position 39,641,410 of record CM075776.1, on the reverse strand, counting down.
ATGAAGCACAAAGTCGACCCTTTTTCCTTGCTTAGCTGAGAGACCACTTGAGATTCTCTAGTTTCCTAGCTTAGTAACCATGTTCTTAGTATGTGCAAGTGGCTAGAACAAAAGAAAATGAAATGGAAGCTAACAAACTTACCTAAGCCGAAATGAATGTGCTATGAGCTTGCATGTGCGACTTTTGCATTCTAGCTTGCTTGGTCAAGCTTCCTAGTTTCTTGCATGTCTTGATGAACCATTGAGTGATGAACTTAAGCTATGGAGAGTAGGGTTTCAGCTAGGGCCGAGAGAGAGAGAGAAGAAATGAGAGAGTGACAGAAAGAAGGAAAGAATGAAAGAAAAATGAAAAGCTTGATGGGTTGATGCTTGTGTCGGCCTAGGGCCTTGAAATTTCAGATTTTTGTGTCTTCAAGGAGCATGTTTGAATCTCCTATCATGGGCATGGAGTGTGCGTCGAGATTGGTGTGCATTGGGTAGGGGTTTTGAGCCTTTTTTTTTTGTTTTGTGTCATAACATGTCAAAGAATGTCTAGGTGTAGATTTTGAAATTGAAATGCATGCACAAAGGCTCCATGTGGTCGGCCAAGCTAGTGTTCAAATCTGAATTTTTTGTCTTGTTTGAGTATTATTTAATTGAGTGCTTGGAATATGCAAAAGAATAAAGAATAAAGAATAAAGAATAAGAATGTCTAGCTTTTGGTGCAATTTCGTCTTCTAGTGCATTGACTTAGCATTTTAATATTAGTTAGTGGAGTTTGTAGGATTAATTAATGATCTAGTGCTTCGTGTAAGATACTTTCTTGATTAGCATGAGGGCACGCTTTCCTAGGTTTAAGACACGCACTACGAGGTGGGACATGAACTACGAGACGAATGCACGTTTTTCAAGTAAATGCACGCAATCCTAAATGTATGCACGTAATTCAATACAAGGCACACAAAATGAAACACGACTCTTAAACCTAGGTCAAGGCGCACAAATCTAGGTTAAGGCACACGAAATGAGATATCGCACGCAAATCGAGGTCGACCTCACATCCTCCCCTCCTTAAAATAATTTTGTCCCGAAATTCAATATTGCCTTTGAAATAAAGCTGGATACTGTTGTTCCATCTGGTCTCGCCTTTCCCACGTTGCTTCTTCGACTCCATGGTGATCCCACAACACTTTCACCATCGGTATAGATTTGCTGCGCAACTCCCGATCTTGCTGGTCTAGGATCCGAATGGGCTTCTCTTCATAAGACAAGTTCTCCTGAAGCTGCAACGGTTCTGGCTCCAAGATATGCGATGGATCAGGGTGATACTTCCGTAGCATTGAAACATGAAAGACGTCATGAATATTGGAGAGGTTTTGGGGTAGTGCCAGGCGATACGCCAATTTGCCAACCTTCTCAACTATCTCAAATGGTCCTACAAACCTCGGGCTCAACTTTCCACCCTTGCCGTGTTTAATCAGTCCCCTCCGAGGTGGTATCTTCAAGAACACCTTGTTGCCGACCTCAAACTCTAGACTCCGTCTCTGTTGGTCTGCATAACTTTTCTGCCTTCTTTGGGCGGTAAGCATCCGTTTCCGGATGAGGTGGACATTATCAACAGTCTTCATAAGTTTAGGTAGAAGGGTCGGGTCAAAAGTCTTCGTCTCACCTACTTCATCCCAGTAAATTGGGGATCGACACTTACATCCATACAATGCCTCAAATGGGGCCATCCCGATAGTGGCCTGATAACTGTTATTGTAAGTGAACTCCGCTAGAGATAGATATTTCTCCCAACCTTTCCCGAAGTCTAAAACACACGCCCTCAGCATATCCTCCAGAATCTAAATAGTTCTCTCAGATTGTCCATCAGTCTGAGGGTGATAAGCCGTGCTGAAACTCAACTTCGTTCCCAAAGCTTCTTGAAATCTCTTCCAAAATCGGGAAGTAAAACGAGGATCCCTATCTGATACAATGTTCACAGGCATCCCGTGCAATCTTACAATATCCGCCACATACATATCTACCAACTTCTCAGGACTATCCTCCTTGTTCATCGGTAAGAAGTATGCTGACTTAGTCAATTTATCCACTATGATCCAAATGGCATCATGACCCTTTTGTGACCTGGGCCAGTCCATGACAAAGTCCATAGTTATATGTTCCCATTTCCATTGAGGAATCTCCAACAGCTGAAGTAAACCTGCTGGTCGTTGATGTTCTGCTTTGACTCTCTGGCAAGTCAAACACCGTGCCACAAACTCCGCGATCTCTCTTTTCATGTTATTTCACCAATAGTGTTGCTTCAAATCCCGGTACATCTTTGTTCCACCGGGGTGAATAGTATATCTTGAATTATGGGCCTCTTCAAGAATCTTATTTTTCAACTCTGGCTCATTAGGAACACAGATCCGATTCGTAAATCTCCAAATACCATCATCATAAAACTTGAAATCTGTGTTGCTTTCTTTAATCTTCTGAAACTGTTGGTCCTTCTGTTGAGCCTCTCGTAATTCAGACAACAAGGTCGATTGAACTTGTGTAGTGGCAAAAAGTAACCCTTTTCGAGTCAATTGTGGTTTCCACAAGAATGCTTCCTCCAAAGCTCCTGCACCTTAACTTCCAGTTTTGCCATGCTCGCCTTTCGAATTAAGGCATATGCAACTATATGTGTTTTACCGGGCACATAATTGATTGTGCAGTTATAATCATCCAAAAGCTCCATCCACCGTCTTTGCCTCATGTTCAACTCTTTTTGTGAGAACAAGTATTTCAAGCTCTTGTGATCAGTAAACACCTCGAACTTGTTACCCCACAGATAGTGCCTCCATTTCTTGAGTGCAAACACAATAGCCGCTAACTCCAAATCATGCGTCGAGTAGTTCAATTCATACGGCTTCGGTTTCCTAGAAGCATACGCAATCACTCTACCATTTTGCATCAACACACAACCCAGTCCTTCCTTCGAAGCATCGCTATAGATTACAAAACCTTGACTCCCTTCAGGCAATACAAGAATGGGTGCGGTAGTCAATCTTCTCTTCAATTCTTGGAAACTGTTCTCACACTTGTCATCCCACACGAACTTTGTTTTCTTTTGAGTGAGCTTTGTAAGCAGTCCTGCAATCTTTGAGAAATCCTTTACGAACCTCCTATAATAGCCGGCTAGACCAAGAAAACTCTGAACCTCTGTAACATTTTTTGGCTTCTTCCAAGACATCACCGCTTCTATCGGTAGATCTCTGAGAGCTTTCCAACGATATACTGTGCGCCGTGTAACTCCTTACGGATCAAAAGTTATGGGCACCGGAGCGATGGATACCTAGTGATAAGCCCCACGCCCTCAGTTTGCCAGCCCAGCCTCTACGTGAAGTGAATTTGTCTTGTCTAAGGTGCCATGGGATTTGGTAATAGAATTGTGATGGATTAGGTTGTCGTCCTTTTCGCGGCTCACGCCGTACGATCCGGGACGGAAAAGCAACGTAAAAGAAGAAAAGTGTCCCAAAACTAATGAAAACGTTCAATTTTGGGCTCCGAAAATGGGTGCAGCCGAGCAGGCTTGTTTACCACGTCGTAGAGCTCTAAGAGAGCTTTCCAACTGTATGCTTTGCGCTGCGTACCTCCATATGGATCAAAAGTTATGGGCACCAGAGCGAAGGATACCTGGTTACAAGCCCCACGCCCTTGGTTTGCGGGCCCAGCCTCTACGTGAAGTGAAGTTTTCTTACCCAAGGTGCTGTGGGATTGGGTAATATAAATGTGATGGATTAGTTTGCCATCCTTTTTGCGGCTCACGACGTACGATCCGGGATGGAAAAATATCGCAAAAGAAGAAAAGTGTCCCAAAATTGATGAAAACGTTCAAATTTGGGCTTCAAAAACAGGCGCAACCGAACAGGCTTGCTTCCACCATCGTAGATCTCTTGGAGAGCTTTCCAACGGTATGTTGTGCGTCACGTAACTCCCTACGAATCAAAAGTTATGGGCACCGGAGCGCCGCAGACTAGTTCCCAACCCCCACGCCCTCGGTTTGCTCGCCTAGCCTCTACACGAAGTGAAGTTGTGTTGCCCAAGTTGCCATCGCATTCGATAATAAAAATGTGATGGAGTAGGTTGTTGTCCTTTTCGAGGCTCACAACGTCCGATCCGAGACGTAAAAATAACGTAAAAGAACAAAAGTGTCCCGAAACTGATGAAAACGTTCAATTTTAAGCACCAAAAATAGGCGCAACCGAACAGGCTTGCTACAACCGTCGTAGATCTCTTGGGGATCTTCCCAACGGTATGTTGTGCGTCGCGTAACTCCTTACGGATCAAAAGTTATGGGCACCGAAGTGATAGATACCTGGTCACAAGCCCCACGCCCTCGGTTTGCGGGCTGAGCCTCTACGTGAATTGAAGTTTTCTTGCCCAAGGCGTCATGGGATTCGGTAATGGAAATGTGATGGATTAGGTTGTTGTCCTTTTTGACGCTCACGACGTACGATCTGGGACGAAAAAATAGCACAAAAGTAAAAAACTGTCCCGAAACTTATGAAAATGTTCAATTTTGGGCTCTGAAAATAGGCGGAGCCGAGCAGGCTTGCTTCCCCGTCGTAGAGCTCTTGGAGAGCTTTCCAACGGTATGTTGTGCACCGCGTAACTCCTTACAGATCAAAAGTTATGCGCGCCGGAGCGACGGATATCTGGTCACATGCCCTACGCCCTCGGTTTGCGGGCCCAACCTCTATATGAAGCGAAGTTGTCTTGCCCAAGGTGCCATGGGATTTGGTTATAGAAATGTGATGGATTAGGTTGTCGTCATTTTCAAGGCTAACGACGTATGATCCAGGATGGAAAAACAACGCAAATGTAGAAATGTGTCCCGAAACTGATGAAAACGTTCGATTTTGGGCTCCAAAAACATGCGGATCCGAGCAGGCTTGCTACCTCCGTCGTAGATCTCTTGGAGAGATTTCCAACGGTATGTTGTGCGCCACGTAACTCCTTACAGATCAAAAGTTATGGGCACCGGAGCGACGGATACCTTGTCACAAGCCCCACGCCCTCGGTTTGCGGGCCCAGCCTCTACGTGAAGTGAAGTTGTCTTGCCCAAGGTGCCGTTGGATTCGGTAATAGAAATATGTCGACCTTTTCGTGGCTGACAACATACGATCCGGGACGGAAAAACAGCTCAAAAGAAGAAAAATGTTACGAAACTGATGAAAATGTTTGATTTTGGCCTCCGAAAATAGGCGCAGCCTAGTAGGCTTGCTGTCCCCGTCGTAGAGCTCTCGAAGAACTTTCCAACGATATGTTGTGCGCCACGTAACACCTTACGGATCAAAAGTTATGGGTACCGGATCGATGGATACCTGGTCCCAAGTCCGACGCCCTCGGTTTGCGGGCCCAGCCTCTACCTGAAGTGAAGTTTTATTTCCTAAGAAGGCATGGGATTCGGTAATAGAAATGTGATGGATTAGGATGTCGTCCTTTTCGCGGCACACGACATACTATCCGGGATGGAAAACAGCGCAAAAGGAAAAAAGTGTCCCGAAACTGATGAAAATGTTCAATTTTTTTGTGCTCCGAAAATAGGCAGAGCCGAGCAGGCTTGCTTCCCCGTCGTAGAGCTCTCAGAGAGCTTTCCAACGGTATGGTGTGCGCCGCGTAACTCCTTACAGATCAAAAGTTATGGGCACCGGAGCGACGGAGACCTGGTCCCAAGCCCCTCGTCCTCGGTTAGCGGGCCCAGCCTCTACGTGAAGCGAAGTTGTCTTGCCCAAGGAGCTACGGGATTCGGTAATAGAAATGTGATGGATTAGGTTGTCATCATTTTCACGGCTCACGACGTACGATCCGGGATGAAAAAATAGCGCAAAAGAAGAAAAGTGTCCCGAAACTAATGAAAACATTCAATTTTGGGCTCCAAAAGTAGGCGCAGCCATGCAGGCTTGCTGCTACCATCATAGATCTCTCGAAGAGCTGTCCAACGGTATGCTGTGCATCGCGTAACTCCTTACGGATCAAAAGTTATAGTCACCGAAGCGACGAATACCATGTCACAAGCCTATGCCCTCGGTTTGCGAGCCCAGCCTTTACGTGAAGCGAAGTTGTCTTACCCAAGGTGCCGTGGGATTCAATAATAGAAATGTGATGGATTAGGTTGTCGTCCTTTCGCAGCTCACGACGTACGATCCGGGACGGAAAAACAATGCAAAAGAAGAAAAGTGTCCCGAAACTGATGAAAACATTGGATTTTGTGATCCGAAAATAGGCACAGCCGAGCAGGCTTGCTGCCACCGTCGTATATCTCTCGAAGAGACTTCCAACGGTATGCTGTGCGTCGCGTAACTCCTTACGGATCAAAAGTTATGGGCACCGAAGCGACGGATACCTAGTCACAAGCCTCACGCCCTAGGTTTGCGGGCGAAGCCTCTACGTGAAGTTTCTTGACCAAGGTGTCATGGGATTCGGTAATGAAAATGTGATGGATTAGGTTGTCGTCCTTTTCGAGGCTTACGACGTATGATCCAGGACGAAAAAACAGCGCAAAAGTAAAAAAGTGTCCCGAAACTGATGAAAATGTTCGATTTTGATCTCCAAAAATAGGCGGAACCGAGCAAGCTTGCTTCCCCGTCGTAGATCTCTCGGGGAGCTTTCCAACGGTATGTTGTGCGCAGCGTAACTCTTTACAAATCAAAAGTTATGGGCACCGGAGCGACGGGTACCTGGTCACAAGCCCCACGCCCTCGGTTTGCGGGCCCAACCTCCACTTGAAATGAAGTTGTCTTGCCTAAGGTGCCGTGGGATTCGGTAATAGAAATGTGATGGATTAGGTTGTCGTCCTTTTCGCGGCTCACGGCGTATGATCCGGGATGGAAAAACAGTAGAAAAGAATGAAAGTGTCCTGAAACTAATGAAAATATTGAATTTTGGGCTCTGAAAATAGGGACAGCCGAGCAGGCTTGCTGCCACCGTCGTAGATCTCTCGAAAAGTTTTCCAACGGTATGCTGTGCGACGCGTAACTCCTTACTGATCAAAAGTTATGGGCACCAAAGCGACGGATACTTGGTCATAAGCCCCACGCCCTTGGTTTTCGGGCCTAGCCTCTACATGAATCGAAGTTTTCTTGCCAAAGGTGCCGTGGGATTCGGTAATAGAAATGTGATGGATTAGATTGTCGTCCTTTTCGCGGCTCACGACGTGCGATCCGGGACAAAAAAAAAATGCAAAATAAGAAAAGTGTACTAAAACTGAAAAAAATGTTCGATTTTGGGCTCCAAAAACAGGCGCATCCGAGCAGGCTTGCTGCCACCATTGTAGATCTCTCGAAGAGCTTTCCAACGGTATGCTGTGCGTCGCGTAACTTCTTACGGATCAAAAGTTATGGGCACCGAAGCGATGAATACCTGGTCACAAGCCCCACACCCTCGGTTTGCGGGCCGAGCCTCTACGTGAATTGAAGTTTTCTTGCCCAAGGCGTAATGGTATTCGGTAATGGAAATGTGATGGATTAGATTGTCGTCCTTTTCGAGGCTCACGACGTACGATCCGGGATGAAAAAATAGCACAAAAGTAAAAAACTATCCCGAAATTGATGAAAATGTTCAATTTTGGGCTTCGAAAATAGGCAGAGCCAAGCAGGCTTGCTTCCCCCATCGTAGAGCTCTCAAAGAGTTTTCCAACAGTATGCTGTGCATCGCGTAACTCCTTACGGATCAAAGGTTATGGGCACCGGAGCGACGGATACCTGTTCACAAGCCCTACGCCCTTGGTTTGCCGGCCCATCCTCTACGTGAAGTGAAGTTGTCTTGCGCAAGGTGCCGTGGGATTCGATAATAGAAATGTGATATATTAGGTTGTCATCCTTTTCGCGGCTCACGACGTACGATCCGGGACCAAAAAACAGCGTAAAAGCAGAAAAGTAACCTAAAACTGATGAAAACATTCGATTTAGGGATCTGAAAATAGGCATAGCCGAGCAGGATTGTTACACCTGTCGTAGAGCTCTTAGAGAGCTTTCCAACGGTATGCTATGCATGGCGTAATTCCTTACGGATCAAAAGTTATAGGCACCGGAACGATAGATACCTGGTCACAAGCCCCACGCCCTCAATTGGCGGGCCCAGCCTCTACATGAAGTGAAGTTGTCTTGCCCAAGGTGCCATGGGATTCGGTAATAGAAATGTGATAGATTAGGTCGTCGTCCTTTTCGCGGCTCACGACGTACGATCCGGGACAGAAAAACAGCGCAAAAAAAGAAAAGTTTCCCAAAACAGATGAAAATGTTCGATTTTGGGCTCTGAAAACAGGCGCAGCTAAGCAGGCTTGCTGCCACAATCGTAGAGCTCTCGGAGAGCTCTACAACGGTATGTTGTGCGTCGCGTAACTCCTTACAGATCAAAAGTTATGGGCACCGGAGCGACAGATACCTGGTCCTAAGCCCCACGCCATCGGTTTGTGTGCCCAGCCTCTACGTGAAGCGAAGCTGTCTTGCCCAAGGTACCTTGGGCTTCGGTAGTAGAAATGTGATGGATTAGGATGTCGTCTTTTTCGTGGCTCACGACGTACTATCCGAGACGGAAAAACAACACAAAAGAATAAAAGTATCCCAAAACTGATGAAAACGTTCAAATTTGGGCTCCGAAAATAGGCGCAGTGTGAGGCCCGACCCCTAATAACGTATGTTACCTTGATTTGCGTGCCATAGACCAAGAATGATATGACTGACCTTGGATTACGTGCCCTGTCTTGGTTTTCGTGCATGCCTCGTCATTCGTGCCTTGACCTAGAATTATGTGCCTTAATCCTCGACTTACGTGCCCCGACCTTATTTAGCGTGCGATACATCGTTTCGTGTGTCCTAACCTAGATTTATGTGCCTTGAACTAGGTTTAAGAATTGTGCTCATTTTATGTGTCATGCATTGAATTACGTGCATTTATTTAGGATTGCGTGCATTTACTTGAAAAATGTGCGTTCACCTCGTAATGCGTGCCCTAGACCTAGAAAAGCGTGCCCTCACGCTAATCAAGGAAGCATCTTACACAAAGTACTAGACTATTAAACAATCCTACAAAATCCACTATCAATATTATAATCCTAATTCAACTCACTAGACGACAAAAATTCACTAAACACTAGACATTCCTTATTCTTTATTCCTTATTCTTTTTGCACTTTCAAGACACAATTAAAATAATGCTCAAAGCTGACAAAAATTCAGATTTGAAACTAGCTTTGGCCGACCACTATGTGGTATTTTTGCTTGGTTGCTCAATTCAAATTCATTTTTAGACAAGTTATGACAAAAACACTTATCAATGCATAAAAAATGCTCAAAACCACCTCAAATTTCTACCTTGCTTGACCAAACCACCATTGCCCATGCTAAACATTTTAAAATCACTCCTTGAAGACACAAAAGACTGAATTTTGCTGCCCAAGGCCGACCACCATATGCATCAACTTGCAAAAGCTTTAATCCTTGTCATATTCTCTCATTTCCTCTCAATCTTCTCTCTCTCCCTCTCATTTTTCTCTCTCTCTCGGCCTTGGCTGAGCTCTCACCATCTCTTGCTCATCTTCATCAACTCATGGTGCATCAAGACAAGAAACCATCAAAGAAACTCAAGCAAACAAGCTGGGATGCGAAAATCACACATGCATGCCCTTTGAAGCCTTCATTTCGGCCCTAAGTAAGTTTCTTGGCTTTCATTTCTTTTCTTCTTGTTCTAACCTGATGCATGTACTAAGAGCTTGGTCACTAAGCTAGGAAAAATAGAGAAACTCTAGTTGGAACCTCGGCTAGGCAAAGGAGAAGAAGAAAAATTTTCTTCAACAAGTTTTTGTGCATCCTCTTGGTTGATTGCTAAGGTGATGGCTAAAACCTATTGAAAATCCTTCAAAAATCCACATGCATGCTCATAAAAGTATGTCTTTGCTTTTGTACTTGAGTTATGTGCTGGTTCATAAGCTTTTGCAACCATGCATGGCAAGATCTTGGCTTGAAAGTGATGATAGGTGAAGTCGGATTGTTGACAGCTCTCTGACCTGTTACTTTCGAGGTAAGTTTAGCTATGCAAATGATGTTTAAAATGCATGAAAATTGGTAGGTGACTAGTTTGGACAGTTTTGAACACTTTTCACAGAAAAAGGCCAAAGCTAATTTTGACTCTAAGCTCCTCAAAATGGCAGTTCTTTAAAATGTGTCCAAATCTGGAAATCTGGAAAAATGAAGCAGGTTTTGGCAAATGCACTGACCTTGTAGAACAAACAAGATTTGACTTAGTAAATGATGTCTAAAATGCGTGAAATATGGTGTACGGATAGATTTTTCAGTTCTGGATATTTTTATCAGAAATGGACTAAGGCTTAATCTGACCCTAAGGACCTCAAAAACGTCAATTATCGAAATGTGTGCAAATCTGGACAGTTTTGTGCTATCCCACTGTTTCGGCTATATTTAATGATCCTGAACTCCAATTGATGCAAGGTTTGTTCCTGATTTTAGTTCACTTCTTAAGCTTTAATTTGACATCTTATTCACTGGAATTGGAGATTTTTTACTTATCTTAATGATTGAGAGAAAATAGCCTATTGCAGTAAGGGTTTCACTTAGTGTTATGCTTAGAAAAATTGTTGTAACTTCTCTTGTTGAAATAAATGCTTGGGATTGTAGCTACGGGATGTTTTGTGGACAGTTTTGAATGTTTGAAGATGTTGAATTAAATGATGCATGGCTTGAGATTGACTTTGAGTTGGTTTGAAGCTCCAATTGCACGGATATGCACGAAATGGAAACCCTAATGACTAGGTAGTCTTGCTAAGTGTTGATCATGTGGATATTGTGTGGAATTATATGATTAGTGGGCTGCCCGTAGATGCCTTATAACCTCAAATGTGATTTTGATCATTGCATGTTGACAAATAGGCTTTTCTTGCATCCGAACCCACGTAGATGTTGTTGCATGTTGAATAATCCTATCACCTGATTACGTGGACTTCAAAATGAGTTATATGGCTTGATTTACATGTGTTACATGGCTGCCCGTTTAATGTTCAGATAACTCTTTATGCCTTTCAAGTGAAATTACCTGTTTTATCGTGTCCTGCCTGTTTACTTGTCAATGTGCAATCTTATGACTGTCTGGAAGCAACCTACTTTGTTTCCCTCCTAATGTGATATGTTAATGTCATAAATGTGCATTGCATATAAGGTTGCAACCTTTCCTGTCGGCGTGGTAGCGATCGCGCACACCGGGCGGCATCGGGCTTACCGATGCACCCGTGACAACCAGTATCCCATTCCCTCTCTCGCTTGGGGGCTAGACTTCCTCGGAGAGTTGGGTCGTAGGATTTCGGGGTACATCCGGAGTACACCCACCTGGTGTGTTAAGGGGATGATTTAAAGTCGGCCGCAACAACTGATTTTGGAACTGATCTGAGAGCAAAAGCTCATTGTATCATTTTTACTATGTGTATAAATACTCTCGCTTGGTTCCTAGAGAACCTCGGGGAGGAAAGACTGGTATTTCTATTCCTGTACTTATATTATTGTTATATTCATGCTTTCAAAAAGATTTTCACAAGTTGAACCGGAAAATGAGTTTTAAAACTTATTTCTCGTTCCCCCTCGCTGAGTTCATAAGGACTCATCCTCTTTTATCATCTCAGGTGAAGAAGATCCAGAACAGGTACCCGAGGACGGTGTGCCTAACGGTGAATCCTTGGAGTGATTGCCTGTTTGTATGCTTTGCGTGATTGTGGCTACTTGTGAACTTTTTGCTACTTGAAGACTATTTCCTTTTATGTTGCTCGATGTTGTAATGTAAAGACCCATGTTGTAATTTGGGGTCTAATTTTGGTTTGTACTGATATTGCTAGATAGACACTAGACACTACTATGATCGTTTTGCTATTATTACCGCTAGTATCTATCATAGGTTATGACGTATTAGTTAAGGACTAAGTAAATGAACCTATCCAATCTTAAACAGGTACTTTTGTAACGAGGATAAACAAACAAACGAGACATAGTATCATGCTAGGTTATAAATCAAACGAGACATCGAGATAACTAATAGGCATTTCAATTGATGTTAAATAGTAATCCTAGTTGGAAATGAAACTTGAGATTAGAAAATTTTGAGGCATTTAGAGAATTAGGCCAAACCAAAGAGTCCAATTATAACCGTTATGCTGCCGGTTTTCCGGAAAACTTTGGTGTTTAGACTAAAACGATAAGTGTTAAATCTTCATAAATGGTTAAGTATGTGACTTGTCACTAACGTTTAGATCACACCCTAGTCTAACCTTATAGGCCGGGTTGGGGCGTGACACCATATATTAGAATGGTATCAGAGCTTAGTTTACTAACTAGGCATTAGTCGGGTTCAATTCTCGGACCGTAGGTAGAAGCCCTAAAGTAATTATGATGTCTTGTTTGTATGTGTTAATATGTGCTAATGTGCTTTAATTGCTTTAAGTATCGAATATTATGTGCCTTTGTGGACCATATGTACTCTGTATCATGCACACTGACACGTTCTCAATGATGCATGCATGGTTTTATACTCCGTGATACATGTGCATGTTATATTTATATAACCTTGATTGACTTTTTATAAACATAGGTAGTTGGGATTAGGACTTTCAGGAAAGTGAAATTATGCAGGAAGAACGAAAAGGCTCGGTTAGAGATTTCTCGCATCTTCACAGGTACTCGATGGATCGTATGTATTATTGGATATGCATATATAAAATGCGTAGCACATGTATAAATGTTGAGGTAAAGTTATCCCCTTATCTTTGGAACACTCATACCTATGATTAAGTTATCAATTTTATGGCTATGAAGTTTTGATTCCGTTAAACCGTTCTTCTCATTGTGGTTCAAGAATAAATGTTAAGGACATACAACTTTCCTTAGATATAAGAATATACTATTGGACATGTGGAGTAGTATATATATGTTCATATGCTTATAATGGAAGTTTGACTTAGGAGTTGCTTTTGAATCAAATTCTTATATCTTGAAATGGTATAATAGACTATTTATATGATTGAATCCTTACTTGATTGGAATTAAGCATCGTTGAACCTAATAAGGTGTATATTAACGAGTTTCAAGTTCACTCAATAGTAAGATTGTGACCTAGAAATTAAGAGATGAACTCATGGAAATTGACAATAGGGGTTAGATTATTAAGACATGAATAGTGTGTTTAAGTAACTTAACAATGGATAACCTCAAGACATGTAGGCAACTCTGGAGACTAAGTTTAACAAGGTTGATGATTCTTTAGTATAACAAGATATAAGGATGCTGGAATCGAGGAATTCATGTAACTAGAACTCGTGTTCGGAATACTACACCTAAATGTTAGGTTGAATAGAAGTGTAAGGTATTGAATTATGCATTCGATGACTAACGTTGCTAAAGGTCCTAAGTTGGATATCGGTGATATTTAGAATCATGGTATTAATTGGGTGCCCCTCGAATTTAGTTGTGATTATACAAAGTAAGTCATTCTGTGCACTCATTGTTTGGATACCCTAGAGGATGTTAGAAAGCATATATCCTTAAGTAAGACCGATGGACCTAGTATATAAACCATGGAAATGATATTAAGCATCTGGTTGCAAAGTGGAGTCGCTAGGGTATGATTAGTAATCCTAAATAGCTAATAGTGAGTATGCATGATGATTTATGGTAAACCCTAGGACCTAAGGTCGATGAGTCTTGATACTCTTAGCTAGTTGAACATGTAAATGAGAAGAGTAAGATTTCATATAGTTAAGATAGAGATGAATTATAGTCATAATGACCCGAGAGACTACTATTAGACAACTGTATTTATGTGCGCCATTTCACTTCTAGAAACTAGCGGTTGATAGACTTCGAATCGTGGTCGTTGAATAGAGGGTGAATCTTGTAGTGATTGTTAAATAAGTAGTTGATTACTTTTGAAGTTCTATCAGGTTATGTTGAAGGATGCCTCGTGATCATAATTCTTATGTGGATACAACCTTGAAGTTATCTCGTGTAAGTATCTTATGAGCTCGATCATTTCGGTACCCATTTATAGTCCTAAGACTGTTGTTGAACGGTTGGTAACCTAGTGGAGCATTGATATCACTTACATGGCGATGAACCCAGCTTAGTAACATTAATGTCGAAGATATAGTAGCGGGCATTAAGTGTTCGAAAGAATGACTAGGTCGCTAAGTGAGTAGGACCATTGTCTTCTTAAGTATGACGTAACCTTGGATTGAGGTGAGTGAAATTTATTTGAGGTTGAAACTATTCGCCTTAGGAGTTTTGGATAAGATTAAAAGAAAATTCTGAAGCCTTGTGACTTGAAGATAGGGATTTAAATAAGGAAATAAATTGTGCATTACGAGTTGATGAATTTACTTGTAAGAATTGAACTAGTGCGACATGATCAGTTTACCCATGCAATTTTAATGGCATTTGTTGGTGATACTTAATAAACCTTAGAATTCACGTTTAATGAATCACAACGGTCTTTCTCCTTGATTACGAGCGTGAAGGTTAATGAAGCTGGGAAGGGATGTTAGTGAATAGGAGCATGTAATCGGGAGACTAGTCATTAGAAGATTTGCTAATCTAATGTATCTACGAGATAAGGACTATGATACTATCGATAGATGACGATTTGAGATGGATTAGTTTGTTTGGTGAGTTCTTCTTGAAGATAGGGTCATATTGTGGAAATAATCCAAAACATGTGTATGTCCTACGTGTAACAATTTTGAAGCTAGTAGATAGGATATGTAAATCGGATATAGACCTATCATCTTGAAATTAGCGTATGTCACCCTAGGATCATGGAATTATTGTGATATTCCTTTTGAGGTATGAATGCAAGATTGATACAACATGAGTCATGATTTTGGAGTTATAGTTATATTGTTAGAATACCGATGCAGCTTTGATGACTATGTTTGGAGATTCTAACCTTAGTTAATGAACTCGACCTTAAGATCAATTGGAAAAAATAGAGTTGTTCAAAGGAACGAACTGTAAATGTAGGGGTCACACCGAATTAAATGATTGGAGAAAGTTAGGAAGTGAATTCGTTGTGGTAAGAGAGATCACAGAGCAAAAGACGACCCGGAGTTAGAAAATAACAATGGTCGGAATCCGTCTAAATGACCTCAATAGGCAAGAATGAATTTCGGGACGAAATTCTTTTAAGGAGGGAAGGATGTGAGGCCTGACTCCAAATAACGTATGTTACCTTGATTTGCGTGCCATAGACCAAGAATGATATGACTGACCTTGGATTACGTGCCCTATCTTGGTTTTCGTGCATGCCTTGTCATTCGTGCCTTGACCTAGAATTATGTGTCCTAATCCTCAACTTATATGCCCCGACCTCGTTTAGCGTGCGATACCTCATTTCGTGTGTCCTAACCTAGATTTACGTGCCTTGACTTAGGTTTAAGAATTGTGCTCATTTTAGGTGCCATGCATTGAATTACGTGCATTCATTTAGGGTTGCGTGCATTTACTTAAAAAACGTGCGTTCACCTCGTAGTGCATGCCCTAGACCTAAGAAAGTGTGCCCTCACGCTAATCAAGGAAGCATCTTACACAAGCAACTAGACTATTAAACAATCCTACAAAATTCACTATCAATATTATAATCCTAATTCAACTCATTAGAAGACAAAAATTCACTAAACACTAGACATTCCTTATTCTTTATTCCTTATTCTTTTTGTACTTTCAAGACAATTAAAATAATGCTCAAAGATGACAAAAATTCATATTTGAAACTAGCTTTGGCCGACCACTATGTGGTATTTTTGCTTGGTTGCTCAATTCAAATTCATTTCTAGACAAGTTATGACAAAAACACTTATCAATGCATAAAAAAAATGCTCAAAACCACCTCAAATTTCTACCTTCTCGACCAAACCACCATTGCCCATGCTAAACATTTTAAAATCACTCCTTGAAGACACAAAATACTGAATTTTGCTGCCCAAGGCCGACCACCATATGCATCAACTTGCAAAAGCTTTATTCCTTGTCATATTCTCTCATTTCCTCTCAATCTTCTCTCTCTCCCTCTCATTTTTCTCTCTCTCTCGGCCTTGGCTAAGCTCTCACCATCTCTTGCTCATCTTCATCAACTCATGGTGCATCAAGACAAGCAACCATAAAAGAAACTCAAGCAAACAAGCTAGGATGCGAAAATCACACATGCATGCCCTTTGAAGCCTTCATTTCGGCCCTAAGTAAGTTTCTTGGCTTCCATTTCTTTTCTTCTTGTTCTAACCTCATGCATGTACTAAGAGCTTGGTCACTAAGCTAGAAAAAATAGAGAAACTCTAGTTGGAACCTCAGCTAGGCAAAGGAGAAGAAGAAAAATTTGCTTCAACAAGTTTTTGTGCATCCTCTTGGTTGATTGCTAAGGTGAGGGCTAAAACCTTTTCAAAATCCTTCAAAATTCCACATGCATGCTCATAAAAGTATGTCTTTGCTTCTGTACTTGAGTTATGTGTTCGTTCATAATCTTTTGCAACCATGCATGGCAAGATCTTGGCTTGAAAGTGATGATAGGTGAAGTCGGATTGTTGACAGCTCTGTGACCAGTTTGTTTCGATAATTTTAGCTAGGCAAATGATGTTGAAAATGCATGAACATTGATAGGTGAGTATTTTGGACAGTTTTGAACACTTTCCACAGAAATAGGCCAAAGCTAATTTTGAATCGAAGGTCCTCAAAATGGCAGTTCTTTAAAATGTGTCCAAATCTGGAAATTTGGAAAAATGAAGCAGGTTTTGGCAAATGCACTGACCTTGTAGAACGAACCATATTTGACTTAGTAACTGATGTCTAAAATGCATGCAATTTGGTGTGCTGCTATATTTTTCAGTTATGGACATTTTTGTCATAAATAGACTAAGGCTAAATCGGACCCTAAGGACCTCAAAAAAGTCAATTATCGAAATGTGTGCAAATCTGGACAGTTTTGTGCTATCCTACTGTTTCGGCTATAACTAAAGATCCCGAACTCCAAATGATGCAAGGTTTGTTTCTGATTTTAGTTCACTTCTTAATATTTAATTTGACATCTTATTCACTAGAATTTGAGATTGTTTGCTTCTCTTAATGATTGCGAGAAAACAGCCTATTGCAGTAAGGGTTTCACTTAGTGTTATGCTTAGAAAAATTGTTGTAACTTCTCTTGTTGAATTAAATGCTTGGCAGTGGAGCTTCGGGATGTCGTGTGGACTGTGTTGAATGTTGGAGGATGTTGAATTAAATGATTCATGGCCTGAGATTGACTTTGAGTTGGTTTGAGGCTCAAATTGCACGAATATGCACGAAATGGAAACCCTAACGACTAGGTAGTTTTGCTAAGTGTTGATCATGTGGATATTGTGTGGAATTATATGCTTAGTGAGCTGCCCGTAGATGCCTTATAACCTCAAATGTGATTTTGATCATTGCATGTTGACAAATTGGGTTTTCTTGCATCCGAACCCACGTAGATGTTGTTGCATGTTGAATAATCCTATCACCTGATTACGTGGACTTCGAAATGAGTTATATGGCTCGATTTACATGTGTTACATGGCTGCCCGTTTAATGTTCATATAACTCTATATGCCTTTCAAGTGAAATTACTTGTCTTATTGTGCCCTGCCTGTTTACTTGTCAATGTGCAATCTTATGACTATCCGGAGGCAACCTATTTTGTTGTCCTCCTAACGTGATATGTTAATGTCATAAATGTGCACTGCATACAAGGTTGCAACCTTTCCTGTCAGCGTGGTAGCGATCACGCACACCGGGCGGCATCAGGCTTGCCGGAGCACCCGTGACTACCACTGTACTATTCCCTCTCTCGCTTGGGGGCTAGACTTCCTCGGAGAGTTTGGTCGTAGGATTTCGGGGTACATCCGGAGTACACCCACCTGGCATGTTAAGGGGATGATTTAAAGTCAGCCGCAACAACTGATTCTGGAACTGATCTGAGAGCAAAAGCTCACTGTATCTTTTTACTACGTGTATAAGTACTCTCGCTTGGTTCCTAGAGAACCTCGGGGAGGAAAGACTGGTATTTCTATTCATGTACTTATATTATTGTTATATTCATGCTTGCAAAAGGATTTTCATAAGTTGAACCGGAAAATGAGTTTCAAAACCTATTTCTCGTTCCCCCTCGCTGAGTTCATAAGGACTCACCCTCTTTTATCATCTCAGGTGAAGAAGATCCAGAACAGGTACCCGAGGACGGTGTGCCTAACGATGAATCCTTGGAGTGATTGCCTGTTTGTGTGCTTTGCGTGATTATGGCTACTTGTGAACTTTATGCTACTTGAAGACTATTTCCTTTTTTGTTGCTCGATGTTGTAATATAAAGACCCCATTGTAATTTGGGGTCTAATTTTGGTTTGTACTGATATTGCTAGACAGACACTAGACACTAGACACTACTATGATCGTTTTGCTATTATTACCGCTAGTATCTATCATAGGTTATGATGTATTAGTTAAGGACTAAGTAAATGAACCTATCCAATCTTAAACAGGTACTTTTGTAACGAGGATAAACAAACAAACGAGACATAGTATCATGCTAGGTTATAAATCAAACGAGACATCGAGATAACCAATAGGCATTTCAATTGATATTAAATAGTAATCCTAGTTGGAAATGAAACCTGAGATTAGAGAAATTTGAGGCGTTTAGAGAATTAAGCCAAATCAAAGAGCCCAATTACAGCCGTTATGCTGCCGATTTTTTGGAAAACTTTGGAGTTTAGACTAAAACGATAAGTGTTAAATCTTCATAAACGGTTAAGTATGTGACATGTCCTGAACGTTTAGATCACACCCTAGTCTAACCTTATAGGCCGGGTTGGAGTGTGACGCGGAGCCAAGCAGGCTTGCTTCCTTGTCGTAGAGATCTCGGAGAGCTTTCCAACGGTATGGTGTGCGCTACGTAACTCCTTACAGATCAAAAGTTATGGGCACCGATTTGACGGATACCTGGTCATAAGCCCCACGCCCTCGGTTTACGGGCTCAACCTCTACGTGAAGTGAAGTTTTCTGGCCCAAGATGCCATTGGATTCGGTAATAGAAATATGATAGATTAGGTTGTCGTCCTTTTCGCAGCTCACGACGTACGATCCGGGACGAAAAAACAATGCAAAAGAAGATAAGTGTCCCGAAACTGATGAAAATGTTCAATTTTGGGTTCTAAAAATAGGCACAGCTGAGCAAGCTTGCTGCCACCATCGTAGATCTCTCGAAGAGCTTTCCAACGGTATGCTGTGTGTCACGTAACTCCTTACGGATCAAAAGTTATGGGCACCGAAGTGACGGATGCTAGTCACAAGCCCCACGCCCTCGGTTTGTGGGCGGAGCCTCTACGTGAATTGAAGTTTTCTTGCCCAAGGTGTCATGGGATTCAGTAATAGAAATGTGATGGATTAGGTTGTCTTCCTTTTTTAGGCTCACGACGTTCGATCCGGGACGAAAAGACCGCGCAAAAGTAAAAAAGTGTCTCTAAACTGATGAAAATGTTCGATTTTGTGCTCCAAAAATAGGCGGAGCCGAGCAGGCTTGCTTCCTCGTCGTAGAGCTCTCAGAGACCTTTCCAATGGTATAGTGTGCACCGCGTAACTCCTTACAAATCAAAAGTTAAGGGCACTGGAGCGACGGATACCTAGTCACAAGCCCTACGCCCTCGGTTTGCGAGCCGAGCCTCTACGTGAAATGAAGTTGTCTTGCCCAAGGTGCCATTGGATTCAATAATATAAATGTGACGGATTAGGTTGTCGTCTTTTTCTCGGCTCACGACGTACGATCCGGGACGGAAAAATAACGCAAAAGAAGAAAAGTGTCCCGAAACTGAATAAAGCATTCGATTTTGGGCTACGAAAACATGCACATCCGAGCAGGCTTGCTTCCCCCGTCGTATATCTCTCGGAGAGATTTCTAACGGTATGTTGTGCGCTGTGTAACTCCTTACGAATCAAAAGTTATGCGCGCCGGAGCGACGGATACCTAGTCACAAGCCCCACGCCCTCGATTTGCAGGCCCAGCCTGTATGTGAAGTGAAGTTGTCTTGCCTAATGTGCCGTTGGATTCGGTAATAGAAATGTGATAAATTAGGTTGTCGTTCTTTTTGCGGATAACGACGTACGATCCGGGACGGAAAAACAATGCAAAAAAAGAAAAGTGTCCCGAAACTGATGAAAATGTTCAATTTTGGGCTCTGAAAACAGGCGTAACATAGTAGGCTTGCTGACCACGTCGTAGAGCTCTCAGAGAGCTTTCCAACGGTATGCTGTGCGCCGCATAACTTTTTACGGATCAAAAGTTATGGGCACCGGAGTGACAGATACCTGGTAACAAGTCCCACGTCCTCGGTTTGCGAGCCCTGCCTCTACCTGAAGTGAAGTTTTATTGCCCAAGGAGGCATGGGATTCGGTAATAGAAATGTGATGAATTAGGTTGTCGTCCTTTTTGCGGCACACGACGTAAGATCCAGGACGGAAAAACAACGCAAAAGTAAAAAAGTGTCCTGAAACTAATGAAAACGTTCGATTTTGTGCTCCGAAAATAGGCAGAGCCCAGCAGGCTTGCTACCACGTCGTAGAGCTCTCAGAGAGCTTTCCAACAGTATGGTGTGTGCCGTGTAACTCCTTACAGATCAAAAGTTAAGGGCACTGAAGTGACGGCTACCTGGTCACAAGCCCCACGCCCTCGGTTTATGGACCCAGCCTCTACGTGAAGTGAATTTGTCTTGCCCAAGGTACCGTGGGATTCAGTAATAGAAATTTAATGGATTAGGTTGTCATCTTTTTCAAGGCTCACGACGTACGATCCGGGACGGAAAAACAGCGCAAAAGAAGAATAGTGTCCCGAAACTAATGAAAACATTCAATTTTGGGCTCTGAAAATAGGGACAGCCGTGTAAGCTTGCTGCTACCATCGTAGATCTCTCGAAGAGCTGTCCAACGGTATACTGTGCATCGTGTGACTCCTTACGGATCAAAAGTTATGGGCACCGAAGCGACGGATACCTTGTCGCAAGCCCTATGCCCTCGGTTTGCGGGCCCTGCCTCTACGTGAATCGAAGTTGTCTTGCCCAAGGTGTCGTGGGATTCGGTAATAGAAATGTGATGGATTAGGTTGTCGTCCTTTTCACAGCTCACGACGTACGATCCGGGACAAAAAAACAATGCAAAAGAAGAAAAGTGTCCCGAAACTGATGAAAACGTTCAATTTTGGGCACCGAAAACTGGCGCAGCCGAGCAGGCTTGCTGCCACCAACATAGAGCTCTTGGGCAGCTTTCCAACGGTATGTTGTGCGCCGCGTAACTCCTTACGGATCAAAAGTTATGGGCACCGAAGCGACGGATACCTGGTCACAAGCCCCACGCCCTCGGTTTGCGGGCCCAGCCTCTACGTGAATTGAAGTTTTCTTTCCCATGGTGCCATGGGATTTGGTAATAGAAATGTGATGGATTAGGTTGTCTTCCTTTTCGAGGCTCACGACGTACGATCCGGGACGAAAAAACAGCGCAACAGTAAAAAAGTGTCCCAAAAATGATGAAAACGTTTGATTTTGGGCTCTGAAAATAGGCGGAGCAGAGTAGGCTTGCTTCCCTATCGTAGAGCTCTCGGAGAGCTTTCCAACGGTATGTTGTGCGCCGCGTAACTCTTTACAAATCAAAAGTTATGGGCACCGGAGGGACGGACACCTAGTCCCAAGCCCCACGCCATCGGTTTGCCGGCCCAGCCTCTACGTGAGGTGAAGTTGTCTTGCCCAAGGTGCCGTGTGATTCGGTAATAGAAATGTGATAGATTAGGTTGTCGTCCTTTTCGCGGCTCACGACGTAAGATCCGGGACGGAAATACAACACCAAAGAAGAAAAGTGTCGCGAAACTAATGAAAACATTCAATTTTGGGCTCCGAAAATAGGTACAGCCGAGTAGGCTTGCTGCTACCATCGTTGATCTCTCGAAGAGCTGTCAACCGATATGCTGTGCGTCGTGTAACTCCTTACGGATCAAAAGTGATAGGTACCAGAGTGACGGATACCTGGTCACCTGCCCCACGCCCTCAATTTGCGGGCCCAGTCTCTACGCGAAGTGAAGTTGTCTTGCCCAAGGTGCTGTGGGATTCGGTAATAGAAATGTGATGGATTAGGTTGTCGTCCTTTTCGCAACTCACGACGTACGATCCGGGATGAAAAAATAGCGCAAAATAATAAAAGTGTCCCAAAATTGATGAAAATGTTCAATTTTATTCTCCAAAAGCAGGCGCAGCCGAGCAGGCTTGCTGCCACACCGTAGATCTCTCGGAGAGCTTTCCAACGGTATGCTGTGCGCCGCGTAACTCCTTACGGATCAAAAGTTATGGGCAACAGAGCGACAGATACTTGGTCACAAGCACCACGTCCTCGGTTAGTGGACCGAGTCTCTACGTGGATTGAAGTTTTCTTGCCCAAGGTGTCATGGGATTGGTAATGGAAATGTGATGGATTAGGTTGTCGTCCCGGGACGAAAAAACAGCGCATAAGTAAAAAAGTGTCCCGAAACTGATGAAAATGATCGATTATGGGCTCCGAAAATAGGCAGAGCCAAGCAGGCTGGCTTCCCCGACGTAGAGCTCTCGGAGAGCTTTCCAACGGTATGGTGTGCGCCCTATAACTCCCTACAAATCAAAAGTTATGGGCACCGGAGCGACGGATACCTGGTCACAAGCACCACGCCTCAGTTTGCGGGCCCAGCCTCTATGTGAAGTGAAATTGTCTTGCCCAAGGTGCCATGGGATTCGGTAATAGAAATGTGATTGATTAGGTTGTGATCTTTTTCACGCCTCACGACGTACGATCCGGGATCGAAAAACAGCGCAAAAGAAGAAAAGTGTCCTGAAACTAATGAAAACATTCAATTTTGGGCTCCGAAAATAGGGACAGCCGTGCAGGCTTGCTGCTGCCATCGTAGATCTCTCGAAGAGCTATCCAACGGTATGCTGTGCGTCATGTAACTCCTTGCGGATCAAAAGTTATGGGCATCAAAGCGACGGATACCTGGTCACAAGCCCCACGCCCTTGGTTTGCGGGCTGAGCCTGTACGTGGATTGAAGTTTTCTTGCCCAAGGTGTCATGGGATTCGGTAATGGAAATGTGATGGATTAGGTTGTCGTCCTTTTCGAGACTCACGACGTACAATCCGGGACGAAAAAATAGTGCAAAAGTAAAACACTGTCCCAAAATTGATGAAAACGTTCGATTTTGGGCTCCAAAAATAGGCTGAGTCGAGCAGGCTTGCCCCTATCGTAGAGCTCTCGAGCTTTCCAACGGTATGTTGTGCGCCGCGGAACTCCTTACAGATCAAAAGTTTTGGGCACCAGAGTGACGGATACCTGGTCACAAGCCCGATGCCCTCGGTTTGCGGGTCCAACTTCTACATGAAGTGAAGTTGTCTTGCCCAAGGTACCGTGGGATTCGGTAATAGAAATGTGATGGATTAGGTTGTCGCCCTTTTCGCGGCTCACGACGTACGATTCGGGACGGAAAAACAGCACAAAAGAATAAAAGTGTCCCGAAACTAATGAAAACATTCAATTTGGGGCTCCGAAAATAGGGACAGCCTAGCAGGCTTACTACCACCATCGTAGATCTCTCGAAGAGCTTTCCAACGATATGTTGTACGTCGCGTAACTCCTTACGGATCAAAAGTTATGGGCACCGAAGCGACGGATACCTGGTCATAAGCCCCACGCCATCGATTTGCGGGCCGAGCCTCTACATCAAGCGAAGTTGTTTTGCCCAAGGTACCGTGGGATTCGGTAATAGAAATGTGATGGATTAGGTTGTCCTCCTTTTCGCGGCTCACGACGTACGATCCGGGACGAAAAAATATTGCAAAAGAAGAAAAGTGTCCCAAAATTGATAAAAAAAAAAACATTCGATTTTGGGCTTCGAAAATAGGCGCAGTAGAGCAGGCTTGCTTCTCCCATCGTAGATCTCTTAGAGAGCTTTCGAACGGTATGCTGTGCGCCGTGTAACTCCTTGCGGATCAAAAGTTATGGGCACCGAAGTGCCGGATACATGGTCACAAGCCCCACGCCCTCGGTTTGCAGGCCGAGCCTCTACGTGGATTGAAGTTTTCTTGCCCAAGGTGTCATGGGATTCGGTAATGGAAATGTGATGGATTAGGTTGTCGTCCTTTTCGAGGCTCACTACGTACGATCCGGGACGAAAAAACAGCGCAAAAGTAAGAAAGTGTCCCGAAACTTATGAAAATGATCGATTTTGCCCTCCGAAAATAGGCGAAGCCGAGCGGGCTTGCTTCCTCGTCGTAGAGCTCTCAGAGAGCTTTCCAACGGTATGGTGTGCGCAGCGTAACTCCTTGCAGATCAAAAGTTATAGGCAACGAAGCGTTGGATACTTGGTCACAAGCCCCACGCCCTCTGTTTGCTAGCCCAGCCTCTACGTAAAGTGAAGTTGTCTTACTTGAGGTGCATTGGGATTCGGTAAATATAAATGTGATGGATTAGGTTGTCGTCTGTTTCGCGGCTCACGACGTACGATCCGGGACGAAAAAATAATGCAAAAGAAGAAAAGTGTCCCGAAACTAATGAAAACATTCAATTTTGGGCTCCGAAAATAGGTACAGCTGAGCAGGCTTGCTGCTCCCGTCGTAGAGCTCTCGGAGAGCTTTCCAACAGTATGATGTGCGCCGCGTAACTCCTTACGGATCAAAAGTTATGGGCACCGAAGCGACGAAAACCTGGTCTCAAGCCCCACACCCTCGGTTTGCGGGCTGAGCCTCTACGTGAAGTAAAGTTGCCTTGCCCAAGGTGCTGTGTGATTCAGTAATAGAAATGTGATGGATTAGGTTGTCGTCCTTTTCGCGGCTCACGACGTACGATCCGGGAAGGAAAAACAACACAAAAGAATAAAAGTGCCCGAAACTGATAAAAATGTTCATTTTTGGGCTGCAAAAATAGGTGTAGCCGAGCAGGCTTGCTACCCTAATCGTAGATCTCTCGAAGTACTTTCCAACGGTATGCTGTGCGTCGCGTAACTCCTTACAGATCAAAAGTTATTGGCACCAAAGCGACGGATACCTGGTCACAAGCCCCACACCCTCGGTTAGCGGGCTGAGCCTCTACGTGAATTGAAGTTTTCTTGCCCAAGGTGTCATGGGATTCGGTAATGGAAATGTGATGGATTAGGTTGTTGTCCTTTTCGAGGCTCACGACATACGATCCGGGACTGAAAAACAGCGCAAAAGTAAAAAACTATCCCGAAATTGATGAAAATATTCGATTTTGGGCTCCGAAGCAGGCTTGCTTCCCCATCGTAGAGCTCTTAGAGAGCTTTCCAATGGTATGGTGTGCGCCACGTAACTCCTTACGGATCAAAAGTTATAGGCACTAGAGCGACGGATACCTGGTCACAAGCCCTACGCCTTCGGTTTGTGGGCCCAACCTCTATGTGAAGTGAAGTTGTCTTGCCCAAGGTGTCGTGGGATTCGGTAATAGAAATGTGATAGATTAGGTTGTCGTCCTTTTTGCGGCTCACGACGTACGATCCGGGATGGAAAAACCGCGCAAAAGATGAAAAGTGTCCCGAAACTGATGAAAACATTCGATATTGTACTCAAAAAACAGGTTCAGCCAAGCAGTCTTGTTGCCCCCGTCGTAGAGCTCTTGGAGAGCTTTCCAACAGTATGTTGTGCGCCGCGTAACTCCTTACGGATCAAAAGTTATGGGCACCAGAGCGACAGAGACATGGTCCCAAGCCCAACGCCCTCGGTTTGCTGGCCCAACCTCTACGTGAAGTGAAGTTGTCTTGCTCAAAGTGCCGTGGGATTCGGTAATAGAAATGTGATGGATTAGGTTGTCGTCCTTTTTGCGGCTCATGACGTACGATCCGGGACTGAAAAAAGGCGCAGAAGAAGAAAAGTGTACCGAAACTGATGAAAATATTCAATTTTGGAATTCAAAAATAGGCACAGCCGAGCAGGCTTGTTGGCCCCGTCATAGAACCCTCAGAGGGATTTCCAACGGTATGCTGTGCGCCACGTAACGCCTTACGGATCAAAAGTTATGGGCACCGGAGCGATAGAGACCTGGTCCTAAGCCCCACGCCCTCGGTTTATGGGCCCAGCCTATACGCGAAGCGAAGTTTTCTTGCCCAAGGTGGCATGGGATTCGGTAATAGAAATGTGATGGATTAGGTTGTCATCCTTTTCGAGGCTCAGGACGTACGATCCGAGACGAAAAAACAGCGCAAAAGAATAAAAGTGTCCAGAAACTGATGAAAACATTCAATTTGGGGCTCCGAAAATGGGCGCAGCTAGGCGGGCTTGCTGCCACCATCGTAGATCTCTCGAAGAGCTTTCCAACAGTTTGTTGTGCGTCCCGTAACTCCTTACGGATCAAAAGTTATGGGCACCGAAGCGACGGATACCTGGTCAAATGCCCCACTCCCTCGGTTTGCGGGTTGAGCCTCTACGTGAATTGAAGTTTTCTTGCCCAAGGTGTCTTGGGATTCAGTAATGGAAATGTGATGGATTAGGTTGTCGTCATTTTCGCGGCTCACAACTTCCGATCCGGGACGTAAAAACAACGCAAAAGAAGGAAAGTGTCCCGAAACTGATGAATACGTTCAATTTTGGGCTCCGAAAACATGCGCATCCGAGCAGGCTTCTTGCCTCCATCGTAGATCTCTCGGAGTGATTTCCAACGGTATGCTGTGTGCTGCGTAACTCCTTAAGGATCAAAAGTTATGGGCACTGGAGCGACGGATACTTGGTTACAAGCCCCACGCCCTCTATTTGCGGGCCCAGCCTCTACGTGAAGTGAAGTTGTCTTGCCCAAGGTACCATGGGATTCGGTAATAGAAATGTGATGGATTAGGAAGTCGTTCTTTTCACGGCTCACGACGTACGATTTGTGGAGGAAAAACTACGCAAATGAAGAAAAGTGTCCCAAAACTGATGAAAACTTTTGATTTTGGGCTCCGAAAATAGGCACAACAATGCAGGTTTGCTGACCCTATTGTAGAGCTCTCAGAGAGCTTTCCAACGGTATGTTGTGTGCCGCGTAGCTCCTTACGGATCAAAAGTTATGGGCTTCGAAGCGACGGATTCCTGGTCACAAGCCCCACGTCCTCGATTTGCAGGTCCAGCCTCTACGTGAAGTGAAGCTGTCATGCCCAAGGTGCTGTGGGATTCGGTAATAGAATTGTGATGGATTAGGTTGTCGTACTTTTTGCGCCTCACGACGTACGATTCAGGATGAAAAAACAGCGCAAAAGGAGAAAAGTGTCTCGAAACTAATGAAAACGTTCGATTTTGGGCTACGAAAATAGGCGCAGCCAAGCAGGCTTGTTGACCACGTCGTAGAGCTGTCACGTCCCAACCCGACCTATAAAGGTTGGACTAGGGTGTGATCTAAACATTCAAGTCATATCACGTACTTAATCGTTCATGAAAGTTTAACACTTAACGTTTAGTCTAAACTCTACAAATTCTTTGGAAAACCGGCAGCATAACGGCTATAATTGGACTCTTTAGTTTGACCTAATTCTCTAAACGCCTCAAAATTTTGAATCTCAATTTTATTTCCAACTAAGATGACTATTTATCACCAATTGAAATGCTTACTAGTTGTCTCGAAGTCTCATTTGATTAACAACCTAGCATGACAATATGTCTCGTTCGTTTGTTAATCCTTGTTACAAAAGTACCTGTTGATCTTAGCTTACCAATAAGTACCTGCTTAAGATTGGATAGATTCATTTTACTTAATCCTTTGCCTAATACTTCATAAGCCTGTGATAGATACTAGCAAGTAGCGATAGCAAAAACGACCACAAGAGTGTCTAACTAGTTATGATCAGTACAAGCCAAAATTAGACCCCAAATTACAACTGGGTCATTTACAATACAACAACAAACAACATAAGAAATAGTCTTCAAGTAACATATCGTTCACAAAATGGCCATAGTCAAGTAAGGCACCTAGGGCAAGCAATCATTCCAAGCAATCATCAAAAGGCACGTTGGCCTCAGGTACGTGAACCTGGTCTTCTTCACCTGAGATGATGAAAGAGGGTGAGTCCTTATGAACTCAACGAGGGAGAACGAAAAATAAGTTTTGAAACTCTTTTTCCGGTTTAACTTATGAAAACCCTTTTTGCAAGCATGACATATATCACAAGTAAGTACATAATGTAATGTAAAAGTAAAAGAACACAATTACCCGTCTTTCCTCCCCGAGGTCCTCTAGGAACCAAGCGAGAGTACTTATACACATAGTGAAAAGGATACGGTGAGCTTTTGCTCTCAGTTCATTTCCAGTATCAGTTGTTGCGGCCGACTTCAAATCACCCCCTTATTATGCCAAATGGGTGTACTCCGGATGTACCCCGAAATCCTACGACCCAACTCTCCGAGGAAATCTATCCCCCAAGCGAGAGAGGGAATTGGACAATGGTAGTCACAGTTGCACCGGCAAGCCCGATGCTGCCCGGTGTGCATGAAAAGCTACCACGCCAGAATGAAAGGTTGCAACCTTGTATGCAATGTACATTTATGACATTTAATATAACACATTGGGAGGACAACAAAGTAGGTTGCTTCCGAGCAGTCATAAGATTGCACATTGACAAGTAAACATGCGAGGCATGATATGACAGGTAATTTCACTTGTAAAGCACATGGAGTTATATGAATATTAAACGGGCAGCCATGTAACGCATGTAAATCAAGTCATATAACTTATTTCGAAGTTCACGTAATCAAATCATAAGATAATACAACATGCAACGACATCTACGTGAGACCGGGTGCAAGAAAGGCCTACTTGTCAACATGTAATCATCGGAATCACATTTAGGGCTATAAGGGCAACTACGGGCAGCCTACTAATCACATAATTAAGCACGATATCCATAGGATCAACATTTAGCGAGTTTTCCTAGTCGTTAGGGTTTCAATTCATGCTCACCCGTACGATTAAGCCCTAAGTTGTCACGTAATTAAACTCAAGCCATGCATTGATTAATTAAAACACCCTCAAGCATTCAGAACAATCCACACAACATCCAAGTGCCACAATCCCAAGCATTTAATACAACAAGAGAAGTTACAATAATTTTCAAAGCATGTCACTAGTTGAAAACCTCACTGCAATAGTCTGTTTTCTTACAATCATTGAGACAAGAAAATAATCTCCAATTCCAGTGAACAAAATGTCAAATTAAAGCTTAAGGAGTGAACTAAATTCAGAAATGAACCTCGCATCATTTGGAGTTCGAGTTCAAGAGTTATAGCCAAAACCGTGAGACTACGCAAAACTGTCCAGATTTGTACACATTTCAATACTTGTCGTTTTTGAGGACCTTGGGTCAGATTTAGCCTTAGTCCATTTCTGACAAAAATGTCCAGAACTGAAAAATATAACATTATACCAAATTACATGTATTTTTGACATCATTTACTAAGCCAAAAGTGGTTCGTTCTACAAGGACAGTGAATCCACCAAAAACCTGCTTCATTTTCCAGATTTTCTAGATTTAGACACCTTTCGATGTTTTGCCATTTGGGGACCTTAGAGTCAAAATTAGCTTTTTCCTATATCTCCAAAAAATGCTCCAAACTGGCAAAACTAGTCACCTACCAAATTTCATGCATTTTCAACATCATTTACCTGGTCAAACTCACTTCGCTCCAACAAGACAAGAAACTGCTATTTCCACGATTTCACCTATCTTCACATTCTAGCCAAATATTTTGCCATGCATGTTTACAAAAGCTCATGCACACATATATATCACAAGTACAGAGGTAAAAATAGATATTTAAAGGCATGCATGTGGTTTTTGAAAGCTTTTCAAAGGAGTTTTAGCCCTCACCTTAACAAGATAACAATGAAGATGCACAAAACTCTTGATGATGCACAAAGTCGTCCTTTTTCCTTGCTTAGCCGAGAGACAATTTGAGATTCTCTAATTCCTAGCTTAGTAACCATGTTCTTAGTATGTGCAAGTCGCTAGAACAAAAAGAAAATGAAATGGAAGCTAACAACATGCCTAAGGGCCGAATGAAGGTTCTAATAGCTTGTATGCATGTTTCTTTTGCGTCTAGCTTGCTTGGTCGAGTTCCTTGGTGGCTTGCATGTCTTGAAGAACCTTAAGATTATGAGCTTAAGCTATGGAGTCTACAATTGCAGCCAAGGCCGAGAGAGAGAGAGAAGAAATGAGAGAAAGAATGAAAGAAAATGAGAAGCTTGAAGAATTTGATGCATGTGTCGGCCCAGGGCTTGCAAAATTCAGAATTTGTGTCTTCAAGGAGCATGTTTTTGAATTTTCTAGCATGGGCAAGTGAGTGGGTCGAGATTTTGATGCATTGGGTAGGATTTTGAGTCATTTTTTTATGCTTTGTGTCATGAGCTTGTCATAGAATGTCTAGGTATAAATTTTGAAATTGCAATGCTTGTTTAAATGCTCCATCTGG
The DNA here is from genome assembly GCA_037974665.1 of Ehretia macrophylla. NCBI lineage: Eukaryota > Viridiplantae > Streptophyta > Magnoliopsida > Boraginales > Ehretiaceae > Ehretia > Ehretia macrophylla. The sequence goes on along the minus strand of CM075776.1, from coordinate 39,610,909 downwards.
TCGGCCAAGCTTGTGCTAGATTCTGAATTTTTTTCTTGGTTGAGCAATTTCATCTTCTAGTTAGTTGAATTAGCATTTTAATATTAGTTAGTGGAGTTTGTAGGATTAATTAATGATCTAGTGCTTCGTGTAAGATGCTTTCTTGATTAGCGCATGGGCACACTTACTTAGGTCTAGGGCATGCATTACGAGATAAGGCACGAACTACAAGACAAATGCATATTTCCCAAGTAAATGCATGCAACCTTAAATGAATGCACGTAATTCAATGCAAGGCACACAAAATGAAACACGACTCTTAAACCTAGGTCAAGGCACACAAACATAGGTTAGGGCACATAAAACGAGGTATCGCACACAAATCGAGGTCAGGCCTCACAAGAGCTCTAAGAGAGCTTTCCAACTGTATGCTTTGCGCCGTGTACCTCCATATGGATCAAAAGTTATGGGCACTAGAGCGAAGGATACCTGGTTACAAGCCCCACGCCCTCAGTTTGCGGGCCTAGCCTCTACGTCAAGTGAAGTTGTCTTGCCCAAGGTGCCATGGGATTCGGTAATAAAAATGTGATGGATTAGGTTGTCGTCCTTTTCGCGGCACACGACGTATGATCCGAGACGAAAAAACCGCGCAAAAGAATAAAAGTGTCCTGAAATTGATAAAAACATTCAATTTTGGGCTTCGAAAATAGGTGCATCTGAGCAGGCTTATTGCAACCGTCGTAGATCTCTTGGAGAGCTTTCCAACGGTATGTTGTGCGTCGCGTAACTCCTTACAGATCAAAAGTTATGGGCACCGGAACGACGGATACAAGGTCACATGTGCTACGCCCTCGGTTTGCCGGCCCAGCCTCTACGTGAAGTGAAGTTGTCTTGTCCAAGGTGTCATGGGATTCGGTAAAAGAAATGTGGTGGATTAGGTTGTCATCCTTTTCGCGGCTCACGTCATACGATACGGGACGGGAAAACATAACAAAAGAAAAAAAGTGTCCCAAAACTGATAAAAAACTTCAATTTTGGGCTTCGAAAACAGGCGCAACCGAACAGGCTTGCTACCACTGTTGTAGATCTCTCGGGGAGCTTTCCAACGGTATGTTTTGCTCCGCGTAACTCCTTACGGATCAAAAGTTATGGGCACCGGAGCGACGGATACCTGGTCACAAGCCCCTGGGTTTGCGGGCCCAGCCACTACGTGAATTGAATTTTTCTTGCCCAAGGTCTCGTGGGATTTAGTAATATAAATGTGATGGATTAGGTTGTCGTCATTTTTGAGTCTCACAACGTCCGATCCGGGACATAAAAACAACGCAAAAGAAAAAAAGTATCCCGAAATTGATGGAAACGTTCAATTTTGGGCTCCGAAAACGTGCGCTTCCGAGCAGGCTTGCTGCCCCCATTGTATATCTCCCGGAGAAATTTCCAACGATATGCTGTGCACTTCGTAACTCCTTAGGGATCAAAAGTTATGGGCACTGGAGTAACGGATACCTGGTCACAAGCCCCACGCCCTCGGTTTGCAGGCCCAGCCTCTACGTGAAGTGAAGTTGTCTTGCCCAAGGTGCAGTGGGATTCGGTAATAGAAATGTGATGGATTAGGTTGTCGTCCTTTTCGCGGCTCACGACGTATGATTCAGGACGAAAAAACAATGCAAAAGAAGAAAAGTGTCCCGAAACTGATGAAAACGTTCGATTTTGGGCTCCAAAAATAGGCGTAGCCGAGCAGGCTTGCTGGCCACATCGTAGAGCTCTCAGAAAGCTTTCTAACGGTATGCTGTACGCCTCATAACTCTTTACGGATCAGAAGTTGAGGGCACCGGAGCGACGGATACCTGGTCACAAACCCAACGCCCTCTGTTTGCGGGCCCAGCCTCTACCTGAAGTGAAGTTTTATTGCCCAAGGAGCCATGGGATTCGATATAGAAATGTGATGGATTAGGTTGTCGTCCTTTTCGCGGCACACGATGTACGATCCGGGATGAAAAAATAGCGCAAAAGTAGAAAAGTATCCCGACACTGATGAAAACGTTCGATTTGGGGCTACGAAAATAGGCGGTGCCGAGCAGGCTTGCTTCCCCGTCGTAGAGCTCTCGGAGTGCTTTCCAATGGTATGGTGTGTGTCACGCCCCAACCCGGCCTATAAATGTTAGACTAGGGTGTGATCTAAACATTCAAGTCATATCTTGTACTTAATCGTTCATGAAAGTTTAACACTTAACGTTTAGCCTAAACTCCACAATTTTCCGAAAAATTGGCAGCATAACGGCTGTAATTGGGCTCTTTAGTTTGACCTAGTTTTCTAAACGCCTCAAAATTTTCAATCTCAATTTCATTTCCAACTAAGATTACTATTTACCATCAATTGAAACGCTTACTAGTTATCTCAAAGTCTCGTTTGATTAATAACCTAGCATGATGCTATGTCTCGTTTGTGTGTTAATCTTCGTTACAAAAGTACCTGTTGATCTTAGCTTAACAATGAGTACCTGCTTTAAATTGGATAGGTTTATTTTACTTAATCCTTACCTGATACTTCATAATCCTATGATAGATACTAGCCAATAACGATAGCAAAACGACCATAGTAGTGTCTATCTAGTTATTATCAGTACAAGCCAAAATTAGACCCCAAATTACAACGGGGGTCTTTTACATTACAACAACAAGCAACATAAAAGGAAACAGTCTTCAAACAACATATCGTTCACGAAAATGGCCATAGTCAAGTAAGGCATGTAGGGCAAGCAATCATTCCAAGGAATCATTGTTAGGCACATCGTCCTCGGGTACCTATTCTTGGTCTTCTTCACCTGAGATGATAAAAGAGGGTGAGTCCTTATGAACTCAGCGAGGGGGGACGAGAATTAAGTTTTGAAACTCATTTTTCGGTTCAACTTATGAAAACTTTTTTGCTAGCATGTCATATATCACAAATAAGTAAATAATGAAATATAATAGTAAAAGAACGCAATTACCCGTCTTTCCTCCCCGAGGTTCTCTAGGAACCAAGCGAGAGTACTTATACACATAGTAAAAAGATACGGTAAGCTTTTGTTCTCAGTTCAATTCCAGTATCAGTTGTTGCGGCCGGCTTCGATTGATCCCCTTATCATGCCAAATAGGTGTACTCCGGATGTACCCCAAAATCCTACGACCCACGATATGACAGGCGATTTCACTTATAAAGCACACGGAGTTATATGAATATTAAACGGGCAACCATGTAACGCATGTAAATCAAGTCATATAACTCATTTCAAAGTTCACGTAATCAAATAATAAGATTATTCATCATGCAACGACATCTACGTGGGATTGGGTGCAAGAAAGGCCTACTTGTCAACATGTAATCATCAAAATCATGTTTAGGGCTATGAGGGCAACTACGGACAGCCTACTAATTTCATAATTAAACACGATGTTCATAGGATCAACGCTTAGAGAGTTTTTCCTAGCCATTAGGGTTTCATTTCATGCTCACCCGTGCGATTAAACCCCAAGTCATCTTGTAATTAAGCTCAAGCCATGCATTGATCAATTCAAACACCCTCAAGCATTCAAAACAGTCCACACAACATCCAAATGCCACAATCCCAAGCATTTAATACAACAAGGGAAGCTACATTAATTTTCTAAGCATATCAATAGGTGAAACCCTCACTGCAATGGACTGTTTTCTCACGATCATTAAGACAAGCAAACAATCTCCAATTCTAGTGAACAAGATGTCAAATTAAATCTTAAGGAGTGAACTAAATTCAGAAACAAACCTCGCATCATTTGGAGTTCGGGTTCAAGAGTTATAGCCAAAACAGTGAGACTACACAAAACTGTCCAGATTTGCACACATTTCAATACTTGTCATTTTTGAGGGCCTTAGGGTCAGATTTAGCCTTAGTCCATTTCTGACAAAAATGCCCATAACTGAAAAATATAGCTGCAAACCAAATATCATGAATTTTGGATATCATTTACTAAGTAAAAACTGGTTCGTTCTACAAGGTCAGTGAATCTGCCAAAACCTGCTTCATTTTTCCAGACTTTCCAAATTTGGACACATTTTGATAATTAGCCATTTTGAGGACCTTAGAGTCAAAATTAGCTTTGGCCTATTTCTTCAAAAAGTGTTCAGAACTGGCAAAACTAGTTACTTACCAATTTGTACTCATTTTCAACATCTTTTACCAAGTTAAAATCACCTCGCACCAACAAGGCAGAAGGCTGTCACATACCCGATTTCATCTATCATCACATTCTAGCCAAATATCTTGCCATGCATGTTTACAAAAGCTCATGAACACACATATATCACAAGTACAGAAGTAAAGATAGACATTTAAGGGCATGCATGTGGATTTTGAAAGCTTTTCAAGAAGTTTTAGCCCTCACCTTAGCAAGACAACAAAGATGATGCACAAACTCTTGGTGAAGCACAAAGTTGATCTTTTCCTTGCTTAGCCGAGAGACCACTCGATTTCCTCTAATTTCCTAGCTTAGTAACCAAGTTCTTAGTAGGTGTATGTGGTTAGAACAAGAAGAAAAGAAATGGAGGCTAACAAACTCACCTAAACCGAAATGGAGGTGCTAAAGGCTTGCATGTGTGTCTTTTGCACTCTAGCTTTGCTTGGTCGAGTTCCTTGGTTGCTTGGAAGTCTTGAAGAGCCTTAGGATGAAGAACTTAGCTATGGAGTCTACAATACTCAGCTAGGGCCGAGAGAGAGAGAGAAGAATGAGAGGGAGAGAGAGAAATGTGAGAAAGAAAGAAAGAATGAAAGAAAAAATGAAAGGCTTTGAAGAGAATGATGCATATGTCGGCCTAGGGCCTTGCAATTTCAGATTTTTGTGTCTTCAAGGAGCATTTTTTGAATCCTTAGCATGGGCAATTGAGAATGGGTTGAGAATGGTGCATTGGGGAGAGTTTTTTGAGCCATTTTTTAATGCTTTGTGTCATTAAATTGTCATAGAATATTTGAGGAATAAATTTTGAAATTGGATTGCATGCTCAAAGCTCCTAGTGGTCGGCCAAAGATGGGTTCAAATCTGAATTTTTTGTCTTGTTCAAAGCTTATTTTATTGTGTGTTTGGTATATGCAAAGAATAAAGAATAAAGAATAAAGAAGAAAGAATATCTAGCTTTTGGTGCAATTTCGTCTTCTAGTGCATTGAATTAGCAATTTAATATTAGTTAGTGGAGTTTGTAGGATTAATTAATGATTAGTGCTTCGTGTAAGATGCTTTCTTGATTAACGTGTGGGCACGCTTTCCTAGGTTTGGGGCACGCACTACGAGACGAATGCATGTTTTCCAAGTAAATGCACGCAACCCTAAATAAATACACGTAATTCAATGCAAGGCACACAAAACAAAACATGATTCTTAAATCTAGGTCAAAGCACGCAAATCTAGGTTAGGCACACAAAACGAGGTATCGCACGCAAATCGAGATCGGGCCTCACAGTGTGCGTCGCGTAACTCCTTACGGATCAAAAGTTATGGGCACCGGACTGACGGATACCTGGTCACAAGCCCCACGCCCCCTGTTTGCGGGCCCAGCCTATACGTGAAGTGAAGTTGTCGTGCCCAAGGTGTCGTTGGATATGGTAATAGAAATGTGATAGATTAGGTTGTCGTCCTTTTCGAGGCCCACGACGTACGATACGGGACGAAAAAATAGCACAAAAGAAGAAAAGTATCCCAAAATTGATGAAAACGTTTGATTTTGGGCTCCGAAAACAGGCACTGCCAAGCAGGCTTGCATACCTCGTCGTAGAGCTCTCAGAGAGCTTTGCAACGATATGTTGTGCGCCGCGTAACTCTTTATGGCTCAATAGTTATGCGCACCGGAGCGACGGATACTGGTCACAAGCCCTACGCCCTCAGTTTGCGGCCCCATCCTCTACGTGAATCGAAGTTTTTTTGCCCAAGGTGCCGTGGGATTTGGGAATAGAAATGTGATGGATTAGGTTGTCGTCCTTATTGCGGCACACGACGTACGATCCGGGATGAAAAAATAGCGCAAAAGAAGAAAAGTGTCCCGAAAATGGTGAAAATGTTCAATTTTGAGCTCCGAAAATAAGCGTAGCTAAGCAGGCTTGTTGTGCCCATCGTAGAGCTCTCGGAGTGCTTTCCAACGGTATGCTGTGCGTCGCGTAACTCCTTACGGAACAAAAGTTATGGGCACTGGAACGACGGATTCCTGGTCACAAACCCCACACCCTCGGTTTACGGGCGCAGCCTTTACGTGAAGTGAAGTTGTCTTGCCCAAGGTGCCAAGGGTTTCGGTAATAGAAATGTGATAGATTAGGTTGTCCTTTTCGCGGCTCACGACGCACGATCCGGGACAGAAAAATAGCACAAAAGAAGAAAAGTGTCCTGAAACTGATGAAAACGTTCGATTTTGGGCTCCAACAATAGTGACAGCCAAGCAGGCTTGCTGCCCACGTCGTAGAGCTCTTGGAGAGCTTTCCAACGGTATGTTGTGCACCGCGTAACTCCTTACAGATCAAAAGTTATGGGCAACGGAGCGACGGATACCTGGTCACAAGCCCCACGCCCTCGGTTTACGGGCCCAGCTTCTACGTAAAGTGAAGTAGTCTTGCCCAAGGTACCATGGGATTCGGTAATAGAAATGGGATGGACTACGTTGTCATCATTGTCGCGGCTCACGACCTACGATCCGGGACAGAATAACAGCGTAAAAGAAGAAAAGTATACTGAAACTGATGAAAACGTTCAATTTTGGGCTTCAAAAACAGGACTAGCCGAGAAGACTTGCTGCCCCCGTCGTAGAGCTCTCAGAGAGCTTTCTAACGGTATGCTGTGCACCACGAAACTATTTACGGATCAAAAGTTATGGGCACCAGAGCGACGGCTACCTAGTCACAAGCCCCACGCCCTCGGTTTGCGGGCCCAGCCGCTATGTGAAGTGATGTTCTCTTGCCTAAGGTGTTGTGGTATTCGGTAATAGAAATGTGATGGATTAGGTTGTCGTCCTTTTCGCGGCTCACAACGTACGATCCGGGACGGAAAAATAGTGCAAAAAAAGAAAAGTGTCCCAAAACTGATGAAAACATTCGATTTTGGGCTCTGAAAATAGGCGCAGCCGAACAAGCTTGCTTCCTCCTTGTAGAGCTCCAGGAGAGCTTTCCAACTGTATGTTGTGCGCTGCGTAACTCCTTACGAATCAAAAGTAATGGGAACCGGAGCGACGAATACCTGGTCACAAGCCCCACGCCCTCGGTTTGCTGGCCCAGCCTATACGTGAAGTGAAGATGTCTTGCCTAAGGTGCCGACGGATTTGGTAATAGAAATGTGATGGATTAGGTTGTCGTCCTTTTTGCGGCTAACGACGTACAATCCGGGACAGAAAAATAGCGCAAAAGAAGAAAAGTATCCCGAAACTAATGAAAATGTTCAAATTTGTGCTTCAAAAATTGGCGCCGCAAAGCAGGCTTGCTGCCCCCATCGTAGAGCTCTCAGAGAGCTTTTCAACGGTATGTTGTGCGTCCTGTAATCCTTACGGATCAAAAGTTATGGGCACCGGAGCGACAGATACCTGGTCACAAACCCCACGCCCTCTGTTTGCGGGCCCAACCTCAACGTGAAGTGAAGTTGTCTTGCCCAAGGTGCCGTGTGATTCGGTGATAGAAATGTGTTGGTTTAGGTTGTCGTCCTTTTCTCGGATCACGACGTACGATCCGGGACGGAAAATCTGTGCAAAAGAAAAAAGTGTCCCAAAACTAATGAAATCATTCGATTTTGGGCTCCGAAAATAGGCACAACTAAGCTGGCTTGGTGCCCCCGTCGTAGAGCTCTCAGAGAGCTTTCCAATGGTATGTTGTTTGCCATGTAACTCTTTACAGATCAAAAGTTATGCGTACCGGATCGATGGATACCTGGTCACAAGCCCCACGCCCTCGGTTTGCGGGCCCAGCCTCTACGTGAAGTGAAGTTGTCTTGCCCAAGGTGCCATGGGATTCGGTAATAGAAATGTGATGGATTAAGTTGTCGTCTCTTTCGCGGCTAATGACGTACGATCTGGGACATAAAAACAGCGCAAAAGAAGAAAAGTGTCTCGAAACTGATGAAAACGTTAAATTTTGGGCTTCGAAAATAGGCGCAGCCAATCAGGCTTGCTGCCCCCGTCGTAGAGCACTTAGAGAGCTTTCCAACGGTATGTTGTGCGCCGCGTAACTCCTGACGGATTAAAAGTTATGGGCACCGAAGCGACGGATACCTGGTCACAAGCCCCACGCCCTCGGTTTGCGGGCCCAGCCTCTACATGAAGTGAAGTTCTCTTGCCCAAGGTGTCGTGGGATTCGGTAATAGAAATGTGATGGATTAGGTTGTCGTCCTTTTCGCAGCTCACGACGTACGATCCGGGATAGAAAAACAGCGAAAAAGACGAAAAGTGTCCCAAAACTGATGAAAATGTTCAATTTTGGGCTTCGAAAATAGGCGCAGCCTAGCAGGCTAGCTGTCAACGTCGTAGATCTCTCGGAGAGCTTTCCAACGGTATGCTGTGCGACGCGTAACTCCTTACGGATCAAAAGTTATGGGCACCGGGGCGACGGATACCTGGTCACAAGCCCCACGCCCTCGGTTTGCGGGTCGAGCCTCTACGTGAATTGAAGTTTTCTTCCCAACGGTGTCATGGGATTCGGTAATAGAAATGTGATGGATTAGGTTGTCGTCCTTTTCGCGGCTCACGACATCCGATCTGTCACGTAAAGACAACGCAAAAGAAAAAAAGTATCCCGAAACTGATGAAAACGTTCGATTTTGGGCTTCGAAAATATGGGCATCCGAGCAGGCTTGCTGCCCCCATTGTATATCTCTTGGAGAGATTTCCAACTGTATGCTGTGCGCAGCGTAACGCCTTACGGATCAGAAGTTAAGGGCACCGGCGCGCTGGACTCCTGGTCACAACCCCCACACCCTCGGTTTGCGGGCCCAACCTATACATGAAGTCAAGTTGTCTTGCCCAAGGTGCCGTGGGATTCGATAATAGAAATGTGATGGATATGGTTGTCGTCCTTTTTGACAGCGCACGACGTACGATCCGGGACGGAAAAACAATGCAAAAGAAGAATAGTGTCCCGAAACTAATGAAAACGTTCAATTTTGGGCTCCGAAATTAGGCGTAGTTGAGCAGGCTTGCAAACCATGACGTAGAGCTCTCAGAGAGCTTTCCAACGGCATGCTGTGCGTCGCGTAACTCCTTACGGATAAAATGTTATAGGCACCGGAGCGACGGATACCTGGTTACAAACCCCATGCCCTCGGTTTGCAGGCCCAGCCTCTACCTGAAATGAGGTTTTATTGCCCAAGGAGCCATGGGATTCGGTAATAGAAATGTGATGGATTTGGTTGTAGTCCTTTTCGCGGCACACGACATACGATCCGGGACTGAAAAATAGCGCAAAAGTAGAAAAGTGTCCTGACACTGATGAAAACGTTCAATTTTTGGCTCCGAAAATAGGTAGAGCCGAGTAGGCTTGCTTCCCCGTCGTAGAGCTCTCGGAGTGCTTTCCAACGGCATGGTGTGCGCCGTGTAACTCCTTATGGATCAAAAGTTATGGGCTCCGGAGCGACGGATACCTGGTCATAAGCCCCATGCCCTCTGTTTGCGGGCCCAGCCTGTATGTGGAGGGAAGTTGGCTTGGCCAAGGGGCCGTGGGATTCTGTTATAGAAATGTGATAGATTAGGTTGTCGTCCTTTTCGAGGCTCACGACGAGCGATCCGGGACGGAAAAATAGTGCAAAAGAAGAAAAGTGTCCCGAAACTATTGAAAATATTCTATTTTGGGCTCTAAAAATAGGGATAGCTGAGCAGGCTTGCTGCCCACGACGTAGAGCTCTTGGAGAGCTTTCCAACGGTATGTTGTACGCCGTGTAACTCCTTACGAATCAAAAGTTATGGGCACCGGAGTGACGGATACCTGGTCACAAGCTCTACGCCATCGGTTTGTTGTCCCAGCCTCTACGTTAAGTGAGGTTGTCTTGCCCAAGGCGCTGTGGGATTCGGTAATAGAAATGTGATGGATTAGGTTATCGTCCTTTTTGCGGCTCACGACGTACGATCTGGGACGGAGAAAATAGCGCAAAAGAAGAAAAGTATTCCGAAACTGATGAAAATGTTCAATTTTGGGCTCCAAAAATTGGCACAGCTGTGCAGGCTTGCTTCCTTCATCGTAGAGTCCCTAGAGAGCTTTCCAACTGTATGCTGTGCGCCGCATAACTATGTGCGGATCAAAAGTTATAGGCACCGGAGTGACGGATGCCTGGTCACAAGCCCCACGCCCTTGGTTTGCTGGCCTGGCCACTACGTGAAGTGAAGTTGTTTTACCCAAGGTGCCGTGGGATTCGGTAATAGAAATGTGATGGATTACGTTGTCCTTTTCGTGGCCCACGACATACGATACAGAATGAAAAAACAGCGCAAAAGTAGAAAAGTGTCCCAAAATTGATATAAATGTTCGATTTTGGGTTCCAAAAACAGTCGTAGCCAAGCAGGCTTGCTACCACCATCGTAGATCTCTCTCGGAGAGCTTTTGAGCTGTATGTTGTGCGTCGCGTAACTCCTTACGGATCAAAAGTTATAGGCACCGGAGCGATGGATACCTGGTCACAAACCCACACCCTCGGTTTGCAGGCCCAGCCTCCACGTGAAATGAAGTTGTCTTGATCAAGGTGCCGTGGGATTCAGTAATGAAAATGTGATGGATTAAGTTGTCGTCCTTTTCGGGCTCACGACGTCCGATCCGGGACGTAAAAACAACGCAAAAGAAGAAAAGTGTCACAAAATTGATATAAACGTTGATTTTGGGCTCCGAAAACATGCGCATCCGAGCAGGCTTACTACCCCCGTCGTAGATCTCTCAGAGAGATTTCTAACGGTATGCTGTACGCCGCGTAACACCTTACGGATCAAAAGTTATGGGCACCAGAGAGACAGATACCTGGTCACAAGCCCCACGCCCTCGGTTTGCAGGCCCAGCCTCTACATGAAGTGAAGTTGTCTTGGACAAGGTGCCATGGGATTCGGTAATGGAAATGTGATGGATTAGGCTGTTGTCCTTTTCGCGGCTCACGACGTACGATCCGGGATAGAAAAACAACACAAAAGAAGAAAAGTGTCCCGAAACTGATGAAAACGTTCAATTTTGGGATCCAAAAACATGCGCATCCGATCAGGCTTACTACCTCCGTCGTAGAGCTCTCAGAGATCTTTCCAACGGTATGCTGTGCGCCGCGTAACTCCTTACGAATCAAAAGTTATGGGCACCGGAGCGATGGATACTTGGTCCCAAGCCCCACGCGCTCGGTTTGCGGGCCCAGCCTATACATGAGGTGAAGTTATGTTGCCCAAGGTGCCGTGGGATTCGGTAATAGAATTGTGATGGATTAGGTTGTCGTCCTTTTCACCGGTCATGACGAACGATCTGGGACGGAAAAAAAATGCAAAAAGAAGAAAAGTGGTCTGAAACTGATGAAAACATTCGATTTTGGGCTCCGCAAACAGGCACAGCCGAGCAAGCTTGCTTCACCCGTCGTAGAGCTCTCAGGGAGCTTTCCAACAGTATGTTGTATGCAGCATAACTCCTTACGGATCAAAAGTTATAGGCATCGGAGCGACGGACACCTAGTTACAAGCCCCACGCCCTCGATTTGCGGGCCCAGTCTCTACTTGAAGTGAAGTTTTATTGCCCAAGGAGCCATGGGATTCGCTAATAGAAATGTGATGGATTAGGTTGTTGTGCTTTTCGCGGCACACGACGTACGATCCGGGATAAAAAAATAGCGCAAAAGAAGAAAAAGGTCACTAAACTGATGAAAACATTCAATTTTTTTGCTCCAAAAATAGTCGGAGCCGAGAAGGCTTGCTTCCCCGACGTAGAGCTCTCATAGAGCTTTCCAACAGTATGTTGTGCGCCGCGTAACTCCTTACGGATCAAAAGTTATAGGCGCCGGAGCAACGGATACCTGGTCACAAGCCCCACGCCCTCGGTTTGCTGGCCCAGCCTCTACGTGAAGTGAAGTTGTCTTGCCCAAGGTGCCGTGGGATTCGGTAATAGAAATGTGATGGATTAGGTTGTCGTCCTTTTTGCGGCTCACGACGTACGATCCGGGACCGAAAAACAACTCAAAAGAAGAAAAGTGTCCTGAAATTGAAAAAAGGGTTCTATTTTGGGGTCTGAAAATAGGCGCAGCCGAGCAGGCTTGCTGCACCCGCCGTAGAGTACTCAGAGAGCTATCCAACGGTATGCTGTGCGCCGCGTAATTCCTTACGGATCAAAAGTTATGGGCACCTGATTGACGGATACCAGGTCATAAGCCCCACGCTCTCAGTTTGCGGGCCCAGCCTCTACGTGAAGTGAAGTCGTCTTGCCTAAGGTGCCGTGGGATTCGGTATTATAATTGTGATGGATTAGGTTGTCGTCCTTTTCGAGGCTCACGACATACGATTCGGGATGGAAAAATAGAGCAAAAGAAGAAAAGTGTCCCAAAACTGATGAAAATGTTCAATTTTGGGCTCCGAAAACGGGCGCAGCTGTCACGTCCCAACACGACCTATAAAGGTTAGACTAGGTTGTGATCTAAACATTCAAGTCATATCACGCACTTAATCGTTCATGAAAGTTTAACACTTAACGTTTTAGCTTAAACTCCACAAATTCTCTGGAAAACTGGCAGCATAACGACTGTAATTGGGCTCCTTAGTTTAACCTAATATTCTAAAGACTTCAAAATTTCCAATCTCAATTTTATTTCTAACTAAGATTACTATTTATCACCAATCGAAATGCCTACTAGTTATCTTGAGGTCTTGTTTGATTAATAACCTAGCATAATACTATGTCTCGTTTGTTTGTTAATCCTTGTTACAAAAGTACCTGTTGATCTTAGCTTAACATTGAGTACCTGCTTAAGATTGGATAGATTCATTTTACTTAATCCTTACCTGATACTTCATAATCCTGTGATAGATACTAGTCAATAGCGATAGCAAAAACGACCATAGTAGTGATTATCTAGTTATGATCAGTACAAGCCAAAATTAGACCCCAAATTACAACTGGGGTCATTTACAATACAATGACAAGCAACATAAGAAATAAGAAATAGTCTTCAAGCAACATATCGTTCATAAAATGGCCATAGTCAAATAAGGCATGTAGGGCAAGCAATCATTCCAAGGAATCATCATTAGGCACGTTGTTCTCGGGTCCCTGTTCCTGGTCTTCTTTACCTGAGATGATAAAAGAGGGTGAGTCCTTATGAACTCAGTGAGGGGGAACGAGAAATAAGTTTTGAAACTCATTTTTCGGTTCAACTTATGAAAACCCTTTTTCAAGCATGATATTATATCACAAGTAAGTACATAATGTAATGTAAAAGTAAAGGAACACAATTACCCGTCTTTCCTCCCCGAGATTCTCTAGGAACTAAGCGAGAGTACTTATACACATAGTGAAAATGATACAGTGAGCTTTTGCTCTCAGTTCATTTCCAGTATCAGTTGTTGTGGTCGACTTCAAATCATCCCTTTATCACGCCAAATGGGTGTACTCCGGATGTACCCCGAAATCCTACGACCCAACTCTCCGAGGAAGTCTAGTCCCTAAGCGAGAGAGGGAATTGGACAATGGTAGTCACGATTGCACCGGCAAGCCCGATGCCGCCCGGTGTGCGTGAACGCTACCATGCCAGAATGAAAGGTTGCAACCTTGTATGCAATGCACATTTATGACATTTAATATATCACATTAAGAGGACAACAAAGTAGGTTGCCTCCGAGCAGTCATAAGATTGCACATTGACAAGTAAACATGCGAGGCACGATATGACAAGTAATTTCACTTGAAAAGCACATGGAGTTATATGAATATTAAACGGGCAGCCATGTAACGCATGTAAATCAAGTCATATAACTCATTTCGAAGTTCACGTAATCAAATAATAAGATTATTCAACAAGCAACGACATCTACGTGGGACCGGGTGCAAGAAAGGCCTACTTATCAACATGTAATCCTTGAAATCATGTTTAGGGCTATGAGGGAAACTACGGGCAGCCTACTAATTACATAATTAAACACGATATCCATAGGATAAACACTTAGCGAGTTTACCTAGTCATTAGGGTTTCAATTCATGCTCACCCGTGCGATTAAGCCTTTAAGTTGTTACGTAATTAAACTCAAGTCATGCATTGATTAATTCAAACACCCTCAAGCATTAAAAACAGTCTACACAACATCCCAATGCCACAATCCCAAGCATTTAATACAACAAGAGAAGTTACAATAATTTTCAAGGCAAATCACTAGACGAAAACCTCACTGCAATGGTCAGTTTTCTCACAATCATTGAGACAAGAAAAATAACTCCAATTACAGTAAACAAAATTTCAAATTAAAGCTTAAGTAGTGAACTAAATTCAGAAACAAACCTCGCATCATTTGGAGTTCGGGTTCAAGAGTTATAGCCAAAACCGTGAGACTACGCAAAACTGTCCAGATTTGCACACATTTCAATACTTGTCATTTTTGAGGGCCTTAGGGTCCGATTTAGCCTTAGTCCATTTCTGACAAAAATGTTTAGAACTGAAACATATAGCTGCACACAAAATTTCATGCATTTTGGATGTCATTTACTAAGTCAAAACTGGTTCATTCTACAAGAATAGTGAATCTGCCAAAACTTGCTTCATTTTCCCAGATTTTTCAGATTTGGACACATTTTAATAATTTGCCATTTGGAGGACTTTAGAGTCAAAATTAGCTTTGTCCTATTTCTGCGAAAAATGCTCAGAACTGGGAAAGCTAGTCACCTACCAATTTTCACAGATTTGCAACCACATTTACCTGGTCAAAATCATCCCGTACCAACAAGACAGAAGACTGTCCCATACGCGATTTCATCTATCATCACATTCTAGCCAAATATCTTGCCATGCATGTTTACAAAAGCTCATGAACACACATATATCACAAGTACAGAGGTAGAAATAGACATTCAAAGGCATGCATGTAGTTTTTTAAAAGCTTTTCAAGAAGTTTTAGCCCTCACCTTAGCAAGACAACAAAGAAGATGCACAAACTCTTGATGATGCACAAAGTCGACCTTTTTCCTTGCTTAGCCGAGAGACCACTTGAGAGAGAGAGAGAGAGAGAGAGTGAATGAGAGGAAATGAGAGAATGTGAGAAAGAATGAAGGCTTGAGGAATCTTTGATGCATGTGTCGGCCTAGGGCCTTGAAAAATCATAATGTTGTGTCTTCAAGAAGCATGCTTGAATCATCCTAGCATGGGCATGGAGTGTGTCGAGAATGGTGGAGCTTTGGGTAGAGTTTTGAGCCAATTTTTTTAAGGCTTTGTGTCATAATATGTCATAGAATGTTTAGGAATATAATTTGAAATTAAAATGCATGCATAAAGGCTCCTTGTGGTCGGCCAAGCTTGGGTTCAAATCTGAATTTTTTGTCTTGTTTGAGCATTATTTAATTGAGTGCTTGGAATGTGCAAAAGAATAAGGAATAAAGAATAAGAATGTCTAGCTTTTTGTGAGATTTTTTCTTCTAATGAGTTGAATTAGCAATTTAATATTAGTTAGTAGAGTTTGTAGGATTAATTAATGACCTAGTGCTTCGTGTAAGATGCTTTCTTGATTAGCGTGAGGGCACGCTTTCCTAGGTTTTGGGCACACACTACGAGGTAATACACGAACTACAAGATGAATGCATGTTTAACAAGTAAATGCACGCAACCCTAAATGTATGCACGTAATTCAATGCAAGGCACACAAAACGAAACACGATTCTTAAACCTAAGTCAAGGCACACAAATCTAGGTTAGGGCACATGAAACGAGGTATCGCACGTAAATCGAGGTCGGGCCTCACATCCTTCTCTCCTTACAAGAATTTCTTCCCGAAATTCAATATTACCTTTGAAATAAAGCTAGATATTGTTGCTCCATCTGGTCTCGCCTTTCCCACTTTGCTTCTTCAACTCCATGATGATCCCATAACACTTTCACCATCAGTATAGATTTGCTACGCAACTCCCGATCTTGCTGGTCTAGGATCCGAATGGGCTTCTCCTCATAAGACAAGTTTTCCCGAAACTGCAACGGCTCTGGCTCCAAGATTTGTGATGGATCAGGGTGATACTTCCGCAGCATCGAAACATGAAAAGCGTCGTGAATATTGGAGAGGTTTTGGGGTAGTGGCAGGCGATACGCTAATTTGCCAACCTTCTCAATTATCTTGAATGGTCCTACAAACCTCGGGCTCAACTTTTCACCCTTGCCGTGTTTAATCAGTCCCCTCTGAGGTGATATCTTCAAGAATACCTTGTCACCGACCTCAAACCCTAGACTCCATCTCCGTCGGTCTGCATAACTTTTTTGTCTGCTTTGGGCGGTAAGCATCTATTTCCAAATGAGGTGGACATTATCAATAGTCTTCATAAGTTCAGGTAGAAGGGTCGGGTCAAAAGTTTTCGTCTCACCTACTTCATCCCAGTAAATTGGGGATCGACACTTACGTCCATACAATGCCTCAAATGGGGCCATCCCGATAGTGGCCTGATAACTATTATTTTAAACGAATTCCGCTAAAGATAGATATTTCTCCCAACCTTTCCCGAAGTCTAAGACACACGCCCTCAGCATATCCTCCAGAATCTGAATAGTTCTCTCAGATTGTCCATCAATCTGAGGGTGATAAGCCGTGTTGAAACTCAACTTTGTTCCCAAAGCTTCTTGCAGTCTCTTCCAAAATCGGGAAGTAAAACAAGGATCCCTATCCGATACAATACTTACAGGTATCCTGTGCAATCTTACAATATCCGCCACATACATATCTCCCAATTTCTCAGGACTATCCTCCTTGTTCATTGTCAAGAAGTGCGCTGACTTGGTCAATCTATCCACTATGACCCAAACAACGTCATGACCCTTTTGTGACCTGGGCAGGTGTCACGCCCCAACCCGGCCTATAAAGGTTAGACTAGGGTTTCCATTTCGTGCTTACCCGTGCGATTTAAGCCCCAGGTCAACTCAAATTCAATCTCAAGCCATGCATCGGTTAGTTCAATCATCCTAAAGTATTCAAAACAGTCCACACAACATCCCAATGCCACAATCCCAAGCATTCAACACAACAAGAGAAGCTACAATAATTTTTCTAAGCATATCACTAAGTGAAACCCTCACTGCAATGGGATGTTTTCTCACAATCATTAAGACAATCAAACAATCTCCAATTCCAGTGAATAAGATGTCAAATTAAATCTTAAGAAGTGAACTAAATTCAGAAACAAACCTTGCATCATTTAGAGTTCGGGTTCAATAGTTATAGCCAAAACAGTGAGATTGCACAAAACTTTCCAGATTTGCACACATTTCAATACTTGTCATTTTTTAGGTCCTTAGGGTCAGATTTAGCCTTAGTCCATTTCTGACAAAAATGTCAAGAACTGAAAAATATAGCATCACACCAAATTTCATGTATTTTTGATATTATTTACTAAGTCAAAACTGGTTCGTTCCAAAAAATCAGTGAATCTCATTTTTCCAGATTTTCCAGATTTGGACTCATTTCAATGATTTGCCATTTTGAGGACCTTAGAGTCAAAATTAGCTTTGGCCTATTTCTAGGAAAAATGTTCAGAACTGGCAAAACTAGTCACCTACTAATTTTCACGCATTGTAAACATCATTTTCCTAGCAAAATAATCTCGCACCAACAAGACAGAAAGCTGTCACAAACCAGATTTCATCTATCATCACCTTCTAGCCCAAAATCTTGCCATGCATGGTTGTAAAAGCTTATAAACACACATATATCTCAATTATAGAAACAAAGACAAACATTTAAGAGCATTCATGTGGATTTTTGAAAGATTTTCAAGGAGTTTTAGCCCTCACCTTAGCAAAACAACAAGAAGATGCACAAAACTTTGATGAAGCACAAGGTTGACTCCTTTCCTTGCTTAGCCGAGACACCACTCGATTTTCTCTATTTTTCCTAGCTTAGTTACCAAGTTCTTAGTAGGTGCATGTGGTTAGAACAAGAAGAAAAGAAATGGAAGCTAGCAAACTCACCTAGGCCGAAATGGAAGTTCAATAAGCTTGCATGTGTGATTCTTGCAACTTAGCTTGCTTAGTCGAGATTCTTGGCTTCTAGTTTGCCTTGATGATCCATGGAATGATGAAGATGAGCTATGGAGTGTATGAAGTCAGCCAAGGCTGAGAGAGAGAGAGAAGAATGAGAGGGAGACAGAGAAATGTGAGGAAATGAGATAAATGAAGGAAAAATGAAGGCTTTTGCAACATTTGAAGCATGTGTCGGCTTTGAGACTTGCAATTTCAGATTTGTGTCTTCAAGAAGCACAATTTTCGAATCACCTAGCATGGGCAAGGAGCTTATGTCGAGATTGGTGGAGTTTTGAGGAGTTTTGAGCTAATTTTTTATGCATTTGTGTCATAACTTGTCATAGAATTGTCTAGAATTGATTTTGAATTGAGCAAGCAACCATAAATGCCACAAGGTGGTCGGCCAAGGCATGTAAAAATCTGATTTTTTTGTCATCTATTGGAGTATTATTTAATTGTGTGTTGAAAGTGCAAAAGAATAAGGAATAAAGAATAAGGAATGTTTAGCTTTTTGTGAGATTTTGTCTTCTAGTGAGTTGAATTAGTAATTTAATATTAGTTAGTGGGATTTGTAGGATTAATTATTGATCTAGTGCTTCGTGTAAGATGCTTTCTTGATTAGCATGAGGGCACGCTTTCCTAGGTCTAGGGCACGCACTACGAGGTAGGGCACGAACTACGAGACAAATGCACATTTTTCCAAGTAAATGCACGCAACCCTAAATGAATGCATGTAATTCAATGCAAGGAACACAAAACAAAACACAATTCTTAAACGTAGGTCAAGGCACGCAAACCGACGTTAGGACACACGAAACGAGGCATCGCACGCAAATTGAGGTCGGGCCTTACATCCTCCCCTCCTTAAAAGAATTTCGTCCCGAAATTCAATATTACCTATGAAATAAAGCTGGATACTGTTGCTCTATCTGGTCTCGCCTTTCCCACGTCGCTTCTTTAACCCCATGATGATCCCATAGCACTTTCACCATCAGTATAGTTTTGCTGCGCAACTCCCGATCTTGCTGGTCTAGGATCCGAATGGGCTTCTCCTCATAAGATAAGTTCTCCCGAAGCTGTAACAGCTCTCGCTCCAAGATATGCGATGGATCAGGGTGATACTTCCGCAGCATCAAAACATGAAAGACGTCGTGAATATTGGAGAGGTTTTGGGGTAGTGCCAGGCGATACGCCAATTTGCCAATCTTCTCAATTATCTCGAATGGTCCTACAAATCTCGGGCTCAACTTTCCACCCTTGCCGTGCTTAATCAGTCCCCTCTGAGGTGATATCTTCAAGAACACCTTGTCGCCGACCTCAAACTCTAGACTCCGTCTCCGTCGGTCTGCATAACTCTTCTGCCTGCTTTGGGCGGTAAGCATCCGTTTCCGGATGAGGTGGATATTATCAATAGTCTTCATAAGTTCAGGTAAAAGGGTTGGGTCAAAAGTCTTCGTTTCACCTACTTCATCCCAGTAAATCGGGGATCGACACTTCCGTCCATATAACGCCTCAAAAGGGGCCATCCCGATAGTGGCCTGATAACTATTATTATAAGCGAACTCCGCTAGAGATAGATATTTCTCCCAACCTTTCCCGAAGTCTAAAACACACGCCCTTAGCATATCTTCCAGAATCTGAATAGTTCTCTCAGATTGTCCATCAGTCTGAGGGTGATAAGCCGTGCTGAAACTCAACTTCGTTCCCAAAGCTTCTTGCAATCTCCTCCAAAATCGGGAAGTAAAACGAGGATCCCTATCCGATACAATACTCATAGGCATCCCGTGCAATCTTATAATCTCCTCCACATACATATCTCCTAATTTTTCAGGACTATCCTCCTTGTTCATCGGTAAGAAGTGTGCTGACTTAGTCAATCTATCCACTATGACCCAAACGGCGTCATGACCCTTTTATGACCTGGGCAGGTCCATAACAAAGTCCATAGTTATATGTTCCCATTTCCATTGAGGAATCTCCAACGGTTGAAGTTCACCTGCTGGTCGTTGATGTTCTGCTTTGACTCTCTGGCAAGTCAAACACCGTGCCACAAATTCCGCAATTTTTCTCTTCATGTTATTCCACCAATAGTGTTGCTTCAAATCCCGGTACATCTTTGTTCCACCGGGGTGAATAGTGTATCTTGAATTATGGGCTTCTTCAAGAATCTTCATTTTCAACTCTGGCTCATTAGGAACACAAATCCGATTCCTAAACCTCCAAATACCATCATCATGAAACTTAAAATCTGTGTTGCTTTCTTTAATCTTCTGAAACTGTTGGTCCTTATGTTGAGCCTCTCATAATTCAGACAACAAGGTCGATTGAACTTGTGTAGTGGCAAAAAGTAACCCTTTCCGAGTCAATTGTGGTTTCCACAAAAATGCTTCCTCCAACAACTCCTGCACCTTGACTTCCAATTTTGCCATGCTCGCTTTCCTACTTAAGGCATCTGCAACTACATTCGTTTTACCGGGCACATAATTGATTGTGCAGTTATAATCATCTAAAAGCTCCATCCACCGCCTTTGCCTCATATTCAACTCCTTTTGTGAGAACAAGTATTTCAAGCTCTTGTGACCGGTAAACACCTCAAACTTGTTACCCCACAGATAATGCCTCCATTTCTTGAGTGCAAACACAATAGCCGCTAATTCCAAATCATGCGTCAAGTAGTTCAATTCATACGGCTTCGGTTTCCTAGAGGCATACGCAATCACTCTACCATTTTGCATCAACACACAACCCAATCCTTCATTCGAAGCATCGTTATAGATTACAAAACCTTGACTCTCTTTAGGCAATACAAGAACAGATGCGGTAGTCAATCTTTTCTTCAACTCTTGGAAGCTGTTCTCACATTTATCATCCCACACGAACTTTGTTTTCTTTTGAGTGAGCTTTGTAAGCGGTCCTGCAATCTTAGAGAAATCCTTCATGAATCTCTGATAATAGCCGGCTAGACCAAGAAAACTCCGAACCTCTGAAATATTTTCCGGCTTCTTCCAAGACATCACCGTTTCTATCTTTGCTAGATCCATTGCTATTCCCTCTTGGGATATGATATGCCCCAAAAATGCAATCTGCTGCAACCAAAATTCACACTTGTTAGACATTGCATACAATTGATGCTCCCCAAGTTTCTACAGTACCAATCGTAGATGTTGTTCATGCTCAGCCTTGGATTTCCAGTATACCAAAATATCATCAATGAAGATCACCACAAATTGGTCCAAGTAGGGTTGAAACACCCTGTGCATCAAGTCCATAAAAGCTGCAGGGGCATTGGTTAGTCCAAACGGCATCACCACATATTCATAATGCCCATATCTTGTCCTGAAAGACGTTTTAGGCACATCCTCCTTTTTGATCCGCAACTGATAGTACCCTTGCCTTAAGTCGAGCTTCGAATACACTTTGGCTCCTTGAAGTTGTTCAAACAACTAGTCGATCAGTGGAAGTGGGTATTTATTCTTGACAGTCACTTGGTTCAATCCTTGGTAATCGATGCATAGCCTCAACGTTTCATCTTTCTTCTTCACAAATAGGACTGGTGCACCCCACGGAGAACAACTTGCTTGAACAAACCCTTTCTTCAACAATCCTTGCAATTGGTCCTTCAATTCTTGTAGCTCGGTTGGTGCCATACGATAGGCAGCTTTAGATATCGGCTGGGTGCCAGTCAGTAACTCTATAATGAACTCGATCTCTCGATTTGGGGGTAAATCGGACAATTCTTCTGGAAACACATCCGCATAGTCTTTGATCACTGGTATCTCCTCCAACTTAGCTTTGTCCGACGACTTGTTGATGAGGTAAGCTAAGTATCCACTACACCCTTTTCTCAAGGACTTCACTGCTTTCTTAGATGAAATGATAGAACTCCCGGTGAAATCTCTTCGACCCATTACCTCCAGTATTGGTTGACCAAGTACCCGGAACGTTACAATCTTCGTCCGGCAATCTAGTTGAACATGATGCTTTACCAACCAGTCCATCCCTAAGATGACCTCATAGTCTCGAAAAGGTAATACAATAAGATTGGCTGAGAATTCCCTATCCTTAATTTGGATTTTACATGCTTTACAAGCTGAGCTAGTAACAAGTTTAGAATCCATCGGAGTACCAACTTCTACTTCGTAAGGCACACATACAACTCGTAGTTTCACACGTTGCACACATAAGGGAGTAATAAATGAATGAGTAGCACCAAGATCAATTAGCACCCTAATAGGTTGATTCAGTATGAAGAATGTACCTTCAACAACAGCAGTCTCCTCTGGAAGCTCCTCGCACTCAATAGCATAAGCTCGAGCCTGAACTCTAGGAACTGGAGTCTTGCCTCTACCAGCTGGTTTAACCTGATTCTGTCATGCTTGCCATTTAGGGCAATCCTTGATCTAATGCTGATCATACCACATCTCACACATCGTCCTAACTTCTTCCAGCACTGGGCCTCAGTATGCCCCTTCTTGTCACAGTAAGAACAGTTGATGGACTGAGTAGCAGGTGAACTACCTGTGGATCCGCGGGTAGAAGAGGCTGATGGCGCTTTAGTCGGGCCATGGTTATTCACTGGTCTGTTCTGGCTCTTGCTGACTATGACTCTGGATCTGGAATTTCCGCTGTTGACATGAAGGCTAGTATGGTTTCTTGTTCGGCTGACTTGAACCGGCTCTATCAAGTTTGCTCTTCTCAACTCGGGAAGCAGCAGCAAAGAGAGCAGAATAGGTATCGAAGTCATGTGAAGCCAGTTGGTCCTGAATCTCTGGCCTCAATCCAGTAGTAAATTTCCACATCTTCGCCTCCAGAGTACTAACCATGTATTGAGCATAGCGGGACAGTCGGTCAAAACGAGCCTCGTACTAGGCCACCGTCATGTTACCCTGGGTCAAGTGCATGAACTCCTCAATCCGCCTCTGCCTAGAAACTGCAGGTACATATTTTTCCTTGAATGCCATAACGAAATTACCCCACAAGCGAGTTGTCTGATCAGTTTCCCACAGAGCCTCCACAGTGTGCCACCAATACTCAGCATCCCCGTGCAACAGAAACACAACAAACTCCACATTTTCTTCATCAGTATAATCAAGTGGCATGAAAATCCTCTCGATCTTAGACAGCCAAGCCTCCGCTTTCTCATCATCAGCTTCCCTGTGTAATTTGCACGGCCGAAAGTCAAGGAACTCCCTCATTCTGCTATGTCTCCCATGGTTACCATCATTCCTGTTGTTATTGTTGTTGGCTTCACGAGCATCTTGATGTTCCATCACTCATGACACATGATCCATAGCATTTGCCATCATGTTAAACAAAGCTATGCCGGGATTAGTTTGATAAGCATCACCGGTCTCTTGAGGTTCACCGCTCCTATTAGTAGTGCGGGTACTAGGGCCAGCCATCTATAGGCACAGATTACGATGCACAATTTATTGAAATACGACCAACAGGAATTTAATGCATAAGATATGCAATGTAATACAGATACATAATTCCAGAAATAATTAAGACATGTTAATCACTTAAGCACATAGAACATAGAAGGCACAATTAACATTATCACACAATAACATATAGACAAGTCATCATAGTTATCTTAGGGCTCTACCCATGGTCTGGGCTAATGCCTAGTTAGCAAACTAAGCTCTGATACCATTCTTTCCTATAAGGTGTCACTCCCCAACCCGGCCTATAAAAGTTAGACTAGGGTTTCCATTTCGTGCTTACCCGTCCGATTTAGCCCCAAGTCAACTCAAAATCAATCTCAAACCATGCATCAATTAATTCACACACCCTCAAGTATTCAAAACAGTCCACACAACATCCCAATGCCACAATCCCAAGCATTCAACACAACGAGAGAAGCTACAATAATTTTTCTAAGCATATCACTAAGTGAAACCCTCACTGCAATGGGCTGTTTTCTCACTATCATTAAGGCAAGCAAAAAATCTCCAATTCCAATAAATAAGATGTCAAATTAAAGCTTAAGAAGTGAACTAAATTCAGAAACAAACCTCGCATCATTTGGAGTTTGGGTTCAATAGTTATAGCCAAAATAGTGAGATTGCACAAAATTGTCCAGATTTGCACACATTTCAATACTTGTCGTTTTTTAGGTCCTTAGGGTCAAATTTAGCCTTAGTCCATTTCTGACAAAAATTTCCACAACTGAAACATCTAGCAGAAAACCAAATTTCATGCATTTTGGATATCATTTACTAATTCAAAACTGGTTCGTTCCACTGAATCAGTGAATCTGCCAACACCTGCTTCATTTTTCCAGATTTTCCAGATTTGGACACATTTTAATGATTTGCCATTTTGAGGACATTAGATTCCAAATTATCTTTGGCCTATTTCTGGGAAAAATGTTTAGAACTGGCAAAACTAGTTACCTGCACATTTTTACGCATTTTCAACATCATTTGCCTAGCCAAAATCATCTCGCACCAACAAGACAGAAAGCTGTCACAAACCCGATTTCATCTATCATAAACTTCTAGCCCAAAATCTTGCCATGCATGGTTATAAAAGCTTATAAACACACATATATCTCAAGTACAGAAGTAAAGACAAACATTTAAGAGCATGCATGTGGTTTTTTTTGAAGGATTTTCAAGAAGTTTTAGCCCTCACCTTAGCAAAACAACAAGAAGATGCACAGGATTTTGATGAAGCACAAGGTTGTCTCCTTTCCTTGCTTAGCCGAGACACCAACTTTTATTTTCTCTATTTTTCCTAGCTTAGTGACCAAGTTCTTAGTAGGTGCATGTGGTTAGAACAAGAAGAAAAGAAATGGAAGCTAGCAAACTCACCTAGGCCGAAATGGCTGTTCAAAGAGCTTGCATGTGTGATTCTTGCAACTTAGCTTGCTTAGTCGAGCTTCTTAGCTTCTAGCTTGTCTTGATGATCCATGGAATGATGAAGATGAGCTATGGAGTATATGAACTTAGCCAATGCCGAGAGAGAGAAGAATGAGAGGGAGAGAGAGAAATGTGAGGAAATGAGAGAAATGAAGGAAAAATGAAGGCTTTTGCAAAATTTGAAGCATGTGTCAGCTTTGAGACTTGCAATTCAGATTTTTGTGTCTTCAAGAAGCATTTTGAAATTCCTAGCAAGGGCAAGGAGCTTATGTCGAGATTGGTGGAGCTTTGGAGAGTTTTGAGCTAATTTTTTTTATGCATTTGTGTCATAACTTGTCATAGAATTGTCTAGAATAAATTTTCAATTGAGCAAGCAAGCCTAAATGCCACAAGGTGGTCGGCCAAGGCATGAAAATGCTGAATTTTTGTCATCTATTAGAGTATTATTTAATTGTGTGTTTGAAAGTGCAAATGAATAAGGAATAAATAATAAAGAATGTCTAACTTTTTGTAAGATTTTGTCTTCTAGTGGGTTGAATTAGTAATTTAATATTGGTTAGTGGAATTTGTAGGATTAATTATTGATCTAGTGCTTCATGTAAGATGTTTTCTTGATTAGCGTGAGGGCACACTTTCTTAGGTCTAGGGCACGCACTACGAGGTAGGGCCCGAACTACGAGACGAATGCACTTTTTTCCAAGTAAATGCACGCGACCCTAAATGAATGCACTTAATTCAATGCAAGGCACATAAAACGAAACACAATTCTTAAACCTAGGTCAAGGCACGCAAATCTAGGTTAGTGCACATGAACGAGGTATCACACGTAAATCGAGGTCGGGCCTCACAACAGGTCCATGACAAAGTCCATTGTTATATGTTCCCATTTCCATTGAGGAATTTCCAACGGTTGAAGTAAACCTGCTGGTCGTTGATGTTCCGCTTTGACTCTCTGACATGTCAAACACCGTGCCACAAACTCCGCAATCTTTATCTTCATGTTATCCCACCAATAGTGTTGCTTCAAATCCCAGTACATCTTTGTTCCGCCAGGGTGAACAGTGTATCTTGAGTTATGGGCTTCTTCAAGAATCTTCTTTTTCAACTCTGGATCATTAGGAACACAAATCCGATTCCTAAACCTCCAAATACCATCATCATGAAACTTGAAATCTGTGTTGCATTCTTTAATCTTCAGAAACTGTTGATCCTTCTGTTTTGCCTCTCGTAATTCAGACAACAAGGTCGATTGAACTTGTGTAGTGGCAAATAGTAACCCCTTTTGAGTCAATTGTGGTTTCCACAAGAATGCTTCCTTTAACAACTCTTGCACCTTGACTTCCAGTTTTGCCATGCTCGCTTTCCGACTTAAGGCATTTGCAACTACATTTGCTTTACCGGGCACATAATTGATTGTGCAATTATAATCATCCAAAAGCTCCATCCACCGCCTTTGCCTCATGTTCAACTCTTTTTGTGAGAACAAGTATTTCAAGCTCTTGTGATCAGTAAATACCTTGAACTTGTTACCCCACAGATAGTGCCTCCATTTCTTGAGCGCAAGCACGATAGCTGCTAACTCCAAATCATGCGTCGGGTAATTCATTTCATACGGCTTCGGTTTCCTAGAAGCATACGCAATTACGCTACCATTTTGCATCAACACACAACCCAGTCCTTCGTTCGAAGCATCGCTATAGATTACAAAACCTTGACTCCCTTCAGGCAATGCAAGAACAGGTGCAATAGTCGATCTTTTCTCCAATTCTTGGAAACTGTTCTCACACTTATCATCCCACACGAACTTTGTTTTCTTTTGAGTGAGCTTTGTAAGCGGTCATGCAATCTTTGAGAAATTCTTCACGAACCTCCGATAATAGCCGGCTAGACCAAGAAAACTTCGAACCTCCATAACGTTTTCCAGCTTCTTCCAAGACATCACTGCTTCTATCTTTGCTGGATCCACTGTTATTCCCTCTTGGGATATGATGTGCCCTAGAAATGCAATCTGTTGCAACCAAAATTCACATTTGCTAAACTTTGCATACAATTAATGCTCTCGAAGTTTCTGCAGTACCAACCGCAGATGTTGTTCGTGCTCAGCCTCGGATTTCGAGTATACCACAATATCATCAATGAAGATCACCACAAATTGGTCCAAGTAGGGTTGAAACACCCTATGCATCAAGTCCATAAAAGGTGCAGGGACATTAGTTAGCCCTAATGGCATCACCACATATTCATAATGCCCATATCTCGTCCTGAAAGCCGTTTTAGGCATATCCTCCTTTTTGATCCACAACTGATAGTACCCTTGCCTCAAGTCGAGCTTCGAATACACTTTGGCTCCTTGAAGTTGATCAAACAACTCGTCGATCAGTGGAAGTGGGTATTTATTCTTGACGGTTACTTAGTTCAATCCTCGATAATCGATGCATAGCCTCAACGTTCCGTCTTTCTTCTTTACAAATAGGACTGGTGCATCCCACAGAGAAGAGCTTGGTTGAACAAACCCCTTCTTCAACAATCCTTGCAATTGGTCCTTCAGTTCTTGTAGCTCGGCTGGTGCCATACGATAGGGAGCTTTAGATATCAGCTGGGTGCTAGACAGTAATTCTATAATGAACTCGATCTCCCGATTTGGGGGTAAACCGGGCAATTCTTCTGGAAACACATCCGCATAATCTTTAATCACTGGCATCTCCTCCAACTTAGCTTTGTCCGACGGCTTGTTGATGAGGTAAGCTAAGTATCCACTACATCCTTTTCTCAAGGACTTCACTGCTTTCATAGATGAAATGATGGAACTCCCGGTGAAGTCTCTTCGATCCATTACCTCCAATATTGGTTGACCAGGTATCTGGAATGTTACAATCTTCGTCCGGCAATCTAGTTGGGCATGATGCTTTGCCAACCAGTCCATCCCTAAGATGACTTCATAGTCTCGAAAAGGTAATACAATAAGATTGGCTGAGAATTCCCTATCTTTAATTTGGATTTTACATGCTTTACAAGCTGAGCTAGTAACAAGTTTAGAACCCATTGGAGTACCAACTTCTACTTCATAAGGCAAACATACAACTTGTAGTTTCACACGTTGCACACGTAAAGGAGTAATAAATGAATGAGTAGCACCTGGATCAATTAGCACCCTAACAGGTTGATTCAGTATCAAGAATGTACCTTCAACAACAGCGGTCTCCTCTGGAAGCTCCTCGCACTCAATAGCATAAGCTCGAGCCTAAATTCTAGGAATTGGAGCCTTGCCTCTACTAGCTGGTTTAACCTGATTTTGTCCTCCTTGCCATTTAGGGCAATCCTTGATCTGATGCTGATCACTGCCACACCGCACACATCGTCCTGACTTCTTCTAGCACTGGGCCTCGGTATGACCCTTCTTATCACAGTAAGAACAGTTGATAGACTGAGTAGCAGGTGAACTACCTATGGATCCGCAAGTAGAAAAGGCTGATGGTACTTTAGTAGAGCCACGGTTATTAACTGGTCTGTTCTGGCTCTGGCCCTAACTACGACTCTGGCTTTGAAATTTCCTCTATTGACTTGGAGGCTGGTATGGTTTCTTGTTCGGCTGGCTCGAACCGGCTCTATCAAGTTTCCTCTTCTCCACTAGGGAAGCAGCATCAAGGAGAGCATAATAGGTATCGAAGTCATGCGAAGCCAACTGGTCCTGAATTTCTGGCCTCAACCCATTCGTAAATTTCCACATCTTCGCCTCAGGAGTACTGACCATGTATTGAGCATAACGGGATAGTCGGTCAAAACGAGCCTCGTACTGGGCCACCGTCATGTTACCCTGGTTCAAGTGCATGAATTCCTCAATCCGCCTTTGCCTGGAAACTGCAGGTACATATTTCTCCTTGAATGCCTTAACGAAATTACCCCACAAGCGAGGTGTATGATCAATTTCCCAAAGTGCATCCACAGTGTGCCACCAATGCTCAGCATCCCCGTGCAACAGAAACACAGCTAACTCCACCTTTTCTTCATCAGTATAGTCAAGTGGCCTGAAAATCCTCTTGATCTCAGATAGCCAAGCCTCTGCCTTTTCATCATCAGCTTTCCCATGGAATTTGGACGGGCGAAAGTCAAGGAACTCCTGCATTCTGCTATGTCTCCTATGGTTACCATCATTCCTGTTGTTGTTGTTGTTGTTGTTTACTTCACGTGCATCTTGACGTTCCATCACTCGCGACACAGGATCCATGGCATTTGCCATCATATTAAACATAACCATGCCGGGATTAGTTTGACAAGCATCTCCGGTCTCTTGGGGCTTACCGCTCCTATTAGTAGTGCGGGTACTAGGGCCAGCCATCTATAGGCATAGATTACGATGCATAATTTATTGGAATATGAAAAGACAAGAATTTAATGCATAAGGTATGCAATGTATAATTTTATATAGATACACAATTCTAAAAACAGTTAAGATGTGTTAATCACATAAACACATAGAACATAGAAGGCACAATTAACATTATCACACATAAACAAGTCATCCTAATAACCTTAGGGCTTCTACCCATGGTCCGAGAGTTAAACCCGACTTAAGCAATCTAAGCTTTAATACCATTCTTCTATTAGGTGTCACGCCCCAACCCGACCTATAAAGGTTAGACTAGGGTGTGATCTAAGCATTCAAGTCATATCACGTACTTAATCGTTCATGAAAATTTAACACTTAACGTTTTAGCCTAAACTCCATAAATTCTCCGAAAAATCGGCAGCATAACGGCTGTAATTGGGTTCCTTAGTTTGACCTAATTTTCTAAAGACCTCAAAATTTCCAATCTCAATTTCATTTCTAACTAAGATTACTATTTATCACCAATCGAAATGCCTACTAGTTAACTCGAGGTCTCGTTTGATTAAAAACCTAGCATAATACTATGTCTCGTTTGTTTGTTAATCCTTGTTACAAAAGTACCTGTTGATCTTAGCTTAACAATGAGCACCTGCTTAAGATTGGATAGATTCATTTTACTTAATCCTTACCTGATACTTCATAATCCTGTGATAGATACTAGTCAATAGCGATAACAAAAATGACCATAGTAGTGACTATCTAGTTATGATCAGTACAAGCCAAAATTAGACCCCAAATTACAACGGGGGTCATTTACAATACAATAACAAGCAACATAAGAAATGAAATAGTCTTCAAGCAACATATCGTTCACAAAGTGGCCATAGTCAAGTAAGGCATGTAGGGTAAGCAATCATTCCAAGGAATCATCATTCGGCACGTTGTTCTCGGGTACCTGTTCTTGGTCATCTTCACTTGAGATGATAAAAGAGGGTGAGTCCTTATGAACTCAGCAAGGGGGAACGAGAAATATGTTTTGAAACTCATTTTCCGGTTCAACTTATGAAAACCTTTTTTCAAGCATGACATTATATCACAAGTAAGTACATAATGCAATGTAAAAATAAAAGAACACAATTACCCGTCTTGTCTTTCCTCCCCGAGGTCCTTTAGGAACCAAGCGAGAGTACTTATACACATAGTGAAAAGGATACGGTGAGCTTTTGCTCTCAGTTCATTTCCAATATCAATTGTTGCGGCCGACTTCAAATCATCCCCTTATCACGCCAAATGGGTGTACTCCGGATGTACCCTGAAATCCTACGACCTAACTCTCCGAGGAAGTCTAGCCCCCAAGCGAGAGAGGGAATTGGACAATGGTAGTCACGGTTGCACCGGCAAGCCCGATGCCGCCCGGTGTGCGTGAACGCTACCACGCCAGAATGAAAGGTTGCAACCTTGTATGCAATGCACATTTATGACATTTAATATATCACATTAGGAGGACAACAAAGTAGGTTGCCTCCGAGCAGTCATAAGATTGCACATTGACAAGTAAACATGCGAGGCACGATATGACAAGTAATTTCAATTGTAAAGCACATGGAGTAATATGAATATTAAACGGACAGCCATATAACTCATGTAAATCAAGTCATATAACTCATTTCGAAGTTCATGTAATCAAATAATAAGATTATTCAACAAGCAACGACATCTACGTAGGACCGGGTGCAAGAAAGGCCTACTTGTCAACATGTAATCATCGAAATCATGTTTAGGGCTATGAGGGCAACTATGGGAAGCCTACTAATTACATAATTAAACACGATATTCATAGGATCAACACTTAGCGAGTTTACCTAGTCATTAGGGTTTCAATTCACGCTCACCTGTGCGATTAAGCCCTAAGTTGTCACGTAATTAAACTCAAGCCATGTATTGATTAATTCAAACACCCTCAAGCATTCAAAACAGTCTACACAACATCCCAATGCCACAATCCCAAGCATTTAATACAACGAGAAGTTACAATAATTTTCAAGGAAAATCACTAGTGGAAAACCTCACTGCAAGGGTCTGTTTTCTCACAATCATTGGGACAAGCAAACAAACTCTAATTCCAGTTAAAAAAAATGTCAAATTAAATCTTAAGGAGTGAACTAAATCTAGAAACAAACCTTGCATCATTTGGAGTTCGGGTTCAAGAGTTATAGCCAAAACAGTGAGACTACGCAAAACTGTCTATATTTGCACACATTTCAATACTTGTCGGTTTTAGGGCCTTAGGGTCAGATTTAGCCTTAGTCCATTTCTGACAAAAATGTCCAAAACTGAATAAGCTAGCCGCACACCAAATTTCGTACATTTTGGATATCATTTACTAAGTCAAAACTGGGTCGTTCTACAAGAACAGTGAATCTGCCAAAAGCTGCTTCATTTTCCCAGATTTTCCAGATTTGGACACATTTTGATAGTTTTCCATTTTGAGGACCTTATAATCAAAATTAGCTTTGGCCTATTTCTGTGAAAAATTCTCAGAACTGGCAAAACGAGTAACCTACCAATTTTCACTCATTTTCAACCTCATTTACCTGGTCAAAATCACCTCGCACCAATAAGACAGAAGACTGTCCCATATGCGATTTCATCTATCATCACATTCTAGCCAAATATCTTGCCATGAATGTTTACAAAAGCTGATGAACACACATATATCACAAGTACAGAGGTAGAAATAGACATTCAAAGGCATGCATGTGGTTTTTTTAAAGCTTTTTAAGAAGTTTTAGCCCTCACCTTAGCAAGACAACAAAGAAGATGTACATACTCTTGATGAGGCACAAAGTCGACCTTTTTCCTTGCTTAGCCGAGAGACCACTTGAGATTTCTCTAATTTCCTAGCTTAGTAACCAAATTCATAGTAGGTGCATGTGGTTAGAACAAGGAGAAGATGACATGGAAGCTAACAAACTCACCTAAGCCGAAATGAAGGTTCAATGAGCTTGCATGTGTGTCTATTGCATTCTAGCTTTGCTTGGTCGAGTTCCTAGTAGCTTGCATGTCTTGAAGAACCTTTGGATGAAGAACTTAAGCCATGGAGAGTAGAATTTCAGCTAGGGCCGAGAGAGAGAGAGAGAGAGAGAGAGAGAGAGAGAGTGAGTGAATGAGAGGAAATGAGAGAATGTGAGAAAGAATGAAGGCTTGAGGAATCTTTGATGCATGTGTCGGCCTAGGGCCTTGAAATATCATAATTTTGTGTCTTCAAGAAGCATGTTTGAATCATCCTAGCATGGGTATGGAGTGTGTCGAGAATGGTGGAGCTTTGGGTAGAGTTTTGAGCCAATTTTTTTAAGGCTTTGTGTCATAATATGTCATAGAATGTTTAGGAATAGAATTTGAAATTAAAATGCATGCACAAAGGCTCCTTGTGGTCGGCCAAGCTTGGGTTCAAATTTGAATTTTTTGTCTTGTTTGAGCATTATTTAATTGAGTGCTTGGAATGTGCAAAAGAATAAGGAATAAAGAATAAGAATGTCTAGCTTTTTCTGAGATTTTGTCTTCTAGTGAGTTGAATTAGCATTTTAACATTGGTTAGTAGAGTTTGTAGGATTAATTAATGATCTAGTGCTTCGTGTAAGATGCTTTCTTGATTAACGTGAGGGCACGCTTTCTTAGATTTGGGGCATGCACTACGAGAAGAATGCACGTTTCCCAAGTAAATGCATGCAACCCTAAATGTATGCATGTAATTCAATGCAAGGCACACAAAACGAAACACGATTCTTAAACCTAGGTTAAGGCACGCAAATCAAGGTTAGGGCAAACGAAATGAGGTATCGCATGCAAATCAAGGTCGGGCCTCACAACAGTCGAGCATGCTAGCTCCCACCATCGTAGATCTCGCAGAGAGCTTTCCAACAGTATGTTGTGCGTCGCGTAACTCCTTACGGATCAAAAGTTATGGGCACCGGAGCGATAGATACTTGGTTACAAGCCCCATGCCTTCGGTTTGCGGGCCGAGCCTCTACGTGAATTGAAATTTTCTTGCCCAAGGTTTCATGGGATTCAGTAATAGAAATGTGATGGATTAGGTTGTCGTCCTTTTCGCGGCTCACGACGTCCAATCCGGGACGGAAAAACAGCGCAAAAGAAGAAAAGTGTCCCAAAACTGATGAAAACGTTCGATTTTGGGCTCCGAAAACATGCGCTACCCGGCAAGCTTACTTCCCCTGTCGTAGAGCTCTTGGAGAGCTTTTCAACGGTATGCTGTGCGCCGTGTAACTTCTTACGGATAAAAAGTTATGGGCACCAGAGCGACGGATACCTTGTCACAAGCCCCATGCACTCAGTTTGCGGGCCTAGCCTCTATGTGAAGTGAAGCTGTCTTGCCCAAGGTGCCACGGGATTCGATAATAGAATTGTGATGGATTAGGTTGTCGTCCTTTTTGCGGTGCACAACGTACGATCCAGGACGGAAAAATAACGCAAAGAAGAAAACTGTCCCAAAACTGATGAAAACGTTCGATTTTGGGCTCCGAAAATAGATGCAGTCGAGCAGGCTTGTTGAACTCGTCGTAGAGCTCTCAGAGAGCTTTCCAACGGTATGTTGTGCACCGCGTAACTCCTTACGGATTAAAAGTTATAAGCACCGGAATGATGGATACCTGGTTATAAGCCCCATGCCCTTGGTTTGCGGGCCCTGCCTCTACCTGAAGTAAAGTTTTATTGCTCAAGGAGCCGTGTGATTCGGTAATAGAAATGTTATGGATTAGGTTGTCGTCCTTTTTGCGGCACACGATGTACGATCCGAGACGAAAAAACAGATCAAAAGAAGAAAAGTGTCCCGAAACTGATTAAAACGCTCAATTTTGGGCTCCAAAAATAGGCACAACCGAGTAGGTTTGCTTCCCCGGTCGTAGAGCTCGCAGAGAGCTTTCCAACGGTATATTGTGCGCCGCGTAACTCCTTACGGATCAAAAGTTATGGGCACCGAAGCGACGGATACCTGGTCACAAGCCCCACTCCCTCGGTTTGCGGGCCCAGCCTCTACGTGAAGTGAAGTTGTCTTGCCCAAGGTGCTGTAGGATTCGTTAATAGAAATGTGATGGATTATGTTGTCGTCCTTTTCGCGGCTCACGTCGTACGGCCCGGTATGAAAAAACAGCGCAAAAGAAGAAAACTGTACCGAAATTGATGAAAACATTCAATTTTGGGCTCCGCAAACAGGCGCAGCAAAGCAGGCTTGCTGACCCCGTCGTAGAGCTCTCAAAGAGATTTCCAACTGTATGTTGTGTGTCGTGTAACTCCTTACGGATCAAAAGTTATGGGCATCGGAGCGACAGATACTTGGTTACAAGCCCCACGCCCTCGGTTTACGGGCCCAGCCTCTACCTGAAGTGAAAATTTATTACCCAAGGAGCCGTGGGATTCGGTAATAGAAATTTGATGGATTAGGTTATCGTCCTTTTAGCGGGACACGACGTACGATCCGGGACGGAAAAACTTCGCAAAAGAAGAAAATTGTCCCGAAATTGAAGAAAACGTTCGATTTTGGGCTCCGAAAATAGGCAGAGCCGAGCAGGCTTGCTTCCCCGTCGTAGAGCTCCCGGAGAGCTTTCCAACGGTATGTTGTGCGCAGCGTAACTCCTTACAGATCAAAAGTTATTGGCACCTGAGCGACGGATACCTGGTCATAAGCCCTACGCCCTCGGTTTGTGGGCCCAGCCTCTACATGAAGTGAAGTTGTCTTGCCCAAGGGGTCGTTGGATTCGGTAATAGAAATGTGATAGATTAGGTTTTCATCCTTTTCGCGACTCACGACGTACGATCCGGGACGGAAAAACAGCACAAAAGAAGAAAAGTGTCCCAAAACTAATGAAAACATTCAATTTTGGGCTCCGAAAATAGGGACAGCCGAGCAGGCTTGCTGCCCCCGTCATAGAGCTCTCAGAGAGCTTTTCAACGGTATGCCGTGCACCACATAACTCGTTACGGATCAAAAGTTATAGGCACCGGAGCGACGGATACCTGGTTACAAGCCCCACACCCTCGGTTTGCGGGCCCAGCCTCTATGTGAAATGAAGTTGTCTTGCCCAAGGTGCCATGGGATTCGATAATAGAAATGTGATGGATTAGGTTGTCGTCCTTTTCGCTGCTCACGACGTACGATCCGGGATGGAAAAACAACGCAAAAGAAGAAAAGTGTCCCGAAACTGATGAAAACGTACAATTTTGGGCACCGAAAATAGCCGCAGTCGAGTAGGTATGCTACCACCGTCATAGAGCTCTCAGAGAGCTTTCCAACGGTATGTTGCGACTGGGGCACCAAGCTTGCTCGGCTGCCCCTATATTCGGAGCCCAAAATCGAATGTTTTCATTAGTTTCGGGGCACTTTTCTTCTTTTGCGCTGGTTTTCGACCCGGATCGTTCGTCGTGAGCCGCGAAAAGGATAAAAACCTAATCCATCACATTTCTATTATTGAATCCCACGGCACCTCATGCAAGACAACTTCACTTCACGTAGAGGCTAGGCCCGCAAACAGAGGGCGTGGGGCTTATGACCAGGTATCCGTTGCTCCGGTGCCCTTAACTTTTGATCTGTAAGGAGTTAAGCGACGCACAACATACTGTTAGAAAGCTCTCTTAGAGCTCTACAATGGGGGCACCTAGCCTGCTCGATTGTGCCTATTTTCGGATCCCAAAATCAAACATTTTCATAAGTTTTGGGACACTTTTCTTCTTTTACGCTGTTTTTTCGTCCTGGATCGTATGTCGTGAGCTGCAAAAAGGACGACATCTTATTCCATCACATTTCTATTACCGAATCCCATGGCTCCATGGGCAATAAAACCTCACTTCAGGTAGAGGCTGGGCCCGCAAACCGAGGGCGTGGGGCTTGTAACCAGGTATCCGTCGCTCCGGTGTCTATAACATTTGATCCGTCCCTCTAAAAAGCTAGCAACGGAGGGATACCTTCGTATAGCTAGTTAGCAGGATGAGGTCTCATTCGTTAACGGAATTAACCAGACAAATCGCTCTACCAACTAAGAACGACCATGCACTACCACCCATAGAATGAAGAAAGAGCTCTTAGTCTATCAATCCTTACTATGTTTGGACTTGGTAGGTTTCCTCGTGTTGAGACAAATTAAGCCGCAGGCTCCACTCCTAGTGGTACCCTTCCGTCAGTTCCTTTAAGTTTCAGCCTTGCGACCATACTCCCCCCAGAACCCAAAAACTTTGATTTCTCATAAGGTGCTGGCAGAGTCCTAAAAGCAACATCCGTCGATCCCTAGTCGGCATCGTTTATGGTTGAGACTAGGACAGTATCTGATCGTCTTCGATCCCCCAACTTTCGTTCTTGAATAATGAAAACATCCTTGTCAAATACTTTCACAGTTGTTCGTCTTTCATAAATCCAAGAATTTTACCTGTGACTATGAAATTTGAATGCCCCCAACTGTCCCTATTAATCATTACTCTGATCCTGAAGGCCAACTCAATAGGATCGAAATCCTATAATGTTATCCTATGCTAATGTATACAGAGCGTAGGCTTGTTTTGAGTACTCTAATTTCTTCAAAGTAACAGCGCTGGAGGCATGACCTGGCCAGTTAAGGCCAGGACCGCATCGCCGGCAGAAGGGACAAGACGATCGGTGCATACTTGAGTCGGACCTGGAATTACCGCGGCAGCTGGCACCAGACTTGCCCTCCAGTGGATCCTCGTTAAGGGATTTAGATTGTACTCATTCCAATTACCAGACGCTTTGAGCCCGGTATTGTTATTTATTGTCACTACCTCCCTGTATTAGGATTGGGTAATTTGCGCGCCTACTGCCTTTCTTGGACGTGGTAGCCATTTCTCAAGCTCTATCTCCGAAATCGAACCCTAATTCTCTGTCACCCGTCACCCGTCACCCATCACCGCCATGGTAG
Source organism: Ehretia macrophylla (assembly GCA_037974665.1). NCBI lineage: Eukaryota > Viridiplantae > Streptophyta > Magnoliopsida > Boraginales > Ehretiaceae > Ehretia > Ehretia macrophylla. The sequence continues at coordinate 39,573,620 of CM075776.1, read as the reverse complement.
GCCACTATCCTACCATCGAAAGTTGATAGGGTAGAAATTTGAATGATGTGTCGCCGGCACGAGGGTCGTACGATCCATCGAGTTATCATGAATTATCGCAGCAACGGGCAGAGCCCGCGTCGACCTTTTATTTAATAAATGCTTCCCTTCCAAAAGTCGGGGTTTGTTGCACGTATTAGCTCTAGAACTACTACGGTTATCCGAGTAGTAGATACCATCAAACAAACTATAACTGATTTAATGAGCCATTCGCAATTTCACAGTCTGAATTAGTTCAGACTTACACATGCATGGCTTAATCTTTGAGACAAGAATATGACTATTGGCAAGATCAACCAGGTAGCATTCCTCACTGACGTAGGCATCGCACGAGGCACATCGTCCCCTAAGGGTCGACGGCACGAGACGAGCGCACGATCGTCGTACGCGATTAGCGACGAACACTGATTTCGGGCAAAGAGAGGACAAGAACCCTACACCGTCGTGGTATGCCACATCCGAGAGATCTAGCGCTGCCCCACAGGCCACGTGTGCTGCACTTTTTGGAGTGAGTAGCGTGGAACACGAGACGTGCTTAGGGGTTCGCCCCACATCGTCCATGGAGGCAGACGCAAGGCAAAAGATGGACGATGTGACTTTAGACTGCCTTCTTTGTAGGTATGCAACATAGGAAATCGACCGACAGACCGAGGCAAAAAAAGCACTCGGCCCGCGAATAAAAAGACAAGCAGGGGCGGACATCGCTGGTCAAGCAGGGATCCAATCGACACATACAAGCCAACCACTACTCATGCGCTATCACGTTCGCTATGCCCAGACCACCAAGCCAATAACTGGCTCAGCATCTAGGCAAACGAAGCCCTTCAAGCAGACGGAACTGGTGAGATGGCCTGAGAATGCACCGCTAGGCACGAACAATTTCTGAGGGACAAAGGATAAGGGATGGGAACGGCATGAGGTGCATGACCAGGCCGCACGTCACAAGCTTAGGAGGCTACTTCATGGTGCCCGTCCAAGCACCGAGTGCACGCACTTGAGGTACCAGCCGAAAGCGCACTTCAAGCCCCCGCGGTGCTTGGATCGCCACGACACTAGACCATGTCCGTCTCATTATGACTTAGCGAGGAATATGGCATCGTGTGCTAGGCGATTCGTGCATTGTGCACGCCCATAGGAACACACCGTCGGACGGCTACGAGGCAGTACAGTGCTTGGATCGCCACGACATTGAAGCTCTAGCCATCGTCTCATCGCAACGCTCACGTCGTCACTTAACGAAAGCCAAGGCCGTGTGCTAGGCGATTCGCGCATCACGCATGCCCCTACCGTCCCCCTGTATACACCCGTATGCACGGAACGGGACAAGCAAACTTCCTTCCTGCCCACGCGGTGCTTGGATCACCACGACACTAGACAACGTCTGTCGCATTACGACTTAGCGAGGATCATGGCGTCGTTTGCTAGGCGATTCGCGCATCGTGTAGGCCCATAGGAACACACCGTCGGACGACTTCTCCTTCCTTAAAATGATAAGGTTCAATGGACTTCTCGCGATGTCGCGGGCAGCGAGCTGCCTACGTTGCCACGATCCGAACAATTCACCGGATCATTCAATCAGTAGGAGTGATAAGCAGTGTTCACAAAGGGCAGGGACGTAGTCAACACGAGCTGATAACTCGCGCTTACTTGGAATTCCTCGTTTAAGACCAACAATTGCAATGATCTATCTCCATCACGATGAAATTTCAAAGATTACTTGGGCATGTCGGCCAAGGCTATAGTCTCGTTGAATACATCAATGTAGCGCACGTGCAGCCCAGAACATCTAAGGGCATCACAGACTTGTTATTGCCTCAAACTTCCGCGGCCTAAAAGGCCGTAGTCCCCCTAAGAAGCTAGCTGCAGAGGGATACCTTCGCATAGCTAGTTAGTAGGCTGAGGTCTCGTTCGTTAACAGAATTAACCAGACAAATCACTCCATCAACTAAGAACGATTATGCACTACCACCCATAGAATCAAGAAAGAGCTCTTAGTCTGTCAATCCTTACTATGTATGGACCTGGTAAGTTTCCCCGTGTTGAGTCAAATTAAGCCACAGGCTCCACTCCTAGTGCTGCCCGTCCGTCAATTCCTTTAAGTTTTAGCCTTATGACCATACTCCCCCTGGAACCCAAAAACATGAAGAGGCTGATGGTGCTTTAGTCGGGCCACAGTTATTAACTGGTCTGTTTTGGCTCTGGCCCTGACTGCGACTCTGACTCTGGAATTTCCTCTGTTGACCTGGAGGCTGATATGGTTTCTTGTTTGGCTGACTCAAACTGGCTCTGTCGAGTTTCCTCTTCTCAACTCGGGAAGCAGCAGCAAGGAAAGCAAAATAGGTATCGAAGTCATGTGAAGCCAACTGGTCCTGAATTTCTAGCCTCATCCCATTCATAAATTTCCACATCTTCGCCTCAGGGGTATTGACCATGTATTGAGCATAACGGGATAGTCGGTCAAAACGAGCCTCGTACTGGGCTACCGTCATGTTACCCTGGTTCAAGTGCATGAAATCCTCAATCCGCCTCTACCTGAAAACTGCAGGTACATATTTCTCCTTGAATGTCTTAACGAAATTACCCCACAAGCGAGGTGTATGATCTGTTTCCCAAAGTGCCTCCACGGTGTACCACCAATGCTCAGCATCCCCGTGCAACAGAAACACAGCGAACTTCACCTTTTCTTCATCAGTATAGTCAAGTGGCCTGAAAATCCTCTCGATCTCAGACAGCCAAGCCTCTGCCTTTTCATCATTAGCTTCCCCATGGAATTTGGACGGGCGAAAGTCAATGAACTCCCTCATTCTGCTATGTCTCCCATGGTTACCATCATTCCTGTTGTTGTTGTTGTTCGCTTTACGTGCATCTTGACGTTCCATCACTTGTAATACGCGATCCATGGCATTCGCGATCATGTTAAACATAGCCATGCCGGGATTAGTTTGATAAGTATCTCTGGTCTCTTGGGGCTCACCGCTCCTATTAGTAGTACGGGTACTAGGGCTAGCCATCTATAGTCACAGATTACGATACACAATTTATTGGAATATGACAAACAAGAATTTAACGCATAAGATATGCAACATATAATTTCACATGAACACACAACTTTTGAAACAGTTAAGACATGTTAATCACATAAGCACATAGACCATAGAAGGCATAATTAACATTATCACACATTAACAAGTCATCCTAATAACCTAAGGGCTTCTACCTATGGTCCGAGAGTTAAACCCGGCTTAAGCAATCTAAGCACTGATACCATTTCTCTAGGGTGTCACGACCCAACCCGACCTATAAATGTTAGACTAGGGTGTGATCTAATCATTCAAGTCATATCACGTACTTAATCGTTCATGAAAGTTTAACACTTAACATTTTAACCTAAACTCCACGAATTCTCTGAAAATCCGGCAGCATAATGGCTATAATTGGGCTATTTAGTTTGACCTAATTTTCTAAATGTCTCAAAACTTTCAATCTCAAATTCATTTCCAACTAAGATTACTATTTATCATCAATTGAAACACCTACTAGTTATCTCGAAGTCTCCTTTGATTAATAACCTAGCATGATACTATGTCTCGTTTGTTTGTTAATCCTTGTTACAAAAGTCCTTGTTGATCTTAGCTTAACAATGAGTACCTGCTTAAGATTGGATAAATTCATTTTACTTAATCCTTACCTGATACTTCATAATCCTATGATAGATACTAGTCAATAGCGATAGCAAAAACGACCATAGTTGTGTCTATTTAGTTATGATCAGTACAAGCCAAATTAGACCCCAAATTACAACGGGGGTCATTTACAATACAATAACAAGCAACATAAGAAATGAAACAGTCTTCAAGCAACATATCAGTCACAAAATGGCCATAGTCAAGCAAGGCACGTAGGGCAAGCAATCATTCCAAGGAATCATCATTAGGCACGTTGTCATTGGGTACCTGTTCCTGGTCTTCTTCACCTGAGATGATAAAAGAGGGTGAGTCCTTATGAACTCAACGAGGGGGAACGAGAAATAAGTTTTGAAACTCATTTTTCGGTTCAATTTATGAAAACCCTTTTGCAAGCATGACATTATATCACAAGTAAGTACATAATGCAATGTAAAAATAAAAGAACACAATTACCCGTCTTGTCTTTCCTCCCCGAGGTCCTTTAGGAACCAAGCGAGAGTACTTATACACATAGTGAAAATAATACGGTGAGCTTTTGCTCTCAGTTCATTTCCACTATCAGTTGTTGCGACCGACTTCAAATCATCCCCTTATCACCCCAAATGGGTGTACTCCGGATGTACCCCGAAATTCTACGACCCAACTCTCCGAGGAAGTCTAGCCCCCAAGCGAGAGAGGGAATTGGACAATGGTAGTCACGGTTGCACCGGCAAGCCCGATGCCACCCGGTGTGCGTGACCGCTCCCATGCCAGAATAAAAGGTTACAACCTTGTATGCAATGCACATTTATGACATTTAATATAACACATTAGGAGGACAACAAAGTAGGTTGCATTCGAGCAGTCAGAAGATTGCACATTGACAAGTAAACACGTGAGGCACAAACTGACATGTAATTTCACTTATAAAGCACATGGAGTTATATGAATATTAAACGGGCAGCCATGTAACGCATGTAAATCAAGTCATATAACTCATTTTGAAGTTCACATAACCAAATAATAAGATTATTCAACATGCAACGACATCTACGTGGGACCGGGTGCAAGAAAGGCCTACTTGTCAACATGTAATCATCGAAATCACATTTAGGGCTACAAGGGCCTACTAATCACATAATTAAACATGATATCCATAGGATCAACACTTAGCGAGTTTACCTAGTCACTAGGGTTTCAATTCGTGCTTGCTCGTGCGATTAAGCCCCAAGTCATCTCGTAATTAAACTCAAGCCATCCATTGATTAATTCAAACAACTTCAAGCATTCAAAACAGTCTACACAACATCCAAATGCCACAATCCCAAGCATTTAATACAACAAGAGAAGCTACAATAATTTTTCTAAGCATATCACCAGGTGAAACCCTCACTGCAATGGACTATTTTCTCACAATCTTTGACACAAGCAAACAAACTCCAAATCCAGTGAACAAGATGTCAAATTAAATTTTAAGGAGTGAACTAATTCAGAAACAAACCTCGCACCATTTGGAGTTCGGGTTCAAGAGTTATAGTCAAAACCGTAAGACTACACAAAACTATCCAGATTTGCACACATTTCAATACTTGTCGTTTTTTAGGGCCATAGGGTCAGATTTAGCCTTAGTCCATTTCTGACAAAAATTTCCAGAACTGAAAAATCTAGTAGCACACCAAATTTCATGCATTTTGGATATCATTTACGAAGTCAAAACTGGTTCGTTCTACAAGAATAGTGAATCTGCCAAAACCTGCTTCATTTTCCCAGATTTTCCAGATTTGGACACATTTTGATATTTTGCCATCTTGAGGACCTTAGAGTCAACATTAGCTTTGGCTTATGTCTACGAAAAATTATCAGAACTGGCAGAACTAGTCACCTACCAATTTTCATGCATTTTCAACATCATTTACCAGGTAAAAATCACCCCGCACCAACAAGACAGAAGACTGTCCCATACGCGATTTCATCTAACATCACATTCTAGCCAAATATCTTGTCATGCATGTTTACAAAAGCTCATGAACACACATATATCACAAGTACAGAAGTAAAGATAGACATTTAAAGGCATGCATGTGGTTTTTTGAAAGCTTTTCAAGAAGTTTGCGCCCTCACCTTAGCAAGACAACAAAGAAGATGCACAAACTCTTGAGGATGCACAAGATTGACTCTTTTCCTTGCTTAGCTGAGAGACCACTTGAGATTTCTCTAATTTCCTGGCTAAGTTACCATGTTCTTAGTAGATGCATGAGGTTAGAACAAGAAGAAAAGAAATGGAGGCTAACAAACTCACCTAAGCCAAAATGAATGTGCTATGAGCTTGCATGTGAGTTTCTTGCTCCTAGATTTGCTTGGTCGAGCTCCTAGTTCCTTGCATGTCTTGATGAACCATTGAGTGATAAACTTAAGCTATGGAGAGTATATTTTCAGCTAGGGCCGAGAGAGAGAGAGAGGAGAAATGAGAGAAAGAGAAAAAGAATGAAAGAAAAATGAAAGCTTGATGGGTATTGATGCTTGTCGGCCTAGGGCCTTGTAAAATCTGATTTTGTGTCTTCAAGAAGCATGTTTGAATTGTCCTAGCATGGGCAAGTGAATGTGTGTCGAGATTGGTGCACTGGGGAGGGTGTTTGAGCCATTTTTTTATTGCTTTGTGTCATTAGTTGTCATAGAATGTTCAGATACAAGTTTTGAAATTGAATTGCATGCACAAAAGCTCCATGTGGTCGGCCAAGGTATTGCAAAATTCTGAATTTTTTCCATCTTTTGAGCATTATTTAATTGTGTGTTTGGGATATGCAAAGAATAAAGAATGTCTAGCTTTTTGTGAGATTTTGTCTTCTAGTGGGTTGAATTAGCAATTTAATATTAGTTAGTGGAGTTTGTAGGATTAATTAATGACCTAGTGCTTCGTGTAAGATGTTTTCTTGATTAACGTGTGGGCACGCTTTCCTAGGTTTAGGGCACGCACTACAATGTAGGGCACGAACTACGAGACGAATGCACGTTTCCCAAGTAATTGTACGCAACCCTAAATGAATGCACATAATTCGATGCAAGGCACACAAAACAAAACACAATTCTTAAACCTAGGTCATGGCACGCAAATCTAGATTTGGGTACACGAAACAAAGTATCGCACGTAAATCGAGGTCGGGCCTCACATCCTCCCCTCCTTAAAAGAATTTCATCCCGAAATTCAATATTACCTTTGAAATAATGCTGGATACTGTTGCTCCATCTGGTCTCGCCTTTCCCACGTTGCTTCTTCAACTCCATGATGATCCCACAACACTTTCACCATTGGTATAGATTTGCTGCGCAACTCCCGATCTTGCTGGTCTAGGATCCGAATGGGCTTCTCTTCATAAGACAAGTTCTCCCGAAGCTGCAATGGCTCTGGCTCCAAGATATGCGATGGATCAGGGTGATACTTCCGCAGCATTGAAACGTGAAAGACGTCGTGAATATTGGAGAGGTTTTGGGGTAGTTCCAGGCGATATGCCAATTTGCCAACTTTCTCAATTATTTCAAATAGTCCTACAAACCTCGGGCTTAACTTTTCACCCTTGCCGTGTTTAATTAGTCCCCTCCGAGGTGATATCTTCAAGAACACCTTGTCGCCGACCTCAAACTCTAGACTCCGTCTCTGTCGGTCTGCATAACTTTTCTGCCTGCTCTGGGCAGTAAGCATCCGTTTCCGGATGAGATGGATATTATTAGCAGTCTTCATAAGTTCAGGTAGAAGGGTCGGGTCAAAAGTCTTCGTCTCACCTACTTCATCCTAGTAAATTGGGGATTGACACTTACGCCCATACAATGCCTCAAATAGGGCCATTCCGATAGTGGCCTGATAGCTATTATTATAAGCAAATTCCGCTAGAGACAGATATTTCTCCCAACCTTTCCCGAAATCTAAAATACACACCCTCAGCATATCCTCCAGAATCTGAATAGTTCTCTCAGATTTTCCATCAGTCTGAGGGTGATAAGCCGTGCTGAAACTCAACTTCGTTCCCAAAGCTTCTTGCAATCTCTTCCAAAATCGGGAAGTAAAACGAGGATCCCTATCCGATACAATACTCACAGGCATCCCGTGCAACCTTACAATATCCGCCACATACATATCTCCCAATTTCTCAGGACTATCCTCCTTGTTCATCGGTAAAAAGTGCACTGACTTGGTCAATCTATCCACTATGACCCAAACGGCGTCATGACCCTTTTGTGACCTGGGCAGGTCCATGACAAAGTCCATAGTTATGTGTTCCCATTTCTATTGAGGAATCTCCAACGGCTGAAGTAAACCTGTCGGTCGTTGATGTTCCGCTTTGACTCTTTGGAAAGTCAAACACTGTGCCGCAAACTCTGAAATCTCTCTCTTCATGTTATTCCACCAATAGTGTTGCTTCAAATCTCGGTACATCTTTGTTCCGCTGGGGTGAATAGTGTATCTTGAGTTATGGGCTTCTTCAAGAATCTTCTTTTTCAACTCTGGATCATTAGGAACACAAATCCGATTCCTAAACCTCCAAATACCATCATTATAAAACTTGAAATCTGTGTTGCTTTCTTTAATCTTCTGAAACTGTTGGTCCTTCTGTTGAGCCTCTCGTAATTCAGACAACAAGGTCGATTGAACTTGTGTAGTGGCAAAAAGTAACCATTTTTGAGTCAATTGTGGTTTCCACAAGAATGCTTCCTCTAATAACTCCTGCACCTTGACTTCCAATTTTTCCATGCTCGCTTTCCGACTTAAGGCATCTGCAACTACATTTGCTTTACCGGGCACATAGTTGATTGTGCAGTTATAATCATCCAAAAGCTCCATCCACCGTCTTTGCCTCATGTTCAACTCTTTTTGTGAGAACAAATATTTCAAGCTCTTGTGATCAGTAAACACCTCGAAGTTGTTACCCTACAGATAGTGCCTCCACTTCTTGAGTGCAAACACAATAGCCGCTAACTCCAAATCATGTGTCGAGTAATTCAATTCATATGGCGTCGGTTTCCTAGAAGCATACGCAATCACTCTACCATTTTGCATCAACACACAACCCAGTCCTTCCTTCGAAGCATCGCTATAGATTACAAAACCTTGACTCCCTTCAGGCAATGCAAGAACATGTGCGGTAGTCAATCTTTTCTTCAATTCTTGGAAGCTGTTCTCATACTAGTCATCCCATACAAACTTTGTTTTCTTTTGAGTGAGCTTTGTAAGTGGTCCTGCGATCTTTGAGAAATCCTTCACGAACCTCCGATAATAGTCGGCTAGGCCAAGAAAACTCCGAACCTCCGTAACATTTTTCGGCTTCTTCCAAGACATCACCGCTTCTATCTTTGCTGGCTCCACTGCTATTCCCTCTTGGGATATGATGTGCCCCAGAAATGCAATATGCTGCAACCAAAATTTGCATTTGCTAAACTTTGCATACAATTGATGCTCTCGAAGTTTCTGCAGTACCAATCGTAGATGTTGTTCATGCTCAGCCTCGGATTTCGAGTATACCAAAATTTCGAGTATACCAAAATATCATTAATGAAGATCACCACAAATTGGTCCAAGTAGGGTTGAAACACCCTATGCATCAAGTCCATAAAAGCTACAGGGGCATTAGTTAGCCCAAATGGCATCACCACATATTCATAATGCCCATATCTCGTCCTGAAAGCTATTTTAGGCACATCATCATTTTTTATCCGCAATTGATAGTACCCTTGCCTCAAGTCGAGCTTCGAATACACTTTGGCTCCCTGAAGTTGATCAAACAACTCGTCGATCAGTGGAAGTTGGTATTTATTCTTGACGGTCACTTGGTTCAATCTTCGGTAGTCGATGGATAGCCTCAACATTCCGTCTTTCTTCTTTACAAATAGGACTGGCACACCCCACGGTGAAGAACTTGGTTGAACAAACCCCTTCTTCAACAATCCGTGCAATTGGTCCTTCAATTCTTGTAGCTCGGCTGGTGTCATACGATAGGGAGCTTTAGATATCGGCTGGGTGCCAGGCAGTAATTCTATAATGAACTTGATCTCCCGATTTGGGGGTAAACCGGGCAATTCTTCTGGAAACACATCCGCATAATCTTTAATCACTGGCATCTCCTCCAACTTAGCTTTGTCCGACGACTTGTTGATGAGGTAAGCTAAGTATCCACTACATCCTTTTCTCAAGGACTTCACTGCTTTTGTAGATGAAATGATGGAGCTCCCGGTGAAATCTCTTCGACCCATGACTTCCAATATTGGTTGACCAGCTATCTGGAATGTTACAATCTTCGTCCGGCAATCTAGTTGGGCATGATGTTTTGCCAACCAGTCCATCCCTAAAATGACTTCATAGTCTCGAAAAGGTAATACAATAAGATTGACTAAGAATTCCCTATCTTTAATTTGGATTTTACATGCTTTAAAAGCTGAGCTAGTAACAAGTTTAGAACCCATCGGAGTACCAACTTCTACTTCGTAAGGCAAACATACAACTCATAGTTTCATACGTTGCACACATAAGGGATTAATAAATGAATGAGTAGCACCTGGATCAATTAGCACCCTAACAGGTTGATTCAGTATGAAGAATATACCTTCAACAACAGCGGTCTCCTCTAGCAGCTCCTAGCACTCAATAGCATAAGCTCGAGCCTGAACTCTAAGAACTAGAGTCTTGCCTCTATCAGCTGGTTTAACTTTATTTTGTCCGGCTTGCCATTTAGGGAAATCCTTGATCTGATGTTGATCACTGCCACACCACACACATCGTCCCGACTTCATCCAGCACTGGGCCTCGGTATGACCCTTCTTGTCATAGTAAGAACAGTTGATAGACTGAGTAGCAGGTGAACTACCTATGGATCCACGGGTGGAAGAGGCTGATGGTGCTTTAGTCAGGCCACGGTTATTAACTGGTCTGTTTTGGCTCTGGCCCTGACTGCGACTCTGACTCTGGAATTTCCTCTGTTGACCTGGAGGATGATATGGTTTCTTGTTCGGCTGACTCGAACCGGCTCTGTCGAGTTTCCTCTTCTCAACTCGGGAAGTAGCAGCAAGGAGAGCAGAATAGGTATCGAAGTCATGCGAAGCCAACTGGTCCTAAATTTCCGTCCTCAACCCATTCGTAAATTTTCACATCTTTGCCTCAGGGGTACTCACCATGTATTGAGCATAACGGGACAGTCGGTCAAAACAAGCCTCGTATTGGGCCACCGTCATGTTACCCTGGTTCAAGTGCATGAATTCCTCAATCCGCCTCTGCCTAGAAACTGCAGGTACGTATATTTCCTTGAATGCCTTAACGAAATTACCCCACAAGCGAGGTATATGATCAGTTTCCCAAAGTGCCTCCACGGTGTGCCACCAATGCTCAGCATCACCGTGCAACAGAAACACAGCGAACTCCACCTTTTCTTCATCAGTATAATCAAGTGGCCTGAAAATCCTCTCGATCTCAGACAGCCAAGCCTTTGCTTTCTCATCATCAGCTTCCCCGTGGAATTTGGACAGGCGAAAGTCAATGAACTCCCTTATTCTGCTATGTCTCCCATGGTTACTATCATTCCTGTTGTTGTTGCTATTTGTTTCACGTACATATTGACGTTCCATCACTCGTGACACGCGATCCATGGCATTCTCCATCATGTTAAACATAGCTATGCCGGGATTAGTTTGATAAGCATCTCCGGTCTCTTGGGGTTTACCACTCCTATTAGTAGTGCGGGTACTAGGGCCAGCCAATTATAGGCACAGATTACGATGCACAATTTATTGGAATGCGACAAGTCAAGAATTTAATGCATAAGATATGCAACATATAATTTCACATGAACACACAACTTTTGAAACAGTTAAGACATGTTAATCACATAAGCACATAGAACATAGAAGGCACAATTAACATTATCACACATTAACAAGTCATCCTAATAACCTTAGGGCTTCACGCCCCAACCCGACCTATAATGGTTAGACTAGGTTGTGATCTAATCATTCAAGTCATATCACGTACTTAATCGTTCATGAAAGTTTAACATTTAACATTTAGCCTAAATTCCACAATTTCTCTAGAAAATTGGCAGCATAACGGATGTAATTGGGCTATTTAGTTTGACCTAATTTTCTACAGGCCTCAAAAATTTCAATCTCAAATTCATTTCCAACTAAGATTACTATTTATCATCAATTGAAACGCCTATTAGTTATCTCGAAGTCTCGTTTGATTAATAACCTAACATGATATTATGTCTCGTTTGTTTGTTAATCCTCGTTACAAAAGTACCTGTTGATCTTAGCTTGTCAATGAGTACCTGCTTAAGATTGGATAGATTCATTTTACTTAATCCTTACCTGATACTTCATAATCCTATGATAGATACTAGTCAATAACGATAGAAAAAATGACCATAGTAGTGTCCATCTAGTTATGATCAGTACAAGCCAAAATCAGACCCCAAATTACAACGGGGGTCATTTACAATACAATAACAAGCATCATAAGAAATGAAACAGTCTTCAAGCAGCATATCGTTCACAAAATGGCCATAGTCAAGCAAAGCACGTAGGGCAAGCAATCATTCCAAGGAATCATCATTAGGCACGTTGTCCTCGGGTACCTATTCCTGGTCGTCTTCACCTGAGATGATAAAAGAGGGTGAGTCCTTATGAACTCAGTGAGGGAGAACGAGAAATAACTTTTGAAACTCATTTTCCGGTTCAATTTATGAAAACCCTTTTGCAGGCATGACATTATATCACAAGTAAGTACATAATGCAATGTAAAAATAAAAGAACACAATTACCCGTCTTGTCTTTTGATCCCCGAGGTCCTCTAGAAACTTAGCGAGAGTACTTATACACATAGTGAAAAGGATACGGTGAGCTTTTGCTCTCAGTTCATTTCCAGTATCAGTTGTTACGGCCAACTTCAAATCATCCCCTTAGCACGCCAAAAGGGGATACTCCGGATGTAGCCTGAAATCCAATGACCCAACACGCTGAGGAAGTCGAGCCCCCAAACGAAAGAGGGAATTGGACAATGGTAGTCACGGTTGTACCGGCAAGCCCGATGCCGCCCGGTGTGCGTGAACACTACCACACCAGAATAAAAGGTTGCAACCTTGTATGCAATGCACATTTATGACATTTAATATAACACATTAGGAGGACAACAAAGTAAGTTGCCTCCGAGCAGTCATAAGATTGCACATTGACAAGTAAACACGCGAGGCACGATATGACACGTAATTTCACTTATAAAGCACATGGAGTTATATGAATATTAAACGGGCAGCCATGTAACGCATGTAAATTAAGTCATATAACTCATTTTGAAGTTAACGTAATCAAATAATAAGATTATTCAACACGCAACGACCTCTACATGGGATCGGGTGCAAAAAGGGCCTACTTGTCAACACGTAATCATCGAAATCACATCTAGGGCACCAAGGCCAACTACGGGCAGCCTACTAATCACATAATTAAACATGATATCCATAGGATCAACACTTAGCGAGTTTACCTAGTCACTAGGGTTTCAATTCGTGCTTGCTCGTGCGATTAAGCCCCAAGTCATCTCGTAATTAAACTCAAGCCATGCATTGATTAATTCAAACAACTTCAAGCATTCAAAACAGTCTACACAACATGCAAATGCCACAATTCCAAGCATTTAATACAACAAGAGAAGCTACAATAATTTTTCTAAGCATATCACTAGGTGAAACCCTCACTGCAATGGACTGTTTTCTCACAATCATTGAGACAAGAAAACAATATCCAATTCCAATGAACAAGATCTCAAATTAAAACTTAAGGAGTGAACTAAATTCAGAAACAAACATCGCATCATTTGGAGTTCGGGTTCAAGAGTTATAGCCAAAACCGTGAGACTACGCAAAACTGTCCAAATTTGCACATATTTTAATACTTGTCATTTTTGAGGGCCTTAGGGTCAGATTTAGCCTTAGTCCATTTCTGACAAAAATGTCCAGAACTGAAAAATATAGCAGTACACCAAATTTCATGCATTTGGGATATCATTTACTATGTCACAACTGGTTCATTCCACAAGAACAGTGAATCTGCCAAAACCTGCTTCATTTTCCCAGATTTTCCAGATTTGGACACATTTTGATATTTTGCCATTTTGAGGACCTTAGAGTCAAAATTAGCTTTGGCCTAGTTCTACGAAAAATTCTCAAAACTGGAAAAACTAGTCACCTACCAGTTTTCACACATTTTCAACCTCATTTACCTGGTCAAAATCACCCTGCACCAACAAGGCAAAAGGCTGTCCCATACGCGATTTCAACTATCATCACATTCTAGCCAAATATCTTGCCATGCATATTTTTAAAAGCTCATGAACACACATATATCACAAGTACAGAAGTAAAAATAGACATTTAAAGGCATGCTGTGGTTTTTTGAAAGCTTTTCAAGAAGTTTTAGCCTTCACCTTAGCAAGACAACAAATAAGATGTACAAACTCTTGAGGATGCACAAGATTGATTCTTTTCCTTGCTTAGCCGAGAGACAACTTGGGATTTCTCTAATTTCCTAGCTTAGTAACCAAGTTCTTAGTAGGTGCATGTGGTTAGAACAAGAAGAAGCCAAAATGGAAGCTAACAAACTCACCTAAGCCAAAATGGATGTGCTAAAGGCTTGCATGTGTGTTTCTTTGCTCCTAGCTTTGCTTGGTCGAGCTCCTAGTTTCTTGCATGTCTTGATGAACCATTGAGTGATGAACTTAAGCTATGGAGAGAAGAATTTCAGCCAAGGCCGAGAGAGAGAGAGAAGAAATGAGAGAAAGAGAAAAAGAATGAAAGAAAAATGAAAGCTTGATAGGTATTGATTCTTGTCGGCCTAGGGCCTTGTAAAATCTGATTTTGTGCCTTCAAGAAGCATGTTTGAATTGTCCTAGCATGGGCAAGGGAATGTATGTCGAGATTGGTGCATTGGGGAGGGTTTTTGAGCCATTTTTTTTTATTACTTTGTGTCATTAGTTGTTATAGAATGTTTAGGTACAAATTTTGAAATTGCAATTCATGCACAAATGCAAGAGGTGGTCGGCCAAGGCATTGCAAAATTCTGAATTTTTGTCATCTTTTGAGCATTATTTAATTGTGTGTTTGGGATATGCAAAGAATAAAGAATGTCTAGCTTTTTGTGAGATTTTGTCTTCTAGTGAGTTGATTTAGCATTTTAATATTAGTTAGTGGAGTTTGTAGGATTAATTAATGATCTAGTGCTTCGTGTAAGAAGCTTTCTTGATTAACGTGTGGGCACACTTTCCTAGGTTTAGGGCACGTACTACGAGGTAGGGTACGAACTACGAGGCTAATGCACGTTTCTCAAGTAAATGCACGCAACCCTAAATGAATGCACGTAATTCAATGCAAGGCACACAAAATGAAACACAATTCTTAAACCTAGGTCAAGGCACGCAAATCTAGGTTAGGGCACACGAAACGAGGTATCACACGTAAATCGAGGTCGGGCCTCACAACTGCATGCCTTAGCCTAGGTTTAAGAGTCGTGTCTTGATTTACGTGTCTTGCATTGAATTACGTGCATTCTTTTAGGATTGCGTGCATTTGTCTCGTAGTTCATGCTTTATCTCGTAGTGCGTGCCCTAGACCTAAGAAAGTGTGCCCGCACGCTAATCAATAAAGCATCCTACACAAAGCACTAGGCTATAGAATAATCCTACAAACTTCACCAACTAATATTCTAATCCTAAGTCAATGCACTAAAAGACAAAACGCTAAACACTATACAATCTTTATTCTTTATTCTTTTGCAAAATCCATGCACCTCAAATTTCACACTTATTATTACTTATAATACCATAATTTGAATCTGAATTTTCAGCCTTGTATAGCTCATTTGGGTGACCATATCTTGCAAGTTGACAAGCCTTTGCATAAATTAAAACATTCCTAGACAAACTATGACATGATCACTTCAAACAATGCATAAAAAACTCCAAAAACACCTTACCAAGCATGCTTGTCTTGGCCTCCTCACCATTGTGTCTCCTCACAATTCAAAATGCTCAAAAGATGATACCATTTCAGATTTTGCAAGGCCCTAAGGCCAACACACACACTTAGGCATCCTCAAAATCTCATTTGCTCTCAAACAGTCTCTCATTCTCTCATTTGCTCTCTCTCTCTCTCGGCCTTGGATGCATCTTTAAGTTCCATAGCTCAAGCTCTCATTCTAAGGCTCTCCTAGGCACTCAAGAACTCTAAGAAACTCGACCATAGCAGCCCAAGCAAGCAAGAAGCAAGAAAAACGCATGCAAGCTCATAGAACTCTTCATTTCGGCCCTAGGTATGTTTTGATAGTTTTTCTTTCATTTCCTTTTGTTCTAATCACATGCACATACTAAGAACATGATAAGCTAGGAATTAAAGAACCACAAGCTATCTCTCGGCCAAGCAAGGAAAGAAGACCTTTTTGTGCATCTTCAAGAGCATTGTGCATCTTCATCTATTATCTTGCTAAGGTGAGGCTTAAACTCCTTTAAAAGCTTTCAAAAATCACAAGCATGTCTTCATATGAATATATTTTCCTCTGTATTTGTTGTATATGTGTGTATATGAGCTTATATAACCATGCATGGCTAGATTTTTGGCTAGAACTTGAAGAGAGGTAAAAATCGTGTAGCTGGCAGATTTCTGACTTGGTAGAGCGAAGTGCATTTGGCCTAGTAAATGATGTTCAAAATGCGTACAAATAGGTAGGTGACTATTTTTGCCAGTTCTGAGAATTTTGTGTAGAAATAGGCCAAGGCCAATTTTGAATCTAAGGCCTCCACAATGGTCAAACATCGTGAGGTGTCTAAATCTAGAAGAATTGGAAATATGAAATAGGTTTATGGCAAATTACTGGCTTTGTAGAACGAAGCATTTTTGACCTAGTAAATGTTGGTGAAAATGGATGAAAATTGGAAGTTGGTTATATTTTGCAGTTCTTGACATTTTTTCCAGAAATAGACCAAAGCCAATTCTGATTTTAAGATCCTCAAAAATAGCAAAAATCGTAATGTGTCTAAAACTGGACAGTTTTATGTAGTCTCACGGTTTGGGCCATAACTCCTAAGTCCGAACTCCAAATGAGGTGAGGTTTGTTTCTGGATTTAAATCACTCAGTAAGCTTTAATTTGACATTTTTTTTCACTGAAATTGGAGATTTTTTTCTTAGCTAAATGAATGTGGGAAAACAGACCAGTGTAGTGAGGTTTTTGTTTAGTGATATGCTTAGAATCATGTTGAGACGTTACTTGAGGTATTGAATGCTTGGAATTGTGATACTTAGATGTTGTGTGGACTGTTGTGGCTGGTTGAGGTTGCTTAATTTAATTGATGTATGACTTGGGATCGTTAATTGATGCATGGTTTGCTTAACCGCATGTTTAAGCACGGAATTGAGGCCCTAATGCTATTGACTTTCTACTAAGAGATGATCTTATAATTAAACGTGTTAAATTGTGTGGTTAATAGGCTGCCCGTAGTTGTACTTATAGCTCTAAATGTAATTCCCGATGATTACATGTTGATAACACTTTTCTTGCACCCGATCTCATGTAAACGTCGTTGCATGCTTGCATAATCTTATTACTTGATACGTGAACCCCAAAATGAGTTATATGACTTGATTTACATGTGTTACATGGCTGCCCATTTAATATTCATATAACTCTATGTGTTTTACAAGTGAAATTACATGTTAAAGCATGCCTCGTGTGTTTACTTGTCAATTTGCGATCTTATAATTGCTCGGAGGTAACCTACTTTGTTGTCCTCCTAATGTGATATCTTAAATGTTATAAGTTTGCATTGCATATAAGGTTGCAACCTTTCATTGTGGCATGGTAGCGTTTCATGAACGCCGGGCGACATAGGGCTTGCCGGTGCTCCTGTGACTATCATGGTCCAATTCCCTCTCTAGCTTGGCATTCCATCCTCGGAGAGTTGGGTCGTAGGATTTCGGGGTACATCTAGAGTACACATAATTGGGAGCAATAAGTGGATGATTGAAGCCGGCCACAACAATTGTTATCGAACTTGAACTTGAGAGCAAATGCTCACCGATTGAACTTGAGAGCAAAAGCTCACCGTATCCTTGAAATGATTGGTAATTGTATCTGTTGTTCAATTTGATTCTTATACTTTGCGTAATTTGTTATTTGTAATACGTGACACGTTTTCAAAAGAGATTTTCATGAAATTAACCGGAAAAGAGTTTCAAAACATTATCCCTTATTCCTCCTCACTGAGTTCATAAGGACTCACCCTCTTTTATCATCATAGGTGAAGAAGATCAAGAACAAGTACCCAAGGATAACATGCCTGTTGATGACTCCTTGGAGTGATTGCATACCCTACGTGCCTTACTTGACTGTGGCTATTTTGTGAACGATATATTTGTTTTGAAGACTATTTCTTATGTTGTTTGTTGTTGTTATTGTAAATGAACCCCGTTGTAATTTGGGGTCTAATTTTTGCTTGTACTGACTATGAATAGATGACATGCTATCTTGTGGGTTGCTATTACTATTTTGATTTAGTAACTGCCGTAGGCAACTCAATTACTAGGTGAAGAAATCAAATGTTGTAACTCTATCTAATTTCACCTAGGTGCTTAATAGTATGCTAAAGATCAATAGGTATTTTTGTAACATGAATTAACAAATAAACGAGACATGGTTATCATGCTAGGTTTGTATTCCAAAGAGACTTTCGAGATAACTAGTAGGCATATCGATTGGTGATAGATAGTAATCTTAGTTGGAATCGAATCTGAGATTGAAAGTTTTGAGGCATTTAGAAGATTAGGTCAAACTAAAGAGCCTAATTACAACCGTTATGCTGCCGGTTTTTCAGAAAATTTTGGAGTTCTAGTTTAACAGATAAGCTTAACCTTCGTCAACCGGTTATAGTCGTAAAAGAATGCGAACGATTAGATCACACCCTAGTCTAACCTCTATAGGTGGGGTTGGGGCGTGATACACTCGGGCTGGGGACGAGCGGCCTCCCCGCGTCGGCCCCGCATTATTTAAACGGGTTTGCAGGTCGTTCTACCTTCGCAGGGTTCGACAATGATGCTTCTGCAAGTTCACCTACGAAAACCTTGTTATAACTTCTCCTTCCTCTAAATGATAAGGTTCAGTGGACTTCTCACGACGTCGCGGGCAGCGAACCACCCACGTCGTCGCGATCTGAACACTTCACCGGATCATTCAATCGGTAGGAGCGACAGGCAGTGTGTACAATGGGCAGGGATGTAGTCAACGCGAGCTGATGACTCGCGCTTACTAGGAATTCCTCGTTCAAGACCAACTATTGCAATGATCTATCCCTATCTTTCAAAACATCCTTGGCAAATGCTTTCGCAGTTGTTCATCTTTCATAAATCCAAGAATTTCACCTCTGACTATGAAATACAAATGCCCCCGACTGTCCCTGTTAATCATTACTCCGATCCCGAAGGCCAACTCAATAGGATCGAAATCCTATAATGTTATCTCATACTAATGTATACAGAGCGTAGGCTTGCTTTGAGCACTCTAATTTCTTCAAAGTAACAGAGCCGGAGGCACAACCCAGCCAGTTAAGGCCAGGAGCGCATCGCCGGCAGAAGGGACGAGATGACCAGTGCACACTTGAGGCGGACCGGCCGACCCATCCCAAAGTCCAACTACGAGCTTTTTAACTGCAACAACTTAAATATACGCTATTGGAGCTGGAACTACTGCGGCTACTGGCACCAGACTTTCATTCCAATGGATCCTCGTTAAGGGATTTATTTATTGTCACTACCTCCCCATGTCAAGATTGGGCAATTTGCGTACCTGCTGCCTTCCTTGGATGTGGTAACCATTTCTCAAGCTCCCTCTCTGGAATCGAACCCTAATTCTTTGTCACCCGTCACCACCATGGTAGGCCACTATCCTACCATCGAAAGTTGATAGGGTAGAAATTTGAATGATGCATTGCAGGCACGAAGGCCGTGCGATCCGTCAAGTTATCATGAATCATCGCAGCAATTGGCAAAGACCGCATCGACCTTTTATCTAATAAATGCATCCCTTCAAGAAGTCGGGGTTTGTTTCACGTATTAGCTCTAGAATTACTACAGTTATCCGAGTAGTAGACACCAACAAACTATAACTGATTTAATGATTCATTCACAGTTTCACAGACTGAATTAGTTCATACTTACACATGCATGGCTTAATCTTAGAGACAAGCATATGACTACTGGTAGGATCAACCAGGTAGTATTCCTCACCGACGCTTGCGTCGCACGAGGCACATTGTCCCCTAAGGGTCGACGGCTCGAGATGAGCATACGACCGTCGTACGTGATTAGCGACGAACGTAGATTTTGGGCAAAGAGAGGCCAAGGACCCCATACCGTCATGGTGTACCACATCCGAGAGATCGAGCGACGCCCCACGAGCTACGTGTGCCACACTTGTAGGAGCGAGCATCGTGGAACACGGGACGTGCTTAGGGGTTCGTCCCACGTCGTACACGGAGGCAGACACAAGGCAAAAGATGGACGATGTGACTTTAGACTGCCTTCTTTGTAGGTACGCAACACAGGGAACCAACCGACCGACCAAGGCAATGTAAGCACTCAGCCCGCGAATGAAGAAGCAAGCAGGGGTGGACGTCGTTGCTCAAGTAGGGATCCAACCGACCTATACAAGCCGACCACCACTCACGCGTTATCACATTCACTATGCCCAGACCACCAAATCGGTAACCGCCCCACCGTCTAGGCCAACGAAGCCCTTCAAGCAGACAGAACCAGCGAGATGGCCTGAGAATGCACCGCTAGGCACGAAGAAGTTCTGAGGGACAAGGGACGGGAACGGCATGAGGTGCATGACCAAGCCGCACGTCGCAAGCTTAGGAGCCTACTTCGTGGTGCCCAACCAAGCACCGAGTGCACGCACTTGAGGTACCAACCGAAAGCGGACTACGAGCCCCCGCAGTGCTTGGATTGCCATGCCATTAGACCACGTCCGTCGCATTATGACTCAGCGAAAACCATGGCATCGTGTGCTAGGCTATTCGCTCATCGCGTAGACCCATAGGAACACACCGTCGGACGGCTTCGAGGTAGCACGGTGCTTGGATTGCCACGACATTGAAGCTCTAGCCATTGTCTCATCACATTGCTCGTACCGTCACTTAACAAAAGCCAAGGCCGTGTGCTAGGCAATTCGCACAACGCGCATGCCTCTACCATCCCCTTGTATGGAACCGTATGCACGGAACGGGACAAGCAAACTACCTTCCTACCCACGCGGTGCTTGGATCGCCATGACATTTGACCACGTCAGTCGTATTACGACTCTACGAGGACCATGGCGTCATATGCTAGGCGATTCGTGCATGGCACAGGCCCGTCGGAACCAACCGAGGGACAGCTTCAAGGCCGCATGGTGCTTGGATCTCCACGACATTGAAGAATCAGCAATCGTCTCATCGCAACGCTCGTGTCGTTACTTAACGAAAGCCAATTTCACGTGTGCTAGGCGATTTGTGCATCGCGCATGCCCCTACCGTCCCCATGTATGCACCCGTGTGCACGGAACAGGACAAGCAAACTACCTTCGTACCCACGCGGTGCTTGGATCGCCACAACACTAGACAACGTCCGTCGTATGATAACTCATATAGGACCATGGCGTCGTGTGCTAGGCGATTCGCGCATCGCGCAGGCACGTCGGAACCCACCGCGGGACGGCTTCAAGGCCGCATGGTGCTTGGATCACCACGACATTGAAGTATTAGCAATCGTCTCATTGCAACGCTCGCGTCGTTGCTTAACGAAAGCCAATGCCACGTGTGCTAGGCAATTCGTGCATCACGCATGCCCCCCACTGTCCCCCTATATGCACCCGTATGCACAGAATGGGACAAGCAAACTACCTCCTACCCACGCGGTGCTTAGATCGCCACAACAATAGACCACGTCCATTGCATTACGACTCAGAGAGGACCATGGCGTCGTGTGGTAGGAGATTCGCACATCGCACAAGCATGTCAGAACCCACCGGGGTATGGCTTCAAGGCCACATGGTGCTTGGATTGCCATGACATTAAAGCATCAGCAATCGTCTCATTCCAAAGCTCGCGTCGTTGCTTAACGAAAGCCAATGCTACGTGTGCTAGGCGATTCGCGCATCACGCTTGTCCCCACCATCCCCCAAGAGTTACCCAAGCCCACCCGGTGCTTGGATAGCCACGATACTAAACCATGGCCGTGCTCATCCACTCGGCAACCGCCATGGCTTCGTGTGGTAAGTGATTCGCGCATCGCGCAGGCCCAACGACACGTCAGGGGATGGGAATATCCCCCAATGTGTACCTAGCCGACGGCACAAGGATGGCTAGTTTTGTGCTTGGGCAACCACTCGCCCCCTCACTAGTCATCCTAATTATGTCGACGGTGCTGTGGCACCAAGATGGATAATGAGGGGCTAGGGAAGCCACCACGTTCCTCATTAGCCATCCTGGTGCCGCGCCGAGGGACATGCCGCGGGACGTAGGGCGGGGGTGGCATTGCCCCAACGCACAAGTATGCAACACAATACCTCGGCGTTATTCACTCGATAGGCATTCTCGCCCACAATATAGCCCACGATATAGTCCACAATGTGCCACGAAGTGCCCACAACGTCCCCCCTTGTCAGGATTAGGTAATTTGTGCGCCTGCTGCCTTCCTTGGATGTAGTAGCCGTTTCTCAGGGTCCCCCTCCGAAATCAAACCCTAATTCTCCGTCACCGGTCACCAACATGGTAGGCTACTTTCCTACCATCGAAAGTTGATAGGGCAGAAATTTGAATGATGCGTCGCCAGCACGAGGGCTGTGCGATCCGTCGAGTTATCATGAATCATCGCAGCAACGGTCAGAGCCCGCGTCGACCTTTTATCTAATAAATGCATCCCTTCCAAAAGTTAGGGTTTGTTACACATATTAGCTCTAGAATTGCTACCGTTATCCGAGTAGTAGATACCATCAAACAAACTATAAGTGATTTAATGAGCCATTCGCAGTTTCACAGTCTGAATTAGTTCATACTTATACATGTATGGCTTAATCTTTGAGACAAGCATATAACTACTGGCAGGATCAACCAGGTAGCATTCCTCACCGATGCTGGGATCGCACGAGGCACGTCGTCCCCTAAGGGTCGACGGCTCGAGACGAGCGCATGACTGCCGTACGTGATTACCGACGAACACTGATTTCGGGCAAAGAGAGGCCAAGGACCCTATACCGTCATAGTATGCCACATTCAAGAGATCAAGCATCGCCCCACGGGCCACGTGTACCGCACTTGTAGGAGTAAGCAGCGTGGAACACGGGACGTGCTTAGGGGTTCATCCTATGTCATCCACGGAGGCAGACGCAAGGCAAAAGATAGACGATGTGACTTTAGACTGCCTTCTTTGTAGGTACGCAACACAGGAAACTGACCGACTGACCGATGCATCATAAGCACTCGGCCAGCGAATGAAAAGGCAAGCAGGGGCGGACGTCGCTGCTCAAGCAGGGATCCAACCGACCGATAGAAGCCGACCACTACTCACGCGCTATCACGTTCGCTATGCTCAGACCACCAAGCCGGTAACCGCCCCACCGTCTAGGCAAACGAAGACCTTCAGGCAGACGGAACAAGCGAGATGGCTTGAGAATGCAACGCTAGGCACGAAGAATTTATGAGGGACAAGGGATGTGAACTGCACGAGGTGCAAGACCAGGCCGCACGTCGCAAGCTTAGGAGACAACTTTGTGGTGCCCGACCAAGCACCGAGTGCACGCACTTGAGGTACCAACTGAAAGCGGACTTCGAGCCCCCGCGGTGCTTGGATAGCCACGACACTAGACCAGGTCCATCGCATTACGACTCAGTGAGGACCATAGAGTCGTGTGCTAGGCGATTTGTGCATCGCGCAAGCCTATAGGAACACACCGTCGGACGGCTTCGAGGCAGCACGATGCTTGGATCGCCACGACATTAAAGCTCTAGCCATCGTCTCATCGCAACGCTGGCGTCGTCACTTAACGAAAGCCAAGGCCGTGTGCTAGGTGATTCACGCATCTCGCATGCCCCTACCGTCCCCCTGTATGCACCCGTATGCACGGAAAGGGACAAGCAAACTACATTCCTACCCATGCGGTGCTTGGATCACCATGACACTAGACCACGGCCATTGCATTAAGCTCTGTGAGGACCATGGCGTCGTGTGCTAGGCGATTTGCGCATCTCACAGGCACGTCAGAACCCACCAGGGGACGGCTTCAAGGCTGCATGGTGCTTGGATCACCACGACATTGAAGCATCAGCAATTGTCTCATCGCAATGCTAGCATCGTTGCTCAACAAAAGCCAATGCCACGTGTGCTAAGCGAATTCGTGCATGCCCCTACCGTCCCCCTGTATGCACCCGTGCACGGAACGGGACAAGGAATCTACCTTCCTACCCACGTGGTGCTTGGATCGCCACGACACTAGACCACGTCCGTCGCATTACGACTCAGCGAGGACAATGGCGTCAGGTGCTAGGCGATTCGAGCATCGTACAGGCACGTCAGAACCCACTCGGGGATGATTTCAAGGCCGCATGGTGCTTGGATTGCCGTGACATTGAAGCATCAGTATTCGTCTAATCGCAACGCTCGCGTCGTTGCTTAATGAAAGCCAATGCCACATGTGCTAGGCGATTCGAGCATCACGCTTGTCCCCACCGTCCACCAAGAGCCATACAAGCCCACGCGGTGCTTGGATCGGCACAACACTAGACCATGGCCGCGCGCATCCACTCGGCAATGGCCATGGCTTCGCGTGCTAGGCGATTTGCACATCGCCAAGGCCTAACGACACGTCGGGGGACGGGAATGTCCCCCAATGTGTACCTAGTCGGCGGTACGGGGATGGCTAGTTTTATGCTTGGGCAACCACTCGCCCCCTCATTAGCCATCCCAAGGACGTCGATAGTGTTGCGGCACCAAGATGGATAATGAGGGGCTAGGGAAGCCACCACGTTCCTCATTAGCCATCCTCGTGTCGTGCCGAAAGACATGTCGGGAGACACGGGGTGGGGTAGGATGTCCCCAACGCATGGGTATGCAATGCAATACCTCGACGTGATTCACTCGATATGCATTCTCACCCATAATATAGCCCACGATATAGCCCACAATATGCCACGAAGTGCCCACAACGTCTCCCCACATAGACCTCGACCAGGAGGCTTGACACCACATACTCCCTTATAGTACATTTAGATGCAAAAACCCATGTGACAGTAGTAGCATACATTTTGCCAGAGATTCATAATGGGTGTTTTACACTATAAAATGCCCTATTTGGTATGATTTTCGTACCCGACTTGCTCCTTATTGATAGCATATGATATTCAAATGCTTCAATTTATTTTTTTCGAAAAAAGTATTTTTTAATATTTAATAATTGCAAAAAATAGGGAAAAATAAAAAAATAGTTGAAAATTCAGAAAATTTTATATTAATTCATACATTAATTTGTTAAATGATATTCAAAAATATTTTTATCAGAAAATTAATTTTTAATATTTAAAAATTACGAAAATAGGAAAAAATTAGAAAAAATACTAGAAAATTGAGGAAAATTTATATTAATTCATAAATTAATTTGTTTACATGATATTTGGCGTTAAATTTTTTTTTTGGATGGATTAGGAACCCGATTAATCTATTTCGCCTCACAAATGTGACGAACTATTTGTCAGACAAGTCAAAGGTTATGACTACTTCATAGATTTGGAAACCACATGTAAAAGGATATTAATGTCCACATTTATGTCATAATACATTCTTCATGCCCAATACCCCCGAATGCTTAACATTGCCCGTCGTGCCCAACGTCCCCTAGTAGTGCTAAAGCCGTCCCCTAACATCCCCCATCATCCCCTAAGCTTACCCCTATAGTGCCCCAGCCGTGCCCCAACAGTGCCCCAGCCGTGCCTCAATAGCAATCCTTGAGGGCCCTGAGCGCGCCACATGCGCGCACCGTCGTGCGGCACAGGCGCCCCATGTTTGCACCTTCGTGGCGCATGCGGGCGACATGTGCACACCATTGTACGGCATGCGCGCACGAAGCGAAAACCATCGTACGTCATGGGCACCCTATGCACACACCTTCGTGAGGCATGCGGGCCACATGCGCGGACCATCGTGCGGCATGGGTACCCCATGTGCTCACCTTCGTGTGGCATACGGGCCACATTGTGCACCATCGTACGGCATGTACGCCCAATGCGCGCGTCATCGTGCGGCATAGGCGCCCTATAGGCGCACCATCGTGCGGAATGGGCGACCCATGCGCGCACCATCTTACGGCATGCGCGCACCATCGTGCAGCATGGGCGCCCCATGTGCGCACTTTCGTGCGGCATGCGGGCGATATGCGCACACTATCGTGCGGCGTGGGCGTATGATGCACGCACCATCGTGTGGCATGGCCGCCCCATGCGCGCAACATCGTGCTGCATGTACGCCCCATGCGTGCACCTTCGTGCGGTATGTGTGCACCATCGTGCGGGATGGGCACCTCATGTGCGCACCTTCGTGCGGCATGCAGGCCACATGCGCGTACCATCGTGCGATATGCACGCCCCATGCGAGCATTTTCGTGCGGCATGGGCGCCCCTTGCGCGCACCTAAGTGCGGCATGCGCGCACTATCGGGCAGCACGAGCGCCCCATTCACGCACCTTCGTGCGGCATGGCCACCCCATGCGCACGCCCTACGTGGCCCAAATGCTTGCCCCATCGTGGCCCATGCGCGACCCCTCTGCTTGCCAAGCTGTGCCCCAACTGCGTGCCAAGCTATGGCTTATCCGAGGCCCCTAGTACGTGCCCCAAGTACGTTTCCCATCCGAGGCGCAATTGTGCGCCGTCGTGGAACACCGTGGGCGGTCGTGCCACAACCGTTCACCAACGTGCCCAGCCGTGCCGATGATAGGGGCAACATAACCTCAGTCACCATTAATGCTAAGGGAAGAACGTTAGGTACCTCGGTGGGCAGACAGCACACAACGTCGGATTGAAATTTTTTGCTATCTCTTACGAAGCAAACATATGTTGTTTAACACTTGGGCACTTGAGGTGATGCGCGGGGTCGGTAGGCAGTGGGCCTGTTCGCACTTGGGCATAGCACATGGCACTTAGGCATCATTGGGCATAGCACTTGGGTGCACATAACACTTGGGTGCACATAGTACTTGGGCATAAAGCTTAGGTGCACATAGCACTTGGGCATCAATGGGCATAGCACATAGCACTTGGGCATCATTGGGCATAGAACATAGTACTTGGGTATAGCACTTTGGGTATTCTCGCTTCGACACTTAAAACTTATTACGTCGACACTTGGGCATCATTGGCATAGCACTTGGGTTTAGCACTTGGGCATCCTTGGGCATAGCACATAGCACTTGGGCATCCTTGGGCATAGCACATAGCACTTGGGCATCCTTGGGCATAGCACTTAGCACTTGGGCATAATTGGGCATCATCGTTGCCTTGAAACCCTCACAACACTTGCGGTGGCACTATAGTAAGCGGCGAGCGTGGAAAACTAACTTGGGCTAATGTTATTCGGACTTGGGCATAGAGCACTTGGCAGCACTTGGGCATTCGCGCGTCGACACTTGGGTTAAAACTTATGACTTACTTAGGCACTTGGAGACACATTTGGGAACAGCATAGGGCGTCGAACCTCTTGGAATGTTTGGGGGAAATAGTATTGGTTGATGGGATGGGAAAGGATTGGATTGTGGATGGGGCGGAGAAAGGCGAGGAGGAGGGAGGGACGAATCGAAGTGACAAAGGGCTGAATCTCAGTGGATCATAGCAGCAAGGCCACTCTGCCATTTACAATACCCCATTGCGTATTTAAGTCATCTGCAAAGGATTCTGCCCGCCGCTCGATGGGAATTGTACTTCAAGGTGGCTGGCGTGATGCTTTCGTCATGACGGCTTGGCCAACGACACATGCCCTTGGGGACCAGAGGTCCCTACTTCAGGTCGATGAACGGGCAGCAAGCGAGCGTGTCGCTTCTAGCCCGGATTCTAACTTAGAGGCATTCAGTCATAATCCAGCGCACGGTAGCTTTGCGCCACTAGCTTTTCAACCAAGCGCGATGACCAATTGTGCGAATCAACGGTTCCTCTCGTACTAGGTTGAATTACTATTGCTACACTGTCATCAGTAGGGTAAAACTAATCTGTCTCACGACGGTCTAAACCCAGCTCACGTTCCCTATTAGTGGGTGAACAATCGAACACTTGGTGAATTCTGCTTCACAATGATAGGATGAGCAGACATCGAAAGATCAAAAAGCAACGTCGCTATGAACGCTTGGCTGCCACAAGCCAGTTCTCCCTGTGGTAACTTTTCTGACACCTCTAGCTTCAAATTCCGAAGGTCCAAAGGATCATTAGGCCATGCTTCAAGGTTCGTATTCGTACTGGAAATCAGAATCAAACGAGCTTTTACCCTTCTATTCCACACGAGATTTCTGTTCTCGTTGAACTCATCTTAGGACACCTGCGTTATATTTTAACAGATGTGCCGCCCCAGCCAAAATCCCCACCTGACAATATCTTCTGCCCGGATTGGCCCGCAGAGCAAGCCTTGGATCCAAAAAGAGGAGTAGTGTCCTGCCTCCGATTCACGGAATAAGTAAAATAACTTTAAAAGTAGCGGTATTTCACTTTCGCCTTTCGGCTCCTACTTATCCTACACCTCTCAAGTCATTTCACAAAGTCGGACTAGAGTCAAGCTCAACAGGGTCTTTTTTTCCCGCTGATTCTACCAAGCCCGTTCCTTTGGTTGTGGTTTCACTGGATAGTAGACAGGGACAGTGGGAATCTCGTTAATCCATTCATGCGCGTCATTAATTAGATGATGAGGCATTTGGCTACCTTAAGAGAGTCATAGTCACTCTCGCCGTTTACCTGCGCTTGGTTGAATTTCTTCACTTTGACATTCAGAGCACTGGGCAGAAATCACATTGCGTGAGCATCCGTAGGGACCATCGCAATGCTTTGTTTTAATTAAATAGTCGGATTCCCCTTGTCCGTACCAGTTCTGAGCTGGTTGTTCGACGCCCGGGGAATGCCCCTAAGGGAGCCATTCCTAGTCCGTCCCCCAGCTGGCATGCGGTGACCCGCACTTGCTGCGGGAGCAGCTCAAGCATTCTGCCAACAACTGGCGGGTTCGAGACTGGGACCCCCGTGCCCAGCCCTTAGAGCCAATCCTTTTCCCGAAGTTACAGATCCATTTTGTCGACTTCCCTTGCCTACATTGTTCTATCAACCAGAGGCTGTTCACCTTGGAAACCTGATGCGGTTATGAGTACGACCGGGCGTAGACGGCACTCGGTCCTAGGGATTTTCAAGGGCCGCCGAGGGCGCACCGGACACCGTGTGACATGCAGTGCTCTCCAGCCATTGGACCCTACCTTCGACTGAGCCGTTTCCAGGGTAAGCAGGCTGTTAAAGATAAAAGATAACTCTTCCCGATGCCCCCGCTGACGTCTCCAGACTCCCTAACATTGCCGTCAACCGCCACGTCCTGGTTCAAGAATTTTAACCTGATTCATTTTCGGTGCACGTGTGGAACGCGCTATTTGTTGGGCTTCCCCTTACCCTTAGGATCGACTAACCCATGTGCATGTGCCGTTCACATGGAACCTTTCCCCTCTTCAGCCTTCAAAGATCTCATTTGAATATTTGCTACTACCACCAAGACCTGCACCGACGGCCGCTCCGCCCGGGCTCGCACCCTGCGTTTTGCTTAAGCGCCATCCATTTGAATATTTGCTTAAGCGCCATCCATTTTCGGGGCTAGTTAATTCGGCAGGTGAGTTGTTATACACTCCTTTGCAGATTTTGACTTCCATGACCACCGTCCTACTATCTTAATCGACCAACACCCTTTGTGGGATCTAGGTTAATGTGCAGTTAGGCACCGTAACCCGACTTCCGGTTCATTCCGCATTGCCAGTTTTGCTTACCAAAAATGGCCCACTTGGAGCTCTTGATTCCGTGGTGCGGCTCAACAAAGTAGTTGTGCCGTCCTACTTATTTAAAGTTTAAGAATAGGTCGAGGGAGATGCGCCCCCGATGCCTCTAATCATTGGCTTTACCCAATAGAACTCGCACGCGAGCTCCAACTATCCTGAGGAAAACTTCGGAGGGAACCAGCTACTAGATGGTTTGATTAGTCTTCGCCCCTATACCCAAGTCAGATGAATGATTTGCACGTTAGTATCGCTACAGGCCTCCTCCAGAGTTTCCTCTGGCTTCGCCCCACTCAAGCATAGTTGACCATCTTTCGAGTCCCAACAGGTATGCTCGCACTCGAATCCTTCTCAAAAGATCAAGGTCGGTCGGCAGTGTACCTCTTGGGGAGGATCCCGCCAATCAGCTTCCCTGCACCTTATGGGTTTACGCACCCGTTGACTCGTACACATGTCAGAATCCTTGGTCCGTGTTTGAAGACGGGTCCAATAGGGAGCCTGCAGGCTAGCATCGGGAGTGCGCAGATGCCGAAGCATGCCGAAGACGCGCGTTACCCCGCCACGATCGAGGCGACGGCATTTCGTGGGTATATCTACTGCCCAGGCTTTGGCCGCCGCCCCAATCTGCGCTGGTCCGCGCCCCGAGCCAATCGGCGGACCGGATCTCACCGTTCCGCATACGACTGGGGCCCATTGCCGACACCCATTCGCTTCTCTCCTGACAATTTCAAGCACTCTTTGACTATCTTTTCAAAGTCCTTTTCATCATTCCCTCGTGGTACTTGTTCGCTATCAGTTTCTCGCCTGTATTTAGCCTTGGACGGAATTTACCGCCCGCTTAGGGTTGTATTCCTAAACAACCCGACTCGCTGACATCACCTAGTGGTACAACAGGGTTCGGGCACTACAAGGCTCTTACCCGCTCTGGCGCCCCTTTCCAGGGGACTTGGGCCTGGTCTGCTGCTGAGGATGCTTCTCCAGACTACAATTCGGACAGCGGAGTCACCCGATTCTCAAGTTGGGTTGTTCCCGATTCGCTCGCCGTTACTAAGGGAATCCTTGTAAGTTTCTTTTCCTCCGTTTATTGATATGGTTAAACTCAGTGGGTAATCCCGCCTGATCTGGGGTCACGGTCGTAGCGTACAACGATGGAGGGTCTATCTTCAATCCCGCATGCACGATGGGACGACGCATGACAACTCGTAAGTTGAATGGACCAACCACCACTTGTCATAATGTCCGTCGCGCCAGACTAGCATTTCGGCCAACAGTGCCTCGAGACACAGGAGGCCATAATCCGCCCCCATGCACGGACCCGGTGACCCAGTGTTAGGGCTCGGGGTGGTGGGGGCGACGCGATGCATGACACCCTGGAAGACGTGCCCTCGGACTGACAGCTTCGGGCGTAATTTGCGTTCAAAGACTCGATGGTTCACAGGATTCTACAATTCACACCATGTATCGTATTTCGCTACGTTCTTCATCAATGCAAGAGTCGAGATATCCGTTATCGAGAGTGTTTTTCATTTCGTAAGGGACAGAGGCCTAACCCGGCATACCGCGGATAGGGCAAGGATAGGCTGGCCCTTATTTTTCAATTTCTTTGGAGCATTCAGCACCGGGGTCCGTTGTTTGGGGGGCGTTCACCCCGACTCGGGACCGACACGCGGGCTGGGGATGATTCGCCTCTCCCGCGTTGGCCCCGTATCTTTTAAACGGGTTCGCAGGTCGTTCTGCCTTCGTAGGGTTCGACAATGATCCTTCCACAGGTTCACCTACGGAAACCTTGTTACGACTTCTCCTTCCTCTAAATGATAAGGTTTAGTGGATTTCTCGCGACATCGCATGTATCGAGCCACCCACGTCGCTGCGATCTAAACACTTCATCGGATCATTCAATCAGTATAAGCGACGGGTGGTGTGTACAAAGGGCAGGGACGTAGTCAACACGAGCTGTTGACTCATGCTTACTAGGAATTCCTTGTTCAAGACCAACAATTACAATGATCTATCCCCATCACGATGAAATTTCAAAGATTACCCGGGCCTGTCGTCCAAGGCTATAGACTCGTTGAATAAATCAGTGTAGCACACATGCGGCCCAGAATATCTAAGGGCATCACAGACCTGTTAATGCCTCAAACTTTCGCGACCTAAAAGGCTGTAATCCCTCTAAGAAGCTAGCTGCAGAGGGATACCTTCGCATAGCTAGTTAGTAGAATGAGGTCTCGTTCGTTCCACTAACTAGGAACGGCCATGCAATACTACCCATAGAATCAAGAAAGAGCTCTCAGTCTGTCAATCCTTACTATGCCTGGACCTGGTAAGTTTCCCCGTGTTGAGTCAAATTAAGCCAGCGGAGTCCTAAAAGCAACATCCGCCGATCCCTGGTTGGCATCGTTTATGGTTGAGACTAGGACAGTATTTGATCATCTTCGAGCCCCCAACTTTCGTTCTTAATTAATGAAAACATCTTTGAAAAGTGCTTTCGCAGTTGTTCGTCTTTCATAAATCCAAGAATTTCACCTCTGACTATGAAATACGAATGCCCCCGACTGTCCCTGTTAATCATTACTCCTATCCCGAAGGCCAACTCAATAGGATCGAAATCCTATAATGTTATCCCATGCTAATGTATACAGAGCGTAGGCTTCCTTTGAGCACTCTAATTTTTTCAAAGTAACAGCGTCGGCGGCACGACCCGGCCAGTTAAGGCCAGGAGTGCATCTCTAGCAGAAGGGACAAAACGACCGGTGCACACTTGAGGAGGACCAGCTGACCCATCCCAAAGTCCAACTACGAGCTTTTTAAATGCAACAACTTAAATATACGCTATTGGAGTTGGAATTACAGCGGCTTCTAGCACCAGACTAGCCCTCCAATGGATCCTTGTTGAGGGATTTAGATTGTACTAATTCCAATTACCAGACTCTTTGAGCCCGGTATTGTTATTTATTGTCACTACCTCCTTGTGTCAGGATTGGATAATTTGCGCGCCTGCTGCCTTCCTTGGATATGGTAGCCGTTTCTCAAGCTCCCTCTCCGGAATCGACCCCTAATTCTACGTCCCCCGTCACCACCATGGTAGGCTACTATCCTACCATCGAAAGTTGATAGGGTAGAAATTTGAATGATGCGTCACTGGCACGAGGGCCGTGCGATCTGTCAAGCTATCATGAATCATCGCAGCAATGGGCAGAGCCCGCATCAACCTTTTATCTAATAAATGCATCCCTTCCAGAAGTCGGGTTTTATTGCATTTATTATCTCTAGAATTACTACGGTTATCTGAGTAGTAGATACCATCAAACAAACTATAATTGATTTAATGAGCCATTCACAGTTTCACAGTCTAAATTAGTTCATACTTATACATGCATGGCTTAATCTTTGAGACAAGCATATGACTACTGGCAGGATCAACCAGGTATCATTCCTCACTGACGCCGGTGTCGCACAAGGCACGTCGTCCCCTAAGGGTCGATAGCTCGAGACGAGGGCACGACCGTCGTACGTGATTAGTGACAAACGCTGATTTCAGGAAAAGAGAGGCCAACCTATACCATCATGGTGCGCCGCATCCGAGAGATCGAGCGACGCCCTACGGGCCACGTGTGCCGCACTCGTATGAGCGAGCAGCGTGGAACACAGGACGTGCTTAGGGGTTCGCCTCACATCGTCCAGAGAGGCAGACGCAAGGCAAAAGATGGACGATGTGACTTTAGACTGCTTTCTTTCTAGGTACGCTACACAGGAAACTGACCGACTGATTGAGGCAACGTAAGCACTCGGCCTGCGAATGAAGAGGCAAGCAGGGACGGACGTCGGTGCTCAAGAAGGGATCCAACCGACCCATACAAGCCGACCACCACTCATGTGCTATCACGTTCGCTATGCCTAGACCACCAAGCCGGTAACCGCCCCACCATCTAGGCAAACGAAGCCCTTCAGGCAGACGAAATCGACGAGATGGCCCAAGAACGCACTGCTAGGCACGAAAAATTTCTGAGGGACTAGGGACGGGAATGGCACGAGGTGCATGACCAGGCCGCATGTCGCAAGCTTAGGAGCCAACTTTGTGGTACTTGACCAAGCACCGAGTGTACGCACCTGAGGTACCAACCGAAAGCGAACTTCGAGCCCCCGTGGTGCTTGGATCGCCACGATACTAGACCATGTCCGTCGCATTACGACTCAACGAGGACCATGGCGTTGTGTGCTAGGCGATTCGCGCATCACGCAGGCCCATAAGAACTCACCGTCGGACGGCTTGGAGGCAGCACGGTGCTTGGATTGCTATGACATTAAAGCTCTAACCATCGTCTCATCGCAACGCTCGCGTCGTCACGTAACGAAAGCCATGGCCGTGTGCTAGGCGATTTGTGCATCGCGCATGCCCCTACCATCCTCCTGTATGCACCCGTACGCACAGAACGGGACAAGCAAACTACCTTCCTACCCACGCAGTGCTTGGATCACCACGACACTGGACCATGTCCGTCACATTATGACTCAACGAGGACCATGACGTCGTGTGCTAGGCGATTCGCGCATCGCATAGGCACGTCAGAACCCACCGGGGGACGGCTTCAAGGCCACATGGTGTTTGCATCGCCACGACATTGAAGCATCGGCAATTGTCTCATCGCAACGCTCGCGTCGTGCTTAACGAAAGCCAATGCCACGTGTGCTAGGTGGTTCGCACATCACGATGCCCCTACCGTCACTCTGTATACACCCGTGTGCACGGAACGGGAAAAACAAACTACCTTCTTGCCCACGCGGTGCTTTGATCGCCATGACACTAGACCACGTCCATCGTATTACGACTCAACGAGGACCATGGCGTTGTGTGCTAGGCGATTCGCGCATCGCACAGGCACGTCGAAACCCACAGGGGGACGACTTCAAGGCCGCATGGTGCTTGGATCGCCATGACATTAAAGCATCAGCAATCGTCTTATCGCAACGCTCGCGTCGTTGCTTAACGAAAGGCAATGCCATGTGTGCTAAGCGATTCGCGCATCGTGCATGCACCTACCATCCCCTTGTATGCACCCGTGTGCACGGAACGGGACAAACAAACTACTTTCCTACCCACGCGGTGCTTGGATCACCACGACACTAAACCACGTCCGTCGCATTACGACTCAGCGAGGACCATGGCGTCTCGTGCTAGGCGATTCGCGCATCGTACAAGCACGTCGGAACCCACCGAGGGACGGATTCAAGGCCGCATGGTGCTTGGATTGCCACGATATTGAAGCATCGGCAATCGTCTCATCGCAACGCTCGCGTCGTTGCTTAAAGAAAGCCAATGCCACGTGTGCTAGGCGATTCGCGCATCACGCTTGCCCCCACCGTCCCCCAAGAGCCACCCAAGCCCACGCGATGCTTGGATCGCCACAACCCTAGACCATGGCCGCGCACATCCACTCGGCAATGACCATGGCTTCATGTGCTAGGCGATTCGCTCATCGCGCAGGCCCAACGACACATCGGGGGACGGGAATGTCCCTCGATGTGTACCTAGCCGGCGGTACGTGGATGGCTAGTTTTGTGCTTGGGCAACCACTCGCCCCCACATTAGCCATCCTAATGACGTCAACGGTGTTGCGGCACCAAGATGGATAATGAGGGGCTAGGGAAGCCACCATGTTCCTCATTAGCCATCCTGGTGCCGCGCCAAGGGACATGCCGAGGGACACAGGGCGGGGGTGGCACTGCCCCAACGCACGGGTATGCAATGCAATACCTCGGCGTGATTCACTCGGTAGGCATTCTCGCCCATAATATAGCCCACGATATAGCCCACATTGTGCCACAAAGTGCCCACAACGTCGCCCCTCATGGACCTCGACCAAGGGCTTGACACCACATACCCCCCTATAGTACATTTAGATACAAAAACCCAAGTGACAGCAGCAGCCTACATTTTCCCAAAGATTCATAATGGGTGTTTTACACGATAAAAGACCCCAGATGGCATGATCTTCGTATCTAACTTGCTCCTTATTGATAGCATATGATATCCAAATACTTCAAGATTTTTTTTTTCGAAAAAATATTTTTTTATCTTTAATAATTGCAAAAAATAGGGAAAAATCAGAAAAAATAGTAGAAAATTAAGAAAAATTTATATTAATTCATACATTAATTTGTTAAACGATATTCAAAAAGTATTTTTTTCAGAAAATTAATTTTTAATATTTAAAAATTACGAAAATAGGGAAAAATCAGAAAAAATACTAGAAAATTCAGGAAAATTTATATTAATTCTTAAATTAATTTGTTTACATGATAATTGGCGTTAAAATTTTTTTGGATGGATTAGGAACCCGATTAATCTTTTTCGCCTCACAAATGTGACGAATTGTTTGTCGGACAAGGCAAAGGTTAAGACTACTTCATAGATTTGGAAACTACTAGTTAAAGGATATCAATGTCCACATTTGTGTCATAATACATTCCGTATGCCCATTACCCCCAAATGCTTAACATTGTCCGTCGTGCCCAACGTCCCTTAGTAGTGCCAAGGCCGGCTCCCAACATCCCCCATCGTCCCCCAAGTGTACCCCCATAGTGCCACAATCGAGCCCCAACAGTACCCCTTGAGCGCCCCGGGCGCGCCACATGCGCACACCATCGTGCGGCACGGGCACCCCATAAGCATACCTTCATGTCGCATGCGGGCCACATGCGCGCATGATGCGCACACCATCGTGCAGCATGGGCGCCCCATGCGCGCACCTTCGTGCCATATGTGGGCCATATGCACGCACCATTGTGCCACATACGCACACTATGCGCCCACCATTGTGCGGCATGGGCGCCCCATGCGCGCACCTTCGTGCGACACACAATATAGCTCATGATATAGCCCACAATGTGCCACAAAATGCCCACAACGTCCCCCCTCATGGACTTCAACTACAGGGCTTGATACCACATAGCCCCTATAGTACATTTAGATGCAAAAACCCAAGTGACAGCAGTAGCGTACATTTTTTTAGAGATTCATAATAGGTGTTTTACACTATAAAAGGCCTTATTCGGCATGATATTCGTACCCAACTTGCTCTTTATTGATAGCATATGATATCCAAATACTTCAAGATTATTTTTTTTGAAAAAATATTTTTTAATATTTAATAATTGCAAAAAATAGGGAAAAATCAGAAAAATAGTAGAAAATTCAGAAAAATTTATATTAATGCATAAGTTAATTTGTTAAATGATATTCAAAAATATTTTTTTTCGGAAAATTAATTTTTAATATTTAAAAATTACAAAAAATAGGGAAAAATCAGAAAAAATACCAGAAAATTCAGAAAAATTTATATTAATTCATAAATTAAATTGTTTATATGATATTTAGCGTTAAATTTTTTTTTGGATGGATTAGGAACCCGATTGATCTTTTTCGCCTCACAATGTGATGAATTGTTTATTGGACAAAGCAAAAGTTAAGACTACTTCATAGATTTGGAAACCACTTGTAAAAGGATATCAATGTCCACATTTGTGTCATAATACATTCCGCATGCCGAATAACCCCGAATGCCCGTCGTACCCAATGATCGCATCGTTTTGCGCTAAAAAATAGTAAGGTTAAATTATTAGAAATATTGCTTACCTTGAATTACCTCTAGCTGTGGCAAGTAAAGGGTCGATCCACGGAGATTGGGTTATCAGATTAAGTTAAGTCCTTAATTTAGAATTGTTTGACTATATCCAAATAAGTTTGATTAAGTCCAAAAGTCCAAAAGATACAAAAATACAGTAGATTAAGTCCAAGAAATGTCCAGAAAATGTCCAAAGATACAGTAGTAACAAGATCCAAAAGTGAATTAATCAAAAGTACTAAATTGAAGAATCACAACACTCAACACTGAAAATCCAAAGAGTTAATGATTCAGGGTGATTATAGCTCGGTATACGCAAGTATAAAGTTATTGATTCAGATTAAAAGTTAAGTCATTCAGAAATAGGGCTACAAGCTCCCACTACTAAAATGAGACTTTAATTACGTAAGTGATAAGATTAATTAATTAACAAGACCGGATATATTGGTACAACCTAACGATATCCAATCTCTCAATTAATCTTTCACTTATGTAACCTGGAGGTGTCGGTACAACCAGACTAGAATCCATCCGATGTAGTCTCGTATTGCCACTGGTTTACAAAACTGGGCGTATATGTACTTTCAATTAAATATAACATAACTACAAGTATATGTATAATTAAGCAAAGAATACTTAGAAATAAAAATACGAGACTTTAATAAATCTGAATCACAACATATGTACAAGAGTAACCTTACACGTAAGCACTCAAACACAAGAGCAAAATCTAAGCTAAGTAGAGAAAATGGTACTAGAAAAATGAAATGAGGAATAAAGTATTTATAGAGAAATTTTGACACTATTCACAGGTACTATTCAAATCATGATGTCATCAATGTGTCAGCGTGATGTCATTTGCCTAGATCATCATTGTGTCAGCGTGATATCATTCGCCTAAGTCATTATTGTGTCAGCGTGATGTCATTGAAATTTACTATTCACAAGCTGATTTTACTATTCATCCGTTGACCGTTGACTTTACTATTCATGTATTGAATTTTACTATTCATGCTCAATTAGTTACTGTTCACATGTTGACTTTTACTATTCGTCCGTTGACCGTTGACTTTACTATTCATGCATTGACCAAAAGTTGACCAAGACTTCGTCAAGGTTTTTCAGTGTCCTGAATCCGTTTTCACACTCCGTTTGGCCAAATTCAATCTCGATTTGCTCATGTCATGGTCGC
Source organism: Ehretia macrophylla (assembly GCA_037974665.1). Lineage (NCBI taxonomy): Eukaryota > Viridiplantae > Streptophyta > Magnoliopsida > Boraginales > Ehretiaceae > Ehretia > Ehretia macrophylla. The sequence goes on along the minus strand of CM075776.1, from coordinate 39,534,998 downwards.
TCTACCTTCTACCTTTAATGTTGTGCCAAAGATCTCGTTCAAGTGTTGACTTTTGTGGCCATTTTTGTTATTTCTTCTTCAGAACCTATATTGCACTAAATTTGTGTAAAATATACAATTAAGCATGAAATAATAATGTAATATACATGATTCAATGAGTTAAAATTACTAAAAATATGAATTTATTAACCTCCTCAAACTCATTCTTTGCTTGTCCTCAAGTAAAGGTATTAAGTACTTCATAGATTCAAAAATAGTAAATCCAAGCAGTCAATGTATTCACACAGTTAGATTTTATAAAACACAAGATTAACAGTGAGTTTGCCTTCTAAACAATTCCACCCCAAGAAATTATTTTGTATCTAGAAGAATAGAAACCAATTTAATTACAAAAAATCCTTTGAGCCTTTTTAAGCACTTGTAACTCAATTAAGAGATACGAAAATTAATTACGCAAAATTTGTCAAATCGAAAATATTTTATATGGATAGTCATAAAATGTTAAAACTCAACTACCTTCCAAATCATGTAGTACTCCCTTAGATTTTTTCTATATTTTTTTTTCTTTTTTTTATGAAATAGAGATGTTGGTTGATTCAATGACTTCATTGAAGTATTGCCTTTCTTTGGTTGAATTGTGTATGGTGAAAGAAAGCTTGTCTGGCAGAAAATATATTAATAGCTTTTTCATAACAAAAATGCTCAAAAATGATTAGAAGAAAGCATTTGTTATGGATTTCTTTTCTGCCTCTTTTTATTGAATCAACACTTTTGATATTTGAATGATGTTGAGCGAGTCATCTACACATTTTTATTTTTATTTTGTTTTTTTTTTCAAAGGAGTATACCGATCTAGAAAAATAAGTCAAATTTTAATAAAACATAATATCTCACATTGAAAACATCTCAATCTACTCCTTTTTTTGATAATTAATCAAAAACTTCTAATTGAATCATGTGACGCTGTTGGGATGTAATAATAGTTAACAAGGTTTCAAAAAAATCTAGATACAAACTCAACTCTTAGCGGCTAATCATTTTTTCATTCCAAATTCACAGTTAATTCAAATATTTTATCAAAATCGAATCATATTTCAACACTTGACTACTCATCTTTAATTATCTTGAATAAATGAAGCACGAAAAATGGAAATTGAAAATTTTAAAATTTTGGAAAAGTTTTTAGCAGGTGGTATTGACTATTTGCTCATCCTCAAACCCGAACGTTACTTTACCCTCAATGTAAGAAAGTGATGCAATGCATTGCAAATTAAAAAGAAATATACAACCTGATAAAAATTCCAAGCATTGTTCCTCAAATGGTTCTGAAAGAAGATTTGTCATTAAAAGCTCCAAACACCAACGTTAGTTATGAGGATAAAAACAAAAGTGATCCAAAACGAAATTTAAACTAAATGATATATACAATGTGGTTTCGCAATGACTAAATTTTTTTATGTTAAACAAAATCTAAATCACACAAAATAAAGCAAACACCATTTTTTTCAAAGTTTTTTTTTAAAGGGAGAGAAATTTAACAACCCAAATTAAAATATACATAATAAATCTCCTTTAACGGTTTGCTAACAAATGCATTGGAGGAGACTCAAAATATATACACTAATGAATGTATAGCCATAACAGTTGCTGAAAATTAAGTTTTTTTTTTAAAATTATTTTTGTGAACCACATGTGAGGGAGTTCGGACATTGGCCAGATCTACATCCCGAGTTTCAATAAATCGCCATGAAACATCCATACTCCATTTTGTTAAATCTCGTCGGCTTTTTTTTTGTTTTTGTTTTTTTTTTTTTGATAAACCAAATTCAACATCAAAACAAAATTAGTGTAAAAACTAGGTAAATAACCACAATAAAATAAGATTACCATATTAAAAACAATAAAAATAAAACTCACAAATTTTATTCATGAAAATGGAAACGGTACATTAACTTAACAAATACAACAATAAAACAACCTATATTATAAGCCTACTTCTTTCTCTTTTCCCAGGAACTGGGCAGTTCATGATGAACCACCCAAGCCAAATAAAAAAGAATCACAATAATAACACCAAGAACCACAAGCAACGATTCATCTGCCGTGAGTCGTTTAAACAACACCATCTTCGTGGAACTTTTAACAAAAAAAACTGAAGAAGGAGAAGTTTTGTGGGGAGAATGGTAGGGATGGCGGCGGCAAAGAGGAGATGAAGAAAAAAAATGGTAGGGTTAGGGTTTATAAAACCTTTCGGCCGCCCCTTTTTCATTTTTTTTTTCAACAAAATAAACAAAACAACACAAATTATTACAAAAGCCTAAAAACTAAAAATCTTTTCTTCCTTCGTGGATTCGTCCCATCCTAATCACAAGATAGATGAGGAAGATGTACAAGAAGAAGAATAAGGCAAAAATGGCCACAATAAGAGGCAAAACTTGGTCGGTCATGTCGAGTTGATGAAACAAGTTTGGGAGATGGAGAGAAAATTATGATTGTTGTGTGAGAGAGATTGAGGTATCGGCGGTGAAGAGAAAAAAGAATGAGGGAAAGAAAGATTAGGGTAAAAACCCTTTTTACCGACCCTCCACGTTTTTTAATATTTTTTTTAAAACACATTTAAAAAAAAATGTAAATCAAAACAAGCACACATAATGACAAAAAAAAATGCAAACATATTAAAATTTACCCTTAAGATGGTCTCACACAAAAAAGAAGCCTGGGAAATGCAAAAATAGGATCCCAACCATATTTCAGTTTCATACCTATGCAGCAAAGTAAACCACATCTGAACACCAAATGAATGGCACCAAAATCTAGATAGTAAATCTACCCGCCATAGCGTAAGAACTGGCTGAAGCAAAGGTGATGAATCACGTATCACATGCCCCTCAGAATGGTATTAGTTATTTTTCTCTCAAATACCATGAGAGCTACCATTTACATAATTGTGGAAAAAGACCTCCTAATGTTAAGGTTAACACCAATTTAAAGCTAATTGGTAACCAAGTGACAACATCTAGGACGAACCTTAGAATGTTACCGCCACGAGATCCTAGATAACCCAGAGATCACTTGGGTTCATATGAGGCACCCACCCTAGTACAAACAACACACTGTTTTATCCTCAGACAGTTACTACTGAATGTTGCCACTGTGTACCCATCCTCCCACCCATTTAGGATGAGTGCGACACATAAATTGTTAGAGTTTTTCCTTCTAACCGGGAATGGGCACTAGAACCATTTAATGTCAGCCAGTAAGACATGCACAATAGTTAAGTACCGTAGTTTAACGCCTTCGGTCAAAATAACCTTTTTTTAATAAAATAAAATAAAAACAAGGGACTAGCTCTTCCAAAGGTTTATGTGTTCACGCCATCCAATACTTTCCTTCGACACTCACATGGGGCCACAGCCTGTTCCACAGGGTCAAGAGCAAAACAGTGGGGTTTTACGTTACAGACAATACCATCTGGTGAATGCTCTCACTCCTAACTACCCTATCAAGGAAACCCTAACAAACCCAAACTACATTAAGCTGGTGGAGTGGCAAGTACTATTAGGTAGAGTTGTACTGGTTAGACAACCGCACACAGAAAACGTGCAGTGACCACTAGTATCATGACAATTATACCTTTATGAGTGCTTCTCAGGGTTAAGACCCAAACTACTTTAAGTTGGAGAAAGACTCCTTTGGTACTAAATATAAATAACAAAAAGTATAAAAATAAAATCCTAGGTTTCCTCCTAGGAGCGCTAAGTTTAACGTCTTCAGCCAGCCAGAATTACTTTGAAATTGCTACTCTACAGGGATTGGATTCTTAAGTTCAATTGACTCTTCACCCTAATTCTTTAACTTGATTGCTAGTTTTAGCCTTTGTCCATTTACAAACATAGTTTTCCCATTTGTTTTATCTTTTATCTTAACAACCCCAGACGGAAAAACTTGTTCAACCTTAAATGGTCCATCCCACCTAGACCTCAATTTTCCTGGAAACAATCGTAACTTAGAATTAAATAACCACACATCTTCTCCAGGAATAAATGACTTCCGAATAATCATTTTATCATGCGTTCTCTTCATTCTGTCACTGTAAATCTTGGCATTTTCATATGTCTCTAAACGCATCTCTTCAAGTTTATTTAGATGGAACAACCTGTTTTCACTAGCTTTCTGCAAGTCAAAATTCACAGTTCTAATTGCCCAGTAAATGACATGCTTTTCCAAAAACTAAACGAAAAGGTGACATTTCTATGGGAGTTTTATATACAGTTTTATATGCCCAAAGTGCATCATTCAATCTAGTGGACCAATCCTTCCTATCAGGTCTAACTGTCTTTTCAAGGATTGATTTAATTTCCCTATTAGAAACCTCAACCTGTCAACTAGTTTGTGGGTGATATGGAGTTGCAACCTTATGAATGACTGAGTATTTCTTCAACAATTTTTCAAAAGTTTGGTGAATAAAATGACTTCCACCGTCACTAATGATGGCTCTTGGAATTCCAAACCGACATAAAACATTTTTTTTTAATGAATTTCATCACGATAGTGTGATCATTAGTCCTAGTTGCAATTGCTTCAATCCATTTAGACACATAATCAACATCAACCAAAATGTATTGAAAACCAAAGGAGATTGGGAAAGGACCCATGAAATCAATTCCCCAGACATCAAAAAGTTCATAAACCAAGACGGGATTTAAGGGCATCATATCCCTCTTTCCCATGTTACTTGTCTTTTAGCATCTTTCACATGCCTTGCAAAACTCATGAGTGTCTTTGACTAATGTGGGCCAATAAAACCCACTTTGTAGAACTTTGATAGCTGTCTGTTGTCCTCCAAAGTGTCCCCCACATTCCTGCGAATGATAAAATGACATGATGCTTAGCAGTTCAGACTCTGTAATGCATCTGCGAATAATTTGATTAGAACAAATACGGAACAAATGAGGATCCTCCCAGAAATAATGCTTTGCAATTGAGAAAAATCGATCTCTCTTAGCCTTGTTCCACTCCTTAGGTAGTTTACCAACTGCAAGATAATTCACAATATGAGCATACCAAGGAAGTTTAGGAGCATAAATTAGCAATAATTGTTCATTAAGAAATGTATCTCTCAAGGGTAATTCATTTTCTGTTTCCTGAGTTACAATCCTTGACAAGTGATCAGCAACTACATTTTCTCGACCTTTCTTATATTTGATTGTTAAATCAAATTCTTGAATTAATAACAACCATCGAATAAGCCTAGGTTTAACATCTTTCTTTTCCAATAGGTATCTTAATGACGAGTGGTCAGAATAAATGATTATTTTTTACCCTAATACATAAGACCGAAACTTTGCTAATGCAAAAACTACAACAAGCAATTCTTTCTCTGTGGTGGTGTAGTTTTTATGGGCATCATCCAAAGTTCGGCTGGCGCAATAGATCACACAAGGAACACGATCCTTGCATTTACCTAATACAGCTCCTATGGCATAATCAGAAGCATCACACATAATCTCAAAAGGAAGAGAGTACTCTGGTGGTTGAATCACTGGAGTAGTGGAAAGTGCATTTTTCAGTGTTTCAAAAACAGTAACACGTTTTTTATCAAACTGAAATGGAGTATCCTGTGCCAACAAATTTGATAAAGGTCTAGCAATTTTACTAAAATCCTTTATAAATCGTCAGTAGAAACCAGCATGTCCAAGGAATGATCTTACTTGTTTAACAGTTGTTGGAAGGGGCAGATTAGAAATAATATCAACCTTAGCTTTATCAACCCGAACTCCTTCTTTAGATATAATGTGTCCAAGAACAATTCCTTCTTGAACCATGAAATAACTTTTCTCCCAGCTAAGTATGAGATTAAATTCCTGACATCTTTTCAACACCAAAGAAAGATTATTCAAACAAGTGTCAAATGAATAACCAAAGATAGAAAAATCATCCATAAAGACCTCAACAAATTCATCGATCATATTAGTGAAAATAGACATCATACAGTGTTGGAAAGTGGCTGGTGCATTACAAAGGCCAAAAGGCATTCTTCTGTAAGCAAACGTGCCAAAAAGGCATGTGAATGTTGTCTGTTCCTGATCTTCAGGGTCCACATGGATCTAATTGTATCCTGAGTACCCGTCAAGAAAATAGTAATAACCTTGTCCTGCCAACCTGTCCAAAATTTGATCAATGAATGGTAAAGGAAAATGATTCTTTCTTGTTGCAGCATTGAGTTTCCTATAATCAATACATACACGCCATCCAGTTGTGGTGCGGGTAGGTACCAATTCACCTTTATCATTTGTTTCCACAGTGATTCCTGATTTCTTAGGTACAACCTGTATAGGACTAACCCATTTACTATCTGAAATAGGATAAATGATACCTGCATCTAACAACTTCACTATTTTCTTCTTTACAACTTCCCTCATGTTCGGGTTCAGCTTACGTTGCATCTCTCTAGATGTCTTGGCTCTATCTTCCAAATTAATCTTATGCATGCAAAAAGAGGGATCTATTCCTTTTAGGTCTGCAACAGTCCAGCCTAACGCTTCCATATTCTTAGACAACACATCTACAATTTTAGCTTCCTGCTCCAAAGAAAGGTTAGAAGCAATAATAGCTGAAAGTGTTTTATCTGCCCTTAGAAAAACATAATTGAGATGACTAGGAAGTTGCTTAAGTTCCAACTCAGGATGAGATTGTATAGAAGGAAGCATGGGTTCTTTAGAAAGAGTCAAAGATGGTTCTATTGCACAAACTTGAAGTTTTTTATCAAATCTTAAATTGATTTCTAAAGATTCATCAGATTCTTCCTCAAACCTACTCAACACTACTTCCTCATCATTCAAAGTATTTTCCAAAAAATCTTTTTGCATAAGACTAAAAAAGGACTCTTCAATTAATGGATCAATCTTATCAAGACTAAAACATTCAAGACCATCATCTCCGTCTGCAAACCTAGCAGCATTAGCAACATTCAGCTTTACCTTAATATCTCCAAATGTAAACTCCAATTCTCCAGTTGCACAGTGAATTTTTGCATTAGCTGTTGCTAAAAATGGTCTTCCTAGTATAACTAGAGTTTGGAACTTATGAATGTCTCCTGGTTCCATATCTAGCACAACAAAATCTACAGGAAAATAAAATTCATCAACCTTTATCAACACATCTTCAATCATGCCCCTAGGAATTCTAAGTGATCTATCAGCCAATTGAAGAGTGATAGGAGTAGGGTTCAAGTCTCCTATATCTATCTGCTCAAAAAGATTAAAGGGGAGAAGATTCACACTAGCTCCTAAATCAAGAAGGGCACGATTTACACAATGATTACCAATATAGCAAGGAATGGTAGATGCACCTGGATCTTTCAATTTTGGTGGAACATGAGAAGTAAGAATGCTGCTTACCTTTTCAGACAATCTTACTTTGTTTGATATCAAAGCTGGATTCCTTCTTTTCTGAGTGCACAAATCCTTAAGAAACTTTGCATAAGCAGGAATTTGCTTGATGGTTTCTAGCAGAGGTAAATTGATTTTAACTTGCTTAAAGGTTTCAAAGATTTCTTCCCTTTTTGAATCTTTATTAGGTGGATTACCTAATGCCTGTGGAATGGGTGCCTTGGGACTCAGTGTCAATGGAATATTTTCATGTGAAATTAAAGTTTCAGGTTCATTTGCAGTTTCTTGTGATGAATCAACAGTAACTTGAGACTTAGTTTTTTTCTTTGCAAGTCTTGCATTTTCGTAAGCTTCAACACTTACCTTGTTATCAACTTTCTTACCACTTCGCAATGTAGTGATAGCTTGAAGATCCTCCACTATTTGACTTGTAGATGCTACATGGGCCTTACCTTTTGGGTTTCCATCTGGTTGGGTAGGGAGTGTTCCTTCTTCCCTTTTCTGGATTGTGTTAGCTAATTGCCCAATTTGTCTTTCCAAGTTAGCAATTGCCTTTGTATGTGTACTTACCAGTTGCATAGTTGGTTCCCAGCTGTGAAGCTTTTTCAAAACCTGTTCTTCAAAAGTAGTTCCATAAGAATTGGAACCTGAATTAGAGCTCGTAGGTACCTGTCCTTGTGGAACTGAATGAAATCCTGGAGGATAGCTTCTTAGTCTTTGTTGTTGAACATATTCTCGATTCTAATCCCACTGGAAATTTGGATGATCTCGTCTACCTGGATTATAAGTGTTAGAGAATGGATCATAATTACGGGGATATCTATAAGCAGTACAAGCTTGCTCTGAAATTGAATTGGGATTTGATGCAAGAACAGCTTCACCTGAATCAACTACATGCAATGATTCATTCCTTTTAACCATTTTTTCCAAAGCAAGAGTTAGATTTTCAATTTTTGATGTCAAAGAATTGTAATCATTTGAACCTACAATTTCTCTCTTTTCTCTAGATGCAGTTGCACGCTTTCGTTAATTGTTGCTCAGTTTTATGAACAATTCTCGCGTCGTTTTGCGCTAAAAAATAGTAAGGTTAAATGATTGGAAATATTGCTTACCTTGAATTACCTCTAGCTGTGGCAAGTAGAGGGTCGATCCATGGAGATTAGGTTATCAGATTAAGTTAAGTCCTTAATTTAGAATTGTTTAACTATCTCCTATCACAGAGAAGTTTGATTAAGTCCAAAAATCCAAAAGATACAAAAATACAGTAGATAAAGTCCAAGAAATGTCTAGAAAATGTCCAAAGATACGGTAGTAATAAGATTCAAAAGTGAATTAATCAAAAGTACTAAATTGAAGAATCACAACACTCAACACTGAAAATCCAAAGGGTTAATAATTCAGGGCAGTTATAGCTCAGTATACGCAAATACAAAGTTATTGATTCAGATTAAAAGTTAAGTCCTTCAGAAATAAGGCTACAAGCTTCCACTACTGAAATGAGCCTTTAATTACGTAAGTGATAAGATTAATTAATTAACAAGACTGGATGTGTTGGTACAACCTAACGATATTCAATCTTTCAATTAATCTTTCACTTATGTCACCTGGAGGTGTCAGTACAACCAGACTAGAATCCATCCGAGGTAGTCTCGTATTGCCACTGGTTTACAAAACCAAGAGTATATGTACTTTCAATTAAATATAAGGGAAAAAAGCAGCAGTAGTCCCCATTGTTTACTCAAAAATCAATTTAATCCTCATTGTTTTAAAATGCTCAAAAAGGTCCCCAATGTTTGTAAACATGCTCATTGTGGTCCCTACCGTTAAAAATCTAACAGAAAATTTATAAAATGACTAAACTACCCTTACTTAAAAATAAAATACCCAAAATATCTCTATCTTCTTCTTCCTCTTCCAACTCCTCAACCCACCACCACAAGCACCACCAAGCACCACCACCACCTACCACCACGCACCACCCCCCCCCCCCCGGCGAACACCACCCACCCCCCCCCCGGCGAACACCACCCACCCCCCCACCCCGGCGAACACCACCCCCCTCCCCGGCGAACACCACCCACCCCCCCACCCCGGCGAACACCACCCCCCCCCCCGGCGAACACCACCCACCCCCCCACCCCGGCGAACACCACCCATCCCCCCCCCCCTGCGAGAAACAACACCACCACCACCCACCACCCCCGCGACCCCCCCCCCCCCCCCCCCCCCGCGAACACCACCCCCTCCCCGCGCGAACACCACCCACCCCCCCCCCTGGGCGAACCCCACCCCCCCTCCCCTGCGCGAACAGCGCCCCCCCACCCCCCCCTGCGCGAACAGCGCCCCCCCCCCCCCACCTTCCCTTCCGCGTGAACAGTGTGTGTGTGTTAGTGTGTGTTTGTGGGTGTGTTAATGTGTGTGTATTAGTGTGTGTTTTTGGTGTTTTTGTGAGTGTGTGTGTATTAGTGTGTGTTTTTTGGTGTTTTTGTGAGTGTGTGTGTTTGTGGGTGTGTTAGTGTGTGTTTTTTGGTGAGTGCGTGTGTTTGTAGGTGTGTTAGTGTGTGTTTTTTGGTATTTTTGTATGAAATTTTGTGTTTTTTGTGATTTTTCAAATTTACCCTTGAAATACTATTCACATCAGTTAAAACTAACCAAAATTTTAACGGTAGGGACCACAATGAGCATATTTATAAACATTGGGGACCTTTTTGAGCATTTTGAAACAATGGGGACTAAATTGACTTTTGAGTAAACAATGGGGACTACTGCTGCTTTTTACCCTATATATAACATAACTACAAGTATACGTAAAATTAAGCAAAGAATACTTAGAAATAAAAATACGAGACTTTAATAAATCTGAATCACAACATATGTACAATAGTAACCTCACACGTACAACCCCGAATCTTGGGTCTAGTGTGCCATAATAAACTGTATAGTACAAGAAATCATAACGAAAACCGAAATAAAAGAATACTTATCGTGTTGAACGGATTTCGGTAGACCGGTATGATTTCGGTATGATGATGACTCACTAGACCCTCCCTTTCAGATTCAAACTTTGCACACAACTAAGAATAATAACTAAATCACTCAAACACAAGAGCAAAATCTAAGCTAAGAAGAGAAAATGGTACCAGAAAAATGACATGAGGAATAAAGTATTTATAGAGAAATTTCAGCACTATTCACAGGTACTATTCAAATCATGATGTCATCAATGTGTCAGCGTGATGTCATTTGCCTAGATCATCATTGTGTCAGCGTGATGTCATTCGCCTAGGTCATCATTGTGTCAGTGTGATGTCATTCGCCCAGGTTATCATTGTGTTAGCGTGATGTCATTGAAATTTACTATTCACGCTCTGATTTTACTATTCATCCATTGACCGTTGCCTTTACTATTTATGCGTTGAATTCTACTATTCATGCACAATCAGTTACTGTTCACACATTGACTTTTACTATTCATCCGTTGATTGTCGACTTTACTATTCATGCATTGACTGAAAGTTGATCAAGGCTTCTTCAAGGTTTTTCAGCGTCCTGAATTTGTTTCCGTACTCCGTTTGGCCAAATTCAATCTCGATTTGCTCATGTCAATGTCGCTCTACCTTCTTCCTTTAATGGTGTGCTGAATTTCTCGTTCAAGTGATGGCTTTTGTGGCCATTTTTACTATTTTTCTTCAGAACCTATATTGCACTAAATTTGTGTAAAATATACAATTAAGCTTGAAATAATAATGCAATATAAATACTTCAATGGGTTAAAATTACTAAAAACATGGATTTATCACCCAACGTCCCCTAGTAGTGCCAAAGCCGTCCCCTAACATCCCTCATCGTCCCCCAAGAGTACCCCTATAGTGCCTTAGCCGTGCTCCAATAGTGCCCCAACAATGCCACTTAAGCGTCCCGTGAGCGCCATATGCGCGCACCATTGTGCAGCACAGGCGCCCTATGCGCGCACATTCGTTCCGCATGGGGCCACATGCGTGCACGATGCGCACACCATCGTGTGCCATGGGCGCCCCATGCACGCACTTTTGTGCGACATGCAGGCCACCTGCGCGCATCGTGTGGCATGCGCGCCCAATGCCCATACCATTGTGCAGCATGGGCTCCTCATGCGTGCACCTTGGTGCGACATGCGGGCCACATGCGTGCATCATCGTGCAGCATGCGTGCCCCATACGCGCACTATCGTTTTTCATGGGCGCCCTATGCGCGCACCTTCGTGCGGCATGTGGGCCATTTGCGCGCACCATTGTGCGACATGCATGCTCGGTGCACTCATGGGGTGTCCATACTGTACGATGGTGCGTGTATGTGGCCCGCATGTCGTACGAACGTGCGTGCATGGGGCCCCCATGCCCTATGCGCGTACCTTCCTACTACATGCGGGCCACATACACGCACCATCGTACGACATGGACACCCCATGCGCGCACCTTCGTTTGGCATGTGGGCCACATGCGCACACCATCGTGCTGCATGTGAGCCCGAAGGTCGCACCATCGTGCGGCATGGGCACCCCATGCACGCACCTTCGTTCGGCATGCAGGCCACATGCGTGCACCATCGTGCGGCATGCACGCCCCATATGGCATCTTCGTGCGGAATGGGGGCCCCATGTGTGCACCTGCGTGCGGCATGCGGGCAGTATTGGGCGGCATGGGCATCCCATGTGCACACCATCGTGTGGCATGGGCATCCCATGTGCGCACCTTCGTGCGGCATGAGCATCCCATGCTCGAACATTTGTGCGGCATGTGGGCCGCATACGTTCACCATCTTGCCGCATGCGCACCCCATGCGAGAACCATCGTGCAGCATGGGCGCCCCATGCACGCACCATCGTGCATCATGGG